>JAPDPM010000002.1:43607500-44857500 GCA_032173925.1 Heritiera fomes | reverse complement strand
TTTTCTAACAAAAGAAGAAAAAGTTGGAATTTATTATTTTAATTAAGATAACTCACGAGTTGTTAGAAGAAGTAAAAGTAAGTTTTTTTTATGTATTTATACATTATTCAAATCTTGTAAGGATTTTACCATTTACTACTTCTTGATAATTCATATATATATATATATAATTGGTTTGTGTTATATTAACTCATGTCTTTATTATATAAAAATATGATTTATCATGTCAAAATTCGTATTAATATATCAAAAATAAAATATTAACTTAATTTTTAGCAAATTTTATTATTGTCATTTTTTTTTGTGTTGCATGGTTTTGTCGTATCAAACCTAAGATTGCCGGATATATTGGGGGATGAAGTTGCTAACTTCAATAAAAGATCATCATTAACTAAGTTGTGGAGTGCTAAACAACATGAAATATGAAGCTTCACTACCTTACATGACACGACGTCGTATCTCACTAACTATTTTCAATTTCTTCATGCTCCGTCAAACATAACGTTAACTTAATAGTCATTATTCCAACCTAACAAACACATTAACGGAATCACTGCCGACACGCGTTCCCGAACCTCCAGCTGCACACTCTCCATACCTCAGCTGTCAGCTCCAACCCTACCTTTCTCCAGCCTCTTGTCGGTCTCCTCAGTCCGCTGGAAACTCCCCTCGCAACTCAAATCTCTTGTCAATCCAAACAATTCGGTTCGAAGATCATCATGCACACCAAATCAGATTCCGACGTAACAAGCTCGGTCGACCCATCGTCTCCAAGATCCCCCAAACGCCAACTCTATTACGTCCAAAGCCCTTCCAGGGACTCCCACGATGGCGACAAGTCGTCTACCATGCAGGCGACGCCCGCCTACAACAGCCCCTCGGAGTCTCCATCTCACCCTTCCTACAGCCGCCACTCCAGGGCCTCATCCGCCAGTCGTTTCTCCGGAAACCTCAAGAAAGGAAGGAAGAGAAACGAAAAGGGTTGGACTGAGTGTAATGTCATCGAAGAAGAAGGCGATTATGGGGAGTATTTTTATGGGAGGGATAAAGGGTTGACGAGGAGGTGCCAGATTTTCATGGGTCTGTTTGGGTTTGTCGTGCTTTTCAGTTTGTTTTGTTTGATCATCTGGGGCGCCAGCCGCCCTTACAAAGCTCAAATTGCTGTCAAGGTTTGCCTTCTAAAACAAGCAACATGTTCTTGTCCTTATGTGGGATATATAATATTATTTAATTACCCTCGGACTCCTTTAGACACATTATACTAGAAGAGTATTATTAAAAATCTAGGACTTTTGTGTTCTGTCAGAAACTTGGACAATTCTGTCTTAATTTCTGCTATTCAAATCGATTTGTCTTTACAGCTTGTGAAAAATTCACGTTTTGCAGAGCTTGACAGTCCATAATTTTTATTTCGGAGAGGGAGCGGACATGACCGGAGTTCCAAGCAAGATGCTTACCATGAACTGTTCAGTGAAGATGAAAGTACACAATCCAGCTACTTTCTTTGGAATTCATGTTAGCTCCGGTCCTGTCAATCTAATGTACTCAGAAATTGCAGTTGCAACTGGTCAGGTAACATTTTCTCGGACATTTTACACAACATTCTTTGAAATCCTGGAATTAGAGGCCCAAATATCTTATTATTTCTTTTGTGTATGTTTCTGATTGCAGTTGAAGAAATACTATCAACCAAGAAAGAGTCATCGCACTGTGGTTGTGACTCTCCATGGAGACAAGGTGCCATTGTATGGGGCTGGGGCAAGCTTGGCGGTCTCAGATGATGTGGGTGGAGTTCCAATGAAGCTGATCTTTGAAGTTAGGTCCAGAGGGAATGTGGTCGGGAAGTTGGTGAGATCAAGGCATCGGAAACGTATGTCTTGTTCCATGGTTATAGACTCCCGTAGTAACAAGCCTCTCAAGCTAAAAGATAATTCATGCCAATATGACTGAGTCTGAGAGTGGTGGTTCTCCTGCATATATAGAAAATTTCTCTCCACTTGGGAATGGTGGGTTTTGGCTGTTTTGAGTCATTTCCAGAGCTCCTAGTGATTGGTAAGTGTGGAAGTAATAATTTCTTTGGAAAGTAGTACTATCATTTAGATCAGTTTGGGGTGAGATTGAAAAAAATTGAAAAATTATTCAAGCTTTTGCTTCTGCCTGGAGAAGAATGAACTATCATCTTGGTGTTAGGTTTTATCTTGTTGATAGGATATTAATTTTAATTCATGAAGAAGTTCCTTGTTGTAAAGAAACTCCGTGATTGATTTATGTGATAATTGGTAAAATAAGTTATCATTGTTCTTATCTGTTGCTATTATCTTTTGTTCTACAAGGGTGTACTTGTTTTTTCCTTGTGCTTCTTCAATTAGATTCAGAGTAGTCTTAGAACATGGAGATCAGCCTGTTTTGCATTAGTAAAACATGGCAGCTTGTTCCATATAAAAGTCTCCCAACCAATGTTTAGGAGAATGGAATCAGCTAGAAAAATGCAAGGTAAATGATGAATACACAGAGGAGCTTGTTCCCTAGCGTTAGAAGCTCTGTTCTTACTCTTAATGCATGGCCATTTTGCTACACTAGAGAAGGATATAGGAGTTCAAGAAAAATATTTAGCATATCTTAAACACAAGGAGAAACAAGCAGAACTGACAGATGATTGATGAGTTTATTATTATTTTTGAAGTAAATTTTCTCGGATCTGGGAACTGCTCTATGCAAAACTAAACTATGGAAGCGCCATTGGGCTTGGCCACAATACTATGCAATTATGCATACAAATCAGGATTTCTGTCTTCAATAAAAAATTTTAAGTCCTTTATTAGTATGATTAAACTGTAGTTCAATAAATCGACTGGAAATCAGACGATAGAAACAGAAAACTAGTAGCATTAATCATTATAGGGGTCAATTATGACAGGCCATAAAAGGGCCGGTCTTACAAGAATAGCATTTTGTACTAAAAAATGATAGTATTGCAGAAATTTTGTGAAAAAAATAAGGAAAAAAAGAAGTTTAAGAACAGAGATTTCAACAGGAAAAATGGCGTAAACAGCCAAAGGATTGCTTTGATCAAATAAAATCAGTTAGGCTGAATATCTATTCCGATGCTTTGACACTCTCCTGCTTGTCAACTGCACAGCCACGCTCAAGTACTGTGCCACCTATCCTCTTTGGAGGCCAATAACGAAATACTGATCTTCCCATTATATTCTTGGCAGGGAGGGGACCCCTAAACAAAACAAAACCCCAAGTCAACAAAAAGAAATATGGGAGAAATAAGCTAAGTTGAAGGATCATCAATGCACCATCGTCAACCTGCTAAAGCATAATATCTTACCAAACGTGCGAATCATAGCTGTTATTACGATTGTCACCCATCACAAAGACGAAGTTTTCTGGTACTCGCTGCAAATTGAATAGCATATATACAATCAGAAACATATGGCACAAACTAACAAATAAGGTAAAAGTACAACTAGTGAAATATTTGTGCCTTAACCAAAGACCATGGTTCAACCTCTAGTTAAATGAACAGGTTTATGTAAGCATGACTGTCTCCAAATCCCTTCCAATCTTCTCCCACTTTCTTTATATTCTTTCTGTTTTTTACTTAAGCAAATTTTATCTTAATAAGAAAGGCAAAATACTTGTAGTGCGTAACTTGAGATAGTTTTCTGCTCAATAGCTACCCAACTCATTTGGAATTGGGCCAACGGAAACAAAATTAAAAGCTATAGGATTCTAAAATTTAGAAATCAATACTTACAATTGGTGTCATTTCATAAGAAGGTGCTTCATAGATGAACTCCTCATCTCGTGCAACCCCATTAACAATAAGCTTTCCGTTATGAACCTACATTAAAATAAATTTTCATATTTCATTCTAATGAAACTATATTTAGTTAATAATGCATCAAAACAAACTGTAACGGGAGATGACACCTTATATGTAACTCAGACAAGTAAGATAAAATGTCTTTGTGCCTAAAATGTGGGATGGAATGTGGGATGGAAAGAGAAACAAAGTGGATAATTTCCATATATATATATATATATATATATATATATATATATATATATATATCCTTTTACTCTATCATCTTCCTTGGTTCTTGTATATTTCACATCAGAACATGCATGATGCAACATTAATATACCGGAATGGTATTTCCAATACAGAGAGAAAAAAAGGGCGATCAGCTTATCAAAAGGAAAAATACAATTGCTAAGAAATTGTCAGAGTAACCTTACCTCTACAATATCACCTTCCTTAGCCACTACTCGTTTAATGAAGACATCTTCATCAGTGTATCCTACTTCCTGAAGAACTGGTGGACTTTTGAAAATCACAATATCATTAGCGCATGGCTTCCTGAAGTAGTATGAAACCTGACAATTTCAATTCAAAAAACTGTCATGTGGTACATGTGAGAATTAAACCACTCATTCACTTAATGATGCATGTTTACAGAAAAATATGAAGATTTGATGTTCATGTCACATTCCTTCTTTAGTTAGACTAGAGCTCTTGGTAAATCCTGATACACGCATTACCTTCAGCAGTAGTTTATTAGGCTAATACTGACTGACATATCCTAGTTTTTCTGTTAGGTTTTTGAGGCTTAAGAGATCTTTTCACATTCAGATTTTAGCATTACTATAAGAATCATTTTGAAAAGCTTACAGGCATGTCCCGGCTACGACAATCTAAATCTAAAAATAAAATATTACAACAAAACCAACTCTACAGATCACTTAAGCATCCAAAGCACAAATTCTACTTCCTGTGAGCCCATACAATATATGCCAGCTACTACTTATAACTTTCAGGTTTCAACAAAGGTAAGCTAAAAACTAATTACATGAAAATGCATATGTTTAACTTTAAACATTCAGTCAAGGTTAATCAGGTCATTCATCTTTAACCACTTCAGAATTGCTGCTTCCCATTCTTAATTCCCGACGTATGCTTAAATCTCTATCAAACTTCATTTCTTCACCTTCACCAAAAGTTAATAATGTATGTAAACCTTAACGGTAAAATTTTTCACAAGTCAACCTAGGCTAAAGCCATTACCAGAAAACTTAAAAATAAATCCTTTCCCCCAAAAAACATTAACACAAACATCAAACAATCAATAGTTTTAATCAATGCTTACAATAGAAACCTTGTGCTAATTAACTAACTATAAAACAAATAATAACTACCTTCTCAGCAACAATTCGGTCCCCAACATCAAACGTAGGATACATCGACAACGAAGGAATATACCTCGGCTCAGCCACGAATGACCGAAAAACAAGCGATATTGCCACTGCAGCAAGAACCGTTTTTGCATCATCTGAAGTAAAATTCAACCATTCTGGCAATGGCCCACTATTTTTCTCTACCTCTCCATCATCTCCATCTCCTCCGCCATCATCACCACCTCCGTCGCCACCAGAGTCCACCACTACTTTGGTATTCTCACTGGAGTCTTTAACCCCATAACAGCTAAGTTTTTGAAATTGGTTTCTGGGGCCTAAACTTGATGCATTTTCTACCCTGAAGCTCCCAAAAGACGGAATTTTGGAGGGAAAAGTGGAACGGGTAAAGCTTAAATGATGGGGTTTTGAAGTGTGGTGAAGATTAAGGATTGTGAGATTGGGGGTTATGAGAGGTTTGAAGAAGGGAACTGAGATGAAATTAGGGTTTAACAATGGTTTGGAGAATTGGGTTGAACTGGGATTAGTGTTTTGAAAGGAAAGCGACGGAGGCAAGGAGTGCAGAGATATCACCATCTCCACTCAAAGAAGTAAGAATCTACTTTGCTGAGGAATTGAGATTCAAGCTTTTAAATATGGAGGAGTGGAAATCCTATGTTAGAATGGGTCTCGTGGCCCACTTGTTATCTTTAACGCTTAAAAGAGTTAGTGTAGCAATCGAGGGACAGTAAGCTAGCTCGCGGTGGGATAAGCATGGAAATTTAAAAATTGTCAAGGGTGATTTGGACAATTAAGGGTGGGTGAGGTGATGACAGAGATGAGAAGGAAGAGGAGGGAACAGAGGAGGTTACGCACGGCAGCTTTGGAGGAGAGGGTGGTGACCCACGACGCCGGTTGCTAGGACAGACTGGAGACAAAAATGGTGTGAGGAGAGAGGGAGGAGCGCCGTGTGAACAGGAGGAGGAATGACGGCGGCGGAAGGAGAAAACGGCGGAGAGAAGGGGAGGGGTAGCATAAGAAATTCCTTTCGCAAACTTACAGTAATTGGACTTTCAGACATGGTATGCTCAACTTAGTTACTTGGGATTCCGGAGCCACAGGGCTAGAGAAGGTGCCCTTACCACATTGAGTAATTAAGTTCATTTTTGCTGTCTTTTGACTTGTTTTAATTCATTTTATGATACAAAGAGGAAGCAAAACATGAACAAGAATACAAGACTAAAGAAACATGTTTCAATATCCGAGATACATGGAGAATGCCAATGGAATTTAGTATTCCAATGCCAAAATAAATGTTACTTTGATAGAAATATGGACAATAGCCTTTGTCTAGTCTGCCTGATACAAACAATGTGTATATAAACACTGTAGGCAGCCATTAAATCACCTACAGAAAGTGATTGCATATAATCAATGTTACAATAACTATGAAGGTATGTGTTGAAGAACAGCTTCAATATCTACAGCTTTGAGTCGTCAGCATTTCCAAAAGTCCATGGTGCCAAAAAAATAAAACATGTTTTCTGGATAACCATCCCAAAATTCCCATCAGTTTATGAACACCAATTTACATGAATTTACAATCTGCCCATGCATCCCATCCCTTCTTGTTAACTGCGAGCATATAACTGCTGGTTGCATCCCAAAAACACTTGCCTGAGCAAGAAACATGGATGAAGAATTGTCTTTCTTCAACACCATTTGGCTTCTTGTTTTAGCACTAGATGAACCATTTTGGTCAATCATGGCTACTTATCTGCAAATTACCATGTTTTTTTTTTTGTAATCAAATTACCATGTTTGGTTTACATGGTTTCCTTCATACCCGAAATTTCATATTCTCAACAGTACCAAGAGGGGAGAAAATGGGGGTGAAAAAATTCTCACCTTATCCTGAGGTTTTTTGGGATTTCAGGGAAAAATAAATTTTTATGCTTATTTTACTCTCCAATAATTATATTTTATTTTCATTTTACCCCTAAACCTATCTAATTTACTTTAATAATTGGCATCTTACAAATGAATTTAGTAAATAGATTAATTGACATCTTATAAATGAATAGCTTAACTAATTAAATAAATCAAAATAATTTACTTATTCAATATCCTATAAACAAATGGACTAATTAATTAACTTGTGTTAAAGAAATTAATTAATATTCCCCAATGAATAAACTTAATAAATAAATATGTTAAAATAACTTCTATCAAAGTGTTATTCATTTTAAATCAACTATTTATTTACTTTAATATAAAAGAGTAGTATAATAAAATTTAGCATTTAGTAATTTTAAATTCCTTGAACCAAACACAAAAATCAAATATTCCCCTCAATACAACCAAACATGAGAATTTAATATTCCCCGGAATTTATCAAGTAAAATGATTTGTAGGTAAAATAATTCCTAAAAGGAATCTTAAATTCCGCGAATCAAACAATCCTTTAGGTTTTGTTTCTTATAAATCTTCTCCAAATTCTCTGCCGGTATCTCATCTGTATTATTTGATGCAACTTCTTGGTCTACATTTTTTAGGATTCTTCTTGATTCACTTAGTAAGCCAATGGAGCGCCAAGCACCCGCAAGTAGCTTCATGGCGCTCCCCTCAGCAGAGATACCCTTCTCTTCCATAATCTGCAGGAGTTCTTCAGCTTTCCATAGCTGCTTTGCTTCCCCATATCAAAGTTTCATAAGTAGTCAAATTGGGGGAAACGCCAATTTGACACATTTTCTCATAAACTCTGGCTGCATGCTCCGTTTTTCCAGCAGTGCACCACCCACTGATGATTGTTGTGAAGATTACAACATTCGGATGCTCACCAATTTTGTCCATGGAATCAAGGAGTAACTCAGCCTGTCCTGGCTCCCCGGAGCGGACATAACCTTTTGCCAGGATGCTAAATGCATGGGTGTCAGGTTCTATACCTGCCTTCACCATATCATCGAAGATCTCCTGGCATATGTTCATCAGCCCTGCTGAGCTCCATGCATTCATGATTGTACTAAATGTTACAACATCTGGTTTGACCCCAAAACCTTCCATCAGTGTTAGTGTCTGTAGAGTTATGCTTATTGTAAACAAACGATCAAAAAGAACTATGATAAAAGTGGGACGGAACAAATATTTCTGTTCTACCTAGTAGTACTCTTATCATTATGGAAAGAGTCAAAAGAAACATGAAGGTAAAGCAAAAACTTCAAGCACTTTGAGCTAATGACAGCAGAAAAAGATCCTATTCTTCATTTTCCTTTAATTACACAGTCTCAGCACAAGAAAAACTCAAAATTATCATTTTTAAAAAGACTAAACGTGGTTGTCTAAAGAGAAAGTTTCATAATTTGATCTCTCTAATGAATGAAAAGTTCAAACCCAGATCTAACAGCTTTCTGTCTTCATAACACAAAGTGCACCATTTATTATCCTTGAGATATTCAGAAGCCTTTTAGACTTAGCACATGATGAAATGCCTGGTGCATGATTCCAGCGGCATTTTATCTCTTTGAACATGTTATAATCTACTAAATGAAGGAGAAGAATTTTCGAAAAAAAATGTACAAGCATCAAGGCTGAAACGCACCTCATCAACTCAATCGGTATCTGTAACATCTAGAAAGCCTTTTATTAGAGAGTTGAAAACCACAAGATTTGGCTGCACCCCTAGCTCCTTCATCCTGTACACAAGCCTCAAAGCTTCCGTCATATTACCTTCTTTACAGTATCCATTCACAATAAAACCACAAGTACGCACATTGGGAGCCCCTGTTGTTTTGCATCTCAAAAATCATCTGTTCTGCCCTATAAGTCTCCCCAATCAGAGCAAAGGCTCTTGCTATTGTATTGTAGGAGACAACATCAGGATGCGTACCAGATGCCACCATTCTAGACACCACATTCCATGCTTCTTTTATGTTTTTTCTGTTGCACCAGGCTGTAATTAGAATATTATATGTCCTATCATTTGGTTTCATATTTTCATCCTGCAACATTAGCTCTAGTAATTTTGAAGATTCTTCGGCCTTGCCAATATTTCCATACCCTTTCATAAGGGTATTAAAACTACTGGTTGTGGGCTTGCATCCACTCTTCTTCATTTTGTGGAAGATTTTCATGGCCTCTTTCTTATTTCCGGGCTCAGAAAAGGCATTGATCATAGCATTAAAGAGAATTGAATCAGGCTTCATACCATTCTCTACGACTTCAGTGATAGTGAAAAAATGGTCTTGTAACCTTTCAGGCGGGTTAATGCAGACACAAGTGTTGTGTAGGTCACAAGAGTTGGCTTGTGTCCTTCTTCTTTTAAGCTGTTAAAAATAGAATAAGCTTCTTGAGGCTTCCCCTTCTCAATCAGAATATTCATCAGTTAAGTTCTTGCATGAACAGTCCGGCAACCATTGTTTCCCAAGCAAACATCGCATCTGGATTTAAGTTCAGAGTCTGCAGAATCTGTAACTGAATGCGACTGGTCCTTCTCATGTACATATGATACCTGTGATGTTCAAACAAAAACTAAAAAATTGATCATTATGTTGCATATGACAAACATGCGCTCATCTAGATGGCTAAACATAAAAGGTAAAAGATCAGAACCATAGAAAAATCTTTTATCAAATTAAGAAGCGTCATTCTCATGTTAATGATGATTTACTTGAATACATTTTAAAGAAAGGTACATGCAGCTGGCCAAACAGTGAAATACTAGTCAAAATCTAAATGATCAAATGTCATCATGTATGATAAATAAGTCAACCAATCTGCAGTCATAATCTGATAGTTAAGCATCTGGTAAACCATGTTACATGCTAAGTCAGTGTCAAGTATTCAGCTCAGGGAAACAGAATTTCTTAGTTCTCAAAAAAAAATATTAAATGCACTCAGAACAGACAAGTTAAATGCCTGAGAAACCGATTCAAACTTTGGTTTTCCATTTTGAAGTAGGCAAGAGGGAAGATTTAGTTTTCCTTTTCCATAGATAACAATTCTTTAAAGTATAGCTTATTAAAACCTAAAACTGATGTTCTATTAATTAGTGTACTAAATACAAAGACCACTTCTTAGGCTTCAATGCGCTTTGCTAATGCCTCACAAAACAAAATCGAACAATTTTCCAAGTTTATAACTTTAACCAATTAGAAATACAGAATAAACCAGTAGCAGCAACAATACCTCAACTGCTGAAGCTTTAACCGGCTTCTTGCTCATTATTGTCCTCTTCTGATGTTTACTCATGGCAATGGACCTTCTGTCAGCCACACGATCCAAAGTTTCCTTCTCTTCTTTTCGCTGTCTAATAAACCACCACCCACCCTTTGTTGGAATGAAAATAATCACTTCCATGCAATATTTGGAGGCCCGGAACTTGTATTCCAACTTGTCTGATAAACCATCTCAACTATCTAAAAATCCCAATCAACATATTTCAATAATCATGTATGCACACAAGTCTACATAAACAGATTAAAATGCAATTCCCATGTTCAATGACCAAGATCAGACCCTGGAAGCAAATCACAGCCAGCAAAAATGTACACAAAAAAAGAATCTAGATTAAATAAAAAACCCAAAACATTTGAAGAAGTGTTGGTCATACATCTAGAGGCATGAAGCAGCAAAGCCAGGACGGAGAAATGGGTTTTGATTTTGCATGGTTGAAGGGTTCTGTTAACATGCAAACGCAACTAGAGTTGAAGTGGGATGAAGTGTGTTGGAGTTAAGTGGGCGTAGTGCTTGTGTCTGGACATCCAACAGAGACTCTTATCCACAAAATATTATCACAAGTAGATCTTCGGATAAATTTTTGAGGATGTCAAAATTATGTTGCCTCATAGTACTTTGTTCATTATTTCTGAAGGTAGCTACCACGGTTTTGCTGTTATACACATAGGAAAGATTGATATAAAATGAATAAAATATACAGAGGAATTAAAATTTAATTAAGATTACATATAAATAAGATAAAAATGAAAAAAAATTGTGCTAAACACATATTGATACAAATTTTCATGAAATTTTTATATTTTACATTACCCTAACATAACTTTACCTAATATAAATTATTTACATAAAATATTGTCTACCACTACTCCCGAGCTAACATTTTAGAAGAGAGGGATTTTGAAAAAGATATGCCATGAAAGATTTTTGTACTTTTTTTTTGGTGTACAAGAGTGAGAGCCCACGTGGACAAAAGTAATATTAGAAATATGTATTTTGTATAAAAACGTTTTCTATAAATAGCACTTTAATTAATTTGTAAAGGAAAAAAAACCTTCAATTTTTATCTATAATCATTTTTAAATAATTCTTTTCTTCATAAATTCCCAAAACAACATGGAAAATACCAAAATACAAAATAAAATAAGAAATCCATGTTGGTTATTTTCTAATAGGAATGGAATACCGTCTACATTTTTATGATGAAACATTTAATCAACATATATTTGAGTTTACGATGTTAAGTTTATTTAAATCTAAGGAGAAATATGATTTTTTATTTGAATGAATAGAAATATATTAAATAAATTTTTTTTTGAAATATTTGTCATATACTAAAGAAGAGATAAATAATGTAGCCCCCACTTTGTACCCATACCCCGTATATATTTATATATTTAAAAAATGTTTACATATTATATATTCTAAAAAAAATTCAATAAGTTTTTCATGTTATCATTGATACATCTATCGATTAAAATTTCAAGATAATGAATTTCTTTTGTATTGTTGTCTCCTTTGTACTAATTTCTTTTATAATTTTTATTTTGATGAATCTTGTAATTTAGATTTGTATTTTTTAATTTGTATCGATTTTTTATTTATTTTAAATTGTTATTATTTTACTATGTATTAATGTGTGTTTATATTTGCATTATGTATGTATTATTTGTAAACTTTTGCTTGTTTTAAGTTAACAAACACTAAATATTTTAATCATTTTTAATTTTTTAAAAGAATTTTAGATAAATCTTTATTAAAATGAGAATGGATATAAATTTTTTATTCTAAAACGAATACAAATGCAAAAATAAAAATATATGAAAAAAATAAGAGCGAGAATAAAAAAAGCTCTACAAATTCCATATCCATACCATTAATAAAGAAGATTGGATGTAGACCTGTTCAAGGGTTAGGTTATCCGTAAGTCTAGAGGCTTGTTCGATATTTGGTCTAACTTGGACAAAAATATCTGATGCAAGAATTGGGTTTGGGCAAAATTTTTAGGTCCGTTTAAAATTTGGGTTCGGGTCCAGGCTTAACCTTTCAAAGCCCAAGCCCGGCCCGAATTTATTTTTTAATTTTTATATTTTTTTAATATTAATTAAATTTTTTTTATATATTTACTAAGTATAATTTAATTATATGTATATAAAACATTATTAATTAATAAACATGATTATAAATATTTAATATGGAAATTAATATACAAAATTTGACAAATTAAATTAAATTTCAAAGGGTATAAAATAATAATAAAATAAATAAATAACAAAATTAAAATATAAAAAAATTATTTTTGGGTCGAATCGAGCTAAGATTCGGCTTGTAGTATAAAAATAAAAATGAGCTTGAACAAAAAATCAAGTTCAAATTTTTAGGTCGGGTTGAGTTTGAACATACACAAATCTCATTAGAGAAGTTCTAAACACACCCTATATACTATTAGACACACCCTATTTTTTAACAAAATTACATAAATAACCTTCTTAATATTTTTTTTAATTTTTTTCTGAAATCTTTTGTCTCCCGGAAGTGAATTTCCGGGAGCATAACAATTTCCGCGGAAATTCACTTCCGGGAGCATCATAAAGCTCCCGAGAGTGGGCTTCCGGAAGCACAATAAAGCTCCCGGAAATCCACTCCCGGGAGTTTTTTTTTTCCTCCCCCATGGCTGCCTAAGCAGCTTGCTGCGAGAGCTTCTTTTTTCTCTCTCATTTTTGTTATCTGCCCAGGTAGCTTACTGCGGCAGCATGCCTGGCAGCATTCAAGTGCTGCCAGGCAGCAACTCCGGTGAGCTATGGCTCACCGGAAACAAAAAATGTCATGGAAGGGTATGAGGAGTTAAATTTTTTTAGATAGGATGTGCCTAATAATTTTTGAGGTGTGAATAGAATTTCTAATCTCATTATTACTTGTCATGGGTTCGGCTTGAGCCGGCCGGGACATGATCAGGTTTAATTGGATGGAAAATTTGTGGTGAACCCTCCTTGGCCGCCCGGACTAGGTCAACACCTTATGAGTAGCATTTGAATTTATTCAGAAATTGTCTTTACCCAAACACATAAAACTTAATAACAATACATTTTTTTTAAAAAAAAAAGAGGAATCTATAATTATTTTGTTAACTATTATAGTAGTCAAATTTGTTGTGTTTGATCAGAAATAATGAAAAAGTTTTCATCTTTTTGTTTAGTTAAAGTCAAGCCAAAAATTATCTAAAATTTATAAAATGAATGATGAGTCATGGAGATGGCCATGGTCTGACCTACCACTGGCAACTGGCAAGGTGGTCTTCGATAAGACATGGGTTCCGAATTTCTCTCATAGCCTCCTCTTTCCTCTCTCTCTTCCTTTTCTTTTTCTTCGCCCGCTCTGTTTTCTCGTAAAATGTTGAGGATATGGAAATGGTACCAGAGCTGCTTATCTCTTCATCCTGTGAAAGCACAAGTTATCAGCTCAGGTTTCCTTTGGGGCATTGGAGATATCGCTGCTCAATACATCACCCATTCCACCGCAAAGAAACGCCTTCAATGTAAAGTAAGCAACTTTTCCCAATCTCCAGGAACCCCCTTTTTCTCTATCCCATTTTCATGTTGTTTTTCGCCAATCTGAGCTATTGGGTATCTGCGTTTTTGTTATAGCATTTTAAAAGTTTACTTTTTTCTTTGAATTGGGTTTCTGCATGTTTAGATTATTATGTTGGTTTCTTGTGGGTTCTTTTAATCTTTAATGATGGTTTTTGTTTGGGATATATTCCCATTTTTTAATAGTCATTGAGTGTTCTATATGTTCCTGGGTGGTGTTCGTAGTTTATCTTTGATTGAGTGCTATTGGTTGGGAATATTCAAGGAATAATTTAAAGGTTTCATTTTCAAGTGGTAATGTAAATTGAATCTGATAAAACCATATTGCTTTTTTCAGAACAGCTGGTAAATTTTCATAATTGGTGCCGTTTCAGTAATGCAATTGCAAACTAATATTTGCATCTTGTGATGATGGCTGCAATGATCTGTGGTGATTAAATTCTAAAACACCTATTGATAGTGTGCTATTTAAGTGGATAAGACATCCTAATGTGCTACAGTTGGTTCACTTGAGATAGAAAGAGCTGTTAGGAAAAGAATGCCTACTGTTTTCTTCCCTCTATTTTGTTGTGGTTTCAACAGTTTCCGCCGATTTAATGTTGATAAAACCGAAAATTTGTCTTATTTAGCATCACTGCATAAGCATAGATTATAGTTTATGGTCACACACAATCAATATGGATTTAATGATGCTATGGTGTGTATTTCTTGGAAGTCAATAAGTTTGAGTTGCTCCTTATTCATTTTATTGTTTATTATGGACTCATAAATCTGAGGTGATATGAAATTATGAATAATAATGCAAGTAAAAGTCTGTGATCAGATAACTTGTTCCCAAAATAATTGTTTATAAGAGTTTATTGATCTTTGTGTTTCATGCATTTTAAAAATTAGCTCCAGTTTCCTGGAGTTTCACAATAAGCATAAAAAAAACTTGCGTATGATTGAACTGTAGAAATAATTTCCTGACTCGGTACCAAGATAATGTTGTTTAAGCATTAGATACTCAAGAGTTTTCTTACGGTTGGTCTCATGCATTCTGGTTAAAGAATTCTTGGATTAGTCATCATTTAATGGCGTATTTTTCAGATCCTTTGCTCTATATAGTGTGTAAGATATTCCAGTATGACGGAGATGAATCACGTAGAAGGCAATAGGAGTATTCAATGCATTTTTATAATTACTCTTTTACATTTTGAGCAACCAATTTCTTCTATATGGTGGATCTTGTGTCATGAGTCTCATGACACAATAACATTATTCTTGTATTGGTTGGACATATGTTTTATGTATTCTGTTCTTGTACCCTTTGCTCAATGACTTGTTGGTTAGAACCACCAGTGGACTTTCAGAAATTACAATTTATATTTATCAGTTTGAGTGTGTGCTGAAGCTGGATTATGAATAAACTAGCTCCTCTAACACTAGTAAGACAATCATTGGTGTTTCATTTGGCAGGATGCAGAGCAAGAATTTAGAATCAACTGGAAAAGGGCAGCTATCACAAGTATGTTTGGATTTGGCTTTGTTGGACCAGTGGGACACTTCTGGTTTGTTGTTTTCTTTGTTCCTTTCTTGTTACTTATTTAGCCTGATTTTTGTTTAGCTGCTAACTTATACTAGCTTCTTATAAAGCAGCCTTAAATTAGACAGAATTTGTGCTCAAAAATAAAAATAAAAATAAACTTCGAAGATAGTTCTCGGGGAGCATTTGACAGTTAGTAAGAAATTGTGCTTCAACATGTAATAATTAATCAAATTGTGTGATTTTCTGATAATCGTGATTTAACATTTTATATGCGTCCAAAAATTCAGGGTTTTTATTGAGGCTAAATTGCTATGAAAAAGAGAATTCTACATCTTGGAGATTCCGAACTTGTTGTCTTGATTACATCTGAGAAGTGCTTGCAGAATTCTTCCAATATCTTACAGATTAGTAGAACTAATACATTAAAGACTACAATTAAATTGTAAATGAGACTTAGAGCTATCTTTTGAAGTGAAATTAAAGAAACACAATTATGTGTTAAGATTGGCAATGCCCAGTATCTGTTGAATTGGTTATGCTGGATGCACTTCATGGCGTGAGCTATCAGCTGCTTACAACCTGTCCTCTCTTCATGTAGGTATGAAGGTTTGGACAGATTCATAAGGATGAGGCTTCAACTACGCCCAAAGTCAGCAAGGTTCGTTGCTACCAAAGTTGCGATGGATGGCCTTATCTTTGGCCCCTTTGACTTGTTTGTGTTTTTCACTTATATGGGTTTTTCCACTGGCAAAAGTGTTGCGCAAGTGGAGGAAGATCTGAAGAGGGATTTCCTCCCGGCCTTGATTTTGGAGGGTGGCATATGGCCAATTGTTCAGGTTGCCAATTTCCGATATATTCCTGTGAGATACCAACTCCTTTATGTCAATATCTTCTGCTTGTTAGACAGTGCCTTTCTGTCATGGATTGAGCAACAGAAGGATGCTCCCTGGAAACAACGGTTTACTTCTTTTACCTCATTGAAGGAAGGAGGAGGCCAAGGCAGATTGTGATGTTTCTTCCAACTTTTGTATTTTTTTTCTTCTCTGACTGATCATACTATCAAGCATACGACAGAGTATTCATGTACTGTCCAAAGAATTAAGAACAGCCCCAAAATGCCAACTGGGGTTTTAGATGTTGGGATTTGGGGAGTGATTGAATTACTTTAAGCACTCAATAATGTTAGCATCAAACTTCACTCGTATGGAATGAACTCACAGAACTCTAGCTGGAGATCTGGTGTGTAATTCTTCTTGAATCTATATAACATCTACCAATAAACATGATGTGTGTTGAGATGCATGAACTTCAGGTTGGCATCAACAAGTCAGTTCCCTTCATCGACACATTCAATAATACTTTCTCAAAATGTGATGACTCCAAGCTTTTTCTGGGAAAAAAGGTGTCTGTCCAGGAATCCCTGGCAGGTATAAATTTATCAACCGGGTGAACTGAAATTATGACGACTAAAGAAAGGAGCTGTGTCCTCCCCCAAGTGGTACTCTTGGCTTGAATACAGCAGATGCCAACAAGAAAGGGCAATGGTTAAAGCCAATGCTCTGACAGAGAAGTAAAAGGAGTTGTTAGGTAGAAGAAAGATTCTAATAAGCACCCCACCCATCTAAAGGAAATGAAGGAATCATACACATGATGAAGCTGTTTACTATCAAGATTGACATGAATGTCTTCAAATAATATAGCAGAAAAGATAAGGAAAAAAATATATGAATTGATTGTTAATAAGTGGCTTAAAAGAGAACTTGAATGTAATGGAAAGAACTAATTTGCATAAGTTATCAAAGAAATCAGAGCAGTATGATTGGATGCTAAACTTATGTAACTTTTAAACAGGAAGAGTTCAACATACTGGGATGCTTAGTAGCTGTCCATGATGATTGACCAGGACGGCAATGCTTCTTCTTGCTGCAACAGGGACAGATTCCAGTGATTTAAGTGCTACTTTTGCTGACAACCTTGAATAATCTGAGCATGTCATCTTCTTGGTTCTTGTCACTTCAGAATTATCTGCACGTGGCCACTTTGACAACTCAGCAAGATAGAGCCAATCAGCATCAATCATGGTACGTACCTTGGCTTTCATGTCCTGCCTGTTGACACAACAGCAATGACTGTGTTGACTTTCCCTTCCCAAATACGACAGACAATTAGCTTCCCCAGGAAACATATTGCTAGAACTTTCCTTGCTTAGTTTCCATGAGATAATAAATCGGTTCATGAAGTAGCATGTTTGCCCATGGAGAAATGGTTCACTCAGAAATGCAGCAACATGTTCACTTTCCTGCTTTGACTCGCGCTCAGATGCGACTTCATCAGTTTTAAACTTAAAATACTTGACTTCCTCCTTTTGCAATAAAAGAATGTTTTCATAGGTTGACTCACTGATAATATCTAGTCTTTGGGCTTCATCCAGAACTGATGCAGACATGTCCAAAAACCGCATTTGAGATGCATATGGTACCAAGTTAATAGAAAATGATTTTCCATTAGCTATAATTTGTTCCAACTCATTTGAAAAACAATGCTTCTCTTCTTCACCAGAGAGTGTGTGAAACAATTCTGCCTTTGAAGGCAGTGGACAATTGACAGAGCAGCAGACCAGAGCTTTGGCACCCTTAGACCCAGGAACTGGACAAATGTAGCAACCAGCAGCGGTAAGGGAGGTCTGTGAAAATTGTCAAAAGTAACAATCAAGAAATTTGCACTAGCAAGAGAGAACAAAGTAATAATTGCACAGGAAATGCAACTAAAAGTTTACTGAAAGTAATGTACCTTACAAGGGATGGTACGTAAGTACTGCAATAGCAATTTTGAAGTATTACCTCTAATTGGTCTCTGCCTTTGTGAAGTAAACTGACAAGTTAGAAGAAAATGGAATTAATAGAAACATTCAAGATTCCCAATTAAAAATTAGAGATATCTTAACTAGTTAGTACCTGTAAAACTAATGCAATAAATTTAGACAGGCATATATCCTCAATTTTTGATGGATCAAGTGCCTTTAAATTGATCACTGCATAACCTTGCTGCAAAAGTGAGGATCGTGATTAATTCACTTGCAGTATTATCCTGAAGTTAAATTAAAGTAAGGCATAAAGAGCAACAAAAGGCTTCCAAACATCAAATGAATGCTTACATCCATTATGGTAACAGTCTGATTAATCAAATTCTTACAAATTTGATCAGTATAGGTACATGTTTTCCGACAAGCAGAAATAACTGCTTCTAGTTCAGACTTAAAGACACCTGGAAAAAAGAGAGTTGTATTTCAAAATGTCAAATCTAAAGTATAATTGCTGTCCAATAACAATGTATTACTACAAAGGTTTGACAATGCAGCTCTCATATGACCTCAAGGTTTGGCAACCAGCAGCAAGATTGGTATGAAAAACCATCATATATAACAGCAAGCTAAAACTTTAAGCAACAAGACTGTTATGCATGATAACAGCATCCATAGTGTATCCATATAACCAAAACTGCCATATCTATCGTGACTAACCTGATGACAAATTTCCTAATGACATCCGAATCCTATTCCTAGCAAATAATGGACTTCGATTTGTTGGATCCTCGACCCAATCGCGGTTACTCCCTTGACATATCTATTAAAAAAAAATTCCATTGAGAGCTTAAAACTATACTAGTAAAAGAGTACATCAAAAACAGCAATATACAATTATACAACTGAAACTGGCGCAAAGGCAAGAATCAATCACATTTATTGCTATATTGTTTGCAATAACCTTGTACATGTCTTATTTTGAATAGTCCAGCAGCGGTCGCACTAGAAGAACACTATGATTTGTCCAATCTTGGTTATAAAAATATGCATGTGAAGAGAAAACTTGAGATGTGAATGCCATGCCAGCAAGTCCCAGGACCCCACTATCACGAGATGATCTAAGAATGAATAACTCAGCCTGCATTGTGAATAACAATTTACTACTTTTAATATCCTGTCTGTGCTTTCAAGTTTTAATCAATTTGGCGAGAAACTTCACTAAAACAGACAATTGCTTCTTATCAGTAAACTTATTGAATATGGAGCTTTTATTAATAAAAAAAAAAAAAGAAGCTAAACGCTTAATGCAACTTTTTCAATCTTGCAAACATGCACATATATGCAAACCGTATGAAACACACTAATGTAGGTAAAAACCTGGTCATCTGCATGATGTGCAACAAGTAAAACACTGATCTGGTTTTGCATACAAACATCCTGAAATATTTTAAACCAGAAATTCAAGCACAATTAATGTGAAAAAATAAGATACTGATCAAACGGTTATCCTTGTCAAACTGAACCGCAAAATTAAAAATTAAGTGTCTAACAGCACTAGTAGCAGACCAGCAAGCATTTTCAACAAACTTCAAAAGGGGAAACAAACAACCTCATGTCTCGAGCAGCTTCTTGCAAATGACCTTGTTTTGGCTTTCCATTCAACCAATCACAACGGGCTATCTCACATCTGATTCCTACACAAAGCTCACGTTAGCCATCCAAAGATAATTCACAAACTCAATATTCACTGATCAACTAAAAATATACCCATTTCTGAAACCCGATGTCCCACTAGACTTGCTTCATCTTTGCTCTCTGGATGTAGCCCATGATCGACAATTATTGCCAAAAGACCATCAATGAATTTGCCACTGTCGCCACTCCCACACAGGCCTTCAGTTTTCCAATTAGCGGCTAGAACACACAAGGCCATGCTATCCTGAATACTCCTAAAGCTAAGAAATAAACCAAAAAAAGGAGAATCAACCATTTATTAATTTGCATAACAAAGTTTTTTTTCTTTTCCAATTCTGATGTCTTTTCTTGAGAAACAAACAGAAACCCAACAAAGAGAAGACACAAAAGAAGCTAACCGATACGGTTTTGAGGTTTGAGTCCGGCCATTGCCATTCGCCTGGAGAAAGCTTCAGTGTACTTGGTCATATCTCCTACCGTTGGCGTTTGGGAGCCAACGCAATGGCAAAAGACGCCAGTTGAACGAAGATTTTGAGGTACATAGTAGAGGTGAAGATGATGGGGCTTGAACCGGAATTTGCGTTTTGGGAGAGAAAGGGAAAGCTTGGCTATGGTTATGGTTTGCGAACAGAGGAGTAGGCCTTGCGCCATCTACTGAGTTGAAGCAGCGCAGCGTGCAGTGCAGGTATTTGCCTCCGTAAATTGCTTCCCTTCGGAGAGCAGCGACTATTTAAGATTGAACCAAAGACAAGTAGAAATTACAACTACAAGTCACAAAACCAAACCACTATCCAATTTCCACACCACTGATTCACTGTTTACGATTGATTGATTGATATTTGATATGAAGTTTGAACCCATGGATATTAAGTATGAAAAGCTCATGCCATCCATGAGATGGGATGGGAGTACTTTTTACTTACTTGATCTGTTTTTAATATAAAATATAAAACTAAAATTTTTTAAAAAAAAATTCATTTTTTTAATTAAAAAAAAAACCAACTTAAGAAGATATGTTTGTTATTATTTATTTATTTGTTTTCTTACTTTTTCGGAGATGTAATTTTTTTTTATAAAAGCTGATTTATTTTAATTTAGATTTGAACTTTTTTGGAATTAAAAAAGTCCAAATCTATTTTTTACTTTTTATAGTTTGATTTTTTTTTACTTTTGATTTATTTTCTATATTTGATTTTTTTATGAGAATTTTTTATTATTGTATTTGTATTTTTTAGGTAATGGTTTGTAATTTTTAATTTTAATTTTATTTAGTTTTTTATTTTAAGAATTTAAGTTATATTTAGATATTATTAGTATCAAATAAAATAAAAAATAGAAAAATTATCAAAAGTAAGTCGTTGACTTTCGGCGTACTAGATTTTAATTCCATGAATACTCAAATTCTTTTTTTTTTAATTTTTAAAATTATTCAAACATCTAATTAAATTGAATAAAAATATTATATTACTTGATTTAAATAATTCATGGCTCAATTAATTTTTTAACATTTTTAAACTCAAATATAATATATATATTTTTTTAGATTAATAACAATCAAGAAGATTTGGCTTAAATACAAGTAATTCTATTAGTGTTTAATTAAATTTGAGAAAAAAGTGTGAATTTATATATACTATTTTTAAAAATAATACAAAATGATTATTTTACGTTAGGTCAAGTTATTTTCATTTAAATTTCAGTAATCACATTATTAAAAAATAATTATTTAATGATAAAATTTTATTTTATAAATTAATAATTTTATAATAAGTTACTTATTTTTTTAATAAATAGGTGTGGTTATTTATTTTTGGGATTTACCTTGTTTCCTGATAAATTAGCCAATTAGGCATTTGCTTGACTTTTTTTTTTTTTTTGCAGGCATTTGCTTGACTTGCTTCCTTGCATAAGATTACGCTGTGGGCCACGTGGCGTTTCACTTTGAAAAGTTTGTTTCTGTCCTCAGTTTTAGATTGACGAGGTTGTCAGAAGCCGAAGATGCAAGTGAAGTTAAACACAACGCTGAGATATCTTCTTCTTTCATTTCTCTCTCTCCGATGCGTGGAATTTCCCGCCAAACCATTCAACCGTTAACGGCCCATCGCCATGATCACAATTCGGCCTTCATTTCCTCTCAAATCCGCCCTCTTTATTCTTCTTCTCTCCCTTTCCATTCTCCATTTTAAACTCCCCTTCAACCCGATCCGTAACCAAACCCTAACCCTAACCCATAACCGAACCCACAATCAAGCCACTCGTAACAACTACATAATCCGGTTCACCCACTACAAACCAGCGTCCGATCACCGTTCGTACTTGGAATCCAGCCTCCGATCCGATGGCTGGGAATGGATTGAGAGACGCAACCCAGCCGCTAAGTTTCCGACCGATTTCGGGCTTCTTTTGATCATGGATTCAGTAAAAGAAGCCTTGATTGAGGAAATTGAGAGACTGAGATTTGTTAAAGATGTGAACGTTGATTTGAGCTATAACAGGGGCCTGCTTGGTGGTGCTTTTGAGAATGAGCAAAAACGACCTGGAAAGATTTTTACTTCGATGTCGTTTAGTGAAGAGAAACATTTCCACGAATCGGGTTTAAGTAATTCCTCAATTAATTGGAGTCGCCATCTTTTGATGCAGGTAAATTTGTAATTTGATTAAGTAAATTTCCCAAAGTAGAAATTTAATTTTTTGAGAATTAAAGTGAGGAAAGTTATGGATTTACTTATTTTGATGTTGCAGAGGTCTCAAGTTACTTCCTTGTTCGGAGCAGATGCTCTTTGGCGAAAAGGGTATACTGGTGCTAAAGTCAAAATGGCTATTTTCGATACCGGGATACGTGCTAATCACCCTCATTTTCGAAACATTAAGGTATATTATAAGCGAGAAAATACAGTTATTTAAAAATTAAACTTATGTCTTGTGAAATTAATTTTGCATTGACAATGGCTCTTGTTTTTCCAAGTTAATAATGTGGCTTCAATGGGGAACTTTAATGTTCACTCTTGAGAGCGAATTTTTCAGGAACGTACTAATTGGACTAACGAGGATACTTTGAATGATAATCTTGGACACGGGACATTTGTGGCTGGTGTAATTGCTGGTGAAGATGCTGAGTGTCTTGGTTTTGCACCAGATACTGAGATTTATGCTTTTCGTGTTTTTACTGATGCACAGGTAACACACGTTGGTATTAGAATTTTTATTTTATTTTTGTATTGTGATTGGAAGTTGCCCATCTCACCCGTTTTGTCCTTGATTTCTTCTGAATTTTATCTGCTCATCTATTTGAAAATGCCTAGCATACATTACAGAAATCTGAAGCTCTTTTGAACTGTTCATTTCTAGAATTACCAGATATTTTAGTGTGAAATGAATAGGCAAGATATGAAAGACTTTTATTTTTCATACCAGTATACCCGAAGACTTTCTCTTTTAACATTTGATTCATTCTATAAAATTTGGCTAGATTATGAGAATTTTGTCCTCAGCTTATTGCAGGTATCGTATACATCCTGGTTCCTTGATGCTTTCAACTATGCTATTGCAACCAACATGGATGTGCTAAACTTGAGCATAGGTGGACCTGATTACTTGGATCTCCCATTTGTAGAGAAGGTACGACTCCCATGGCCAGTGGATAACTGAGGCTTATATATGAACCATCATTCAATATTTTGGTTTCACAGCTGTGAAATTGTGAATAAAAATGTTGGTTCTAGTCTGTCTCACAATTTTTGGATGTCTTTGACTTTGCCCTAATTTTGGTTTTGGTAGCACATGGAAACACGTCACTTATAATGGCTAATTTCTTTATTAAAGTTATTGAATTTTCTGCAAGTATTATGCTATATTCAATGCATTTACTTGCCCCCATCAATATTCTATGACCACTCATGAATCATGGTATGATCATTCAAATTCAATGAGTTGACGTTCTCTTCTAATTTTTTACATTTTGAAGAAGATTGTGTGTTTTTTTTGGACATTTCCAGGTAGGGAAGTATCAGCCAGTGAGGTTACCCACTTTGGTGGTGAAACTTCCAATGTTTGTATACACATTCACTTGTGTACCATTTTTGTTTAATGTTTGTCGCTTTATGGTTCTCCAGGTTTGGGAAATAACAGCGAATAATATTATTATGGTATCGGCCATTGGAAATGACGGGCCGCTTTATGGCACTTTAAACAATCCAGCTGACCAAAGTGATGTTATTGGTGTTGGTGGCATCGATTATAGTGATCATATAGCCTCATTTTCATCGCGTGGCATGAGTACTTGGGAGATTCCTCATGGGTAGCATATCCTTCTATTCTACAATATTAACTTGTTTAATAGTTTTATATTTGTCCTCCTTGCTTTTGAATCTTAAAAAACGTCGTACTATTTTTGACACTCGTCCTTTTTTTATCCTTTTTGATCAACTACGCGAGTTATCTAGTAATCTTTCTTTAGATGTGGTAACTCTTCTAGCCCACAATCTTTTTCATTTTAAGAAAGAAAGAAAGAAAGAAAAAAGCAAGCCCATCTATCTTGGCTTCTCACTCAATTTATTTTGTTTGAGCTGTATTTGCATTGGTGACACTGAACCTTACATATGTTTTCTTTTGGAGTAAAGTTTCTTATTACTGTAACCCGTGTACTAGATTTTTTTTCCTTTCAATATGTTCAAGTCTAGGTATCGCCATGTTTAATATATCCCTTCTTCTCAGTGCTGATCTTACAAAGGCTTGCATGCTTCATACTCATGTTGACCTTTTTTCTTTTTGTTATGATGTTCCATGTGATCTTCCTTGAGGAAGAAAACTTTCATGCTGATTACTAATGAAGATTTAACTTGGTTAATTCCCTTTGCAGTTATGGTCGTGTCAAACCAGATGTTGTGGCATATGGACGGGAAATTATGGGATCCAAGATAAGTACTGGGTGTAAAAGCTTATCAGGCACTAGTGTGGCAAGTCCTGTGGTTGCTGGTGTCGTTTGCCTGCTTGTTAGTATCATTCCTGAGAACAAACGAAAGGAGATTCTGAATCCTGCAAGCATGAAACAAGCGCTGGTTGAGGGTGCTGCTAAGCTTGCTGGTCCTAACATGTATGAACAGGGTGCAGGGAGAGTAGATCTGTAAGTTCACCCAATTACAGGGTTCCTCCCTTTTAAAAGTCAGAAATATTTCTTTGAGATCTATTTAGTATGTTAATCATTGTTATTTTTTCTATTTTTATTCAGACTATCTGCATTTCCAATCCTGGTAGAAGCAGCTCTGATTATTTTTATTTCTTTGTCAGATTAGAATCATATGAAATCCTCAAGAATTACAAACCTCGAGCAAGCATCTTTCCTGGTGTTCTTGATTATACAGATTGTCCCTACTCCTGGCCCTTTTGTCGCCAACCACTCTATGCTGGTGCCATGCCTGTGATATTCAATGCTACCATTCTGAATGGGATGGGTGTCATTGGCTATGTTCAAAGTCCGCCAACATGGCATCCTTCAGATGAGGAAGGGAATCTTCTAAGCATTCACTTTACTTATTCAGAAGTTATCTGGCCTTGGACTGGCTACTTAGCACTGCACATGCAAATTAAGGAAGAAGGTGCACATTTTTCTGGAGTGATTGAGGGCAATGTAACAGTTAGAATTTACAGTCCTCCAGTCCAAGGAGAGAGGGCTGCTCGAAGTAGTACTTGCGTTCTTCAGTTGAAATTGAATGTGGTTCCAACTCCACCACGATCAAAACGGGTTTTATGGGACCAGTTTCACAGTATTAAATATCCTCCTGGATATATTCCAAGAGACTCATTGGATGTGCGGAATGACATTCTTGATTGGCATGGGGATCACCTGCATACAAATTTTCACATCATGTTCAACATGTTACAAGATGCTGGCTATTATGTTGAGACACTTGGTTCTCCTTTTACGTGCTTTGACGCTAGCCAATATGGGACTCTTTTGCTGGTTGATCTTGAGGATGAGTATTTTCAAGAAGAGATTGAAAAGCTCAGGGATGATGTCATTAATACTGGATTGGGGTTGGCTGTGTTTGCTGAGTGGTATAATGTTGACACAATGGTGAAAATGAGATTTTTTGATGACAACACTAGGAGCTGGTGGACACCAGTAACCGGAGGTGCAAATATTCCAGCATTAAATGATCTATTGGCCCCATTTGGGATAGCTTTTGGGGATAAGATTCTAAATGGTGATTTTTCTATTGATGGTGAGCAGAGTCGATATGCATCTGGAACAGATATAGTGAGGTTCCCAAGAGGTGGTTATGTGCACAGCTTTCCTTTTTTGGATAGCTCAGAAAGTGGGGCCACTCAAAGTGTGCTGCTGAATTCTGGCATGAACAAGGTGATTAGACATTCATGTTTTTTTTTTTTGGGGGGGGGGGGGGGGGGGGGGGGGGGGTTGTGGGCGCGCTCTGGAGCAATCATTTATCCTAATCCACTTCCTGCATGTACACTTACATCACTTGCCTACACACCTACAATTAGATTATTTTAGTACATATGATATCTTCATCTCTAATCATTTATGTTTGACAAATGTTGAAATTTATGGGATTTATTGGCATATACAGGCAGACTCACCTATCCTTGGCTTGTTAGAGGTTGGTGAAGGCCGCATTGCTGTATACGGAGACTCCAACTGCTTGGACAGCAGTCATATGGTTACAAATTGCTTCCAGCTTCTGAGAAAAATATTGGATTTCACTGGTTCAAATTTTAAAGATCCAGTGCTTTTCTCAGAGTCTGTTATGCAAGATATTCCATTGTATGAAGACGACAACCACTTATCGTCTCGAAGAACTGATGTAAATTTCTCAGTGTATTCTGCTGTCATTGGAAAGGATTTAATCTGTCGGAGTGACTCTAGATTTGAAGTGTGGGGAACAAAAGGATACAATTTACATGTTAGGGGACGAAACAGAAGACTGCCAGGCTATCATGTTATTGATTTAGGGAGAGGCTTGATTTCGACTGTTGATAAGACCAAATCTATGCGTCCAAAGTTGACAGAGAAAAATAAGGGCGATACTTTGGGAAACAGGTACTTGGGTCTCCTGTACAGAGATGAGGTAAGAAGCAGAACTGATTCATTCTTTTTATATGTCAAATCTAAAGACTTATAAACTCCTTCTCCTTTGCAGCTGGATGTGCCAGAACTAGTTGCTAGTCAGTGGCTTGTACCTGCAGTGGTTGCAGTTGCAGGTGTGTCTTCGTGTATATATTCGAAGTAAATCTACTTGCATTTTTTGACCTAGTATTTGATTAATGTCTCTGCTGTTTTTCAGGCTTTTTACTGTTTTTCAGCATTTGGCGGATTCGACAGAAGCGGCGGAGACGGAGGCGATCTGGCTCTGGTCGGTTGGCCAATCTATAGCCTTTTTTTTTAATTGGCCAGAGGCCCATCTACAGTTGAGGATCCATTTTTTGAAGCTACTTTGTCTCTTTTCTCAATTTTACTACTGCACTGTTATACATTTGAAAGTTTTGACAGAGGCAGCACCACACGAGTTAATTTTGAATTCATATATGTAGATTAGTAGCAATTTTCTTGCTTCATATGCTTGTAATGACACAAATTAACATGGTAATGCGATCACAGACCTAAAAGAGCGTAGGGGGTTTTGCCTTAACAACTTGGACAGGTAGAGTCTTTGCTTAGCAATTAGGAAAATCTTGCTACATGCACTAATTCCTGTTAAGCCTACACTTCTACACCGCTGTTTTCTATTGCTACAAATCGTTGATCTGCCTGTCATTCATGATTAATATTAGTCTCATTTGCATTGTTTGGCCCGTGGTAAATTGAGTTCACTCATACTTGTTAACCAGAGGCAGAAGCATCGATATCTGTAGCCTTTTAACCCTTTTCTTCTGTTTTATGTGCAGTTTGATGTTCATATTCATGTTCAAGAGGTTAAATATTTCACCGTTTCAAAACTCGTTTGACACAATTTACTGTGTAATAGTAAGAAACGCCATTTCCAATATGAAATGAAAGGAAAGAACCACACCGGTTTTCTTATCAACAATTAAAAGACTGCTCCCACTATGCTGTGCAATTAATGTAAAAAAATATGAACAATTGAATACCAAGTGGCATAAAATAGAAGGTGGAATAACAAAGAACTTTAATAACCTCTCCTTAGAGCAGTGCAAACTGCATAAAATAACATTGGAAAAGTTGTTTTCTTAGCATTCACAACCTGAAGTTCTTTGGTGCTGTCCGCCAGCCACATCAATGGTGTCCGGGAGATACCTTCACCAGCAAAAGTTAAACAAGGTTAGTATGCGTGAGATCAAACACAACCTGTCATTGTAAGAATGGTAACCAGCAGAGCTTAAATGAAGTAAAATGTAAAATACTTAAAATACGGTATGTAAAGTAGTAAACCCAACCCTCCAGCAAATGGAAAAAGGAAAGTGATCTCTAGAACGTATCAGCTTATGACATGAAAACCCCCTACCCATCATTGGGAAAATGAATAAAAAAGGGAAGGATATAGTAGCTTTGAGTCAAAATAACAGAGTAATTCAATCAATGGAGGATATTCAGACAAGACCAAATTAGTCTTAAACCCATCAATACAGCATAATTAGAGGCAGCATTCATGCTGAAATAGATTATAGGAAAGTTAAAGGAGAAGGGTAAGGATGATAAGATGTGTCATCCACAACAACATAATACAAGATGGTTATCAGTGACAAATTTCAAAAGTGAATATTATGTCAGGTTTACAGCAGCTCATAATTCTCAATCTAGAAAGACATTTTTAAGAATATACTCACATTTCTTCTTCAGGTTCATTTTTGAGAGCATTTTTGGCTATACACTGGAAGGCAGCTTCCACATTGAAACCTTCTTTTGCCGATGTTTCAAAATAAGGGATGTTTCCTTTGGAGGCACACCATGCCTTTGCTTTCTTCTCAGACACCTGAAAATGGTAACAAGCAGCCAATGCTATGCTTTGACACACAATTACAAGAAAAAAATGTCTAATAACATCATTATCTTGTGCAAAAATAGCTGAACAGATTTTTACTTTATAAAATAACACCATGCTAGAGTTACGCTAGACCGAGAACAGATTGATAAATTTACACTCCTTGATTTTCAGATTAAAAGAAAACAAAAACCGATCTATCGTGCAAATAGACTTATCCTAAATAGGGTAATTGCTCATGATGAGAAATAACATCTGGTATTAGCTTAAAGAGAAAAAAAAATGCTGGAAGGAGGAATATTTATCATACCACTCGACTATTACCGCCATCAACATCCACCTTGTTACCCAACACGACAAAAGGAAAATTCTCAGGATCTGAAGGGCTAGCCTGTATAATATCACATTATGAAATGACTAAGTGATACAAATAAACCAGAAATCAAGGAATGCTGAGGGGTCAAAACTCAAAGCCTTTACCTGGATCAGGAACTCCTCCCTCCAGTTGTTGAGGTGTTCAAATGATTTCATGACATTCACGTCATGAACTAGCACACAACAATCCGCACCACGGTAAAATGCCACACCTAGACTTTGAAATCTCTCCTGTCCCGCCGTATCCCATATCTAACAATGTAGTCCAAAATCACTACATTCCTTATAGTTAAGGGTTGAGTTCAAGCAAAACAAGACTGTTGCAAGGTGGTTTTCAGACATTAACATTGTTTTGACAGAAGCATTCCAGTTGTTCCAAAGGTTAGCATAAACATTGCCTAATTCAAATTTCTTTTAATTTCATGCATCTAATCTCATCACCAAGTCTAACAGTTAAAATTAATGCAAAAATTGGGCAAATTAAGACATTTATAATCAATTAAAATATATAGTACCAAATGATAAATGAGATTAGTTTCCAACCTGCAATGTGAAGACCCTGTCTTCATATTGGACCTCTTTCGTCAAAAAATCAGCTCCAATGGTCGCTTTGTACTGATTACTAAACTTGCGGTTAACATATCTAAAAACCCACAGTGAAGGCTAATTAAACATTGCAATTTACTATTTATTTACCAAAAAATAAAGAATTGAACCACGAAATTTAGGATACTGATTCATCAAAGAAGTCTTCCCGACCCTATCCATAAAAAAAGAAGAGGAATTAGCAACATATTAATTAAATTAATTTAAAACATTTAAAAAAAAAGAAAGGAAAAATCACCCGCTGTCGCCAAGGATGATGACCTTGAGAAGCATGCGTCTTCGAGAAGCCATTTTCGGTTTCAAAAGCTTCTGATGTTTTAGGAAAATTAGGATTTTTTTTTTTGTTTCTTATTCAGAAAAATATAATCAAATTTGACAATTTTTTAATAGAAATAATTAATTAAAAATGATAGGCTGAAACGAAAGTCCAGAAGAGAATCGCTGGGAAAAACAAATAACTACCGGTCTTATCTTAACAACCTTGTTTGCCTGTCATGTTCTGTTTTGTGCCGAAAGTAACCCCTGTTTTCCTCAAATTACAGCTGAACCAAAAATAATTGGCTGAAGCTTGGGCTCAGATATCCCAACCTTTTTCTTTTGTTGGAAACCTCAGACTTATTATTGGGCCCAAGCATTCGAATTTTAAATTTGTAAGATTTTTATTATTTTTAATATAAAAAATAGTCACTTGAATTAATATTTTTTTGGCTTAATAACCAGATATATCTTCAACTTTTAGTATAAAATAAAATTAAGTTCTCAATTTTTTATCACGTAGAAATCAGTCTATAAACTTTTATTTTATTTTATGAACTGATTTTTACGAGATAAAACGTTGAAGGCTTAATTTCATTTTATGCTAAAGATTGAGGATATATTTGGCTATTAAGCCTATTTTTTTTCTATTAGTCCAATACCAAAATTTTCATGACATTTGAGCTTTGATGGACATGCTACAAGAAATTAGTATTGAGCATGTTTTATGAAATAGGCTCACCATGTTTCATATTTGTATATGAATATTCGTAAACCTTCACAAATTCTTTATCCAATTTCATCGACTAATCATAGTCATGGGATCTTTGCAAAGTTGTTCGTATTAATACATTGTTGGTAGTTATTTTTTTGTTAGTTTATATACACTGAAAAATGAAATTTTTTTAAATTCACTGACAAGATTAAAAAACTCACACATCCGTCACTTCTCATTTTAACTAGCCATTTTTTTTATTTTTAATATGCGTTAAAAGCCATATGTCAGCTGTTAATCTCGTTTGCAAAATTTAAAAATTTTATTGATAATATATAAAATAATTTCTCGTTATTTTTTATATTTAAGGATGTATTAACACACATGAGCAATTGAATCGTTGGATAAAAGATATCACCTAACGTGCAAAACATGACACAGAGGATAGGACTTAACGAGGATACCTGATTCATTGACCTCTCTCTGCATCGAGAGTCATGACTTGTTATTGGTAAAAGGTTAGTTGGTAGGCACTCAACGGTCCGAAGCCAAAGAGGACCACAGCCACAATGAGCTGGACAATTTCTGTCATTTTCAATGATTTTGCATTGCGGTTTGTCTGTATGCAATCTCGTTTTTGGGAATATCTCTGTTTAAAAAGAGCGAGAATTGTGCTTTCTTTGGCCCCCACACCCAGCTAAGCTTTTCAACTTTCAGAGTTGGAAGAAATGTCCCCCGGCTGGCCCGAGCCATGGTCCTAATCTCAAGATTTGTTCAAGTTCAAAGCTAACACAACTTGGACAGGAACATGACAGCATGAACAGAATCTAACTCATTCCTGGTTGAGCGAGCATGACATTTAAGCTTAAATTTTGTTTTTATATCACCAGAAAAGAAAAAGGTATGAACAAAATCTTGATTTCTTGCCACCAATGAATCTTTGATCATCATTAATCAATGATGGATGGTCTGAGTTGGTGAGTCTTAGGTGGAAACTTGATTTAAATGCAAACGACAAGCTTAGGTACTAATGTCACCCCACATACAATGGGAATCCAACCTAACTGCTAAATTTTCAATCCGAGCAGATTTGGCAGGAAAGAATTAACGGGAAATGAAAGGAGAATGTCAGGGTTTCAGCAAACCAAATTTGATATTAACATTTAAGAAACAAATAAAAGAATCAACCAAAGTATATCCATTATTTACTTTTGTGTGGATCACTGACAAATACAAATCAATGGAAACCTGTAATTTCAAAATTAGAGGGATTAAAAATTGTGTTATCTCATGAAAAAAAAACATGAAATTCTTTGCAATCAATGTGACACCCAAGTAATAGTATGAAAAAGTAGTGGGGATGATATCTTTACAAAGCAATTAAGTATAATATTGTCAAGAGGTTGAAGTTCAGCTAAAACCTTGGCTATTCTTCTTCATCCTTCCCATCTCCATTTCCCGGGTGGCTTCATTGCTTGAACCAGAAGGGTACAAACCATATTCGCTGGTGGGTTCACTGTACTCACTACTAGCAACATATTCCTGTGAGCCCAATGCCATCCTCCTGAACTTTTTCATGTCTTGATTGTACTGGCTTGTATCATAGTCTGAGCTTCCATAAGAGCTGTAGACATTGCTTTGTCCAGGTCTCATTCCTTCATTAAGATCAGACAATGATGCATCTCCTTCTAAAGAGCGGACTATCTGCTTGGTTACAAGTTTTGGGTCAGAGTCTAATAATGAATGGAATATAAAAGTAACTATGAGGTCTAACAGAGGGTATGGTACTCACTATTCACTAATGAGCCATCAATCACCAGTTAAACCAACTTGGTTGATGGTCATCATAAGCAGAATATTCATAAGCACACAATATGCAAGTCTCCTCACAGTTAAATTTCCATTACTAGAGATGGATTACTGTCACAATTAAATTTCACTACATCAATTACCTGGCTCATTCGTGGTCGACGTCGTGCTGAATGTCGCACACAAGCAGCAGCACAAGCAACCATGCGAGCCATCTCATTGTGGTTATATTCCTTTTGTAACTTTGGATCAACCAGACTGTCAAAGTTTCCATCATCCAAAGCTTTTGTAAGCAAAGGCCTGGCCTGCAGTGACAAATCAGATTTACTTAATAAAGATTCTAAGACATTCTGCAACCATTCCAGAGAGAGACAGAAAAGAAGATGCAGATGAAATGATGTGTGTTTGCTTATGCTTATACAGAGAGACCATCATAGACCATTAGGAATAACTAACCCAGTCCACCAAACTGTCCTCCCGGAAAGAAGAACCAACTGGCCTCTGTCCAGTAATCAACTCTAAAAGCATGACCCCAAAAGAGAAAACATCAGATTTGTCCGTGAGTTTTCCACTAGAAGCATACTCGGGAGCCAAATACCTGGAGATAGCAAGAATTAAGTGAATGGAAACCAACTAACAAAATATTTTAATTGCATATCCAGTGTACCAAGCAACAACAATGCAGGAGGTCTTCTTACCCAAAAGTACCCATCACCCTGGTGGAGACATGAGTGTTGAAATCAGAAGAAAATTTTGCTAGTCCAAAATCAGCAACCTGAATACAAAATTTTTAGTATTATCACAATGACAATAGTGAGAAAAAAAATACATATATGTTTGGGCGGCCAAATAAGGCGAGACAAGTCACATTCAAAGCAACTGCATCCAAACTTGAACATAGGAGTGTTAAAGTTGAAAGAATGTTATTTTATAGATAACTAAGTTAACAGGCTGACACAAATAAATCTATGCAATTAAACAAACAGGACTTAACTCAGACAGCTCAGGGCCTTTGTTTTGGTTGTATTTGTTTGGATTTCATTCATGGTTCAAAAATTTAGAAATGTCAACAAATTAAAAAGAAAACAATACCTTTGCCTCAAACTTGAAATCCAAAAGAATATTAGCTGTCTTAATATCACGATGAATGATCTTAGGATGACCTGAAAACAGTGATAATGGTTGCCATAATGTAAGAGATTCAAATCCTACATGTAGAGGAAGTATGCAAGGAAAAGTGTCAGAAGGTGCATACAATCCTCATGAAGATATGCCAGTCCTTTTGCAGATCCTAAAGCAATTTTCATCCTAGTTGACCAATCCATGGTAGGTCGCCCCTTTCCTGCAATTAGCATTCGCTGTTAGATCACTTTACCAGATGAATCAAACATCAACTTGCACTCATAATGCTTCTTTGAAGAAGCATTATGCCCTGCAACTCCAAAGATAATCTTACCATGCAAGTGAAACTCCAAAGTGTTGTTTGGAACAAACTCATAAACAAGCATTCTAGTAGTCCCAGAGATACAGTATCCAACCAATGAGACCAGATGTTTGTGATGGACACGGCTAATAATCTCAACTTCCGCCTGAAATTCTCTCTCCCCCTGTCCACTTCCAGCCTTCAGTTGCTTCACTGCTACTTCCTTCCCATTAGGGAGAACTCCTCTGTGCACATACCCAAAACCACCTTGTCCAAGAAGGTTTGCATCTGAGAAGCCATCTGTTGCCCTTGATAACTCCTCATAGGTAAATGTGCTCTTTGAGAAACCTAACGCAATACCAGGTGAGGGTGGTGGAAGTGGATTTTCAGAACCTGAATAATTAGAGCCAGAACCTCCACTGCTGCTCATGAAAGGTGGTGGTGGTGGTGGCATTGGAGGCGTAGGAGAGCGTCCTGGAGATGGAGGTCGCCATGCTGTAACTGGTGGAGGGGTGGGCTTTGGAGGTGCTGCAGCAAATTGATCCACACGCGGAGGAGGATTTTGTTGCCACCGATACTGCTGGCCGCCATATGGCTCATCTGGACAAAACCAACAAGCTCCATGAATTATGATTACCTAGGCCAGAGTCAACAGAGGAGGGCTACAAGTAACTAAGAAGTTGATAAAATTCTTTTGCAATTAGCATATGCATCTGCCTCTATGATATGAAATTCTCAAATCTCAGTCAAACTGAAATTCAAGTAAGCAAACACGAAGAGAGCAAGGACGGAGTGTGAACAAAAGGCAAAGGTTTAATTAGTCAAAGGTTTGATCATAAGAAGCTCGAGCGAAAGCCATATACAAAGTTCTCCACCTTCCGTATGATCCATCCAAACTCGAAAAGGACCATGCAAAAGCACTAACATCAACGTATATGTAAACACTCAAATATATAATTCAAACATCTAATATTTGCTTCACTCCGAGCACAGATCAATTTTCACAACTGTTAAAACGTGTTTCTTATATAAGAAAAATCATGCAAAACAAAAAAAAAAAGAGAACAAGAGGAAGTAATATAAAAAGAAATTCAAAATTTCCACCTTTTTAATGCGAAACAAAAAAAATGAAAACAAACATAACCCAATTTTCCTGTTTAGGAAATTAACAAAATCTGTAAATACTCATAATTCCAACTAGCACTTTAATTTCAAAAATGGGAAAAAGATTTAACCTTTATGCTCAGGAGGTGGAGGCACGTAGTAAGTTTCCTCATCTCTTCTTCTCCTCTTCTTCTTGCAACATATAAACAACAAACTCAATACCAGCAATATCGCCACTCCCCCTATTGCTATCCCCACTATCAGCCCCGTGGACACCCCACTGCTCGTATCAGACGAAGACGACGGCGGCGGAGGAGATGGAGTCCCCGAACTCCTTGCAGGGGGTGGCGGGGATGGAGTCCCCGAACTTGTCGGGGGTGGTGGCGATCGAGTCGATGTAGAAGGTGGCGGAGGAGAAGGATTGGAGGATGATGGCGGGGGAGATGTGGTGGCTGGAGGAGGTGGGGTGGTAGAGGACGAAGGCGGAGGTGAAGACGAGGAGGGAGGAGGAGGGGATGGGGTGGTTGAAGGCGGAGGTGAAGTCGTGGAGGGAGGAGGAGGGGATGGGGTGGTTGAAGGCGGAGGAGCTGAAGGAGTGGCTGGAGGTGGAGATGGGGTAGCGGGTGGAGGGGAAGGAGTGCTAGTTGGGGGGGGAGTTGCGGCGACTGGCGGCGTTGGGGCAGTAGTATTGGTTGATGGTGGTGATGTTGGGGCTGGGGTAGCCACCGGTGACGGTGAAGACATTGCTGTCTAAGAAACAGAAGAGAAAGGGGCTCTACAAAGCTAAACTAAAAAAATTGTGGGCTTTGGTTAGAGAAAAAGAGGAATGTTTGGGGAAGTTTTTGAGAGAAAATGGGAGAAAAAAGAGATTAAAATGAGGAGAAACTTGGGATCCGGGAGAACTGAGAAGGAAGGATTTGCTTTGATATTGGTAGCGTTTCTGGTTTGAAAGCTAAGCAGTGGAAGTAGTTCTTTCGCACATGCCGGTGGTGGGCCAGCCCTCCCTGCTTGCTTTGCTTCGTGCTGGTGGGATCGGATAGGATAGGAGCTTAAAAATTAAAATTAAAATTGAAAAAAAAGAGATAGGAAGTTGATTGTCTGCCACCGCACTTGATGCTACTAAAATGTTTGTGCTTTTTGCCACGCTTTGAAGTCAATGTGTAAATCCGCTAATTTATGCAATGTATTAATTTAATTATATAAAATATGAATTTTATTACATTATTATAACATTAAAAAATTATTTTTATTTTTTCAGTTTTTATAAACACAAATAGTCAAATTTTTAATTTTACAAACAACATTAAAAATTAACACATATCTCATTTTTTTAATTGATATTTTTATTTTAATATTTTTTGTGATATACATCATTCGGTTAAGTTGTTTATTTGATAATAATTATGTTATGTTAAAAATTTCAAATTACTATTGAGACAAAGAGCTGTTTTGTGGGACCCTCTTACGCGATTAGTCCGCGGTTAGCGGTTTTATGGAATTCCTGTATTCGTTTTATCGTTTTCCTATGCTAATTAAAAAATTCTTTTGGAATTGGAGTTTATGGAAGTTTCTAATTGGATTTTGCTTTGTGTCAGGCTTTGATTGATTAGGAACGTCTTTTACTGCCTCTGCCAAATAGTGATTTACGCGTGTTTTCCTTTTTAACATGATCAATAATAATAATAATAAATATAACCATCAAAATTTGATTTAACCATTATTAATTTTCTTTTTAAAAAATTAAATTTAAGATTGAATTCTTCATTTTTTTCCTTTCTTATGAATCAAATAATAATAAATGTACATTTTAGTTTTGTGAAAAAAAAAAGTTTAAAATCTTAAGATTTGAACTCAATTTTCATAGTGCGTGAATTTGTAAGTTTAATCATGTACTAATATGTTTGATTAATTTAAGTAATTATATAGATGTAATATTTAATCATAATCATAATCTCTCTTCTAAATTTTTGTTTCCGGTAAAAAAATAATAAATATAGAACAAGCAGCTTGTATTTATCCATGTTTTAAGTTATAAGAAGAGTGATATTATCACCTACTTTATGTTTCAAGTTGCAATTCAAGCTGGTAGGCTAAGTGGGGCTGAATGCTGATAAACCCAATTGGATCAAAATTCAAGTTTTATGTGAAAAAGCTTAAGCTTTTCTTAAAAAAAAAATTGACCAGAATGGGTCCAATTTGGATGGAGTCAAATAGATTTTTGGCTTTAAAAATCACATTTTATCATTACTTTTGTTGTTTGTGTTCCCTCTCAAACAACTTGTCATTATGGTTATGATTAGACTAACTTGAGTTACTCATTGCGGAGAATTAATGTCAAAATATTCTAATGGGATTCATCCAAAATGTATACCAAATTTCAATGGCACGTTTTTAGAACTCACTTGAAAAATTCTTATTACACAATTAAATAAACTCTTCATGAATCTAAATATTAGAGATTTTCGTTATTATGATCAAAGGAGTAAAAATTATGAGGTGAGTGGTGAATTATAAAACCTATACAACATCTCAAATCTTTTTCCAAATATAAAATGCAATGACAATGAATATTCCAACTATATACCAAATATATCAAGATCTAAAAAAATCAAAAGTTTCCGTTGATAATAATACAGTAAATTAATGTCAAAATCTGATAGAATAAATCATGGCAGATTGTTTGGGATTAATTATATGCCTATCCAATCACTAACATCCCAACCCAATTGGCAAAATGTTGGCTCCAAATTAGTTCAAAAGTTAGCAAATGAAAACTCTCTGGCCAAAAAAAAAAAAGGCAAAAAAGAAAACTCTCTGGCCTCAAATTTCAAAAAATGATCATAAAAGCTCTATATTTGGCCGTGTCGAAACTTCCAATGAAGAAAGGAAAAACAATCTGCAATCCGTTCTAAAGAAGCCAATTGGCATCAATGGCTGCTGCTAAGAAAAATGTTAATTTATCAAGATTATGACATTTACAAGTTATTCTGCTTTTGCTTATAAATGGTTTGATTAGCTCCAGCAAATGGGGCTCATGAGAGAAAGTTTGAAAGGTTGAACATTGCCAAAGATGATGACGACGGTGTGACTGCAAATTTCATGTTCCATTGCTTTCGAAAGGCCATGTCATGAAACATCAGCGTAAGCTACAGGTTAATTTGACTTGGTCAGGATGGAACAAAATGGTTAACAGCTGAGATAACCGGCAAATGGGGTTAGAAAATTCATATTTAGAGATGTAGGATAAGTCAAGGATTTGGTAATGGTTATTTATTTATTTGTACAACGTAGGTCTGTAGTCTTGTGCAGAAAAAAGGACAAATATTGAATTTCGACTTCGAAATTTACAGAATTCTTACGTTAAATTCAAAAACAGTAAATATAATTATACTATATAAATTTATGTTATTTTTTTAGTAATACATTTTTATTAGAAGTTATAATTACAATCAATATATTACATTACATGAACAGGTAATTATGAAAATCATATTACTCAAACTAAGTAAACTAGTAAATAACTAGATTAATTCAAGCTTACACATGGTGAGATTCGAATTTGAAACTTCAAAATCTTAAGACATTTTCTTTGTCGCTAAGTCAAGACCTTATTGGCATATTAATTTATGTTATTATATATATAGAATTTATATTTGATGCATAAACAATATCTAACAATTATACCAAATCAATTATCAATCAATTATTTTATTAATGAGTAAAATTGAAAAATATGTGAATTTTTAAAATTAAAATTTAATTATAATATATATTTTTATACTACTGTGTACATTATATGTTATACGGTTCACATTGGAACCGTATTTAAGGTGATGGCTGTTACTCCAAGTAAAAGGCAAACCAGCTGGAAACCAACAGCAAATTTTTTTTTTGGTTACATAGGAAAATATACCAACAGCTAATATGCAACATTAAGATGGGGACGTGTTTCCTAAAGTATTAAAAAAATGAAACTATTCGGAATATTTATTATTATAATGGAAGAATTTTACTTCAAATAATTTCATAATCTGAATTGTTTGTTTTGGATTTTATTTTTGGTGTGCCGGTTCCAGACTTCCTGCATTAGCAAAATACTTGCCACCCAAACCGGGGCATCTACACCAACTTTCTGTACAAACCTGATATCTTTTCATGCAATAACTTTGTAGTGAATTTTAAAATTAAAAAATTATTATATGTTTTAATATTATTTTAAAAGATATATGTCATTATTTTAATTCAATTAATTAATTTTAAAATTTGTACTGATAATATATCAAATAATTTTTAATAAAAAATAAATTATAAGATTACATAAAATTATATATTTGTTGTCGGGTTACAAGAATTAATCCCGCTAACTGTTACAAGGCAAAGACACTTGTAATTTTAATAATGGAAAATAATTATTGTTGGCAATAAACATTCGATACTTATTACATACATTATTATTGAAATATTTTTATTTCATAAATAATATTAAGATCGCGATGCGTGTTTTATTTTATTTTATTTTTTAATATTTTTTATAAAATACATGTCATGATTTTAATATAATTTATAAAATAAAAATATTTTATTAACAAGTGTATGATATAATTATCTATAAACATTTGGATTTGGTTTTGAGTTTGTCGATTGGAGGTGGAGGAAGAAGTAAGCCGCGGCAATTGATACTAAAATACTGATCGGTAGGTGAGACGGCGGAGCTATGCGTTCAAACCTGCATGTGCCGTGTGCGGTGAGGATGCAGGCTTCAAGGACTTAGTCATTTTTGACTTGACAATAACAAAATCTACAATGCCTGCTGTGTGCCAGATATCCAAGATAAAATTAACATGGAGAATAGAGAAAAAAGTAAAACATAATAAAATAAAGGTGGAGAATCAAGAAAAAGTGGAATAAATTCATTTGCTTACTGGCTTCTTATAATTAACAATAGCGATTTAAAATAAAAAAATATAAATAATTATTTTACATTAAAAAATTTATTTTAATAATTTAATTATATAATATGATTTGAATTGAATTGAAAAATATATATTGATGCGAAATAATAATTTTATAAAAAAATAAAAAAATTCAACTAGCATATAAAAAAAAATACTAACTCTTTATTCATAAATTTCAAAACTTTCTCTTCAAAATTCATAATTTCAAATTCTGAACATTAAAAATATATCCTTTTTGCTTCTTCCTCTACTATAGCCGCTCATGGTGGGCATGTATTGTACATTGGTGACTGAGGAATGATACTCACTTTTTAAAGCTCATATTCTCCTAGACTCTCAGGTTTTTTCTTTTTCATTGGTTAAAAATTATTATTATTATTTGGAAAGGTTGATTTTCTGCTGCCTACGAATATTCTTCATCCTCCATGATTGACGTGGAATTTCGTAATGAAAAAATCGGTGCGTCGCATTTGTTTACTTGCTTTGTGGGAAAGGGCCATGCTACTATTATTTTATTTTTATCATGATTAGTGGCATGACATTCTCTCATTTTCTGCTTTGACTAAACCCGTTTCATCCGGTTCAATCCAGCAAATAAATAAAAAATAAAAAAAAGAAATAAAACAATTCTCGTTGGTTTAATTTTTTATAATAAATTCATTAAATTTAACGTAAATGAATTTGTTTGATGTACTAATCGGAATTTAAAAAACTCTTTTTATTGTCGCTGAACAAAAAAAAACATTTCAGATTTTTATTATCGTTAAACAAAAATAGCATGTCAGATTTTTTTCTCTTCGAATATTTAAGAATTAAAATTGCTTTTATAAAATTTTTGGAAAGAAAGAATCAAGGTATAATGTATCCATTCTAAATAATCTTTTCCAACTTTTTTTTCAAGTTATCTTTGTGGATCCGATATGTTCCAAATTGCAAATGATTATCTTCTTTTTAAATATTATCAGATAGTTTTTGGCATAAGAATTTGGCTTTAGAAGACATCAAAAGTTCAAAACCCTTTGATTGGGTAGGAATAGTTATCCAAACATTTGTCATTTGATTCATTAAGATTCAAATGTAAGCTTCACATTCAACTGCTTAATCTTTTTGCGCAATAGATTTTTATGGTTTAAGGAAAAAAAAAAAAGCAGCTCCACGACAAAAAGCTAACAGAAGTAAACCGTGTTAAGTTGGTGGTTAGAGGTTGGAACTATTTTTATTTGCTCCGCCAATGCGTGCAAAGTACGTGTCAAAGCCAATTAACTAATCAAATGGACTTGTATTACGATTTTGAGAACAAGTTTAAATAGTTATATATTTTTATTTTTAAGGTTTAAGAATTTTATAAATACTTGTATTATCTTTTCTTAAGATTATAAATTTTTATTGTACAAAAATAGACTTATGTTTATAATTATTATGTATAATATAATATTAACTAAATGTGTGAATAATAATCATGGTTAACGTGGATTCTAATTATTTAACTCAAATGATTCCATGAAATATACATTGTTTGTCCTACTTAACATATTTAAATGGTTTCTTAAAATGTTACACACAACCAAAATATTGTTTCCCTTACTTTTTAAATTGTTATTTTTTTAATTTGAATTATTATTTAATACACTTTCAGCAAATTTTTTAGATTTCATAAACAAGATTAAAATGATAACACATGTTCTATTTAAAATATTAAAAAAATAAAAAATGAATAAAATAAAATAAAATATATTTTATCATCTTAACTTCGTTTGTGAAGTTTATAAATTACATTAACAACGTATTAAATAATAATTCTTTTTACTTTTTGTACACTGAAAGTTTTTGATTTGGAGAAAAGAGGAATGTAGGTATGGAGCCCAAACCGCATGCTTATAGAATTTTTACTTTTTAAAAGCGAGAATATGATTATTTAAATAAAATAATTAATTTCTTTATATTATTGTAATGGAAATTCATAGCTCAAAAATGAAATTGACAAGCTGGATTAGCATGTGCAGGCATCATATAGAAAATTGGATGGATTTTGGGCTTCAAAGAGCAAGGCAGGCTTGACAGTTGAGAGTAAGATCCTGATGGATCTGGTCTGGGCCTTTAATAATCTGCTACGGCCTTCTCTGTTGAGTTTTCTGCTGGAAGGGGAAGGGGAAACATGTTAAAACCAAAAAGGGCCTTCAGAAAGAGTGCTATCAGAAATTGGCTTCAGCAACCAACAATAACATGAATGAATAAAGGAAGGATATAGTTTCATTACAATTCAGCCGTTACATGAATACATTTTACAAGTATTGGAATAAAGAATGTTTCACTATAAAAATCTAGTTTCTGTCTGCTACTGTATTCAGAACCCATAAAGCTTGTCCCAGCCAGTAATGGAAGACAGAGATATGGGCTCGTGGTCTGAGACCATTGATGAATTCTCCAACTGTTAGATATGTGGATATGTACACAGATAGCACTGCTATAATATAGTCTTTATGCTTTTGGATTATGACTCAAGTTTCAGGGGCCAGGAAACGTGCTGCTGCTCGTGCTAGAAAGGATAATGAAGACACAAACAACTGAAAGTGAGAACACAGACACCCAAGTGTTTTCTGTGTACATATCCATTGCAACTGTAAATGAGAACCGCGCACAGTTTTCAGCACAGTTCCGAATCCGGTCTGCCTCTGCTGCATATAATGCCCTACCCTGCACATAAACATTCTTGCATTAACAAGATAATTTGAGAAATAGGAAAGATGAAATGTTTCAATCACCGATGTCCCAACAGTTCAGATATCAGAATGACAACGCCCCATTTAACCAAAACACAATCAAATCAAGCAAAAAAGAGGCTTTAAAGCCAGAAACTGGGAACCGTGCAACATACAAATCTTGGACAGGTAGCCTGAGCTTGGTGACGGGTGACCCCGTTTAACTATTCAAAAAAATTGAATTTTCACATCATTAATGAGGCTGGCTTTAGAAGTAAAGGAGTATCTTCAAAGTTCCATGCTCAGTTTATCCAACGGAGCTGTTTTTATTATAAAAGATTTTCAGCACAAAACTTCGGAGTTGAGTGGAAAAATCCCCAACCAAAGGATTCATTCGCTGCAGGATAACATTTTGTTATAATATTGCAACTTTAAGACAAATGCTTTTCCCAAAGAATTAAGATTACCTCTTCATCAAACCATCGACCTTGTTGCAGCCAGGCAATGACTAAAGCCAGTAATATCCGAGGTGGGGTCAAGTAGTTGATGGCCTTCCCCTTCCCCTTTACAACCCGCATTCGTGGAACTAGACTTCTAGCAACAGAATCAGGAAGCTCACAGATGATATTAAACATTTGTTTATTCTTTATTGTTGAGCCACTGCAAAAGTGCAAAGCAAATATTTAATAAAAATGGCACATTTATAGAGGAACATTTGTATCGTGCAAAACAAAATGGAAGTAAGGGACTAGTCAATGCATGCAAGTTTGGAGCCGACATGTCTCTGGAGTTTACATTGTCAAATACATGTCCAACGTAGGTACATAAATAGTTGCAACCTCTTCTTATAATGAACTGAGCACGCAACAGATGCATAAAAGAGACAGCCTCCCAAAAATCAGGACGCATCCAAGATACCTTAAGAGAAGATCTGTAAGGAACATGCCCGGAGCTGCTGTATTGATTCCTACTTTAGAACGTTAGCACTCTTTCAGAAGTGATGTATGAAGCTGTCTAAGACCACACTTGGTTGACCCATATCTAGAAGTTTGAGAAGATAAAAGAGAGTAAACATCATTATTACTTATTAGGTATTCAGAACATCACAAGTTTTAAGATCTGTTAAATGATTTTAGTGGCTGTCCACAAGAAAAAGAACTAACTATAGTGACAGATAATGACAACTTACACAGCAGTCAAAGGAGTGCTAGATCCCCCAGAACCTGCACCATCCATGTTAAATATATGGCCCCCCTTAGGCTGGTTGTTCATGATGCGCATGGCTTCCCGACTGCAGAGAATAGAACCAACAAGGTTTGTTGAGACAATCTACCACATAATCAGCTGGCAAGAGACAAGCTACTGCCATCTAGTTAACCATATACTAAAAGCCATTACATGCAACAAGATATCAGAGTGCCGGCATGTGACTTCAATATTTATGTTCCCCAAACTAATTACGGTGAGAGAAAATAAGTCACTAGTTGGCTATTGGTTAGTTGTGTTACACTAATTACAGGAAGAAGCAATTGAGACAGTAAAAAATGAACAAGTAATTCAATATCCCAGGTCCTATGCTTTGAGCAAAGCTTACGAGTTGTTCAGACTTCAGAGGATTCAGCATTATTGAAATGTAAAGGGGTGAATTGCTCAAGTACCTGTTTAATAACTTCATCGCTGAACTGTAGTAATGGTCTGAAACCTTGGTTAGTGCCAGCATTATTTATCTGTCAATAAACATACAAATTAGAATCAGAGAGAGCATTATATTTTGCACACAAGTTAAAGTTCTTTGTCCAACTCCAAGAAACAGGAACTAATCTTGCAGATGATCAGAAACACAACAATTGCCCTAGTCATCATCAATAATCCCATCCCACGTCATGCAAAATTATTACAAGCTCAGCATCTATAAGAATATAATAGGTAAATACATTAAAATCTCCCAAACAGAAAAAAAAATGGTCCTTTGTGAGAAGCTTTTTGCTTTCAGGTCAAGATTTCAGTTTAATAACATCAATATGCATGATTTTCTTTCGTTTTTTAAGGTTAAGAATCAAGAATAATTCAGATAAGGTCATTCAACTTGCTCCAAAGTTTAACCTAACACCGTTTCCCAAAAGCGTCAACATGCTAGCATGACACTGCATTGCATCTGGAATGTATGTGTTTGCAAGACATGCAAGAGAGACAGGGAAAAAAGTTACAAACATTAGGCTATATAATTCACCCAAATGTCAACAGAACCAAATTCACTGATGGCAAAGTCGGCTAATTTTTCGACATCATTGGCATCACAAACGTCACATGCTATGCCTACCACTTTTGCTTGCCCCAGATTTTTACTAGATGAGCCACCTACAGTCATACCTTCCTTGAGGTTTTCCTCGAGTTCTCTGACAGTCGTATCAACAGGCTCAGGACTGTCTTCACAAGATCCAATAAGTACAGAGTGTTGTGAGAACTTTACTGATAAAAATTGTATATAAAGTATCATAAAGTAGGGCTAATTATAATTTTTTACCCCACCTGCGAGAAGCAACAACTACATGATCTCCTGAAAGAAGGAATTCTCGAGCAAGTGCTTTTCCCAGTCCCCTTGTGCTACATCAGGCCAGTCAAAAACGCAACAGAAAAATTTAAAGTTCTCTGTATCAACGATCCATAAGCAACATATCTGCATAAAATTTTTGTTTCTACCTAACTAAATATGATTTCAGGTCTTAATTGAAACAAAATATAAAGCTTAATTACGAAAGAAACATAGAATCAAACATCATGGGCAAACCATATATTATACCTTCCAGTTATAACAACATTTCTTGGACCAGCTCGACAGTGTTCATCCAAAACCATATTAGCTCCAATCATGGTTCCAACGATAATCCCTCCAACCCAGCTGTACCAAAACAATGTATTCAACTGGCTGTCCCCACCTATAGAATTCAACTTCCAGAGATGGATCATTCCTTTCTAGAAAGGCATCTAAATCAGATCAAAAATCCACAACTACAAAGATGTACATTGGCTAACCTGACAACTGAAAACCAGTCAAGAGTATCACTCCAGCGCTCATCATGGTCACAATATATCTTCCTATTTGCACAACAATCTGGTTCATGCGAGAAACCGAAAGGTTAAATCCAAGTTGTAATGATGCTTATATAGATCAATATTAGATAACATGATTTTGAAATATTGCAACAAGGTGATAGCCCATTTCCCCAAAAACAGCAGATTTCAAAGATTTCCAAAACCTATCTCTTTTTTCCAACTTCACTTCATTTTCTATCAAAATCCCATGCTTTCTCTCACTTTTCATCTCTTTCTCTCCCACTTCCCCTCGTCCATCTTCTCCCCAAAACGACTAACAGTTTTGCACGTACACCCCATGACGGTTTCTAGTTATAACGGCCAACCGCACAAAACTACCCCGTTTTAAGCCAGTTCCGCTGTTGTTCCTTGAAACAATAGTCTTTTTCGAAATTACGTAAGTGAAGCTTTGTCGCTGCCGCCATTTTTGTAAGATTGAAACTAAAAGCTGTATGTTTCAGTTCCAAGTTCCAACTTTATTGGCAATGAACAAATTAAAACAAAAATAATTTCTTTCCTACAATAATTTTTCTCTCCTAATAATCCAATTTATTTATTTTTCCTGTTAAAAATTTTACTTATTATGTACATAAGCAATAACATGCCTTATAAAATGTACCAGATCTTTGGTGGAGCCATGGAGAGTGTGATGACCACAAGTTAAAGAAACCTGATCGGCCGCACTCTTGGAGGACATGTGGCGTTGTGGGTCGTCGTCCTCCTGTCGTTTTGCTTACCGCTAGGAAGCCGAAGGAGGGTGACGCTCTTACGTCTTGTATATCAGGCTTGTGGGTCTCGGTCTGGTTTGTTGGAAACTCTAAAAAGTCACTGGTTTTGCACTTAATCTATTTTTTTAATCAGAAATAAACAATAGTTTTAGGAAAATTCTAAATAAGCCTCACTTTTTATTAAATATATCCCATCCAAACAAACTAATAAATGAAAAGACAATTTTAACCTTATTTCTCCAAACCAACACTACCTTCCCTCCCCCTCTAGCCTTCCAAAAACCCTTCTCCTCTTTCCTCCGTGCACACTTCTTCCTTCCTTTCTTCATCTCATTGGCTTCAGTGTTGAAGGCTGCTCAAGTATGGTTGTTTATGACAGCTCAATTTCAGGCAAACAGCATGCGCAAGCCTCGTGCAAGGTGAGGCCGCACGAGGAGCATGGCAAGCAGCCTTGTGCAACTGCACTTGCGAGTGGCAAGCAGCCCCGCGCAAGTGCTCTTGCGCAAGGCCAGCAACCTTGCGCATAAGCACTTGCGCGATGCTTTTTTTATTATTTGCACTAGAGTCTGCTTTTCAATCATAATCAAACAGTGCTTCACTTGTGGTTTAAAAACAAAGATTAATGGCAGATACAATTGCAGCCCATGATGAGCAATTGTAACAGTCATTTATTCAATTGCATGACCATTTACTTATTCTAGTGGTGTATGTAATAATCAAAATCTCACTCTCACTCATATCTTTTGAACAAAGAGATCTACTCCAAATTTAGGTTTTATTAGCAAAGCATATTGATGCGAGTGGTGGTAGGTCAGAGTGATGGTAAGATTGAAGTTGGAGAGGACAATTGCAAATAGGATCTACAGGTCTGTCATTGCAAGGCTCTGGCCAAGATATACTCGAGCCCTTACGCAATGCTGGCCTTGTGCCCTTACGCAATGTTGGCCTCGCGTGAGGTTGAGCCTCACGTAGGTGAGCCACCTGTGTGAGACCGGCAGCCTTGCTCGGGCACACCTGCGCGAGGCCAGCAAAGCGTTTCCCTAATTTGAAAAACCATGAAAGATTTAATACCTGAGCAGCCTTGAAGAAAAAGTTGGAGCCGGCGGGATGAAGAAGGAAGGAGGAGACAGAGGAAGGATTTTCGAAAGAGTTGGTGGGAGGAGAAGGTTGGGTTGATAAGGGTTAAAATTGTCTCTTAGATAATTGGTTTGTTTGGGTGGGGTGGAAATAGCAAAAAGTGGGGTATATTTAGAATTGCTCATAGTTTTATTCAATAATCAAGACAATCTGGATTGATGAAAGGAGATGGAGGAGAACCTCTCCATTCCAATGTTTCACCAACTCCACATGGTACACGGGCAACTTGATGTGCACACTTATTCAAACCCCTATGTACATGGTTAATAGCAAAGGAACTAAAAGAAGGAATGAAGGAAAGGATGTCAGCCACAATTCCTCCCTCTGACCAATTGTTCACCTTATTACTTTCATTATAAGCACCGCTTGCAAGCAATCAGACTCTAAAATAATTGTAGACAGATTAGACACCATTGCAAGCTTGAGCCCAAAACGGATTGCCTGCATCTCAGCATGAAGAACATCTGGAACGTGCAACAAACGAGTTATTGCAGAGAGCGCCAACTTCCCTGTATGATCTCGGACTACCATTCCCAAGCCTGTCGTATTATCTAAGTAAGCCGCATCAACATTTATCTTCAGAAAACCTTCTGGTGGAGCAAACCACGTTTCTGGTTGGCTATGAACCTCACCCACAATTTGAGTAGTGGACTGCCATACAACATAGCTCAATCAGAGATGTCTCAATCCTCCGTTAAAGAGCTGACCCATTCAAACATTTGTGCTCGAATACACATTGATTTCTATTAAAGCAGATCATCCAACAAACGATTGCAAACCTTTCTAAATGGCCTTGATCAGCAGTTGTGTGCAACACTCGCTCCCAGAACAAAACACCATCTTACAAAGTTTCCAAGAAGGAGCACAACCAAGGAGCATATGAACTCCAGAACTCGACACTTAGTTTACAATTGAAGAAACAGTGATACCACGTCTCCTCTTCCTCCCCACAATCTGGACAACCCATATCCCACATAAAACCCCTATTGCACAAAGCAGACCTTGTTGGTAGAATATTATGTACCATTCTCCAAACCATAAATTTTACTTTTGGTACTGAATCCACTGCCCACAAGAGCTTCCACAATCCATTCTTGTTAGTAGGATCAACAACTGATTTACCCAGTACCCTTCTTGCCACAACATATGTTGATTTCACAGTAAACTCCCCTAGTTGGCACGTAATCTAATTAGTAGCTCTTTAAGACATATTTGGTGTATAAGACTACAAGTGTCAGTTTAATGATGGCATGCTAGCCCCAAATAAATTTTATCTCCCAAAAAAGAGGGGTCCAAAATTTGGAGACGACACTCGTTAAGTAGTTATTGGGAGCGAAGATATCATTTTCGTCACTATTTTTATTCACAAAAAAAACTATAAGATGGCAAAAGAATAGGATGGATATCGTGATATTTTATGTTTCGAGAACAAATTATTAAAAAGAAGATTAGTTTTTTTTTAATATAAGATGGTTTAATCCTTTTCAAAAAGAAAAGATTAATTCTAAGGAGTTGTTTGAGTTATGAATTTTAGGATTCTTTTCATGAATTTGATTTTTCGTAATTGTTTAATCTCGTTTTGTTGGTTAATTTTTTTCTCTCATCGAAAATTTTACATTTCCAATAATATCAAAATGAGATAAAATAGAGGTAAAAACAAAACCCACCCACAAGGTTTTTTAAAAGTCTTATGATAAAGAAAATAGTGTGGTTACTTTACCTTGGAGAATTTCTATATACACCTTATCTATTAATCCTCATAACCTATTTAGTTAGAAAACCTAAACCCTAAATCCATCCTTTAATATCTACTCCTTACAACCTATTTTTTATATTGTTCTACCAAAAATACTCTCTCCACACTCTAACCATGCAACCTCTCTCACTCTTCTTCTTTATTGGTTCTCTCTAATTTTTCTGTAATCTCTCCTCAATCTCTCCAAAGTCTTCATTATTTACAACAATCTAAGGTAAATGCATATGATATCTTCATTTAATTTTGTTATTCGTTTATTTTTTTTGCATGAAATTATTGGGTTTAGGGTTTTATTAGGTTTAGGGTTTTGTTGTAGTTCCCAAAATCAATTCTACCCGGTGCTCATAAAAGCTTGTTTTTGTGAATGCTCTTGGAAACAAATTTTCGAGAGGTTCAATATGTTGCTGGAAATTCATTTTCGGGGACACCACAAAACTTTTGAAAATTCATTTTCTAGAGTTTCAAACCCAAGGTCTTCCTTGGGTTTTTTCATCTGAAAATGTATTCTTCAATTTATCACAAATTTGATGATATTTAGAAAGAGAGGTGTTGGAATTTGCTGTTTAAGGTGTGGAAGATGAAGAAAATAGATTGTATTGGGTTTATAGAAGAGAGGGTAAGATGATAATTTCATTTAGGGGCATTCTTGTATTAAATAAAATGTCATTAAAATAAGTCATGTAGATGAATTTTTGGTTACATTTAGAAGCGGAGAATTTCTAAATAAATTTTTTTTTTTACTTTTCATTTCCCACTTTTTTCAATAAATTATTATTTATTATAAAAAAATTTGAGATATACAGAGTAAAAAGTGAAGTATATTTAAAAAGAGAATTTTTAAACAAACCCACTTTTTTTCTTATTACACCCTATTCTCTCTATATTTTACTGTTTATAACACTGTTCATGGCACAAATGAAGTTGGGTGCATGAAGGAAAAAAAAGGGTGTATTTAGAACCTTTCATTTAAAAATTCTCTTAAAAGCACTCTTTATCTTCATATATTTGTATTTTGGTACCATTTTGCCCTCGATTTTATCTCAAATTACAAAGTCGATTTATGTACAATAAAATCTGAAGACAACTTATTTCTTTCCCTCTCCCAAACCTACTTGACCGTAGCCCCCCTCTGCCAAAGCTTGTCGTGCATTCAACCTTCCGTCGCTAGTCATTGTCATCGCTTTTCGTCGTTCGTCCTCTTCTTAAGGTAAGCTTATTAATCCTCTAATCTAGCTTAGAACCGATGAGGATTTCTTGTGTTCTTCTTTTTGTAACCAAGTTTATATTTTTTGGATTAATACTTGAGTTCGATTAAGGTTGATGGGTTAATACTTGATTTTTTTCTGGGTTAATGCTTATTAATCTCTGATTTTATGATTATTTTTTCTGGGTTTGGCGTTTAATTTTTTTATGATTTTTTGGATTAATGCTTATTAATCCCTAATTTTATGATTATTTTTTCTGGGTTTGGCGTTTAATTTATGAATTAAAAAAAAACTATTTTGTTGTGGTCAACAACTTTTTTATATATGGGTTTGCTACTTTTGCCAATTTTCGAGTATGGGTATAGGGATATGCAAAAAATGCTTGGTAATGTTATGTTTCTTTTAGGTTCTGTTTGGATGGGGAATTCAAAGAAGATTTTCATTTCGATCAAAATATTTAAGAGTCCAAAATGAAAATTTTTTATTTGGTAAAAAATTTTGAAGAATTTAAAAATTTATGAGGGATTTCAAAAAGGACTTTTAAATGTTCAAATTTTTTTTTTGAAAATTCACCTAAAGAGGTGATTTTTCAAAATATTTTTTACTTTTTCCTACTTTATTAGACATGACTTACTATTAAATATAAAGTTAAAAACAAAAAATATATTATTTTATTTAAATTTAATATATATATTTATTTTTTATATTATTAATAATATTTATATATTTTTACAAATTTAATGATACTCATATTGTATATTTTATTTGATATTTTTTTTTCTAATATATAATATTATTAATTTTCTTTTATAATAATTTTTTATTTAATAAAATTTTAGTATTCAAAAATTCTTTCTAAAATTTTTTTTATCCAAACAAGTCAATTATAAATATTAGTATTTTAAAATGATGAATTTTAAAATGTCTTCATTTTAAAATACCTCAAAATTTCAAAATTCTCCATCCGAATGCACTCTTAGTCTCAAGTTACTCTTCGTGTGTGCTTTATGTTTGTTGATGTTCTTTGATGTTCTATTTGTTTTAAATAAATGCTTGTAATGCTTGGTATTGTTATGTTTCTTTTAATGCTTGTAATATTTTTTTTTTTGTTACGAAGGAGCAGTTTTCTGTTTATCTTATACACAATCTAGAACGATGCGTCAACGTTGATTTTCACCGTTCCAGGAGGAGGTTTGGCCCATGAGATGTCACACCACTGATTGTTGGGACCATCATTTATCTGAGGCTGAATCTGATATATGTACTTAATAGCTGCTGTTTTCTGTTATGGTTTACTTTGTAAGGTGTTGAGAGAGCTTTGTTGAGTAAGTTATTAAGTGTTATGACTTTGTATGTAAAGGCAGAAAAGTAGATCTAGGATGCTAAATGCTTGTCTTAGGATTTCAAGTTGGCTAGATGCAATGGTTTCAGAGGTATTTTTGTTTTTTCGTTTTAAGAGTTGTGCGTTACTTATGCTATATGCTTGGAAGGTCAGTCATGAATTTGTAAATTTAGGGAGGGAAACTTCGAGACTTAAGCAGTTGGGGTTGTTGCTTTGTTTTGTAGATGCCTGTGACAGGTTAAGCATTAGTATTCGCTCTATCAATATGGCATAGAACTGGAAGTGGCAGGCTGTAATTGGTTGGACATGGCACGGTTCATGTGACATCATATTTGCAGGAGCTAAATCTATATGGCCAGTGATTTGAACTAAGTTAATGAACCATCCATGTCAAATAAAAACAATAGTTTTCAAGAACTGGTGCATATTTCTTGTAGCAATGTAGCATTAAACTTTTCCTTTTATAATGGTCTCACCTTGCACAGTCCATGATAATAATGCCGTCAAAGTTTCAACCTGATAATACCTTTCAAGATAGTAATCCAATAATAGCAAGATATAAATTCATGTTTGTGCTCAATGCATGTTGTTCAAGTTGTTGTGATATAAATCTCATATATATATATATATATATATATATATATATAATATAAAATGTTGCACCTTGGAAAGGTACTTATTATAGTATCTATTGATTGCAATTAACATGATTGGATTGTATGTATACTACTAGTATAATGGATAAAATAGAAGGTTACGCAAGTTCTGTGAAAAGCATATTTATTTGTTATATTCATCAATTAGCTACGCAAGTTCTAACGACAATAATAATTAAATTTGATTTAACATAAATGATTATAAAAAAGGTTTAACTATAATTTTTTAAATATTATCTACATGTTAAATAAATAAGTAATTTACATATGATGCGCTGACATTATATAGTTTTTATATACTGTCAATGTATAAGAGGTTGACACATCATCAATAAGCCTTTATGAGCAAATTAAAAAAATTTATTTATGTTTACTTTTAAAGGCTTAGCATATTTTTTTTTGTTATAAAAGAAATATTAAATAATTGGGGATGAGAGTGCTTGGGTTCGAACTTAAGACTTATAATATGCCACAACTCATCCTTAACCTATTTTTTAATTTGTTAATTGATGAGATGTCAATTTTTGATGCATCGACAGTGTATAAAAACTATACACTGACAATACATCATATACAAACTCATAAAGGCTTATCATATGTTATTCACTTGATACAACTAATAACATAACCAAGGGAATTATAATAAAACATGTTATTAGGTAATCTTACATTCAACCAAACACAAAATTTATATTTCCATAAGTTCAACTAAACATAAAAATCTAACATTCTTTGGAATCTACCAAGTGATTTAGGAGAATCAAATTTCCAAAGAAAATTTAACCTCTCTCGATCCGAACGCCCTTTGAGAGTTTATATTTAATGTATAGTTTTTTTAAACTGTCAGTCAACTACAGAATACACTTCATTAATGGGTAGAGTTAAAAAAATATATAGTCCTTAAAAATAAATATTAATAAAATTTTTAATTTATTTTTAAAGATTTGTGCATTTTTGTAACTTTGATCATTAATGTAGTGGCATTTTGTAGTTCTATCAGTTTATAAATATTATAACTTGTCAGTGCATCAAATATGAACTCAAATTCTAATCCCATGAGATTAGTTAATAAATACTTATCTTTTTGTTTATTTATGCCTAAAACTTATATTTACAAATTAATTTAAATATTTAATAAAATGACAAACGTCATTGTTTAATAGGTTATTGTTTCCTTTGTCCCTTTTTTTTATTTTTACGTCCTTTTTTTCTTTTTATTTTTTGAATAAAGTAAAAATAGTTTTAATAAAGTAATATTTTCTTTGAACAATTAATTTCGTTTCAAAAATTATTTTTTTGGAAATGAAGAAATTTTTTTAAATCATTTATTAAATAAAATAGTAAACATAAAAGTTATTGTTAAATATTTTTTAACTAGTATTTTTTTGTTTAATTTTATTTCTCTTTTTTTTTCTTTTTTCCAACAGGAAAAGAAAAATAGAGGAAGAAAAAAGAAAAATAACTCTTAACCATAAAATTATTATATATTATATTTTTTAGTTTATAAATATGAATTATTAAATTAACTTGTATTATTTATTTTTTTTTCTTTTTCTCTCTAACTAGAAGAAAGAGAAAAGAAGAGGAAGAAAAATAAAAAATAAAAAATAAAAAAAATTGTCTTTTTAATAAATTAAGGAGTTTTTTTTAAATCAACTTATTTTTTAGAAAAAAAATTATTTTTCTCAAATAAATATATTAACATACAATCAAATAAAATATTTCAAATTTAAATCATAAAAAGAAAAAAAAGAAAAAAATAGTGAAAAATAAAGCGAGGTAATTTTCATAAAATTTAATTTTTTAACAAAATGTTTTTTTTTTGAAAATCTAATTTAATTTTGTAAAACAATAAATTTTTATTGAAAAATCAACTAATAAATTTAACTATTAATTACGAAAATTGCAATAATATATAACTTTTAATGTCTGAATTATATTTATAGCAAAAAAATTATAAAGTTAAATTATATTTATTTTAAAGAAGAGTATTTGATCAATAAAAAAAATATTTTATATTACTTTTAATTTTACACATGGCCAACATGATGACAAATCTATAAAACACATCATAGATTACTCTTAATCCTTATACCTACCAAAATTAAGATAAAATGATATCATTTCATCTAATTTTATACATAATCTTATATTATCTTTATTTTATCTGTGATCTTGTTCGCCGTACCCTAAAGTTAAAACTTTGGCACTCATTTTTGAGGATTTGTTCTTCATCTCTAGTTTTTAGAATAATTCTCAGTTTTTTAATTTGGAAAAAATTATCAAATTTCAAATTTTTTAAAGAGCTAATAAAATACATGTATTTATCATTCAATCAAATTATTTGTTGTTAATTCTGATTTTTATTGGTGATAATTAATTTCGACTTTCTAATCATACATAAGCGCTTGAGACTTGAGATAAAGCATAAATTTATGAGAATCTATCTATATTTTGATTTTATTAAAATTTCGTTTTATCTCTAAATACCTATTAAATTATGATTAAATCAAAAGCTTAGTTACAACTCCAAGCAACTACCCGACCTTTTGTGTGTTGCATGTAAGTAGGAGGTTTTAGATCATAAATACAACAGCATGAAAGTTTGTTCTTTTTTTTTTTTCGATGTGATAGTTCTTTGTCAGGTCTAGACGGGTCCTAATTTTAAAAACATTTCATCAGTTAATAACTGATATTATTCCTTTCATTTTGTAAAAAATAATTTAATAATTGAATTATAATAATTAAATTTTATAATAACGTATGTTCTTTTATAATTTAACCATTAAAAATATTTGTTCTCTTTCCAAACGATTACATAAATGAGCAAAGCGTTTTGCCCGGCGACTGGCGTGCGTTGCAATTACTATCCAGGCGCGTGGAGCTAGTCTTTTATGTCAAAGTTCGTATTTACTTTCTGTTTTGGATCCACTTGACATCCTAAATCGTTTTGACTAACGACAAATGTATACAATTATACTATTCTCATCGGTTCCCTCGCCTGTCAATTCTCGTCACTTCTCTAAAACGTTCGTATTTTCTTTCTGTTTTGGATCCGCTTGACATTCTCAGTCGTTTTAAGTAACGAAAATGGAATTATGAGAGATTGGAATAATGAGAGATATGAAAAACCCAGGCATCCTTTAGACGTGGAGAAAAGTCTCTGTTCTGTCTGACGACGATAAAAGAGCAGAACAGAGCACTAGTTTTTTTGTTCATGAGAGATTCTAATGATTAGAGATTACAAAAACCTTGGCATCAAATTTCTCTCTTGTTGCTGTTTGTCCTGTTTTAGTATATGAACAAAACGATGATGAAATGATAGTCAGAGAAATGGATCAATTGACAGTGCCCTGGAGTTCAAGCATATTGCATGATAATGGCTCATGCAAAAAAAGATTGTCATAAAAAAAAAAAACACAGAGCAAACAAGCGGAAGAAACCAGAAGATAGATCAGCAAGCAGTTGGCCACAAAGCCATATTCAAATAATTAAAGCAAAACCAGACATCAAGATCTTCTAAAACAGAAGGGCTTCTTACTTTCTAGACGTTTGGCTTCACGTCGATTATGTGGAACTCGGCATTCCCTTCTCTGGCATAAAGAGTTAACGTAGCACCGATCCTGGCTCTAGCAAAATCATCCCACACAAGACCGTTGATTTTAACGGTTCCGTTTTCTCTCTTACAATCAAATTCCCACCGCCGGTTAAACCCGTCCTGAACAAACAAACGACTTGGACCGCCATGGATTTGATTGTCACTATATCTAAACCTCCAACATGAAACATGGTGTTCCTGAAGACGGACTACCTCGATCACATTCGCCATTTCTGCAGCTTCCTCCCCACAAACTTAGCCCTTAGAAGACTATAATCTGAAATGAACTTTTCAACCTCATTGAGAGTGTTTTTATAGGGGTAAGCAGCATAGAATTGTCAGGGGAGAGAAGTGACGAGAATTGGCAGGGAGGGACGTGGTGAGAATTGGAAGGTAGGGAAGTGGTAACTGAACTGTCAGCAATGCCCTTTACCAGGATCGATAATCTCAGATAACTTAGCCGTTGAACAAAAGATTATCGATCCTGGTCAGGGGCATTTCGGTTAATCACCCCCGAAAGTTGAGACTTTTGTTAAATTTATGCTTCACCACAAGTCTCATACGGCTAAGTTTATGACACTTGAGAACTGTCAGCAATGCCCCTTTATCTCAAGTCTCATAAGGCTAAGTTATCTGAGATTATCAATCCTGGTAAGGGGCATTGCTGACTATCTCAAGTCTCATAAAGTTATCTAAGATTATCAAATCCTGGTAAGGATCATTGCTGACTTTATCTCAAGTCTCATAAAGTTAGCCGTATGAGACTTGAGACGAAGCATAAGTTTAATACAAGATTCTCAATTTTCGGAGTTGATTAACCGAAATGCCCCTGACCAGGATCGATAATCTTTTATTCAACGGCTAAGTTATCTGAGATTATCGATCCTGGTAAAGGGCATTGCTGACAGTTCAGCTACCACTTCCCTCCCCTGACAATTCTATCCTGCTTAGAATCTCTCATGTTCCTGTCCTCATTCCCCCATCGCACCAGCCTATGAACTAAAATATAATGGTGGTCTGTTCTGCCTTTTTTTCGTTAGTCAAAACCACTACAGTGTAAGTGTCACTGCCTGGCAAAACAAAAGGATGATACGCACTTTTTAGAAGAGTCGCTCCACGCGCCTGGCAAAAGGCTTTGCTCATTTATGTAATCCTTTGGAAAGAGAATAAATATTTTCAATGGTTAAATTATAAAAGAACATACGTTATTATACAATTTAATTATTATAATTCAATTATTAAATTATTTTTTACAAAATGAAAGGAATAATATCAGTTATTAACTGATGAAATGTTTTTAAAATTAGGACCCGTCTAGACCCGACAAAGAACTATCACATAGAAAAAAAAAGAACAACTTTCATGCTGTTGTATTTATGATCTAAAACCTTCTACTTACATGCAACACACAAAAGGTCGGGTAGTTGCTTGGAGTTGGAACCAAGCTTTTGATTTAATCATAATTTAATAGGCATTTAGAGATAAAAATAAATTTTAACATAATCAAAATATAGATAGATTCTCATAAATTTATGCTTTATCTCAAGTCTCAAGCGTTTATGTATGATTAGAAAGTCGAAATTGATTATCACCAATAAAAATCAGAATTAGATTCAAATAATTTGATTGAATGATAAATACATGTATTTTATTAGCTGTTTAAAAAATTTGAAATTTGATAATTTTTTCCAAATAAAAAAACTGAGAATTATTCTAAAAACTAGAGATGAAGATCAATCCTCAAAAATGAGTGCCAAAGTTTTAACTGTTTGGTCTTTAGGGTGTGGTGAACAAGATCATTTATAGAATAAGATAACGTAATATTATAGATAATATTAGATTAAATGATATCATTTTATGTTAATTTTGGTAATAATGTGTTTTATAGATGTGTCATCATGTTTTCCATGTGTAAAATTAAAAATAATATAAAATAATTTTTTATTGATCAAATACTCTTCTTTAAAATAAATATAATTTAAATTCATAATTTTGTTTGCTATAAATATAATTCAGATATTAAAAGTTATATATTATTGCAATTTTCATAATTAATGGTTAAATTTATTAGTTGATTTTTAAATAAAAATTTATTTTTTTACAAAATTAAATTAGATTTTCAAAAAAAATCATTTTGTTAAAAAATTAAATTTTATGAAAATTACCTCTCTTTATTTTTCACTATTTTTTCTTTTTTTTCTTTTTATGATTTAAATTTGAAATAACTTCTTTGATTGTATGTTAATATATTTATTTTAGAAAAATAATTTTTTTTTCTAAAAAATAATTTGATTTTTTTAAAAAAATTCCTTAATTTATTAAAAAGACAATTGTTTTTTTTATTTTTTATTTTTCTTCCTCTTCTTTTCTATTTCATCTAATTAGAGAGAAAAAGGAAAAAAATACAAGTAAAATTAAATAATTCATATTTTACAAACCAAAAAATATAATATATAATAATTTTATCGTTAAGAGTTATTTTTCTTTTTTCTTCCTCTATTTTTCTTTCCTGTTGGAAAATAGAAAAAAAAAGAGAAATAAAATTAAACAAATTATACTAGTTAAAAATATTTAACAATAGTTTTTATGTTTTAGATTTTATTTAATAAATGATTTAAAAAATGTCTTCATTTCCAAAAAATAACTTTTGAAACGAAATTAATTGTTCAAAGAAAATATTACTTTATTAAAACTATTTTTTCTTTATTCAGGAAAAATAAAAAGAAAGAAAAGGAAGTAAAAATAAAAAAAAAATAAGGGACAAAGGAAACAATAACCAATTATACAAAGACCTTTGTCATTTTATTAAATATTTAAATTAATTTGTAAATATAAGTTTTAGGTATAAAATAAACAAAAATATAAGAATTTATTAACTAATCTCATGGGATTAAAATTTAAATTTATATTTGATGCACTGACACGTTATAACCTTTATAAACTGACATAATTATAGAATGCCACTTCATTAATGATCAAAGTTAAAAGAATGCACAAATTGTTAAAATTAAATTAAAAATTTTCTTAATATTTATTTTTAAAAATTACATATTTTTTTTTACTTTACTCATTAATAAAGTGTATTTTATTGTTGATTGACAGTTTAAAGGGATTATACATCAAATATAAACTCTTAAAAGGCATTTGCATCAAAAGTTAAATTTTGTGTTTGGTTGGAGAATATAAGATTACCTAATAACGTGTGAATAGCATACGATAAGCCTTTATATTTAAATTATTTATTTATTTAACATGTAAATAATATTTAAAAAGTTATAGTTAAACCTTCTTTTTTATCATTTATGTTAAATCAAATTTACTTATAATTGTTGTTAGAACTTTTCACATAATAGATAATCATGTATAACTGTACTATGAATCATAAAAATATGTAATTCGAATAATTAACCAAGTACATTACACAAGCAACTATATTAGAAACAATTTACTCCTACATAAGAGAAATTGTTTAAATTTACAAGCAAATTGTTTAGTGAAATAAACAAACCATTTACCAATATACAAAATAATTAAAGTCATGAAAACTCTAATAAATAACTCAAAATTAAACCTTCATTATAAGAGGAATGAGATACGTATTAATAGTTATTATAAATGATATCATTTGAATTGTTTTAAAAGCTTCTTCTTGTGTTTCGGTGTCAGTTAGGGCCCAACAACAAATGCAGTTTCTGCATCCCTTCCATTCCTACACATATTGTGGTACGCATCACGATAATCCAAAACTTGTAAATTAGCTTCCTCTCAAATATTATAAATACTTGGCTTGCGTCTCTCAAAGACAACATAATATGTTGTTGTCATTTTATAAATAGTTGGCTTACGTCCATCTAGACAACATAATATTTTCTTATCATTTTCATAAAACCTAAAGAAAAAAAAGAAACACCAAGTTATTGCAATTAGCTTGGGCCAAAGAAGAACAAGAAATGCTAATTGATGAATATAACAAATAAATATGCTTTTCACAGAACTTGCGTAACCTTCTGTTTTATCCATTACACTAGTAGTATACATACAATCCAATCATGTTAATTGCAGTCAATAGATACTATAAGAAGTACTTTTCCAAGGTCCAACATTATATGTGTGTGTGTGAGATTTATATCACAGCTTCTGGAACAACATGCATTGAGCAAAAACATTAATTTATATCTTGCTATTATTGGATTACTATCTTGAAAGGTATTATCAGGTTGAAACCTTGAAGGCATTATTGTCATGACTGTGCAAGGTGAGACCATTATAAAAAGAAAACTTTAATGTTACATTGCTACAAGAAATATGCGCCAGTTCTTGAAAATTATTGTTGCTTTTTGACTTGGGTGGTTCATTAATTTGGTTCAAATCACTGGCCATATAGATTTAGCTCCTGCAAATATGATGTCACATGAACTGTGCCATGTCCAACCAATTATAGCCTGCCGCTTCTAGTTCAATGCCATAGTCATAGAGCCAATAGTAATGCTTAACCTGTCGCAGGCATCTACAAAACAAAGCAACAACCCCAACAGCTTAGGTCTCGAAGTTTCCCTCCCTAAATTTCCAAATTCAAGACTGATCTTCCAAAAATAGCATGATTAATGCACAACTCTTAAAACGAAAAAACAAAAATACCTCTGAAACCATTGCATCTAGCCCACTTGAAATCCTAAGACAAGCATTTAGCATCCTAGATCTCCTTTTTTGCCTTTATACACAAAACCATAACACTTAATAACTTACTCAACAAAACTCTCTCAACACCTTAAAAAGTAAACAATAACAAAAAATAGCGGCAATGAAGCACATATATTACAAGCATTTATTTAAAACAAATAGAAAATTAAAAATAAATTGACAAACATAAAGCATATATGAAGAGCAACTTGGGACTTGAAGAAACGTAACGTTACTAAACATTGCTTGCAGATCCCCATATCCATACTCTAAAATTGGTATAAATAGCAAACCCGTATCTACAAACTATAACAAATTAATCACAATATGCAAAGAAGTTGCCGAGCAATTAATCATAACAAAATAGTTTTAAAAAAATCATAAATTAAAGCTTAAACCCAACAAATTCATAAAATTAGAGATTAATAAGCATTAACCCAGAAAAAAATATCAAGTATTAACCCAACAACCTTAAACAAACTCAAGTATTAACCCAAAAAAATATAGACTAGGTTACAGAAAGAAGAACACAAGAAATCCTCATCGGTTCTAAGCTAGATTAGAGGATTAATAAACTTACCTTAAGAAGAGGAGGAACAACGACAAGCGGTGGCAAGGAACGAACGGATGACTAGCGGCGGAAGGTTGAACGCACGGCAAGCTCTAGCGTATCAGGTCTAAGGTCAAGGAGAGAAAATTGTATGAAACGGTTATTCTTCGTCAATAAACCTGCTCATGGGCCGGGTCGGGTTGGGTAATAAGGATATTAGTTAATACTTAAGCCCGGCCCGATCCGATAAAACGGACATGATATTTAGTCCAAGCCCGTCCTATTTTTTATACAATAAGCTCGAGCTCGGCCCTCTCGAATATAATTTTTTATATTTTAATTAATTATTTATTTATTTTATTATTTTATTTCCTTTAAAATTTAATTTAATTTGTCAAAATTTGTATATCAATTTTCATATTAAATATTTATAATCATGTTTTTCAATTAATAATGTTTTATATATATAAAAAATTATATTATACTTAACAAATATATTAAAAATATACTTACTATTAGAAATATATTAAAAATATATATTTAACATTAACATCGGGCTGGGCCGGGCTTTGAAAGGCTAAGCCCGGACCCGTTTTTAAACAGGCCTAAAAATTTTATCCAAGCCCGGTAATTGCATCAAATATTTTTGTCCAAGCCCTCCCAAATATCGAACGGGCCTTCGGGCTTAGGCGAGTAGCCCGGCCCTTGAGCAGGTCTACTCGTCAGTATATAATACTTTCATTCTATCACTTCCATTCAAATTATACAACGTAATCACATTATTAAAAAAAATCATTAATGATTTTGATAATAAATAAAAAAAAGTCAATCATTTATTATTCATCATATGTGATAATTAAATGATGAATATTTATTTTAAGAGATTCATTAATGATTTTGATAATAAATCATTGACTTTTTTCAATAATGTGATTATCTGGCATGATTTGAATGGAAGTGATATATGCTGACGTGAAGTAACTGTTTCATACAATCTTCTCTCAAGGTCGAGTGGGTTTTAGAGAGGGAGAGGAAGAGAAGGGTTGTATTTAGTAATTTGAGATATAAGCGAGGGCAAAATAGTACAAAAAATCAAATATATGAAAGCAAAATAGGCATAATATTTTCTTTCTTCCAAGAATTCTAAAAAAAATCTTAGGAGAAGCGGGTTTTGTTTTCACCCTTGTTTTATCTTATTTTGACACTATATGGAATGTAGAATTATCGATGAGAGGGAAAATTAATTAATCAAATGATTAAATAATCACAAAAAATCAATTCATGGAAAGAATCCTAAAATTCATAAATAAAACATATCTTTAATTGGTATTCTTTGACCATCTTGAGATATATGAATTTTCTAATATTAGAGTCAGATTGATAGAAAAATCTTTGAAACTTTTTTAATATATAATTGTCGAAATTAATACAAACATTAAGACAAATTTACAATAAACCTAAGACTAATTAATATCATTTTAATGAGCATTGTAAGGATGCTAATCATTCGCCGTCTTCCAAACTTTTTGGAATTCTTTTTTAAGGTGAACTGTGATACCTCTTTTGATCCAATCCTTTGCAAGCAAGAACTGCAGCAGTGGGAAGGGATGATCAAGAGACCATAGTGGATGGTCTGAATGCTGTTGTGAGTGCTAAGGTGCTAGTTGCTGAAGCTCTCGCGATTAAGAGCAAGGTGCAAGAAGAGGCTGTAATCTTGCTGTGAGAAAAGGTTGGACCAAGGTGTTTTTGGAGTATGAATGTAAAGAGCTTAGCTTAAGATTGAACGATCGGTGCTGGCGGACTATGGCGGTTGAGGATGATGTTATTGACATGAAAAACTCTTTTGCTTTCTGTTCTTTTGTGCATGCAAGTAGAAAGGCCAATTGTGTCGCTGACTGGGTTGCCAGGAAAATCAGGACATGGAATGCACTTCACCATGTGAGCTTAAGGCTGTTGTAATTGTGACTTCCTTGAAAAAAAAAAAAAAGAGAAGAGACCCACAGCCTGAAATACAAGGCGTGAAACGTCACCCTCCTTTGGCTTCCTAGCACCAACCAAAACAATAGGAGAAAATAAATTTTAATTTTAAATTTATTAGTTTCAAAATAATTATTTTTTAATATTAATAAATTAATAAATAAAAATAAATATTTTTTAATATTTTATTAGTTATGTTAATATCATTAAAAAATAGATTTTTTTAAAAAAAACCAAATAACAGAAAATATTTTTTATTGACTCATCCAAACAATGAAAAATATTTTGTTTTCCAAAAAAGTAAACATTTTTTAAAAATCATTTTTTAAAAATCATTTTAAATGAATCAAACGGAGTCAAAATTAAGAATTATGGTTGTTGGTATAAACAACCTTAAAAAATATTATAAGTGGATCGCTCATTCACTTGTAGAAAAAAAAAATCACTAATACTAATAGTTGTTGGCTAGAGATTATTTATAGTGCCATTTTTTTGGTTACAATATTATAGTGCCATTTGATGGACGATAATGGGTCTCCATATTGTTTATTGTTCATGAACTATCCTTATTTAGTATCGGCATTCTTACTTTTTTCAACATAAAAAATTATGAAATTTCAATTAATTGAGCACAGTTTGGATCTTTAGAAGAATTTGGGTACGCTGAATATTTGAATATAAAATTTAATTCAAATAATTTATGTATTTATTTAAAAAAAATAACATTTAACATGTTCGGATTCAAATATTAATATTTACAATCTCTTGTTTTATTATAGACTACGATTTTCTTTTATACAATTTTCTAGTGTAGCTTAGCCTAGATTATGGTTTCCTTTGTAAAAAAATACTAATTATTTGTGTAAAAATAATTTTCAGGTAACTATTAAAAATGTTTATATCCACTTAACAAAAAGAAAAGAAGATAGGAAGGAATAAAATATCTATAATCTATAATAAAATGAATTTCATTAACATGGAATTTAATGTGTCCTTTGCTTTTTTTTTTTAAGTTGATTTGGTAATTATTTTTTATATATTTTTTTACAATTTTTATATTAATTTGGTTTGATAAAAATTATGGCATAGCATGTGTCAAAATATTGATGGGTATTAAAGTTATCATTTCATGAGAGAGTTTTAAAGACAATTTTTTTTTAAATTTATGATTAATTTTAATTCTTTTCTTAAAATTAAAATATTAAAAACAAATTTAGCCATAGAATAGTTTTTAGTTTCATATGTAATTTTTTTAATGGAAATAAAATATTTATTTTTAAATTTTTAATATTAAAATAATAAATATACGAAAAAAATGAACTTATTAGGAAGAGAAGAAACATAATGAAAAGTTTGAACAAAAAAATTTAAAATAACTAAATCAAATATTCACAATCTTTTCTTTTATAAATATTTATTATTTCCTTAAAGTTAAAATAAATAAATAAAAGTGAAAGATGTGAAAAGCAGAAAGAGAATAAATTTTAAAATTCAAATAATTTCTTTTAAAGAACTAAAACAAATATTCATGTAAAAAAATTTAAAAATACGTATTAAACCTTTTTAAAAATTCAAATCAAATATTTTAGTTTGCAAAAATTCGAATAAAATATTAAAAACATTACAAATAATATAAAAATTTAAAAAAATGATAAAATTATAGTATAAATTAAAAAATTCCAAAAATAATTTTTTAAAACTTAAACACAAAAAAATTATAAAAATAAATTTATGAATTAAAAGCTTTCAAAGAAAATTATTTAAATATGAAAATCAAATGTTATAAAAGAGAGAATAAAGTAATAAATAAATAATTTAATATTAAACAGTTAGAGACTACGACAAGTAAAAAAAATGGTAATGGGCATTAGTCTAATTTGAATTTATTTTGATACAAACAAATTAATGTTTAAACTGAATAAAAATTTAAATATTTTATAAGTTTTTTTTATTTTGATTTATTTAATTTTCTAACGTTGTATTAGAATTTTATTTTATTTTTTTTAAAAATAAAAAATAAATAATATGATTAATTGATAAATTAAATATTATTATTTTCATTTAATAAATCAATATTCTAAAATAATTATCTTGATTTATTATTATTTTTAATACTATTTATAATATATATTTTTTTAAGGAAAAAAAAGAATCCATGAGAAGTAGGGGTATCATTCTAATATCAATAATCTTATCATTATTTTTCTTTCTCATAAATTAAAATAAAACACATTTAAAACGTGAATAAAAATAGAGAAAATATTTAAAAAAAAGAAAATTGGGTAAAAGTATTTTATTAATGATTTACTACTATTATTGATAAAGAATTTTGGATTGTTAGTTGACAGCTTAAAAATAGGTGGCCATCAGGTGGGCGGTGGCAGCTGGGAAAAGCAAACTGCTGAATGAGAGGCTCCCACTCGCAGCCCACAGTACAAATCGGGAAGAAAATATATAGGAAAGGGAAGCCGTGTCAGATTCAGACGCGAGCGTCGGACGCGGGGGAATTTACTTCATATTCACAGCCAACGACTCCCTCTCCCAACTGAAAACCGTCTCATTTCCTCTCCATTTCCTTCTTTCTTCCTTCTTTCACTTTTCTTCCACAGAGAAAGAAAAAGAAGAAGGTAAGAACGTTGTAAATTATATTTTCTAAACGATGCAGAGGCGTCAGGATCAACGGTCGAGATCTGCCAAGCCCACCACCATTCATGGGTTTGCTCAATCTGGGGATCTTGTTGGCCTCCAGAAGCTGCTCATGGACAAGCCTTTTCTTCTCAACGAGCGAAACCCTGTTGTAAGATTCTTTCTTCTACCCTTTTTCTCTCGCTTTAGTGGTTTGTGAATGACGCATGAACTTGGATGATTTCGCTGCAAATTTTGACTTATTTTTGGTTAAATTTTGATGTTTTAAGATCAATGAAAGACTTAGATTTCTTATACTTTTCCCCTTTTTATCTCTCTATTTATTTTCTTCTGGAATAAAGATAACAGACTCCGTGGCGGACTAATTAGATCTAGCGGGAACTTACTTGGGCCAGAGAAGTCATATCTATCTTAATTTTCTTGTTTTACGAAATTCAGTTGCATAATCTACGTTGTTATTAATGGTATAAAATGTAACATTATAGAAAAGAAAACATAAAATTTTATTTTACCTTCTGTGAAATTGTGTTGAATTCAAGGAATAATGAAAAGTGATCCAGTGTTTTTCCGTGTAAGCAAGATAGTCCATTTGCACAAGGGAGGTGGAGGGTGACACTGACCAGTAGTTATACAGCATGAATAAATGGGTTAAAGAAATGGGTTAATGATGCTTTTTGATGGGGGCATGAGTTCATCATCTTAAGCAAGTATAACTGTCTTTTATCATTCATTGATGTAAAATTTCAAAATACATTCTAAGTTGACTGTGAAAAGTATGGCCGTCATGAGCAGCCATAAGATGTTGAACATAAGTATGATAGAATCATACACAGCATGTGAGGCGATTTCAATCACCAGATGAAAATAATGTACTGCTTCATTTGCTTATGACTAATCCTTTTACCTGTTAGAAGCAGCAGTTGCAAAACTATAATTTCCCTGTTTTATTATAATAGCTTGCTACCAATTTTATTTGATTTTACTCTTTTTTTTTTACCCCTCAAATATTTCTCAGTTGTATGTGAACTTTAAGTATGAGTTGCTTCTTACGTGATTAAGCTACTATTCCTATCAAAATTAAAGGGATAAAATTGAGTGCCTGCTAGAGATATGAGTATATGTCTGTGTGCATATACATATGGAATCTATTCCATCTTAGTCTTAGGTCTACTGATTTCATTTGGTTATGAATGCAGATGGCACAGACACCACTACATGTTTCTGCTGGATATGATAGGGCTGAGATAATTAAATATTTGCTTGACTGGCAAGGACCAGAAAAAGCTGAGTTGGAGGCCAAAAATATGGTAGGTAAACATTTTATTTATTCTGCACTTTTTCTATATGTTGATGTTTTCCTTTGAAAATCCAGTAAGGCTCCTTGGTTTGGACCTTTTGTATTGCTCCTTTGAGTTCTATGTGTTGAGTTTTGCAGTATGGGGAAACTCCATTGCATATGGCAGCGAAGAATGGATGTAACAATGCTGCGCGGTTGCTTCTTGCTCATGGTGCTTCCATTGAAGCCAAGGCTAATGTGCTGTTTCTTTGCTCTTTATTTCCCTTTTGTTGTTGTATGTGATTAGAACTGGATGGAAAGTGTTACTTCTATTGAATATTTTGCTCTTTCTTGTTCTTTATGCAGAATGGAATGACACCATTACACCTTGCTGTTTGGTACTCGATTCGATCTGATGACTATGCAACTGTTAAGACACTACTTGAGTACAATGCTGATTGCAGTGCTGAGGACAATGTAATGTTCGTTGCACTCATTGGGTCCACTCCATTCTGCTTGATTTGTCTTTATTACCAACTCGTGATAGTTGGTTTGTCTTATGCACTGCAGGAGGGTATGACTCCTATAAAACATCTTTCAAAAGGCCCCACAAGTGAGAAGTTGAGGGAACTATTACACTGGCACCTTGAAGAGCAGCGAAAGAGAAAAGCACTTGAAGCATGTGGTGAAACAAAGGCTAAGATGGATGAACTTGAAAAGGAACTGTTGAATATAGTGGGCTTGCATGAGCTCAAATTACAACTACGGAAATGGGCAAAGGGGATGCTCTTGGATGAAAGACGCAGGGCACTTGGGTTGAAAGTTGCCACTAGAAGACCACCTCATATGGCGTTCCTTGGCAATCCTGGAACAGGTAAATGCTATTGGATCATATGTCTTGAAATTGATTACTTGTCTTTTGGCGATACTTTAGAAAACACGTTGGTTTTACACTTGTGATTTTTGGTAAGAATGAATGAAAAGATGATATGTTCAACAGGTAAGACCATGGTAGCTCGGATTCTTGGGAAATTACTCCATATGGTGGGAATTCTACCTACTGACAAGGTAACAGAGGTCCAACGGACAGATTTGGTTGGCGAATTTGTTGGACACACTGGGCCAAAGACAAGGAGAAAGGTTTTTCCTTGTGCTTTCTGATTTTTTTTCTTGTGCTTTTTCTTGATCAAGGTTATTATGCTTTCTACTGAACTAGTTTATGACTGATCATGTGCAGATTCAAGAAGCAGAGGGAGGAATTCTTTTTGTTGATGAAGCATATCGGTTGATACCCATGCAAAAAGCAGATGATAAGGACTATGGATTGGAGGCCTTAGAAGAGATCATGTCGGTAATGGACAGTGGAAAAATTGTAGTCATATTTGCCGGGTATAGCGAACCAATGAAGCGGGTAATTGCTTCTAATGAAGGGTTCTGCAGGAGAGTGACAAAATTTTTTCATTTTTGTGACTTCAACTCTGAAGAACTAGCCAAGATCCTTCATATCAAGATGAATAATCAAACTGAAGAGAGTTTGTTATATGGATTTAAGTTGCATAATTCTTGCAGTCTAGATGCAATAGCAAGACTAATAGAGAGAGAAACATCAGAAAAGCAGCGTAAGGAGATGAATGGTGGCTTAGTTGATCCAATGCTAGTTAATGCTAGGGAGAACCTAGATCTCAGACTCAGTTTTGACTGTATAGATGCAGATGAACTGCGCACCATAACCTTAGAAGACCTTGAAGCTGGTATTCGGCTGTTATCGCAGTGAGACATGGTTTTAGGCAAAGCTTAGATGCATAAATATATTCTTTATCATTCTCTTGAGACCTGGATGGGATCTATCGAATCAAATCAAACTAGAAAGATTCATTCATATACTCATCCAAGTATCTTTGTCGATCGGTTGCAAGTGCTGCTGAAAACTCAGCTGGTGGGTGGGCTATATGTATAAGGGAGCTTATTCTTGTAGAACTTTCATTTTGCTTGCTACTTCATTCCCCTAGTGGGCATTCTTTTCTGGGTCATGTTGTACGAGAATTCAGTCGATCTGCAGGGTTGCAATAAATTTCATTACCAGCATCTCTGGATGGATGCTTGGTCTGTTTTTTGCAGACTTTCATGTTTTCTTGTATATCTTGAACCTAAACAACTAGTGAGCCATGTCTGGATTGTTTCATCTTGGCCTTGGGTGTAAGCTTGTGATTTCCTTGCTCTAATTATTGCTAATCACATCAGAAAAATGATTAAGAATATAAGATATACTATTTAGTAAAATTCTTTATTTATCAAAAGAAAATTGGATTTGGTTTTGGTTTTGGTTGTGGTTGTGGTTTGGCAACTTATAATCAACTTTTCCTCGAGTAGAAGACATCCTTGTCCTAATAGTTGAGATTAACAGGTTTCAGTTTCTTCCACGATACGGATACTAGGACTTTGCCTTAACGTGCAAAATATCATAAAAAATAAAAAGAAGGAAAAATATTAAAAAAAAAAAATATGAACCAGGTTAATCTAATTCGGTGGGAAAAATACAAGAAGCCCAATCCTCTTCCTCATTCTCTGTCTGGCAACTATGGTTTCCAGCTCTCTCTCACTTGTCTCTTCCACATCTTCATTTCCTTCAAGTTCTAATCCTGATTCATCTCCCACGTCTACTTCTCTTCGGCCTATCTCGTTTAAGCTCTCCGACCCCAATCCTGGATTCTCAAAACCTCTCAGATACCCTTCGCTAAGGATAATGGGTTGTTCCTCGAACGAGTCCCTTGGAGATGTATCGGCGGAGAAATTCTTTAACAACAATTCGATAGCGGATTTCATGAGATTCAAGCGAGGGAGTCACAGGGGCAGCGGCGAGTTGCAGACTGCTGTTGTCAGTTATCGTAAAAGGTTTCCTTGGTCTATTCTTTACCCTTTTCTACAGGTTCTAGCACACTGCTCGAGCTCCGATTCTAATTCTAACTTATTTAAAGAAGAATCAGTTTTCTGGATTCTAATTGTGGGATTTTTCTTGTTTTCTTGATGGTTCAGGTTGATTTGGTCTCTACGATTCATATCGCGGATAAAGAGTATGTTTGGTTCATTAAACTTAGACTTTTTTATTAGATTATAAGTACTTTATGTTTGTTCCTTAGAATTTTTATTAGATTATAAGTAATTTATGTTTGTTTCTCTCATGATTATGCACTATGGATGGATGGTTGTGCTTAGTTCTCTGGTTTCAAATTTTGTCTGATTTTATTTTTTCTCTAAAGAGTGTAGTATCCTAATTTGAAGACAATTAAACTTGAATGTACTATTTATAAAGGGAAAGCAGAAATGTAGATGAAAATATCTGGTAAATTATAAGTTAATGGAATGAACAAGAAAAATGAACAAAGTTGAGCTTCATTTGGACTGTAAGGCCCTGTATGAATGCACTTGAGCAGTGGTGAAGCAAGAGGTTTTAGCTGAAAAGCAGATGATAATTAGCGAAAAATCTGAGTTTTGGTTTGTTTATGAAGCTTAATATTTCTTCTGGAAGCTTCATAGGAGGGTAATGGATTGAGTTTGTGCCCTCTACGACAACTTCCTTGTGCTTGTATGGCTAAAAGAACCAGTTGCTTGTAACTACTTTTTTATGTATGCTTGTGTGGATTTTTCTAATTAAATTGGTTGAATAACTAATTGTGGCTCTAGGTACTTTGAAACACTTCAGAAGGAACTTGCACCGTATGATTGTGTTCTGTATGAGATGGTGGCCAGCAGGGAGAGTTTGGAAAATAGAAGGAATCCTACTGCAGCAAAAAGGCTCAAAAGTTCACGTTCACGAGGTTTCAACATCCTGGGATGCATTCAACGGCAGATGGCTCGTATACTTATGCTTGATTTCCAGTTAGATTGTCTTGATTACCAAGCCGATAATTGGTACCATGCAGATCTTGATTATGAGACCTTCAAGTTACTTCAGGTTAGATAAAACTGTTGTATGCTTTTATGATGCGAAGTCTAAGGTCAGTTATATATTCAACAATAACATCAGGCTTCCACTTCTAATGTTGAATTATATTTTTTCCCAGCTCAAAAAAGGTGAAAGCTTCTTCACATTTGCTAGGGATATGACCATTAAATCAACAAAAGCTTTAGTGCAACCAGCTTCAATCCCAGAGGACCTTGATCCTTGGAGATCCAAGCTTCTGTGGGCTTCACGTGTGCTACCCATGCCACTTGTAGGTCTTCTCATTATTGGTGGTGTTTGTTCGTATGTGGGAAGCCAGGCATCTGATTATCCAGAGCTAGAAGCTTTATCAATGCTTGACTTGGGTGCTGCTATGAAAGTTTTCCTTGCAAAACGACTAACTTCTGAGTAAGTACTGGCCAAAAAAAAAGAACTTTTATATTATATGGGTTTATAATTGCTTGAAGATGTGACAATAAATAATCTTTGATTTACAAGGGTACTTATTTTCTTGGTGTTGGAGTATTTTGTTTGCTTTGAATGCTAGTAGCTATGTTACTTTGTATTTGGGTTAGAAAAGGGCGCAGAGTAGATTTTGCATTTGAACAAAAGTTCATATACATTATACAACAAGCATTGCTGATAAGTGAATGATGTGAACATATAATTTGTGAAGGTTCACACAAGTGACAGCTGATGTGGAAGAGAAATCAGTTATCATCGGTGAGAGGAACAAAGCTGCTATAGAAGCACTGAGAAGAGCGATTGACGATGGCCAGAATAAGATAGCCATACTGTACGGTGGTGGCCACATGCCAGACTTGGGTAGGCGCTTAAGAGAGGAATTTGACCTGGTTCCTTCCCGTGTACAGTGGATAACAGCTTGGTCCATTACAAAACGAGATTTCCAGAGCAGTTCCGTCCCATTTTTGAAGACAATGGCTGAAGTTTCTGGCTGGCCGTTGAACCGATACCAGACATTGGCATTGCTTATCTTTTCTTCAATCCTTGCATTGGATCTCTGGTTTTGGGAACTCTTTTGTGGCACTGCAGTTAAGTGGATCTCTGAAATAGCTTCAGAAGTTGTTCAATACGTAGATAATGCACAGGTGATGTGAGTCTCCATTGGATAAATTGTTTCCAATTCCATCAACATTCAACATGCATATCTGTAAGTACCTGTGTAAATATGAACTCTTAGTTTCCGGATATAGCTGATTTTAGAAAAAAAAAAACAAAGTAAAAGTCGCAACTTGTCTCGATGAATTTATTTAATTCATTTTACATCAACGGAGCTGTTTCACTGTCGCAAATCACTCGATGTCTGGAATGACGCTTTAATGGGCCTCCGGAATGCCAGTTTTCTGACTATAAAGCAAACTTTTAAGAAACCAACGCATCATGATCCCAACAGCTTTCTCCTCACTTATAGTACTGATTTTGTATGGGAAACATGGAGCCATGTTTCAGGAATAAGAGCATCATGTGTCTCATCGTGGCAAGTCTCTTCCATCTTACCAGTCTCTGGTTTACTTGTTAATCATCTTTTCCTGGGGCTCCGTAAGGCCTCTCGGATCACCTTCTCCCATTGTTTCTCTGGGATTGCTTGATTGATTTTTCTCACAAATGAGGACTATGGGGGGTTCGTTTGGGTAGCAAAATTTCAAAACCCTGTGGGGAGGATTGCATTCTTGTGCAGCCCATCTAACTTATTCGTGGTACGATTTCTTGTTTTCGCTGATTGTTGTTCGTATTTTAGCTGGTCTTGGAGTCCTCTTACCTGCCTGGCGGATGGTGTTGCTGGCTTAAATTTTGTCACTGCAACATTGTCATTGGAAGAAATTCACAGGCTCGAACATTGTTCTTTAAAATCTGGAGTTTAGTGGGCAAGACGTGAAGGTTTAGTCCCTGCAAGAAAGAAAGGTTTGGAGGCATCGGAGTTGGGATTTCGGAACGTGCTCTAACGTACGAGTCAATGTTTGTCTAAATGAGGGGAAAGAAAATACAAGAAAGTTTAGAGTTGGAGGAAAGAAAAGTCGGGAACCTAGAAATTGTTCGAGTTTATACCTGTGTCCTTGTATTAAGTCTCATCACTTTAACATATGTATGTGTGAACTAATCAATGTGATAGCTGGTGTGACAATAACGGATAACAGTGACTATGTCATGGATGATTACAAGATTAGGCCATGGAAGACCATGAGCCTGTTGGTAACCCTACTGACTTCTAGGTTCAATAGTATTTATGAACTTAATACTATTCTTTTCTATTTTTTCAGCAGTAAAGTTTAATCTTTTATTTCATTATTATTCTTTTTAAAGCATATCTCGTAATATCCTATTTGCTACTTTCTAGTTGAAAAAACTTTCTCGGAAACATGACATTTCATCCACGATCACTGTAGACATTTTATTTTGTCCGGAGTCTTAATTTAAAAAAATAATTAATTGGATTAGGTGATATTATATTTTAATTTAATAATTTAGAATTAAGCTAGAATTAAATTAGAATTTTTTAGATTTTAGAATTAACACTAATTAGTAAATTAAAATTAAAATAGGATTTAGGAATGATGATAAAAAAAGAGATAAGAGATAAGAAAATAAAATAAAATTAATTTTAGGATAGGATAATTAGATTTTTTTAGGATAATTATTTAGATTAATATTAAAGTTGATAGAGTTAGATTAGGATTAACATAAAAATTAAATAGATAAAATATTAAAAATAAGAGATAATTAATAGAATATGTTTAGTTGTATCAGGACTCTAACAAATTCATGACTATAACAAAGGGTTAAACCCATAATTGAAGGGGGGGGGGGGGGGGGGGGGGGGGAGGCATAAAAGGAGTAGATACAAAAAAGATAAGAGGGAGAATCCTGTTAAACAGAGAAGAAAGAATCACATCGTAAGCTAATTAGAGATTTTAATTTCAGAAAAAAAAGATACAGAGATTTGACAAACAGTGAATATAGAGAGCATTTTCAAGGAAATTAGCAAGCAAGATACTAAGAATTAGAAGGATCAACTCAGCAAGTTGTGTCATCAAGGGAAGCTTCAAGAGAGTCCAATGATGCTGGTGTGAAGAGGAGTCTCGGACAGGTGACCTCCACGGCGGAGAACCAGACCACAGGCAGCATCCACGGCACTGGTGATTGTCCAAGAACCGGCGACAGATGAAGATTGCAGGACTGAATGACGGCATTACACAGCAGCCTCCTGTTTTGTTTTTCTACGAGCAGCTCCAGCACATTGCTTTGCTGCTATTTTTAAAGCCTATATTGGGCTTAAAATTGAAGGCCAAAATTTCAGTTTGTATATTGTATCCGCATCAGCCATCTTCAAAACCCAAGCTGATTGTGTGCATCAATTATCAAATGGCAATTGACGTGACTCAAATCTCCAAAACCGGTAACTCTGCATCTATTTCTTTATTCTACCATTATTTGTTTCTTGTAGCTGCAATGAACATGGGATTGTAGGAATACTAAATAGTAAGTAATATAAAATAATATAATAGGAAGTGAAGGATCAGAGAAGAACATGGGATAAAATAAAGAAAAACAAAAGGCACTGATGGTGCTAATGATGACGGTAAGAATTTATGGAATTAAAGAGTAAGTAAACAATAAAACGATAAAAAATAAAGGTAGTAATGAATTTAGAATATAAAATAGATAATTGAAATAATGAAATAAAGTAATAAATGACATCATCAAGGTTATATAATAATAATAAATGAAAGAGATAAATAGAAATTTAGAACAATCCAAAATAATAAACTTTGAAAATTGGTTAAGCCTTCCCGATGATAGAATCTTCGAGGTGATTACGAACGAGTAACACTCAAAGAATTTCTAGGCAAGAGGATCCTTTTAAGTCTATCCAGAATGATGGAAGACTTAAACGACATTTTCAAAAAATGCAGGTTAAACTTTATTCTCCAAATAATTAAAATAAAATAACAAATAAAAATCATAATTGTAACAAAAAATAATAACAAACATAATTGTAAAAATTTTTAGGATAATAATAATGAAAAAAATAAATTATACAAATTATTCCGATAATAGAATCTTTGAGGCGATTGCGAACGAGTAACACTCAAGGAATTCCTAAGTGAGAGAATCCTTCTAAGTTTATCCAGAATGATGGAAGATTTAGAAGACATTTTCAAAATAAATAAACAAATAAATAAATAAGAAAGATAATAACATAATAATAATAAAATTTATATTCTAATTAAATAATAAAGATAAAATAAAAAATAATAGTAAATAATAAAATAATAAATCCGATGATGGAATCCTCAAGGCGATTGCGAATGAGTAACACTTGAGGAATTCCTAGGTGAGAAGATTTTTTTAAGTTTATCCAGAACGATGGAAAATTTAGGAGATATTCTCAAAATTAAATACTAAAATCCTAAAAATATTAAATTATATATAAATAATATTTAAAATAAATAAAGAGATAAAAGTAATGAAATAATGAAAAAAAATAAATTAAGGAATAATAAATTTCTAAAATATTTTCGACGACGGAGCCTCTTCAGGGGAGTCAAATGGTACCCTTGAATACTCTTGAGGTGAGAAGATTTTTTAAGAGTTCATCCAGAATGATGGAGGAGTCTTAAAAGAATTTTGAATATTTAAATAATAAAATATAAAGGCCACATAACTAAGACTAAGTTAAAATAATACAAGATTAAAATGGTACCAATTTTGGGCGTTGTAGGGGTACTATAACCTTCTCTACACGTAAATGAACTCCCGAACTTAAAACTTAAAAATGTAGACCAGTCCTTAGAGTCATTTAGGTGGCCAATCACACTTTAGTTAAAAAAAATTGGTGGCAACTCCATTTGTTTAATGTCTAGCGTCCTAGTCTTAGGAAACGTTATGACAGCTGGCGACTCCACTGGGGAGAATTAAGAGAGTCGAGCCATAATTTAATCTTGTGTTATACTAAGTCTAAGTTTGACGGTCTAAATTTGGAAAGTTCTGATGTTGTTTGATGCTCTTTTGTTGATTTCTTAAGTGCTTTGTGGAAATTAATAAGATGAAGTTCCTTCTCACACACCACACTTTGCACTTGCATGCATAAAGCTCTCGACCCGAGCTCAGTCCTTTCTAGGAGGGAGTAGAGTACCTACCGCTCTTGTGAGGTGATAACCTCCGCATGGGCTAGCAAAATAGTCCCACTCAAGTTGAATCTTTTCCGCTTGTAGCCTGTCATGTGTGAGGATTAGGGTGCCTTACTAGTCCTGAGTGGATGATAGCAAGGAACAATTTGGGAACCTTTAGCTTCTATCCTATCTTAACCCAACATATAAAGGAACTTAGGAGACCAGCCTCTAGGTAGAGCCATGTCTAACCTATGTTGTAGAAAACCTGAAAATATGGACACATGAAGGAATTTGTGAGCATCTTTGCATTTCATGCTATTCCATTCATTAATTCATATATTTATATGACATGCATTTTAACCTTGTGCATTGCATTCATGCATCTATATATACATTTTTAGCTAATTTCATGCCAACTTTTTCCATCTCACCTTTCCATGCATAATAAGCTTTATCAATGCCAAAGATCAAGGGGTCAAGATTGCTACTCTTCAAAAGTAAAGAAAATCATTTCAAGAAATCAAGAAGAATTTGATAAAGTCATAGTTGTTTTCAAAGTTTATGAAAAGGTTAAGTAGCAAGGGTTTACAAGAAAAATTTGAATGAAAGGGCAGTTTTTGAGCTTTAGTTTTGTACATAATTTTGAAAACACTCTTGAAGATAAATTTTTGGTTGAAAATAATTGATTTTTGAGAATTGTATAGCATGTTGTTCAGGGCTGATTTAATTTGAGAATTCTCTCTATATTTTGAGTTAAATGTCAATTGATAACAAAAGTCCCATATAATATCTTTTCATGATTAAAAAATAATATTTGTGTTAACAATCTCAATAGAAATGGTGATTGCTATCAAGAATACAAATCTCTAGCTTTTTCACTAACTCTCTATGCCCCATGCCACTCAAAGCTTGAACCTCCAAGAAAAATAAGTTTTGTTGGACTTCCTGAACTTAATTTTTCTTTTACCATTGTGGGATTTAAAAGTCATTTTTTATTTGGGCTATGATCAATGAAATGATTTTCTGAAAGTTTTATTAAAACAATTCATAAGGTACCCTTTTAAAGATCGTGATCTTGGTAATTTAACACATGTCAAGACTATGCTAAAGCCCAAACACATTCTACCTGAATTTTTCACAGAACTTAATTCCTCCAGTCGATTTCTTCCAAAGCCATATTTGCCCACATCTTGGGCAAAATGATTGAAATAGCCGAGTTATAATAATTCGAACATTCGTTTGTAAACTACTCTTCATTTGATTCATATCCTGTCCATCTTTCTTTTGTTGAAACTTAAATGAAAATGAAGATTCCTACATATTGGGCCTATGCATCTTGAACTTGAGTTGTAAAAAGGAAAAAAAAGAGAAAAAGGAAAAAAAGAAAGAAAGAAAAAAGAAGAGAAAGTTGAAAAATGATTGTGATATCATGCATGTGAGAAATTCAAATGATTTCCAATGCTAAAAGAAAATTTTCATCCTAAGAATTGTTTTTTGATGCAAGTGTCTCGTTTGATATGATGAACGACCATCTTTCATCTACCTTTCTCAAGAAAAAATAAAGAAAAAAATCCATTTGCTACCCCATTTGAGCCTATAAATTTCTTTCTAAATCAACCCTAACTAAGGATCACCCTCCACACTGGGGGGCAAAGTTCAAAGAAGACCTATTTGCTAAGGAAGGAAAGCTTGGTCATAAAAAAAATTTCAGGGGCAAAATAAAGAAGAAAGAAACCCTTTTGAGTTAGAATTCTTATTGAAAAAATGGAGAAAAAGAATATGAAAAAGAAGATGAAGAAGAAAAAAAAAAGAAAGAAAGAAATGAAAAAGATTGATAAAGAATGGGGGCAAGATTCGTAATTGCTTCACATGATGAAAAATGATCCTTGGTTTGATGAACCCTGAAAAACTTATTTTGGGCTTGGTTATCCGTTCTTTAATAGCCCTAAACCCTAACCTACATTACGTGCTTTAAAAGCCCATTTTGATCAAATTATAGATGCTTGTATTGGAAAAACTTTTCTCTGGAAAACATTAATCATTTTGGTTTTGAATGAAATTTGGATTCTCAAATGCATGGTAGAATGATCAATAAAAAAAAGAAGAAAAAAAAAGAATAAGAAGAATTAAGCTCTAAAGTGAAAACCCTAAAAAAGGCAGTTTAGAGCAATAATGAGATCTTTTTCAAAGCAACTCAAGGCATTTATGCATATGATTGACCAAAGCGACCAATGGAATGACAATTTCAAATAAAACCTTTTGAGAAACCCAAAAAAAAAAAATTCATCACCTTGAAGATTTGTTCCAAAGTTTGAACCTTTTCCTTCCTTACCCAAATTTTGAGCCCATTACGGCTAGTCTTGACATTTGTTAATTGCCATATATCAAGAAAATTGAGAGAGTGCTTAAATGAGTTGTGTCCCAAAAAGAAATCATTTCAAAAAGACAATTTTCAAGAAAATTCCTTTCATTTATGAGCCTAGATGAAGCAACGTTGATTTTCCTACCAAATTTGTTTTGATAACCAAGCTTTCTTTGGTATGCCAAATCATCTTGAAAAAGAAGCTAGCTGTGATTCACTTGTTCATTCAAGATAGCAATTACCAATTTTGAAGAGATGTAATCAAATGTTTTATTCTAAACATGAAAGAAAATGGTGTGGGGCAAGCTTCTATTGTCATGAAACTTTTTGAAAATTGAAAGCAATGAAATGATTTTGGGGTAAGTTTATGTTCTTGTGAGACCTTTTCAGAATTAATGTGATGAAAAATTGTTGGGGCAAGTTTTTGTAGCTCTTGAAGATATGAGTCTTTTTAAAATTTAAAATGATGAAAAGTTCTTAAGGAAAGCCTTTGTAGTTATGAGTTTTTTGGGAAGTACTTGAGGGGCAAATTTTTTGTATTAATGAGAAATTGAGTTTTTTGAAAATGATGAATTGAATGATTTTCTAATAAATTTGAAGAGAGTAATCTTGATGGGGCAAAGAAAAGACTGAATGAATGGTTTTATAATTAGAAAAAAGGAATTTGATAGAAAATATGATCTGGTTGGACATTGTGTAATATTTGCATTCATGCATGACAATTATGACATTTCATAGGTAAAATCTAAACATTTGTATCACATGCATGGCATACATGGTATTCATTGCATATATCCAAGTGAGAAAGAAATTCAAATTTTGAGGTAAATCCTTTGTTGAGTAAATTTTGAAAGAATGATAAGCTACTTAGATGAAAAATTTTAGGGAAAGGAAGAGATTTTGAAGAGATATGAGATTAGAGTTTGAATGATTTCAAAATGAGATTTAAATGATGAGATTTTCTTGAAATTAAAGATAATGATAGGATCTTTAAAAGTGATTCAAGTGAGATTAAATTTGAGAGTTGTAAAAAAAAATTTTGTTGGCATAATTGTGTGGTTTTAAGCCTAGTGAAATTAAAAGAGATTTTTAATCTAAAATAATTGGCACCATTCTGTGGTATTAAGATCATTTAAATTGGTAAATAATTATGTGAGGTTTTTCCTTGGATTGGCACAATCTTTGGTTTCATCCGGATCACTTTGTTTACGACATTTGGTTTTGTCCAGGTCATCCCATTTTTTATCTTTGTTTTCATCCAGGTCATATCATTCTCAATCTTTGGTTTTGTCCAGATCACTTTGTTTCCGACCTTTGGTTTTGTCTAGGTCATCCCATTTTTTATCTTTGGTTTCATCCAGATTGTTTTGATTTTGACCTTTGGTTTCGCCTATGTCACAATATTCCAACATTTGGTTTCATCCAACTTCATGATTTACAAAAGGAAAAATCTTTCCTAATCTTTTGAGGGAAAAGATTAGGAAATTTCACATAAGGTAAAGTCTTTCATAGTCTCCAGAATGAAAGGATTATGAAATTTTACAGAAGGTAAAATCTTTCCTAATCTCAGAAGGAAGAAATTATGAAATTTTACAGAATGTAAAACCTTTCCTAATCTTCAGAGGGAAGAGTTATGGAAATTCCACAGAAGGTAAAGTCTTTCATAGTCTTCAGAAGGAAGAGATTATGAAATTTCACAGAAGGTAAAATCTTTCCTAATCTTCAGAGGGAAGAGATTTGGAAATTTCACAGAAGGTAAAGTTTTTCATAGTCTTCAGAAGGAAGAGATTATGAATTTTCACGGAAGGTAATAATCTCCAGAAGGAAGAGATTAGGAAGTTTTCCAAAGTGGTATAACCTCTGATAAGAGGACCACTATCAAGGTTATTTTTCAAAGTTTCAATGCCTCTGGTGAGAGAAGCACAAGGTTATGTTTCAAAGTTTCAATGCATCTGGTGAGAGGAGCACAAGGTTATGTTTCCAAAGTTCCAATGCCTCTGATGAGAGGAGTACAAGGTTATTTTTCAAAGTTTCAATGCCTCTGGTGAGAGGAGCACAAGGTTATGTTTCAAAGTTTCAATGCCTATGGTGAGAGGAGCATAAGGTTATTTTTTCAAAGTTCCAATGCCTTTGGTGAGAGGAGCACAATGTTATTTTTTCAAAGTTCCAATGCCTCTGGTGAAAGGAGCACAAGGTTATTTTTCAAAGTTCCAATGCCTTTGGTGAGAGGAGCACAAGGTTATTTTTTGAAGTTTCAATGCCTCTGGTGAGAGGAGCACAAGGTTATTTTTTTGAAGTTGTACAGCCTCTGGTGAGAGGAACTAAATGTTTCTTAAAAATTGTAAATATTTTGTAAAAAAAAACAAAAAAAATCCGGACAAAATAGTTGTCTAATTGTCTTTGAACAATTCCTGGTTTTTAGAAAATATGCAAAGAGGGGCAGCTGTAGACACCTTATTTTGTCCAGAGTCTTAATTTAAAAAAATAATTAATTGGATTAGGTGACATTATATTTCAATTTAATAATTTAGAATTAAGCTAGAATTAAATTAGAATTTTTTAGATTTTAGAATTAACATTAATTAGTAAATTAAAATTAAAATAGGATTTAGGAATGATGATAAAAAAAAGAGATAAGAGATAAGAAAATAAAATAAAATAAAATTAATTTTAGGATAGGATAATTAGATTTTTTTAGGATAATTATTTAGATTAATATTAAAGTTGATAGAGTTAGATTAGGATTAACATAAAAATTAAATAGATAAAATATTAAAAATAAGAGATAATTAATAGAATATGTTTAGTTGTATTAGGACTCTAACAAATTTATGACTATAAAAAAGGGTTAAACCCATAATTGAAGAGAGGGGGGGGGGGGGGGGGGGGGGGGGAAGGCATAAAAGGAGTAGATACAGAAAAGATAAGAGGGAGAATCCTGTTAAACATAGAAGAAAGAATCACATCGTAAGCTAATTAGAGATTTTAATTTCAGAAAAAAAAAAGATACAGAGATTTGACAAACAGTGAATATAGAGAGCATTTTCAAGGAAATTAGCAAGCAAGATACTAAGAATTAGAAGGATCAACTCAGCAAGTTGTGTCATCGAGGGAAGCTTCAAGAGAGTCCAATGATGCTGGTGCGAAGAGGAGTCTCAGACAGGTGACCTCCACGGCGGAGAACCAGACCACAAGCAGCATCCACGACACTGGTGATTGTCCAAGAACCGGCGACAGATGAAGATTGCAGGATTGAATGACGGCACTACACAGCAGCCTCCTGTTTTGTTTTTCTACGAGCAGCTCCAGCACATTGCTTTGCTGCTATTTTTAAAGCCTATATTGGGCTTAAAATTGAAGGCCAAAATTTCAGTTTGTATATTGTATCCGCATCAGCCATCTTCAAAACCCAAGCTGATTGTGTGCATCAATTATCAAATGGCAATTGACATGACTCAAATCTCCAAAACCGGTAACTTTGCATCTATTTCTTTATTCTACCATTATTTGTTTCTTGTAGTTGCAATGAACATGGGATTGTAGGAATACTAAATAGTAAGTAATATAAAATAATATAATAGGAAGTTAAGGATCGGAGAAGAACATGGGACAAAATAAAGAAAAACAAAAGGCACTGATGGTGCTAATGATGACGGTAAGAATTTATGGAATTAAAGAGTAAGTAAACAATAAAACGATAAAAAATAAAGGTAGTAATGAATTTAGAATATAAAATAGATAATTGAAATAATAAAATAAAGTAATAAATGACATCATCAAGGTTATATAATAATAATAAATGAAAGAGATAAATAGAAATTTAGAACAATCCAAAATAATAAACTTTGAAAATTGGTTAAGCCTTCCCAATGATGGAATCTTCGAGGCGATTACGAACGAGTAACACTCAAATAATTCCTAGGCAAGAGGATCCTTTTAAGTCTATCCAGAATGATGGAAGACTTAAACGACATTTTCAAAAAATGCAGGTTAAACTTTATTCTCCAAATAATTAAAATAAAATAACAAATAAAAATCATAATTGTAACAAAAAATAATAACAAACATAATAGTAAAAATTTTTAGGATAATAATAATGAAAAAAATAAATTATACAAATTATTCCGATAATAGAATCTTTGAGGCGATTACGAACGAGTAACACTCAAGGAATTCCTAAGTGAGAGAATCATTCTAAGTTTATCCAGAATGATGGAAGATTTAGAAGGAATTTTCAAAATAAATAAACAAATAAATAAATAAGAAAGATAATAACATAATAATAATAAAATTTATATTCTAATTAAATAATAAAGATAAAATAAAAATAATAGTAAATAATAAAATAATAAATCCGATGATAGAATCCTCAAGGCGATTGCGAATGATAACACTTGAGGAATTCCTAGGTGAGAAGATTTTTCTAAGTTTATCTAGAACGATGGAAAATTTAGGAGATATTCTCAAAATTAAATACTAAATCCTAAAAATATTAAAATATATAAAAATAATATTTAAAATAAATAAAGATATAAAAGTAATGAAATAAAAAATAAATTAAGGAATAATAAATTTCTAAAATATTTCCGATGACGGAGCCTCTTCAGGGGAGTCGAATGGTACCCCTTGAATACTCTTGAGGTGAGAAGATTTTTTAAGAGTTCATCCAGAATGATGGAGGAGTCTTAAAAGAATTTTGAATATTTAAACAATAAAATATAAAGGCCACATAACTAAGACTAAGTTAAAATAATACAAGATTAAAATGATATCAATTTTGAGCGTTGTAAAGGTACTATAACCTTCTCTACACGTAAATGAACTCTCGAACCCAAAACTTAAAAATGTAGACCAGTCTTTAGAGTCATTTAGGCGATCAATCACATTTTAGTTAAAAAAGATTGGTGACGACTCTATTTGTTTAATGTCTAGTGTCCTAGTCTTTGGAAACGTTGTGACAATCACATTTGACATAAACTCTGAAACCTTCAAAAATCTTCCCATATAAATCTCATACTCTCATAGCGGAAAATAGTACAGATGACTTTTGAGTAAATTCCTGTAAAGCATTCTTATAAATCATGTGCTTACGAGGCCCACGAGGAGAAGGAAATGGGACCGGAGCCAAAGGTTGATTGAAATGAGAAAAATCTGAGGAATTTTTATTTTTTAAAGAAAAAGAGAAAGAAGTTTAAATCGTAAACCCTTGTTCTCTTTAATTTCATTCTATCAAACATGTGAATTTATTATTTTTTTCTACCACTTGTATCTCTACCAACTCCTTATCCCACTCAAACTACCAATTTCCAATCTGGAGGCAGCTCCACAGTGTAAGGCTCCCCCTCCCCTACTTTCCGACCCTACCTCCTCTACAATTTCAATATATGGCTCAAAAGCCATAACATTTTTTCTTTCAATCACATATACTTTCGTCCATTTTACAATTTAAAATTGATAAAATTTTTTCAATAATAATAATTCTAAAATTCAAATCATATCTAACTATCTGAAAAAAAAAATAACTTTTATTTTTTTCAACTATTTACCAATAAAGTTATAATATCTTTACCAAAGCTTTTTTGCGGTGATACCTGCTTGATTGTAATCGACATCTCTCCTGAACTTACCGCTAAACTTTTGATATTTGTGAAAAGATTTGCTTTGTTAAAAAATAAACTTTCTCTTTTCTTTAAAAATCCCAACTCTGGCATCTCTTGACCTTGACCTTGACCTTATCTTTTTCTTTGCAGGGATCACAACTTTCACAGCTTGTTCACCATGCTCCAAATCTTGAATAGCACAAAATAACCTATACATTTTTCTTGAGCTTAAGCATGAGAGTTGACTTAATCTACATATTTGAAATTCAATAAATTCTTTTATAACCTGATTGTCTGTCATCAAAATCAAATAAGCGCTCTTAACAACATTTGAGGAGCCTAAATCTGTAAACAACTGTTTTCTACTTTAGCACTCTGCAGAGTTTTGGTGATTAATTTCTTTAGAATCACATCAAGGAAAAAGAATTGAAGGTCCAGGAGAATCTCTATTTCCCATTTGTTTTTGGTATTCTGGTCAAATAAAGATATTCCCATGCCTTAAAAATGAGTTGAAGGTTGTCAAAGTTATCGTTCTACATTTCTAGATGGCAAAACTTAGAATCTTTTTCAGATTTAGGCTATAAATTGATGGCACTGTTTTGATTATGATTCAAGATCAAACTCTTTATCTGCGCCATAATCATAATTAAAAAGAGTTAGTTAACAAAAGAACAACTATACTCACTGTGGATTATATGTTTCCTGTTTTCATTGACAGTGATTGGTTTCCATTGGTCCTACCTCCTGAAATATATAAAAATGAAAATATTCCTTCTGGGATCTGCCTTCACATTGCTATAGTGTCAAATGTCACTTTGTCACTGCTCATTTTCTTGGGAAATAAGGATAACTAATTGTTTTAGTTTCTCCTTTGTTCGCTATTCCTGCCTTCCTAGGATTCTGAGTCAAAGGCAGAAGAGTGAAGAAATGAGAATTTCTGAGGTTTCCCCTCCTCTTGGATTAGATATACTTGTGACATGAGCCAGAATTGTTGCAAGCTGGATGCATCGTTTTTGGTCTATTAAGAAAATGCTCAAATTTTCAAACAAATCTCCTAATAACAGAGGCATATCTCAGCATTTTAAGTCATGCAAAGTTCAAAATGAGGAAGCCAATTTCAGAAGACAACTTACACAAGCAATGAAGTTAGCTAAATCAAATTTGAAAGGTATCTGATCCTAAATGCTCTTCATATTCTAATCTTATATTTTGTTTAATGATCGAAACATAAAAAATCTAATATCTTACGTTTGGAGGATCTGACCGCCCGTAAGCAATATCACATGTGGAGTTCTCAGGCCTACCGAAACTATAGTTAGAATTATATAGTCATTATACCCCACCACTTCCTCAAATCTTCCAATTCAACTCAGCAAAAGAGCCAAATCGTTTTCATGACGGCTGTTGATGACTGTATTTTTTGTTTTTTTAGTAAAGGGGCTAAAGACAGGCAGACAAGTTAGTGTTGGGTTGTTCATTTGTTTCTTGTTGGATACTTCATTAATTGTTGAACAGAAGGAGGCGCGTGCCTGCCTCAAGCCACTATTAGAAAAGTGGCTTTGACTAAAAGAGAACTGTCTACCCTTCTATAGTTCTACTCAAATATAAACAGGATCTGACGTAGGATAAAATAGATATGTAAACCGGGTTTGGGGGTAAAGCAGTAGGCACATGTCTTAAATATTGTTCGAAGGTTGTGTTTCAGCATTCGGCAAATAATTTTCCAGTCATGCAATTCAGTTCTTCTCAGGAATTGGACAAACAGCATATTTTCTACCATCTGCTTCCTGAATCTGACCTGCATAATCAGAAAAATGAAAGAAAATGGCGGAAGGAGGCGATTATGTCTGAAACCCCAAGGCAGAAATCAGAACAAGAGGTCGCTTGTCATAGGAGAAGTCGTTTCAACAAATATGCTCTTGCTGCTGCTGTTCTTGCCTCCACAAACTCAATTCTGCTCGGCTATGGTGAGCCTTCTAATCTCCCCTGGTCTTAATTACTTCTAATTTTTAACCTCCAAAGTCCACACACAAGAAAAACAAGATAAAATCTGAGGTCCGAGCACTAATCTAGCCAAGTTTCCTGTTAAAACTTTTGGCAAACTTCTGTTGCTTGCAGATATTGGGGTGATGAGTGGAGCAGTGCTGTATATCAAGGATAATCTCAAGATCACTTCAACCCAAGTGGAGATCTTGGTGGGGAGCTTGAATGTATGTTCTCTAATTGGTTCACTTGCAGCAGGTAAAACTTCTGACAGCATAGGCAGGCGTTATACAATTGTCTTGGCAGCAGCCACGTTTTTGATAGGAGCAATTTTAATGGGACTGGCGCCATCTTTCCCTTTCCTCATGGCCGGAAGAGTAGTTGCTGGAATTGGCGTTGGCTACTCTCTTATGATAGCTCCAGTCTACACTGCAGAGATCTCCCCTGCTATGACTCGGGGCTTTCTCTCTTCACTTCCTGAAGTCTTCATTAATGTTGGGATTTTACTTGGTTATATCTCCAACTATGCATTGTCAGGTCTTCCAGGGAACTTAAATTGGAGACTAATGCTAGGACTAGCAACATTGCCGGCCCTTGTTGTTGCATTAGGGTTCATAGTGATGCCAGAGTCTCCTCGTTGGCTTGTCATGAAAGGCCGGTTTGTGGAAGCCAAGCGAGTTCTGATGAAAACATCGGATTCTGAAGGGGAAGCTGATATGAGACTTGCTGGAATGGCGAAGGCTGCTGAAACTTTAGGACAAGAGCCATCTTCAAGTAGCTGGCATGGCCAAGGGGTTTGGAAGGAGTTACTAAGACCATCTAGGCCAATTCGAAGAATCCTCGTTGCTGCCATTGGTGTTAACTTCTTTATGCAAGCTTCCGGAAATGATGCTGTCATTTATTACAGCCCGGAAGTTTTCAAGGGCGCCGGAATTCACGACAGGAAACAGCAAGTCGGTGTTACAATCATCATGGGAATTGCCAAAACATGCTGCGTTTTCATTTCAGCTCTTTTCTTGGACCATTTTGGGAGGCGGCCTCTCTTGTTATTGGGCTCAATAGGGATGTCAATATCATTAGCTGGGTTAGGGCTCGGATCCAAATACCTTCAACAATCTTCTGACAAGCCTGCATGGGCCATTGCCTTGTGCATAGTGGCGGTGTGTGCCGATGTTTCATTCTTTTCGATTGGACTTGGACCCATCACATGGGTCTATTCTTCAGAGATTTTTCCAATGAGGTTACGAGCCCAAGGTTCAAGCCTGGCGATATCTGTGAACAGGGTGGTTAGTGGTATTGTGTGCATGACATTTCTAAGCATTTCGAACAGGACAACATTCGGGGGAATGTTTTTTGGTCTTGCAGGAATCATGGCGATTGGTTCTGTTTTCTTTTACTTCTTTTTGCCTGAAACCAAAGGCAAGAGCTTGGAAGAAATTGAGAGTCTTTTTGAGGATAAACGTCCTCATGAAAACAATAAAGTTGTTGCTTCCTAGTAGAAAAGATCCCAAAATACATTACCAATTTGATTAAGCTTTTCGGGACTCGAGTGTAGACTTGACTTACACCTTGATGTACAGTTTGAAATTTTGGATTTTCTTTAATTTCTTTTGTACAGCAGGAAATCAAGGCTCTGTTTTGTTCACGTAAAATAACTTTCAGAAAATGATTTCTAAAAATTTGATTTTCTAGAAAAATTAATATTTTTTGTCGTTTGGTTGATATGCTGAAAAATATTTTCTATTGCTTGTTGTTTTAACTCAATATAAGATTTTCTGTTGATCGAAAACGTTTTACAGGTATCAAACACTGAAAAATGTAAAAAATATTTTCTGAAAAATAAAATTCGCATACCAAACGGAGCCCAAATGTTGCCCCTGAATTCCTTGGTACTTCAATTTGTTCAAAGACATGCAGATTGTATATACTATACACTCCATAAATACATATCCTATATACCAGTGCTAATTAAACATGATAAAAGGCCTGGCAGTGAAGAGTCTGTAAAACTCATCGCTGGAATGGAAATTTCTTTTTATTCGAAATGGTTGGGTGTAATTGGTAGAGTGAAAAAATGAAAAAGATTGACTAAAAAGTGAAAAGAAAATTATTTTTATTATTATTTTTTCCACAATTTACTAATCTTTGATAATGGAGAAAAATGTGAGAAAAGGAAATAAGAAAAATTGTTATTTTTTATTGTAGAGAGGACTTTATCGTTAATTGCTTTTGATTTGAATAGGATTAATCTCGGATCGTAAAAAGGATGAAAATACCTATGCTTACACCAAAAAATAAAAATAAATCATTCTAAATTGAATAATTAATGAAAAGAAAATGAGAAAGATGTGAATGAATTATGTATATTTACGATTTTAAATTTTTCCTTATTATTTTAACTTACTAATGATATTATGGTGAAATAATATATTTTTATTTTCTTTATTTTCCATTTTTATCTCTATCAAATAAATAAATAATGGACAAGGAGAAAATTGTGTCTTCTTTCAGCTTTTCCATTTTGTTTTATCGAACACATCAAAGGAAAAAAAGGCTTGATACTAAACTCCAGACGCATGGTTTGCTTTTCTTAACCATACAATTGACACATGTTTGAGATAATGCTTTTAGCATCAGCAAGCAAGGATGGTTTGCTTAAACCCAAAAAAATTGTTTTAATGGCGTAAAATCTCGCTAAGCTCCTGAATGAAAACAATTCATAACAAAAAAAATTTGAATTTAAATCTCATCAAGTCAAATCTTTTTGAACCAATGTCAGTTATATAATGCAAAAAAAAATTTATATTCAATGTGATATGAATACATTTCGTAATTTAAAAAAAAATTGCTCAAGCTAATGGGATGACTAGTGATTGAGTGTAGTTTCCAAACTACTTTTTCTACATAATAGTTTGGTTAATATTGACCCACAGTTTCATGTCTAGTTGAAGGCCACTAGCTAGCCAGTCGTAATCCCATTTACCTTTTCTAGTATAAAAGAAAGAGTACTACTAACACTATGAATGATTATCATCTAAGCCACTCTACTTTTTAAAGGTGAAACACATAAATTTTTTATACTTATACTAAAAAGGAAATTAACACTTTATTAGTTTTAAAATACTAAATTTATTTCTTTAACAAAGTTTAAGATTTAAAATTTAAGAGTTTTTGGTTTGGGATCTAGAATTTAAATGTTATAATTTATGATTTATAGTTATCCGGATTTAGAATTTAAAATTTAGTATTTTCGATTTTTGAATATAAAAATAGTAAAAAAAGAAAAACTTAGTATTTTGAAACTAAAAAAAAATTAATGCCTTTTTGGTATAAACATAAAACATTTTATGTATTTCACTCCTTTTTAAATTAGTGAATGATTTTGTAGTCACCGAAGATGGGTAGACCATTTGATAAAAAAAAAAAAAAGGTGTAGGCCATCACCCGACCATTGTTACCTCTAATTGAACTTTGCATTAGGAAGTGTTTTGAACTTTTGATTTTTAGGACAAAGAAAGCAGTGCTGCCAGCTCATGATGAAATGATGGATCCATTGTAAACGCGTTCATTCCTAGCGTTAAAACAGGCTTTGCATTTCTGATTTCACGCCGTTAGAGTTTCATTCGGGAACCAAATAAAACCAAAAATATATTCGGGAACCAAACAAACTCCATTTGTTCTACTTCAACTACTCATTTCAGCCTCCCCTTACCTTATCTCTTTGAAAAGTACTTGAAGAGAAAACAAAAGCATAAAATGGCTGCTGAGGATGTTGAAATGAAGGCGGAAGAGATGGAATCCCAACAACAAAAGGCGGCAAGTTATGATGATATTGGCCATGGAAGCACTGGTCTAAACAAGTACACTCTTTTTTGTGCTCTTTTGGCCTCTACAAACTCTATTCTCTTAGGATATGGTGAGTATACTTTCCTTTGTCTCATTTCTGATTCCTAATTTTTCTAACCTAAAATTGTCAAGAACCCAGATAGAGATTTCATTAAATTGCTTCATGATTACTCAAAAGATTCAAAACCCACAATTAATTTATGCTCTCCTATCATGTCTTCAAATCAAACTCCTTTGTCACCGGGGTTTGTCTACGGTAAGGTCGCAAAATATCGACCTTATTATAAGGTCATGAGATCTCATAAGATTTTTAAAATCTCATGAGAAATTGAATAAATAATAAAAATTATAAAAATAGGTAAATAATAGTTTAACAGGTCAACAGGTAAACTTTAATTTAATGAAGTGTAATGTAAATTACATTTTTATCCTTTAGAAAGGTAACAAAATATTTAAATTACATTTTTATCCAATCATAAAACAATTAAAATTACATTTTTATCCATTCAAGATATGAAAGCAAATTATCTAATATTTTAATTTTAATAGTTTTAACCCTAGATTATACATTATAATAAGGGTAGTCTATGCTAATTTAGAGAGAGAAAATTAAGATTTATGCTTTTATAGTATTTTTACGATGTATCATATTAATTTTATAGTTAATTATTCTAAATTTATGCTTTTTATAATATTTTTACGCTTATTTTTATCAATTTTACAATAATTGAAATCGATTTTATGATCAATTATCATAAGTTTATAACTTTATTAAAATTTAATTCTTTTTACATTAAATATCAAGACAATTGATCATCCTTATATAAATTCTGTTTAAATTTTAAACTACGGCAGTTGAATACCTATGAAAGGCATTCGACTGCCCCCACAAAAAATTAAAAACTTTATTATATCTCACACAGTGTCTTTGCACCTTTTGTAATAGTCATCATTTGAACATCAGACAGATTGTTTTATCTGAAATCTGCAAACTTTTTGAGTTCTTAATTGATTAATTTATCAATGCAAGTAACAAAAAGGAACATACTGTACACTACTTCAGTTTCCAAGAGAGCAAATGTATTTAATTTCGTTGACCGCTTATGGTTAGTAGGCTAATTTATGTCCCAGTAAATAAAAAAATAAATCTAAAAGAAAATATGCATATATAAATATTTGTTTTAACAATAATATTTTTTATCTTAAAAATAAATTTAAACTTTGAATTTTCCTTCAAAGAAATGTTGAAACTAATAAAATTTATGACATTTATTGTAAAATTTATTAAATTCATTATAAAATTTATGATATTCATCGTAAAATTTATTAGATTTATCGTAAAATTTATGACATTTATCGTAAAATTTATTAGATTCATCGTAAAATTTATGACATTTATCGTAAAATTTATTAAATTCATCGTAAAATTTATTACATATTTCATGAAAAACTGAATAAATAATAAAATTTAAAAAATTTGTAAATAATGATTTAATAGGTCAACAAATAAACTCTACTTTAATTAAATATAAATATATAATGTAAATTGCATTTTTTTAAGTATTTTAACGCTTATTCTAGTTCAAGCTTACTGTTTTAAAAAAATACATGGGCAGTCGAATGCCTTTTTTCGGGCATTCAACTGCCCATATATTTTTTTTAATACAATTTTTTTTCATTTGATGGGCAGTTGACTGCCTACTTTGAGCAGTCCACTGCCCATGTTATTTTTGTATACATATGCTTTTCATCATTAACACATAAACATTTTATCGGTATAAATAATTTATTTTTATTACTCATAATTATCATTATGGGTAATTTACAAATTAAAGTTATGATCAATTTTACATTTAAGCTCTTATTATAAAAACTCATGTAAGGAGAAAATACAAATATTAAAAAAAATAGAAGAAAAGTTGTAGGAATTTTAAAAAGGTTAAATTGATAACACACTAATATATTTTATAATAAATGTCATAAATTTTACGATTAATCTAATAAAATTTATTACATTTATCGTAAAATTTATTAGATTCATTGTAAAATTTATGAGATTAATCGTAAAATTTATGACATTTATCGTAAAATTTATTACATTCATCGTAAAATTTATTACATATCTCATGAAAAATTGAATAAATAATAAAGATTAAAAAATTGTAAATAAGGATTTAATAGGTCAACAAATAAACTTTACTTTAATTAAATATAAATATATAATGTAAATTACATTTTTTTAAAGTATTTTAATGCTTATTCTAGTTCAAGCTTACTGTTTTAAAAACATACATGGGCAGTCGAATGCCTTTTTCGGACATTCAACTGCCCATATTTTTTTTAATACAATTTTTTTTCATTCGATGGGCAGTTGACTGCCTACTTTGAGCAGTCCACTGCCCATGTTATTTTTGTATACATATGCTTTTCAACATTAACACATAAACATTTTATCGGTATAAATAATTTATTTTTATTATTAATAATTATCATTATGAGTAATTTACAAATTAAAGTTATGATCAATTTTACATTTAAGCTCTTATTATAAAAACTCATGTAAGGAGAAAATACAAATATTAAAAAAAATAGAAGAAAAGTTGTAGGAATTTTAAAAAGGTTAAATTGATAACACACTAATATATTTTATGATGAATGTCATAAATTTTACGATGAATCTAATAAAATTTATGAAGAATCTTACAAATTTTACGACGAATCTCATAAATTTTACGATAAATCTAATAAAATTTACGATGAATGTCATAAAATTTACGATAAATCTAATAAATTTTACGATTAATCTCATAAATTTTACGATGGATGTCATAAAATTTACGATAAATCTAATAAATTTTACGATGAATGTCATAAAATTTACGATAAATTTAATAAATTTTACGATGAATTTAATAAATTTTACGATTAATGTCATAAATTTTAGGATTAATCTCATAAATTTTATAATACTGCTAGATGCATTTGAAGCCAAAACTCAAAGACTAATTTATATTACTGTCATTTATTTATGTATTTTTAAATGATTGGATAGTTCCAAATAAAGGTAATGGTCTTGATCTGGAAAAATATTATTTGACATAGACCCTACAAGACGTCACTATTAATGCTCTTGAGCAAATAGGCTACAATTCTTTAATAATAATGGTGCACATTTCATCTTATCTTAATAATATTTTTAGTCTTCATCCACGTTTTTTTCCAAAAAAACTGTAAATTTATTAATTTAATTTCTCTTGGTAATACGTATTAAATTGAAATATTTTAGTGATTCATTACAATTATTCTCATTAATTTTAGTGATTCATTTCATCAAAATTAAGATTCAATAGATTTAAGATTTAGGGTTTATGATTTGGGATTTAGGGTTTAGGATCTTTAATAAATAGAAAAATAAGAAGCCTTAAATATAAAGAAGAAGAAGAAATAGATTAAAGGGATTGTATTTTTATAATAATTATAGGAAGGTTAAATTTGTAATTCACTCCTATATTTTCTTATTAATATTAATATATAATGATAATTTGAAAACTAGTTTAATAAGTTACCAGGTTTAAATTATTTTTAACCTTTAAAAGATGATCAATGGTTTAGATTAAATATTACAAATCTAAGGGTTATGATTCTCTGACCTTATAATAAGGTCAAAATTTATAAACTTATAGTAGAAATCCCCTTTGTCACTGTCATTGAAGTTTTTGGGTGATTGTTCTGTTTGCCTTTTCCAGATATTGGTGTCATGAGTGGGGCAGTGGTCCTTATTAAAGAACACCTCAAAATCACATCAGTTCAGGTAGAAATGTTGGTTGGTAGCTTGAATGTGCTTTCACTCGTAGGCTCACTTGCTTCTGGAAAAACGTCAGATTACATAGGCAGACGTTACACAATTGTTCTGGCAGCATCCACATTCCTAGTAGGTGCACTTCTAATGGGGTTTGCGCCCTCTTTCTCATTGCTCCTACTAGGCCGCATGGTTGCTGGCATTGGCGTCGGGTATTCCCTCATGATTTCTCCTGTATACACAGCTGAAATCTCCCCTGCCATGAAACGCGGGTTCCTCACTTCCCTTCCTGAAGTATTCATCGTCTCTGGAATCCTCCTAGGCTATATCGTTAACTATTCCTTATCGGGTTTGCCCCAAAACATAAACTGGAGACTGATGCTTGGCTTCGCAGCAATACCGGCTGTTGCAATTGGATTAGGTGTTACAGCAATGCCAGAATCACCTCGTTGGCTTGTCATGAAAGGTAGAACAGAAGAAGCAAAAAGGGTTTTGGTTAAAGTCTCGGATAGCCCTCAAGAAGCTGAATTTAGACTCAGTGAAATAACCAAAGCTGCTGCTGTGGATTTAGGCCAAGCAACCTCTTCAAGCAATAGCAATTGGCATGGCCAAGGGGTTTGGAGAGAACTTCTATTAAGCCCCTCAAGACCTGTTCGTCGAATTCTTGTTGCAGCCATTGGGATTAACTTTTTTATGCAAGCTTCTGGCAATGATGCTTTTATATACTATGGCCCCGAAGTGTTCAAGGATGCTGGCATTGGAAACAAGAGACAGCTCTTGGGTGTTAATGTCATCATGGGGTTGGCCAAGGCTTCTTTTGTGTTGATTTCGGCTCTTTACTTGGACAGGTTCGGGAGACGGCCTCTTTTGTTGCTAGGCTCAATTGGGATGGCCGTGTCCTTGGCTGTATTGGGCATGGGTTCCATATTTCTCGAACACTCAGAAACCAAACCTCTGTGGGCTATTATTGTTTGCATCATTGCTGTCTGTGCCGATGTTTCCTTCTTCTCGATTGGACTCGGTCCCATCACTTGGGTTTACTCATCAGAAATATTTCCATTGAGGCTACGGGCCCAGGGCACAGGCCTGGCTATATCAGTGAACAGGCTGGTCAGTGGGTTGCTGTCCATGACATTTTTGACGATGTCGAAGAGACTAACATTTGGAGGAATGTTTTTTGTGCTTTCTGGAATAATGGTGGCGGGCACTGTGTTCTTTTATTTCTTTCTGCCAGAGACCAAAAACAAGAGCTTAGAAGAGGTGTGGGCACTGTTTGAAGACAAAGATAAAAATGACGATGGTGAAAGGGGAATGCAAATGAGAGAAATGTGATAATATTGCTATCAGTCGCGGTTAAAATGGGCTGTACTTGAAATTATTGTTTCGTACTTGCATTGACATGTATAAAAATAAAATCATGAATACTAGTAGCCTTCTTCTAAAGAGCTTTTGACATGCTGCATAATAATTTCACATGATTTACATACCCAAGCTAACCACTTTTCCAATCCGACAGTGGTGGTGTAGCATAATAGCCGTATCCAGTGTCAACAGTAGACTAATATCAGGGGTTTATGACTTGGAATTTGAAGTAAATTACATATAAAGTGGAGATTATTATCCCATTTAATTCTACACGCAGGATTCAAAACTTGTCACACGTTTCACTTTCTTATTTAGTAAGTTTTTATTTTTTAATATTTTTTAATGATATGTATCACTTTATTAATTTTATTTGTGAAATTTAAATTTGATTTACATTTATGTAAATTTGATTTAATTTTACAAACTTTTATATATTTTATATGATTTATTTTTTTAATTCGACTGTTGAATTTTATATTTTATTTACGTAAATTATGCATGCTAAATCTTAAATTAATTAAAAATTTATAACTATTAATTTGATACATAATAATAAAATTTCAGCCGTTATATAAATTGAAAAAATATTATCATCGATCGAAAAATAAATATATTGGATCAACTCGAAAATTTGTATGCCTAACATAAATGAATGGATTATTGAATCTAACGGTTTGTTTGTAAATATATTGCTTTTTTCATGAAGTTAGAAAAAAATGTAAAATAAATTGTTTTACTCTTATATAGCTTAATTTCTTCTTGTCTAGTTCAATCCCAACAATTTAATGCTCTATATATACACATTTGAGAATGAATTCCACAAAAACAAATTGTTTATAGAATTAGTTACTTATTCATGACACAATTTTAAAGGATGCATTAAAGAGGAAAAAGACTAATTTTATCTGATTTTATTTCATTTTTCCTCAAAAAAAAAGTTTGCTCAATCTAATGTGGTAACTAGTAATTGAGTGGAGTTTCCAAGCAACTTTTCTATATAATAGTTAGGTTAATATTGACCCACAATTTCATGTCTAGTTGAAGGCCACTAGCTAGCTAGTTATAATCCCATTTTCCTTTTCTAGTATAAAAGAAGAGTACTACTAATACTATGAATGATAATCATCTAAGCCACTCTACTTTTTTAAAGGATAAAATACATAAATTTCTTATACTTATACTAAAAGTGAATTAACCTTTTTTAGTTTTAAAATACTAAATTTTCTCCCTTTAAGATTTAAAATTTAAGAGTTCTTGGTTAGGGGTTTAGAATTTAAAGGTTATAATTTATGATTTATAGTTTTTCGAGTTTAGAATTTAAGATTTAGTATTTTTTAATTTTTAAATTTAAAAATAGTGAAAGAAAAAAAATTAGTATTTTGAAATTAATGTTTTCTAGTATAAACATAAAGCGACTTATGTACTTCACTTCTTTTTAAATTAGTGAATGATTTTGTAGTCACCTCATATGTGCAGGCAATCACCTGACCATTGTTACCTCTAAAGGGATTTTACGGGATCATCAAGAAGAGAATTTTGTACAAGTGTTTTGATTTTTGGGAAAAGGAAAGCAGTGCTGCCAGCTCATGATGTAAACGTGTTCATTCCCAGCGTTAAAACAAGCTTTGCATTTCTGATTTCACGCCGTTGGAGTTATATTCGGGAACCAAATAAAACCAAAAATATATTCGGGAACCAAACAAACTGCATTTATTCTACTTCATCTACTGATTTCAGCCTCCCCTTAACTTACCTTATCTCTTTGAAAAGTTCTTGAAGAGAAAACAAAAGCATAAAATGGCTGCTGAGGACGTTGAAATGAACGCGGAAGAGATGGAATCCCAACAACAAAAGGCGGCAAGTTATGATGATTTTGGCCATGGAAGCACTGGTCTAAACAAGTACACTCTTTTTTGTGCTCTTTTGGCCTCTACAAACTCTATTGTCTTAGGATATGGTGAGTATACTTTCGTTTGTCTCATTTCTAATTCCTAATTTTTCTACCCTAAAATTGTCAGGAACCCAGATACAGATTTAATGAAATTGCTTCGTGATTGCTCAAAAGATTCAAAACCCTCAATTTTTCTTTTGGTGCAAAAACCCATAGTTAATTTATGCTCTCCTATCATGTCTTCAAATCAAACTCCTTTGTCACTGTCACTGAAGTTTTTGAGTGATTGTTTGGTTTGCCTTTTCCAGATGTTGGTGTCATGAGTGGGGCAGTGCTCTTTATTAAAGAAAACCTCAAAATAACATCAGTTCAGGTAGAAATCTTGGTTGGTAGCTTGAATGTACTTTCACTCGTAGGCTCACTTGCTTCTGGAAAAACCTCAGATTACATAGGCAGACGTTACACAATTGTTCTAGCAGCATCAACATTCCTAGTAGGTGCACTTCTAATGGGGTTTGCGCCCTCTTTCTCATTGCTCCTATTAGGCCGCATAGTTGCTGGCATTGGCGTCGGGTATTCCCTCATGATTTCTCCTGTATACACAGCTGAAATCTCCCCTGCCATGAAACGCGGGTTCCTCACTTCCCTCCCTGAAGTATTCATCGTCTCTGGAATCCTTCTAGGCTACATCGTCAACTATTCCTTATCGGGTTTGCCCCAAAACATAAACTGGAGACTGATGCTTGGCTTCGCAGCAATACCGGCTGTTGCAATTGGATTAGGTGTTACAGCAATGCCAGAATCACCTCGTTGGCTTGTCATGAAAGGTAGAACAGAAGAAGCAAAAAGGGTTTTGGTTAAAGTCTCGGATAGCCCTCAAGAAGCTGAATTTAGACTCAGTGAAATAACCAAAGCTGCTGCTGTGGATTTAGGCCAAGCAACCTCTTCAAGCAATAGCAATTGGCATGGCCAAGGGGTTTGGAGAGAACTTCTATTAAGCCCCTCAAAACCTGTTCGTCGAATTCTTGTTGCAGCCATTGGGATTAACTTTTTTATGCAAGCTTCTGGCAATGATGCTGTTTTATACTACTGCCCCGAAGTGTTCAAGGATGCTGGCATTGGAAACAAGAGACAGCTTGGTGTTAATGTCATCATGGGAGTAGCCAAGGCTTCTTTTGTGTTGATTTCGGCTTTTTACATGGACAGGTTCGGGAGACGGCCTCTTTTGTTGCTAGGCTCAATTGGGATGGCCGTGTCCTTGGCCGTGTTGGGCATGGGCTCCATATTTCTCGAACACTCAGAAACCAAACCTCTGTGGGCTATTATTGTTTGCATCATTGCTGTCTGTGCCGATGCTTCCTTCTTCTCGATTGGACTCGGTCCCATCACTTGGGTTTACTCATCAGAAATATTTCCATTGAGGCTACGGGCCCAGGGCACAGGCCTGGCTACATCAGTGAACAGGCTGGTCAGTGGGTTGGTGTCCACGACATTTTTGACGATGTCCAAGAGAATAACATTTGGAGGAATGTTTTTTGTGCTTTCTGGAATAATGGTGGCGGGCAGTGTGTTCTTTTATTTCTTTCTGCCAGAGACCAAAAACAAGAGCTTGGAAGAGGTGTGGGCACTGTTTGAAGACAAAGATAAAAATGACGATGGTGAAAGGGGAATGCAAATGAGAGAAATGTGATACTATTGCTATATCAGTCGCTGTTAAAATGGGCTGTACTTAAAATTATTGTTTCGTACTTGCATTGACATGTATAAAAATAAAATCATGAATGGTAGTAGCTTTTTTTTTTTAAAAGAGCTTTTGACATGCAGCATATTAATTTCACATGATTTACATATCCAACCTTACCACCTTTCCAATCCGACAGTGGTGGCGTAGCATAATAGCCGTATCCAGTGTCAATTGTCAACAGTAGACGAATATCACGGGCTTATGACTTGGAATTTGAAGTAAACTATATATAAAGAGGAGATTATTATCCCATTGAATTCTACAAACAGGATTCAAAAATTGTCACTCATTTCACCTTCTTTTTTTTTAGTAAGCTTTTTATAAAATTTATTTTTAATATTTTTTAATGATATGTATTACTTTATTAATTTCGTTTGTAAAATTTAAAATTTTGGCTAATGCTATATCAAATAATTTTTCATATATATATATATATATATATATATATATATATATATAATACAGAGATAGAAAGGATTGATCCATTTACACTTGTATAATTTTGATTTAATTTTATATGCTTTTATATATTTTTATATAATTTATTTTTTAAATTTGATAGTTAAATTTTATATTTTATTTTACGTAAATTATGTACGCTAAATTTCAAATTAATTAAAAATTTATAACTATTAATTTGATACATAATGATAAAATTTCAGCCATTATATAAATTGAAAAAAAGATTATCATCGATCGAAAAAAAAATATTGAATCTACTCGAAAGTTTGTATGCCTAACAGAAATGAATGAATTATTGAATCTAACGGTTGATTTGTAAAAATAATGTTTTTTCGTGAAGTTATAAAAAATGTAAAATAAACTGTTTTACTCTTATATAACTTAATCCTTTCTTGTATAGTTCAATCCAAACAAATTAATGCTCTATATATACACATATGAGAATGAATTCCACAAAAACAAATTGTTTATAGAATTAGTTATTTATTCATGACACAATTTTAAAGGATGCATTGATGAGGAAAGGCTAATTTTAGTGATGGAGGAGCTATATACTCTATAATCAAAATAAAATAAAATAAAATAAAACCAATTTACTAGGATTTGTTTTATGACAGTGAATGTTATAATAATAGGACTTGATTATATATGCTAATCCAATAATGAGGCTATGAGTGTTTGTACTAAGCTGCTTGACAGTGACAAATGTAAAAGACAACCGCACATGAAAATTTGACATACACCCACAATATAATGTTACTAAAAGTAAGTCATAGTCCACATGGCAAATGCTGATAAGGGCGACCTGTCTCCACTGGTCAAGTCTGGCCAGTTGGGAAATCAAAATGGGCTTTGCTTTGGATTTGAAATTTCTTACAGAGCTAGCCAGAAACAATGGGGCCAGGAACTCTATGTGAAAACAAAAGTATTTCTGCTTGTCACTGAGCTTAACCTCATACTCCAAAAAGCTGATCTCAACCACCCAAAACTGTCCGTTAGCTCTTGGTGTTGCATTTCAAAGGGTAAGAACTGCACCGCTTTGACATGTTTTTTTGTTGTTTGGAAGCTTCCTAGAGGGTGAGATACTCTCTGATGGCGTTGAGGCCTTGACAGTGTGTGTGCTCTGAAGAGTTTAAGACCCTTATTTTTGGGAAAGAGAGCAGATGTGAAGTCTGATAGATTAACTGTACTGCTGTCTAAGATTTAACTTCTTGGAGTAGCCAAAGCCTTCGACCTGTTTACTTGTCCTCTAACATTCAAGTCTAAGCCGGACGCTAGCATATTGACAAGCTCTTGTATAAAAATCTATTACTAGTTCGAAAGATGCATTACTAAAAAATAGACTTTTAACAACCATGACATGCAACGATTAATAATGTCGTTGCAAAATGTAATTATATTTGTAATAATTTTTCATAGTCGTTGCTTATTTGGTTTTTTTTTTTATACTTTACACAAAGAAAATTTTTATTGTTGCAAATTCATATTAAATTAACAACGATTAAAATAAGTTATTGCGATATTTTATTATATTTGCAACGATTTTTTATTGTCATTGCCTTAAAATATTTAAAAAAAATTTATGCAACAACTTGAAAATTTGTTGCGATATATATATATATATATATAAAAATAAATATAATATTATACCTTAACTACAAAAATATTTCTTTTCGAAATATTATCAACGACTTTTCGCCATCATTATTAAATTAAATTTTTTTAACATTTTATACAACAATAAAAAATAATTGTTACAAAGTTTCATTGTCAATGTCATTGATAAACACAATTTCTCTTGCATTATATTATATTCATGTGAAAGATGTGATTTTAAACACTTTTATCTATAGTACAAAATTAATATTTTTATCTCTAGTATTCAAAAATTTAATTCTTTGTATTATCTTTAAATTTTTAGCATTGCAAATTTACCGTATTTTTCTTTATATAATTGTGTGTGTGTGTTTGCACCCTAATTTGTAAAGAGCTAGCTTGTCCATTTTGATTTTGTTTAATTATTTTAATTAAAAATAAAATAGCAAAATTATAGTTTACTTGAATTAAAACTTCTAGTTATTTTTAGATTAAAACTTTTATTAATTAAACTAATCCCTTTAAAAACAACTTTATTAATTAAAAGCTTATTTTTCTTTTCTAAATCACAATTTTTTCAAAAGCAAGTGAACAAGCCTACAACCAAACAAATGAAGCACACGATTTCCAAGCTTTTTTTTGGTGGAAACACAATGTCCTAGCTACGGTGCATCTTTTACTCTTATTTCTCTACCAAGAAAACATCTCACTATGTAAAACCCATTACAGAACTTTTTTTTTGGTACAGAAAACCCATTACAGAACTTCATAACTGAAACTGGGTTCCTTTTCTCTATTTCCAAAATTTAATTCCTATAAACTTTCAAGCTACCCACGCACTAAACGTCTACATTCTTCCCTAATTTTTCTTTTCACGCATTTGCCCTAAATTTTTGACTTCTTAGAATCACCACGGACGTTCACCATTGTAGCGTCCTAAACTTACCTTCCCGTGATGAACTTGGTTGTGGTTGCTCTTATGTCTGTAGAGGCAATCGAATAATCTTAAGTGTTGATGGGTAGAATGATCTGAAAAATATGGAGTTTTGATAGAATGAAATTTGCCGGCACCACTGAGTTCTGGAGCAGAGGTTGGGTGGTGAAGCGAGTGTTGACAGAATGATTAGCCGGCATCATGGAGTTTTAAAGCAAAGATCGAGTGGTGAAGATGCTTTAAAAAACCAATTAAGAGCTAAATCACCATCTCTGGCTTCCAAGGTAAGTGGGCAATTTTTCCGTGTACATTTTATCAATTATTCAGTGAATTTTCCTTGTTTTAATAATTTGTTTTAAGTCATTGTCAAATTGTGCCTAATTTTTAAGGATTTTATGCTATTTTTTGAATATATTCAGAGTAAAATTGTAATATTAAAATACTGAAAATTATATGTTTGTAAAAATTTTCTCCAGGAAAGTTATTTAATTGGTGCCAAAGGAATGTTACTTAATTGGCGCCAAAGGAGTGTTACTTAATTGGCGCCAAAGGAATGTTATTTCCCTCCAAAGGAAATTTTATCTGCACAATATTTTGTAGTATTTAATAACCATCGATTGCTTATTTTCATGATTTATATATTGCACATTGTTCTTTATTGATTCAGAAAATTTCGCTTAATTTTCTAGTCTGCAATGGTAGGCAGAGGTAGAGGAAAAGATGTTAAGGGTGGCACTATAAGAACATCCATGCAATCTTTGCATGGATCAAATGACTATTCCAGAAAAAGAATTAGTCCTATAGAGAGAATGCAAAGTAATGGATCACAGAATTATTGCGAACCTAATTCAAGAAAAAGATTAGTTTTATGGAGAGAATGAGTCTTGTGGATGAAGATGAAACACAACCACCAGATGATTGGGAAGAAAATGAAAGAGTTGATGAAAACTTACCTACAACAGGCAATAAAGGTAATATGTTATCTTCTATTTATTTCTTTATCATAAATTTGTGAATATCATTTCGATTTTGATGCTCTTGTGATTAATCAGTTTGCAAAGCTTTTCACTATCCCTTAGACCTTATGTTTGAAGGATTTAGTCATGAATAAAATTAGTTAGTACTTCAATGATTTTTGACAATGATGTATTTGGCATAAATGGATGTGGTGACATTTGTTAAGTGTTGTTGATGTAAATTTTTCATTGGTTTTTGACTGTATGTATCATTTGTTCAGGGTTAAGTAATGCTCTGTCTTGAAAATGAGTAAAAAAAATTAAAAATTTTCTTGAACTTTACTTAAACAAATATATATTTCTCTATAACCTTACTTATAATTAGAAACTTCAGCTTTGAAGAATTACCATTTAGACAAAAGAATTGAACATTTCCAGGTGCACTGTCTCCTTGCTATGATTATTTAGTTATGGATGAGGATGAGGATGAGGTTTAACAAGTAGTGAAAGACTATTTTTAAGATAAAAGGGCTGGTGGTTGCAAAAATCATCATTTCTAATACCAATAATTCTCTAATTTGAATTAGATACATTTACCCATTGTATATTTTCTCTTCTTTAACACTTTTTTTTTCTTAAGTGCTGTACAAGTCAGTGGGCAGATTGATGATTAATCATTAATAAGACAGAGTAGAAATATGCTTAATAATAGAAGAAGACATGAATCTTAATTGCACAAGTTTTAGGCACGTATTTGAGTTGTAACAAACCTGTTTTTCCTCTAATTATTCATTATATATAGCTTTCATCTAGCTTTTTTTCTTTGGTCACTGCATGTGCACTTAGACTACTCATTTTCAGATATAACATTAGTGTCTTTTAATGTTTTGTTTATGTATGTACGTATGATATGACATTAGTGTTTTAATATGCTTATACCTTATTATTATTATTATTATTATTATTATTATTATTTCGTCAAAAAGATGCAAGGAAAGGTCGCGGGAGGTATAAAAGCATAAAAGTGGATATGAAAACCCATGTCGGAAAATCAAAATTGCAAGTTAATATGCCTCAAGATATAGAGTGTGTTGTTGGGGATAAGGCCTGATAATAATATATTTGTTATATTATTTATGTTTTAATTACCACATTTATTGCTATATTCTTGTGTAAAATTAATTGTTAAATGTATTTTGTGAATTAATTTAGAGAAAGTGATTTTGGAATTAATTTTAGAAACTATGGTATGAAATCAAACAATAAATTTTGTAATTGGAATAAATTTTTGAAATATACATTGTTTGACTTTCTAAAGTTGTAATTAAATTCTGATTTGTTTTAAGTATTTTTGGACCATAGGATTAAAATAAAATAAAGGGCTGAGATTTATTGCTTGATTAAAAAGAAACCCTAGAATCTTAAAAGAAAAATTATAAAAGGAGAGGGGCGACAGTAATAACGAGACACGGAGGAAAAATCAAGACACAGAGTGAAGCAAGTTAGAGAAAGAGAAAAACAGAAAAAAATACTGAGAACAGAGAGGAAGGGAGGATCTGTACTGGGGTGTTTAGTGTTTTGTTTGCTGCTGTGTTTCTTTCTATTTTGCAAAGTAGTTGGTCTCTGTGTTTGCCGCAGCTTCAACGAGGAAGAAAGAGCTGTTACCAGAAACCTCAGCAGAACCGAAGAACCGGGAGCTTTGGAGCTGAACAGAACCGCAAGCTGCTGCTTCAAATTGTTGTGTGATTGCACTTCGTCGCTGCTTCAAGTCGCTAGTTTTGTTGTTGTTGTGTGCAGGAAAACACGTGAACAGCTGTAGAGGAAAGTAGAGCAAGCTGCTGTCTACTCGAGCAAGCTGTCTTTGAATTGTGGCTTTACTATTTGTGCTCATTGCGTGAGGGTTGTTTAAGCAGAGGAGAGGCAGAACGTGAATAAAGCAAGGCAGAATTTTGCAGGAGCCATTAACTACTGTCCAAAGCCCAAGACGTGTGAAGTTTTGGAAAGTGCTTCCTCTGTTTGCTACAGCCACGTGATTGGTTTGCTAGACAAAGGCTTAATTTGTTTCATTCCATTATATTATTATAGATTATTATATATATTTATATTAAATTGGTTATTTGTTTAATTTAAAGCATGAAATTTATTCATTTAATATTTTGTTTTGCTAAATTAAACATGAACTAATTTATTTACTAGGAATTTGATCGAGCCTGCTTGCATATTTTATGTCTTTATGAATAATTGATCAATTCTTAAATTCTAGTATCATTCATTGTGATTAATTAAATCTTTTGATTTGTGTTATTGATTGGCCACCTTTAATATAAATCAATTGGTTATGTGAGACATGGTAAAGGTACACATCATATGCTAAGCCATGTATAACTTTATTGAATGATGGAATAAATATTTGATGCATACATCAAGCTAGAATATTTATCTGGTTCTTGTCATATATTCTTCTATTCTTAATGGGTTTTTAGTCATTGATTATGCTACACATCATAGGTAATTAATGATTAAAAATACTTGATTATAGCTGCCATCAAACGGAGTAATCATATATTAGGAAGAATGAACCCTAGAATTGAATTGAGATTTTTAGGATTGAAGACATAAAATTGCAATGTATTGGTGAAATCAAATTCCTAGGCTTTTCTCTATTGGTGAATTTATTTGTTTTATTAGGTTAATTAATTCAATTAGTTAATTAGATACTTAGATAATTCTTTTTTATTGGCTTTTATAATTTTTTTAGAGCATAAGTAGTTGAATTTTAATTGAATAAATTTAGCAAATCTCTGTGGGATCGACTGTTGTACTTGCACACTATACTATCCTGATTCGTGCACTTGCGAGAATATAACTTTTTGTTCATCAAGTTTTTGGCGCCGTTGTTAGGGATTTGTCTTAAGTTTATTCAATTTTATTTAACTACGTGTGTTTTTCTTTTTTTATTATTATTTTTTATTTTTTATTTTTTAGCTTACTAATTTTTTTCTTTTCTTTCCTTTCTTTCTTTAGATAGTAGATGCAAGGTCGGCGATCACTTGATCAAGAGATAGTGCCCATCAACGATCAAATTGACAAAATCAGTAGAAAGGAGAAAGCACAAGAAGAGGAACTAGTTGAAATGAACATGGAGTTACAAGTGGGGAATCAAGCTGAAAATCAAGTTCAAAATCGTGTTCAAAATTGTCCTATGAAGGAGTTTGCACGTCCTACAGTGGGGACATCACCATCATGCATTGTTCTCAATGATGCAGCTAGGAATTATGAGCTTAAGAATATTCATTTTAATATGCTTCCTTCTTTTCATGGTGCTGCTATTGAAGATCCTTTGACATTCATTCGTGATTTTTATGCAACTGTTCAAACTTTTCCTTTGCAGGGATTGACTGAGGACCAATTACGAATGAGATGTTTTCCCTATACCTTGAAGGATGCAGCAAAGACATGGTTCATGTCTATAACCCCAGCCTCACTTACCACTTGGGATGCAGTGTACAATAAGTTCATAGGTAAGTTCTACTCACATGCCAAAACCACTGAATTGAGGGGTAAGATTGCAATATTCACACAAGCAGATGGTGAGGCATTCCATGAAGCTTGGGAACGCTTTAAATTGCTTTTAATTCAATGTCCACATCATCGGTACCGATTAGAATTGCAAAATCAATTTTTTTTATGATGGACTAACTCAAGCTTGTCAAGCTATGGTTGATAATGCTGCTGGAGGTGCCATGGGAGAAAAGACTGCACAAGAGACCTACGAGCTCTACGAGATGCTTGGAGCTAATTCACAACAAAAGAGTGTTAGAGGTAAACCTAGAGGTCTTCATGAGATTAACACTAACAATGAGTTAGCAATGCAGGTTTTAGAATTAACCAAGCAAATGAAGTCTATGTGTGCTATGATGATAGGTCAAAGAATGCCAATTTCTAATGAGGTATGTGGAATTTGTGGGATTCATGGTCATGTTACTAATGCTTGTCCTTCTAGTGAAAAATTCTCAGATTTTGTTGAGCAAGCCAATATGATGAACTCTCATAACCCACGGGTGAGGAATGATCCTTTTTCAAATACTTGCAACCCGGGTTGGAGAAGTCACCCCAATTTTTCATGGAGTAACCACCAAAACCAGAATCAAGGAAGTTCTTCTTTCCAACCGCGGAGGCCAGCCTTAGAGGATACTTTGCAAAACTTCATAGAAGTTTGTCAAAGTAACCAATAGAGCAATGAACAACGATTCCAACAACAAGAGGCTTCTTTGCGTAAATTGGAGGTCCAAGTAGGGCAAATTGCAGAGGCATTGCAAGGCCATGTTCTTGGAAAATTTCCAAGCCAACCTGAGCAAGCCAAAGCAATTACTATTCTGAGAAATGGTAAGGTGTTTGATAATAAAATGAATGATGATTCTGATGAAAGTTTAACCTTACTTGTAGGTGATGAGGTTGCAAAGGAAAAGCAACAAGAGAAAAGTCCAAGTGGTGGCAAAAAGAAGAATATTGAGGAACCGAGTCAAAGTGAGGAGTCCAACCCATCTTGTGAAATTCCTAAGTTGCACAAGGCTCAACACCCCTATGTTCCTCCTATTCCGTTTCCAAGCAGACTCAAGAAAAGCAAATTAGATAAGTCATTTTTTGAAATATATGATATTTTGTCTAAGGTTAATGTGAACTTACCTTCGCTTGATATGATCAGGAACATGCCATCTTATGCAAAGTTCTTAAAGGAATTAAATACTCACAAGCGTAAGTATGAGCCTCATGAAAAGGTAATGGTTTCGAAAATGGTAAGTGCTGTGCTTCAAAGTAATTTGCTGTCTAAATTAAAAGATCCTGGGAGCTTTAGCATCAACATTACTGTGGGAGGTTCAAAGATGGAAAAGGCAATATTGGATTTGGGTGCAAGTATTAATTTAATGCCTTACTCTGTTTATTTGCAGATAAGGTTGGAAATATAATAGGTTGATCCTATTACTCAAGAGAAGCCTACGGTTCAGGACATTTGGTTTTATTAACATGCTCATAAAACCAAGGAAGGAAATTTGCAATGGGCCGATAATCGATCAAAAGAAATAGGCATATGTTTTTTTTTAAATTAAAGTATTATTTGGTTAACGTATCAAAATTTATCTTGGGGCATATTTTACAGAAAGTTATTGTTGTAATGTAGGATAATCTTCAAAGTTTGGTTGAAAAAAGTTCGTAAGAAGGAGATACTCCAATGATGAAGGAAGATATGTATGACGAAGCAATGGGAGTTAGATCCGGATATAGACGGGGATTTGGTTATGGGAAAAAGGGATTTACCAAAGGGGGATGTGTCTCTCAATTTGTGCAGAAAGATAATGAGCAAGAGGTGTTGAAATTACGTGACACGGTGGCTAAGCTTTGAGAAAAGCTTGATAATTTCGAAGCAGATCGAGTGGCACGTGAAGAGAGGATTCGGAGGGAAATCCAAAATCAAGTAAGGGATGACTTGCGACGAGATTTTATGCAGATGAATTTTCCTTCATTTCAGTTCACTGAGTCAGAACCTGTGGTATGAAATTGATAATTCAAATAATAGTTAATTTGTTTGTGGTTTAAACTTTTAATAATTCTACACAATATGATTAATTCATACCAAGTTTGTTATTATTTTGCAGGAAAATAATTAATGCATGGGAAACATTGTTACTTTGAAGTTGTTCTAGTTTATGATATAGTTTTTAGTAGTGGGATTTCAGTGTTATTATTGACATTATGTTTGGTATTGTCTTTTAAATGTTTGAGATTTATATGCTACTTTTGCAATAAAACATATGAGATAATAAAGCATTACAAGTTGAGCTAGTTTATGGTAGTAAAAATTCATGACTACAGATGCATGGTTTGTGTTTGACAGACGGCTTTTATAGTTTCCACAGTTTTGGTATTCAATGTAAGGTCTTCTCTTAGGAAAATGGTTCTGTTCTGTTGGAAGTGGAACCTCTTGGATAGACTTAGGTTGTTTGATACACGACATGTGATTGAGAAAATGGTTCTATGCCAATTATGTATATAGCTTCCTTTTTATCCAGTTGCTAAATGGTTCTATGCCAATTATGTATATAACTTTGCCAATTTCTATTATCCTCGTATCATCATTTAGCAATTCCTATTTATCATGTCATCATTTAGCAATGACTTTTAAGAACTGATGATTTCTTAATCCTATCCTGGTTATGGTTGCTTCATATCTACTGTACAAGTCTTCTCTCTGCTAATTTGTCTAGTTTTGAATGCCTTCAGTAGCATTAAATCTGATCGCTACTAATGGCATGGAATTCCTTGATTATCAATGATGGCAGCAGACATAGTTGTGTCATGCATGGAAGTTTACTCAGCTTAATTTTGGAGAGTGATGAGTTGGCAGCTGAGTTTGTAGTAGTTAATTAGTTGGCTGAGTTGGCAATATTCTGTTCAAGTTAGTTAAATAGTAGATAGTTGTTACAAGGTGGGAAATTTTGTGGTAACTACTTTTCTCATTCATTCACTGTATAAATGGAATGACTACAACTTTGTAAATCATCTGTTGAAAAAATACAAAAATTATTCCTCTCAATCTCTTAAATCTGTCTTTTTCTTCCTATTGCTCTTCATGGTTTACTCTGGAAATTGTCTTGTGGCTTGTTCTTTTAGTTCTCAAGACGCCTGATTGTTTCTGTTTCATTGATCTTGAAATCCCCTGCATCAATCTTGCTATCAGAGCTTATGATCCTTCGTTGCCATGGATGAAAACAAAAGATCTTAATATCACCGTAGATTTGAAGAATATGTCAAAGAAACTTTATGGGATATAGTGAATAGACTACAGACCCAAGAAGCAAATATGATGAATCGTATGCAGATTCAAGAAGATAACTTGGCTGCATTAGGAGTTCAACAAACCCAGACCATGGCTATGCTGCAAAGCTTCCAACCTTAGGGTGGCACATAGGTTAATTAGGTAAATGTAGATCAAAGAGGAAGTTTTCACTCTAGTAGTGTACAGCAGAGGCAGAATTATAATGCCACAAGGCAAACTAAGATCAGTTTTCCTATATTTTCTGGAGATGATCTGAGTGGCTGGTTGTTTAGATGCCAACAGTTTTTTGAGATAGATGGTACACCTCTTTGTTGTGAGTTCCCGAAGGTGTTCATTATGACAGAGTTAATATGTTTTATAAAATAATCTAAGAAAATTTGATTCTCCTTCTTGATCAAATCAAATAGCAAAGATATTCTTACCTCCCTTTTCCTAAAGAGAAGACAATGGATAAATGTTTTTTGTAGGGCAAGCTTAACCATTCCAGACCATTGTACAATATATCTATAAAACATGAACTAAAGCAACCAAAATATGCCTCGTGCACCTAGACAGATGACTTATCATGTAAATGCATGTAAGTAATTTGTCTGCATTTTATTGATTCTTAGTTTTCTTTTCCAATGATTGGAAGTTTAGTTTATTTACGATATTTAACAGGTGAGCATGCAATGTGAACACAAAAGATATAAAAAATTGTTTTCTGCTTAACATAATCAACTCAAAAGTAATTCTTGTTTGCTCATAAAACTTTATTTGCTAAAAGAGTTGACAATTTTTCAATCTTTTGCCTGATCGATTTACATGCGACAGAAGGCATAACATCGAACAGGTGGTATGCCAAACACAAGACTTAAAGAAAATATGGGGACCCCTACAATAAAACCGATCCTGGCAAACAACAAGACTTTCTAAAAATAAATATTCAAAAACCAAATCAAATATTATCAAATAAAATCTTATTCTTGGCGCACAAGACTTTCTAAAATTAAATAGGTCCTAGGTCTATATAAATAACATAAGCAAAGATAAACACAGCAAGCTACTGTGTCTTGCATTGGTTCCCGCAGCATCACCTTCTTGTGCTAGTCGTTCACACTACTGAGCCATTCATGCCTTTGTACTGCATCACCAATTATCATCGCTACCTACATTGTGGCTTTCAGTTTGCTTACTGACTTAGTGAAGGTAAATATTTCTTTCAAATATTTACTTAGCTTTTCTTTCTCGGGTTGCTCAATTCCATTCCACATTATATTGAAGAAAGAACGTGAATAAGGAAATAAAGGAAGGAAAAGTAGACAAAGTTATATCTGCTTTATTTATAAATTTTTTAATTTTTTAATTTACTTATTTATTCTATTTTTATGATATGATTATTTTTATTTAATAGTAGGAATAATTAATTTTACATTAGGAACTTTTGTGAGAAGTAGAAGGTTTAATTTATAATGTAATTAATTTAGTTGATTTAATAAATTAGGACAATGGATTACATAAATTTAATTTGTTAGTAGCGTATGAAATTAAAATAATGGATAAGGTATCATTTTGTACTATTTATATCATGCAATTTTTTATTTTTTTAGTTAAATTGTTTGAAAATTATATGTTAATAGCATGAAAATTAGATATAACAACTTATCATCGATTATTTCTGTCATTTTGTTTATGTTGTTTAAATTTGTGTTTATTTATTTTATTTATTTTATTCATTGATTTGCAGATGGTTTTAGATAAAGAATGGATGAATATTGCCAACCGAACAAATATTGATTATGTACAAGGAGTTGATGATTTCTTACAGTTTGCCTTTAATCAGCCAAATGTGACAGACAGCATTCGATGCCCTTGCAAAAAATGTAGAAATGTGGAATTAAGGAAGAAAATTGAGGTTAAATTTCATTTGTTTAAGTACGGAATTCTTAGCACCTACACAACTTGGCATTTACACGGTGAAATAGAAGATAATTTGATGGAAAGTGATGATGAATATAATAATGAAGAGGTCCAACATGATGACATGGTTGGTATGTTACATGATGCTTTCCATCTAACAGACATAAGTGGAGAATATGATGGTGAATTTGATGTGGACTTTGATGTTGAGGGTATGCACGAAGAACCTAATTCAGAGGCTGTCAAATTTTATCGATTATTAGAGGTTGCTAAAGAAGATTTGTTCCCGGATTTTAATAAGTATTCCAAGTTATCCTTTATAGTTAAACTTCTCCACACTAAGTCATTCTACCACCTCAGTGATATTTGTTTTAATGTTATCCTAGGAATGTTTCGGGCAGTAATTCCTAATGGTGATAGTCTTCCTTCTTCATACTATGAGGCAAAGAAAATGATAGCTGACTTGGGACTTGAATATGTGAAAATAGATGCATGTTGCAATGATTGTATCCTTTATTGGGGTGAAAATGAAAATGCACAAGAGTGTCCGGTTTGTAATTCATCTAGATGGAAATCAAAGGGAGGATTGTCTGTAGGTAAAAATATCCCTCACAAAGTTTTACGGTACTTTCCTATAAAACCTATGTTGCAAAGGTTGTATATGTCTTCTAAGACAGCTTCTCACATGAGGTGGCACAAAGAAAAACAAGTAGATGATGGGAAATTAAGGCATCCTACAGATTCCATTGCTTGGAAGTCTTTTGATGAGCAACACACTTATTATGCTGCCGAAGTTAGGAATGTAAGATTGGGGTTAGCTACAGATGGTTTCCACCCGTTTGGAAACATGAGCTCACAATATAGCATTTGGCCTGTGGTTCTCATTCCGTATAATCTACCTCCTTGGATGTGCATGAAGCAACCATACACTATGCTCTCACTTTTAATTCCGAGACCTAAATCTCTTGGAATGGACATTGATGTGTATTTGCAGCCTTTGATTAAAGATTTGAAAGAATTATGAGAAGAAGGTGTTGACACATATGATGCTTATAGTAAGCAAAATTTTAAATTGCATGCATCCATTTTGTGGACAATTAGCAATTTTCCTGCTTATGCATATTTGTCTGGGTGGTCCATAAAAGGACATCTTGCATGCCCTTCTTGCAATAAGGACACTGTTTCTCTTTGCTACATGGGCCATCGTCGATTTTTACCAAAAAATCACAAGTGGAGAAAAAATCAGCTGTCATTTGATGGAAGTAAAGAAGTGAGACCTGCACCAAAGCAATTGAGTGGGGAAGATATGCTACAACAATTTGATTTGTTCCAGCAATGTCCTTTTGGCAAAGGTACGAAAAAAAATATGATGCAACTAATAGTGTTTTCAATTGGAGGAAAAAAGGCATATTCTTTCAATTACCATATTGGAAAACACTTTTAATGTGTCATAATTTAGATGTCATGCATATTGAAAAGAATGTGTGTGATAACATACTTGGAACTTTGATGAATGTGAAGGGAAAAAATAAGGACTCTTTGAAGTCTCGTTATGACTTGGTAAATATGGGCATAAGGACAGAACTTTACCCAATTGTAGATAGAGCAAACATTCGATTGCCAGTTACTTGTTATGCTTTGTCAAATGAAGAGAAATCAATTGTCTGTAGATTGTTGGTGAATTTAAAGACGCCAGATAATTATTTGTCTAATATATCTCGTTGTGTGAATGAAAAAGAAAGAAAGATATCATTGATGAAGAGTCATGATTGCCATGTTTTTTTGGAGCAACTTCTTCCTTTAGCTATACGTGGATTATTACCAAAAGAAGTTTGTGATCCATTAGTCGAATTAAGTCCTTTTTTTCGAGATTTATGCTTCAAAACTCTTGATCCCAATGACCTTCAACATTTACAAAATCGAATTGTCTTAATATTGTGCAAGCTTGAGATGATTTTCCCACCATCCTTTTTCGATATTATGGTACACTTGGTAGTTCACTTACCGCATGAGGCTATGATTGCGGTTCCTGTAACTTACCGATGGATGTATCCGATTGAAAGGTAACTTGTGAAAATTTTTAAGTGTGCCATTATCTTCTCCTTCACTGTAAATCTTGATTTAGTTGGCTCTTTTTTTAGGTACCTACACACATTGAAGTCTTTTTATCGTAATAAGGCACGTCCAGATGGTTCAATTGCTCAAGGATATTTAGCTGATGAATGTCTTACATTTTGTTCACTGTATTTAGAAGATACTAAGACTGCATTTAATCGAGCTAAGCGTAATGATGATGGTTTTGATATGTCTACATCACATGATGGTATTGAAATATTTACCGAGATGGGTCGTGCTATAGGGAAGCCTATTTTACATGAGCTTTCAATTTCAGAGTTAAATCAAGCCTATTTATACATCTTGAATAACTGTGATGAAGTACTGCCTTTTATTGAGTAAGTTTCGTAAACATTATTTCATTTAAACAATCTTTGCTATATTTAATATATTAACTTTTAAAAGCTTTTTTGTAGTGAGCATAAAGAGCAGCTGAAAAAATCTTCAATTAGAAATCTTATGGAGAGGCACAATGCTGAATTTGCTGGATGGTTTAATATGCATGTATGGCATCCTCCTTAATTCTTGTGTCCTTCACTATTATATATCATGTATTTCAATTATATTTAAGTAAATTCTAAAATATTGATATATTGCCAATGTAATAGGTGTCAAAATTACATGGTGAAGGATCCATAGAAAAATTATTAATTAATTTGGCAAATGCTCCTTTGCGAATTGCTAGAAGATACAATGGATATATTGTGAATGGTTTTAGGTTCCACTCTCGTAATCATGAACAAAATAGAAAAACTCAAAATAGTGGAGTTATGGTTCGAGGAGATAATGATTCCTGTAGCAAAGAATACTATGGTGTTGTGACTGACATATATGAGTTATCCTTTGTAGGAGGAAAACGGGTAGTGGTATTCAAATGTGATTGGTAGGATGTTTTGCATTATGGCACTAGGTATAGGATTGACTCCTATGGATTTACAAGTGTCAATATTAATCATAAACTTAAGATAACAAAACCATTTGTTTTAGGATCTCAAGTTGAGCAAGTATACTATGTGCAAGAGCCAAAAGATCCTAATTGGTTTATTGTGATAAAGGCTCCACCTCGTGATTTATATAACATCCCTATAGTAGATATAGATGATATGGTAGATGTTATAGAAGATAATGAAGAAGTTTATCAACAGGAGGAGTGTGATGAAAGTTGTCTTTTACAAAGAGATTTGAATGATGAGAGCAGGATTAGTAGATTGCAAAGGGATGACGTGACTGAAGAAATATTTCCATGTGAGGTAGCTAGAGAGATTGAAGTAATCATGAAGTCGACCACAGCCATTGAAGAGTTTATTGATGATGATGACAATGATGTGGAGCTCAACATGGATTGTAATGAAGAGTGTGATAATGTTGATGATATTATTGACGATGAATAATATATTTAAAGTTTTTGTTTTTGTTTTGTTTAATGTTAATTTTGTATTGTTAATGTTTAGAGTTTTTTTTATATATATTGATAATTTATAATTTATAAAAATATATAATTTTATAAAAAATAATTGTATAATTTAAAAAAAATTTATAAAGGGGATATTTATAAAAAAAATTTATAAAAATTATAAACAAATTATAATTTATATATAGATAATTTATAATTTTATTATAAATTTTATATAAAAGTCCATTTTTTTATTTTTATAATTATATAATTTTTTATAAATTATAATATATCAATATATAAAAAATCCCAAATACTAATAATTCTACACATTAGTAAACTTATCAATTTATAATTATAAACTATCAATAATAAAAGACCCTAAATATTAATAACCCTGTTTTAATTATAAATACTAATAATCCCATTCCTTGTATATTGGCGACCCAAAAAAAAAACTCCCTAGATCTAGCCTCTGCCGCCAAGTCTAGTTCCGTCGACTCAGTTCAGCACAGATCCAACGACCCCCTTCGTCCTTAGATTCGGTGACCACGCTCTGTAGAAGCCCTATTCCTGGTAAGAAATTTTTGTCTTTACATGTTAGTAATAGAGTGTTGATAGATCTGTGATGTTCAGGCCTTTCTGGTGAATTTCTGGGTTACGACAACCGAAACAACAATCGAAAGACGAGTTGCTATACAATCAAGTGAGTTACGGCAACACTGAAGGGATCAAAGCACTTCGCCGTGATGGTGCTGGGTCTGAGGTGCCAACTAATTAATCTGATCTCTTTCCTCAATTAATTTCTTATTAATTTAAGTCTTTTTTTTTTTTTTTGGTTATGGATTTGGCAGTGGACTAATAGAGAAGGGAAAACGCCGTTGATATTGGCGTGTTTGTTTGAATCCAGAGCTTTTTAATGTAGCCAAAACTTTGATAAAAAAAAAACAATTTGAGGGAAAAACTTTGGTAGGATGAATAGACAGAACCTCCAGTGGCAAAGTTAGATGATTGATTAGAGACTTGAAGAATGGTTTTTTATGTTATAGAAAGAATATTGACCTCTCATTCAATGACATGAAAATTTTAATGCTCTCTTTTAACTTACCTTCGGTTTGCATTATCTTTTGTGATAGTGGCGATAAACGAGTGCTTTTGCCTAAGTTGAACTCAATGTTTTTTGCAGAACTTTGGAAGCCTTCTGATGGATTTCCTTTACTTCTTTGGGTAAGTCAAAAGCTTTGAATGTTGATTTTATTTCTGTGGCAGTTGAAAATAGTTGCCTAACTGTTGTTTTACTGTAAAATGTTTATGAACATTAATATTTATTACTTCGATGTCTGATGGTACAGGAATGTGTTTGACCCCTGGCAAATGCGTATTTCAGTGTAGGGAAGTGGAGTATATATAAACAGAGAGAGGGGTTGTATGTAATAGCAGTTTTTCTTTTGCTGGGAACTACTTGACGTGGCTGCTTCTAATTTTGTTATCTTTCTTTTGACTGTTGATATTATGACTATAGTTGTAGCATTGTTCCTATACACACTGATGATCCTCTTTTTCCAACAAATAATGTCGGCAGAAGTTGCTTTAGGATACATCAGTGTATCAAGTTCAGGGCGAGATTTCTCTTTTCTTTTGATGAGAAACTGTCACTTGCATGATTATTGATGTTAGGGTGTTTAAACATTTATTTTTGAACCACCATATGATAAACTTAGTTTAGCTTGTGATGTTGACGCACTATTGATAAACAACTTCTAAATGTTGAAAATGCTTCTTTAAAATTTTTTTGGATAAATAAATTGTTTCTATTAAGTTTAACATAGCTTTAAGGAGGAGAAAGGAGAACAATACTTATTTAATCTGCTTCTTTCCCATGGAGCTTCAAGATATTGTTAAATTACTTCTTTCGCATGGAGGTTAGTTTATTTGAGTTGTCATCTCACATCTCTGGTTAATTTATTTCATATAATTTTCAGATTTGCTTGGGTGTTAGTTTGTGCGCACTTTATCTTACCTATATACGGGCTAGCTCGATTTTGTCCAGACAAAAGGGCTGTGGGCAACGTCCAGCCTGATGTAGTTCTGTATACTCTTTCAAGGACAGGAAAGAAAACTGCCTTGTGGGAAGCAGAAGCTCTAGTAGAAGCCAGACGCAAAGCCTGTAGAAGTTGTTGCCGCAGCTTAGGTTCCTAGTTTACTTACTGGATTGATGTGCTTTTAGCTTGTTAAACTTAATTAATAGAATAATAAATATTTAAATTATTAATTCTTTTGTAATTTATTATTTGTAATTATAACAATATTGTAGTGAAATATTCTTTGCAACAATAATTTTGATTATTAATTTTTTTACATTGTAAAAATAAATTAGTAACTATAAAAATTTGTTTCTAAAATAAAATAAATTAGAAACATATTATAATTATTGTAAATAAAATTAAAAATGACATAATTGTGATTTTATAATTATTTTTTGCAACAACTATTGTCGTCATGAATAAAATTAGAAAAATTAGAAATGACAAAATTATCATTTCCTATGTATTTATAGCAACGACTATAGTCGTCATGAATAAAATTAGGAACGACAAAATTGTTGTTACGTATGTATTTGTAGCAACGATTATAGTCGTTGTGAATAAAATTAAAAACGATAAAATTGTCGTTTTGTATGTATTGAGCAACGACTATAATCGTCATGAATAAAATTAAGAATGACAAAATTGTCGTTTCGTATGTATTTGAAGCAACGACTATAGTCGTTGTAAATAAATTTAAAAACGACATAATTGTTGTTGCATATTTATTTGTAGCAACGATTATAGTCGTCGTGAATAAAATTAAAAACGACAGAATGGTCGTTTCCTATTTATTTGTCGCAACGACTATAGTCGTTAAGAATAAAATTAGGAACAACAAAATTGTTGTTTCGTATTTATTTGTCTCAACGACTATAGTCGTTGAGAATAAAATTAAAAACGATATAATTGTCGTTTCGTATTTATTTGTAGCAACGACTCTAAACTAACTATTGCAACAAAAAAAAATTGTTGTCAAAAGCAATTGCAACCAAATATATTCCGTTGCCAAAAAAATATGGACAAAACATTAAGTCGTTGTTAAAACAAACATTTAATTAGTAACGAGAAAAATTCGTTGCAATAATTATATTTTTGCAACGACTTATTATTCGATAAAAGTCGTTGCGTATACTTTTAGTAACGGAAGCTTTCGCAACGACCTTGCAACGACTAAAAGTCGTTGCAATAAAGTTTTAGCAATGATTATTTTACATTTTAAAATGACTTTAAGTGTTGTAAAAGACTCATTTTCTAGTAGTGATGGAAAGCTTGAGAATATATATATATATATATATTTATTTATTTTTAAAGAGAGTAGCTTTCTAATATCAAACATGGAAAAGGTGACAATATAACCTTTGTCCTCCATTGTCAATAGTCTCTAGAGGGTATTTTAAAATTTTCACCCAAAAAAAAGGTATTTTAAAATAATTTCCCCATCTTTCTCTCCTCACACACTCAGAGGCGGAAACGCTCAGCCAAGTACGACTTGCGCGTACCATAAGCAAGCTTGGCTTCTTATGTCGGAGTTTGAAAAGTAAGGACTTCAAGCCTTTGATTTGACTCAAACTTCAACATATAGTGTTTCTGTGTGAATGAGCTTAGATAGATAGTGATAATTTCATAAATATTTAGGTATATATATATATATGAGAAAGTATCAAACAAAAAAAATTCCATTAAATTTAATTGTAATTTTGATCCCATAAATTAGATCCCGTATGTATCATAATAAAATCTTAATTTGATTTAACCACAATAGCAATATTTAAATAAATATAAATATAAGTTTATCGATTTAAAATATTTAAAATTAAGAATCCTTTGGCTATCGGAAAAGTGAGGGTGGCAGAGTTCTAGATTGGCGAGCGTCACTTTAAACAATTTTCATTGATAATCTGAGCTGTAGGGTATCAAGGAAGGCTCTTTGGGAAGCTTTCAGTGTTTACGGTTTTGTTGTCGATGTGTTCATTTCTAAACACGCCAAGTGTTTCAATGGCAGAGCTTTCACTTTCGCTTTTGTGAGATACAAACTTGAGTCTGAACTCCTTAAGGCAGTGGAGATGGGGAACAGCAGGAAGATCGATGGTCTCTTCATTAAGGTTAAGAAGGTTGTGGTTGAATGGAAAGATCGAGGTAGTAGGAAAGGAAAATATGTTAAGCCTAATAACATGGAGGGGGATACTCTGATTAGGAAAAAGATAGATGATATTGGCAGGGATTATAGAACATACAAAGAGGCGCTCATTGGCATGAATTCACAAAGAAATGAAAAACTAACGGGTCATGGGAAGGAGGTAGAGCCAAATCATAGTCAACTTACTTCAAAGAGGGAACTTTTGGAGAACAAGGCATATCCAAAGGAAGTTAACTATGACCTGGAAATCCCTAAGAAAGATATGGAGTGGCTTGATAGAAGTGCCATTGGAAGAGTTTCGGATGATTACAAGTTAACGGAGATCCAAGATGCAGTTCATAGCAAAGGTTTTCATTGCCAAGTTTGCCCTATGGGTGGAATTACTGTTTTATTGACATTTAGTGTTAAGGGGGAGATGGATTCTATGTTAAGTGACTATAAAGATTACTTCAGTAAATGGTTTTCATATCTTTATCCTTGGAGCCAATCCTCGGTTCAACGAGAAGTGGCAGTGTGGGTGACACTTGAAGAGGTTCCTCTATAAGTTTGGCATGCTGAGTTCTTCCAATCTATGGGAGATAGTTGGGGAACATTTCTCATGATGGATGATAGTACTAGATTGAGACTTCAGTTTGATGTGGCAAGGATTCTTATGTTAGTGGAGACCAGAGTGAAGATTCCCTCTTCGTTGGTGGTTAACGTTAAAGGTATGCCTTATAGGATCCTCGTCTCAATGGAAGATCATGATACGGTGGCCGAAAGTTCATCAGTTGAGGAGGATTCAGAGACTTTTGAGCTTCCCAGATATGGACTGACCCAAAAGGAAAAAGGAGACAAAGACATTAATGTTTCAGTTAAAGAGGGAGACGGGGATATCATGGTAGATGTTTTGGCGGCTAAGTTAGAATCACGATATGAATCAGAGGTGTGGAGAAATGTAATAACATTACAAGAAGAAGGACAGGTTGGCACGATCTATAATGGCATGGCTGCTTCTTGGGAACTAAAATTACTTGGGAGATCACAAAAAGAAGCGAGAAGCGTCAGTGATGATCATATCATGAGTCAGAGTGGCAATGTGGATTTAGATATGGAAGAGTTGGGTCATGCAGATGTCAATTTGCCTAATAGGCTGCATGGTACAGTGGATTCCAAAGATAATGGGCCTGGAATGTATTTGGTGAGATGTGTTACTCCCTTGGATGTGAAAAGAAGTGATAGCTTGGGTGATTAGGACCAAAGTACAATGTTAATAGGCCTAGTTGATGGAATGGTCGATAATAGAAAGTACAAAAGTAAGCTTACTGAGATGATTAGTAAAAGAAAGAAAACCAACTCTGCAAGGAGAAGGAGGAGAAAACTCAGAAGAGAAATTAAAGAAATTCTAGATGGGGCAAATGCTGATAAGTATGTGTAGTCAGACAATTCTGTATTTGATTCAGACATTGAACATCGAAATGCTATGATAGCTAGAGAAGCTGAAGCGACATGGGAAGTAAGTTCATTGTTAGGGATAAGATTTGATTGTGATAAAGTGCAAATGATTAATATTCTCAAGCAAATGGAGAAGGACGATAGAAAGGAGATGGGTCTTAGCCTTTGAAGGCTTTGGTGTGTAGGGGTGTTGTCACTAGTCAATATGAAGATTGCAAATTGGAATATAAGGGGTTTAGGTAGGATAGAGAAGAAACGAGCAGTGAGGAAGTTAGTTCAAAAGCAAAAGTTAGACATGTTTTTTCTACAAGAAACCAAGCTTCAAATGGTGGATTGTAGGATTCTTAGGTCTGTTGGTGGGAGACACTTTACAAAGATGGAAGTAGTGGAAGCAGTGGGGTTAGCTGGAGGCTTGATTACCTTTTGGACAGAGGATTTCTTCGGGTTGGAATCAAGATTCTTATCACAGAGATACATTCTAGTTATTGGAGAGATAAAGGCTATGAAATTTAAATGCGGTTTTGGGAACATATATGCTACGAATGATGATCAAGATAGGATGGTTTTGTGGGAAGAGCTTGAGGGGATCATAAATAGTGTTGATATTCCTTGGTGCTTAGGGGGCGATTTTAATGTTGTTAGATATCCTAAGGAGAAAATTGGTAGGCATTTCAATCAAGGTGCCATGGGTCAGTTTTCGTTATTCATTAATAATACGAGTTTGATGGAGTTACCGCTTATAGGGGGAAAGTTCACTTGGTGTAGTAATAGAGAGGATCCCACTTTTTGTAGGCTGGACAGATTTCTACTCGCCCCTGCTATTTTAAATAAATGGCCATGTCTAGCACAGTTTGTTCTCCCTAAATCCCTCTCAGATCACAATCCGATCGTTGTGACATCCAATGATACTATTTGGGGCCCAAAGCCTTTCAAGTTTTTTAATCATTGGATTGATGATAAAGGTTTTCAGAGCATATCTAAGGAGTTTTGGGAGTCCTGCGATGATTCTAATTCTAATTCGTTTGACTTGTGGACCAAAATGTGGAGATTCAAGTCTGCAATCAAGAGGTGGCATAAGGAGGTGGTGAAGGATTCCCTCGATATCCCTCAACTAGAAGGTGAAATTCAGGAACTAGAGCTTGAAATGCAAAGAAATCAGAATAGGAAGGATTTGGGACAAGAAATAATGACTAAGAAGGCTAAGTTGTGGGATTTGTATCGGGCTGAAGAGAGAGCTTGGAAACAAAAATCTAGAGTTCAATGGCTCCAAGAGGTTGATAGGAATACGAAGTTCTTCCAATTGATGGCGTCAACAAGGAAAAGCGCTAACATGATTGGGAACCTCTTTGTTAATGGGGAAGTATTTCAAGAACCAGAGGCAATTAAAGAAGCAGTGGCATCCTATTTTGAAGAACACTATAAGAAACATCAGAATATTAAAGTGATGGAGATGGACTGTAATTTCAAGGTCCTAAAGGAACAAAGCTCAGCATTTTTAGAGAGTCCTTTCATGGAAGAAGAAGTGTGGGAGGCGATAAAAGATTGTGATGGGAATAAGGCTCCAGGTCCTGATGGTCTTAATATGAATTTTATCAAAAATTAGTGGAGATTTATTCAAAGTGATGTGATGAATGTTCTGACAGATTTTTACAATTCTCACTCTTTTGATAGGAGATTAAATTGCTCGTTTATTACCCTAATCCCAAAGTGCCAAAACCTTACAGAAATTAATGAGTTCAGACCAATTAGTCTGGTGGGATGTATTTATAAAATTATAGCCAAGATTCTAGCAAATAGGTTGAGATTAGTGCTGGGGGAAATTGTGGGAAATAACCAATTTGCATTTGTTAGAGGGAGGTAGATTTTTGACTGTTCATTAGTGGCTAATGAAGTCATTGATGGGAGAAAGAAATCCAGATTGAGTGGTTTGGTTTTCAAAGTGGATTTTGAAAAGGCATATGATAGCTTGGACTGGTGCTTCTTGGATATGGTAATGGAGAAAATGGGGTTTGGAAGGAGGTGGAGAAAATGGATACAAGCATGCATTGGATCCGCTTCACTTTCTGTCTTGGTTAATGGCACGCCTACTAGACAATTCAATATGGAAAGAGGAGTCCGCCAAGGTTGTCCTTTATCTCCATTTTTGTTTAACTTGGTGGTTGAGGCATTGAGTGTTCTGTTCAATAAATTGATTGACCTGGGATTGTTTAAAGGCTTTTCCTTTGGGGCTAATAATGTTAGTGTCTCACATCTTCAATATGCTGATGACACTATCATTTTTTGTGAGGCCTCGGTAGAACAAATTAGGAACGTGAAGAGAATTCTTAGATGCTTTCAAGTGGTGTCAGGACTAAAGATTAATTTTCATAAGAGTAATTTGTATGGCATTGGAATTGATTTTCTGGAATGTTGGTCTGATGTTATTTGCTGCAAGACTGGCACTTTCCCTTATACGTACCTTGGTCTACCTTTGGGTGCTAGATCCAATAGTCTAGAAATGTGGAATCCTGTTATAGAGAAATTTGAAAAAAGGCTTGCAGTTTGGAAATCCAACTTTTTGTCTCTTGGTGGCAGAATTACATTGTTAAAGTCGGTTTTGGCTAGCCTACCTTTGTATTATTTATCATTGTTTCAAATTCCTATGACTGTGAAAGAGCATTTAGACAAGTTACAGAGGAGATTTCTATGGGGTGGTGCGGCTTCTACAAAAAAGTTACATTGGGTGGATTGGAATTCTGTGTTTACCGATGGAATTTGGTGGTATTGGTATTGTGGATTTGAAACTGAAAAATAGAGCTCTTATGAATAAATGGTTGTGGAGGTTTGGGAATGAACAAAATGCTCTTTGGAGATATGTTATTGTGGGAAAATATGGTGGGAGTGTTAATGATCTAATCCCTCAACACAATAATAACAGGAAGCTCTCTAGTATGTGGAGGAACATTACGAGGCCCTTATCAACTAACGATCTTTATAACTTTTCTGTGATTGCAGGTATTGGCTTTTCTCTTGGAGATGGTCAATTGATCCAATTTTGGACCGATGAATGGATTGAAGGCATTATTTTAAAGTCCAAATTCCCTAGAATTTTTGCTTTAGCCTTGAATAAAAACGGGAAGGTTAAAGAATTTGGAAGGTGGATTGAAGATAGGTGGTCATGGAAAGTGGAATTAAGGAGAAGACTATTTGACTGGGAGTTACAACAGTGGAATGAACTCCTTTTAATTCTTAAAGAGTTTAGTATTAGCAGTAACTTGAGGGATACTCTGATTTGGAAGAGCTCTACTAATGGCAGGTATTCAGCCAAGTCATTCTGTAAGGCCGTTCTTAGCAGGAATTATCCCAGATGTTCTCATTGGAAGCTGATTTGGGTTGGTTGGGCTCCTCCAAAAGTTGAGGCTTTTGTTTGGCAATTTCTAAAAGGTAGAGTTGCTGTTAAGGAACAGTTGGCAAAACGAGGCCTAATTCAATGGGATCAAGCTGGTTGTGTGTTCTGTAAAGAGGAGGTGGAAACTGTAGACCATTTGTTTTTTACCTGTGAAGTTAGTTGGAGAATTTGGGCAGCTTGTTGTGCTTATTGGGGAATTTCATGGGTGTTTCACAAAGACCCTCTTATTTCATTCCTCATGTGGCAGTTTGGGTTTCCTGAGTCTCACTGTAAAAAGATTTGGAGGATTGCTTTCTTTGCAATTGCATGGACAATATGGCTTCAAAGGAATGATATGGTGTTTAATGGCAAAATGCTTGATTTTCTTCAAATCTTGGATTCTGTCAAAGTGAGAGTGGCGTTGTGGAGCAAAGCTCGATGGCCGGAGAGCAATGTTGGGATTTTAGACTTTATCAATAGTCTCAGCAATGTTAAAATCGATAGTCTCAGCAATGCTAAGACGAATGGGTTACTGATCGAAAGCGACTCCATCAATGCAGTTAAATGGGTTAATAATCCTCAGACTGCTGTTAGAGGATGAAGAAGTATATCATCCAGATTGAATCTTTTAAAACCCAAATATTCAGTTGGCATCTTACCCATATACCGAGAGAAATCAATGAAGTTGCAGATAGTTTAGCGAAAAAAGGAGTAAACAGAGTGGAAGATTTAATTCTGGTTTTTAATTAATTCTTGAGAGATGAATTCGTTGGCTGAATTTTTTGGATTGAAAGCAGGGTCACCTTGTGCTATGTTAAGCTAAATCAGTGGGTCTTGCGTTAGTGTTAAAGGGACTTTGAGTTTTGTTTGTGAATTGTTATTTTGTTGATGTTGCTTTTTTGTGTTGACTGTGCTGGATTCTCTTCTGGGCGAGGGTGGATTTGTGGATCGTAATTCTTAACTGGTTTGATTCTGCACATTAGATGTTTGTTGTTTTGCCCCAGTTAGTGCCTATTTTTTTAATAGAGAGGAGCCTTGCATGTCTGTGCCAGTCATACCCGATGAATTTGGACGGTGTCTCGCATTGGCCTTGGCTTCATAGACATATTTTCATTTCCATCGAGTTCGCTGGTTGAAGGATCGGTGTGCTCGGGCGAGTGGGATACCATTTTGTGTACTTTATTGGGGTCTGTTAGTGTCTGTATTGTTTTTTTAAGCGTGTGCTCTTTGATAGATGTTGCTATGCTTTGGCCTAGTCAGTGTTGATTGACTTGGCAGATTGATTTCTAATAATAATTCCCTTTTGCCTTTCAAAAAAAAAATATCATGAATTAGTATTTTTGTGATTATGATTAAGACACGTTAAGATTTCATAATAAAATCAACTCCATTAAACCAAAACTCATATTAAATATTATTCTTTTTACCTCTTGAGTTAGGTGTTTGTCATAAATTTATAGTAGCAACAATTACTTTCAAAAATAAAGTTGAAATTGAAATCATTCTCTTCTAATAGATCTACAAACATTGATGATATCATCAAGTTGTTTGGTCGAGGTAGGAGTAGGTATTTATTAGGTATGATATATAAATATATATAGATGAATAGTTATATATCCCAATTTCCATACATCGTTACATGAACCTTATGTTTTTCGGTTACCCTGCAAAGGGAGCCCCGTTGCTGGCCAAAAAAAGGAAATCCTAACAAGAATAATGTCATTCATCATTGTCCATCATAGAATGGGAATATTATCACGTTTACATGTTTTGTTTTGTTTTGTTTTGTTTTTATTTTTTTAATTTATAGAGAGATATAAGAGGAAATGAAAGAATTGAATTTTGAACTTAAGTCTTCATAAAGAAAGATAAAACTATTAAGTCAAATTTTGATTGTTTCACATTTATATGCTTTACAATCAGTGCTCCACTCCCATTATAATCTATGGTGTTATTTTTATAAATTTTGTTAATTCATCTTTAATAGTTTCTTATTATTTTCTAGTGAAAAATACATTGTTTTAATAATACATAGGATTTTTAATTTATCTCACTTTTAATTTAATTTACAAATATACTAACTTGCGTAGATAATGGATAAAATATTTTTTATTTAAAATATATAATTTTTTTATAAAGAAGATCACAGCCTAAATAAATGGAAGGAGATGCAGATGTTAAAATTCAAACTCATATTTATAAAAAATCACATCTTAAAATGGTTGCATGAACTAACTAGGTGATACCAAAGTTCTAAAATTTTGAGATTAGAATGGTCAAAAAAAATTAAGATTAGCTAGTAGTTAGTATATGGCTATGAACAAATCAAAGAAAACTATATCAATTTAAATAGTTTAAAACTAGAATGTAACAATTTTAATCAAAGTTACACAAATTTATATTCTAATAATTAAGTTCATGTTGTCATATTTATTAGGCCAAACCTATATATGTAAGTGGCAGGTGGCAATTTATAGGGAATATTATATATATATATATGTATATTTATATATATATATATATATCACCTAATCCCTCTATTAAATATTTTAAACTCCCATTTTTTTTTGGTGAAATAAAGAGCTTCATAACAAAATAACAGTCTACCCTCAGTGGGGTTACAGTGAACTAGTCTGGGGCGAGACAACCCCATAAGGTCATATAACATAAAAAGACTAACACTGTCAAGTGGAGAATCAAATATCACAAAAAGAGATTCAAGTGATCCTCCCATTTTTGCAAGGCCGTCCACACAAGCATTTGCCTCCCTAAACACATGCATAATCAAGACTTGATCCAGCTGCTGCCTGCTGCAGAAGCTTCCTGCAATCAGAAACAATGGAGTTGTAAGTGTGAGTAGAAGGGACACCATCAAGGACGAATCTTACCAGATTAATTAAGTCAGATTCAATAACGAGTTTGTTAAATCCTCTCTCAACAGCAATTTGGAGGCCATCTCTCAACCCTTAAAGCTCTATGCACATGCTTGTTGTGATTTTAAGATTTCTTGAGTACCCACAGATCCATTTCCCGTTGGCATCTCTAAAGATTCCGCCTGCCCCAACTCTGCCGAGATTCCCACAAGTAGAGCCATCAGTGTTAAGCTTTAGGAAATCTCTCTGGGGTGCCTTCCAGTGGATGTCGATGAGGTTCCTCTCTTTGGGTATGGTAGTTGGCTTCATAATAGCCCAGAATTCCTTTGCAAGATGGATTATTCTTGAAACAGCAACATAGGAAGATTCATGGACTCTTTCAAAAACAATTTTATTTCTTCCCGTCTAGTTTACCTAAAGAGCAAAAGAAAAGATAACACTCCAAAGGAATTCATTGAACTCAGATTTTACTTTACTATTGATATTGCTCAATAGCCAAGTATCAATCTCTTTGTCAAATTCAGTGTATAAATTCTCGGGGATACAGAGGTTCTACCAAACCTCTTTTAGTAATCTACAGTCTCGAATACAATGGAGGACAGATTCTTCCTCCTCATTGCATTGAGGATAGATGGGATTTATGTGCAAACCTCTCGAATTGAGTACTTGTCTAGTGGCAAGCTTTCCATGGCTGCACTGTCAAAGAAAAAGTTTTATTTTTGGAAGTGTCAGGGTTCTCCAAATGCTCTTCCGAAATGTCTCCTTACTTGGTTGGTACTCCTTCACAATATTGTATGCTGATGAGAGAGTGAATAATCCAAAAGAGCTGAACTTCCAAGAGATGTTGTCATTTTCATTGCCATTTCTTTGTAAAGGGATAGCATGCAATCTTAGCTCTATATCCATGGGGATAGGATAACTAAGACTTTCAAACCTCCACAAACCTTGAACAAATACAACATTTTTTACCAATAGGTTGTTGTCTTTAGGTTTCCAAGGCCCAAACAAAATAGTATTCAAATGGCCCAAACCCGTCCAATCATCCATCCAAAATAGTGTTTCATCTCCCGATTTAACAACCCAACGGATCCCTTTCTCAAGTGTATCTGCTGCTTTACGCATACCACTCCATAGTGGAGAAGACACTTTCTTTGTAAACATATTGTCTCTAGAGTATTTGGATTTGAGCACCTTTGCCCACATGTTTTCTTGTTCTGTGAGAAATCGCCATCCAAGCTTTGCCATATTTGCTTTGTTGAGACAATGCATGTCTTTGATATCGATTCCTCCTCCTGAATTTGGTAGGGTCACAGTGTCCCAGTTGATCATGTGCATTTTTCTTTTATCTTCTGTGGATCCCTAATGGAAGTCTCTTGTAATTTTGTTAATTTCTTCACAAGTACTTTTTGGGAGATAGGCTCCTTGTATGTAGTAATTAGGGATGGAATTGATCACTGACTTTATAAGGATTGTTTTGCCTGTTGTAGATAACACATTAGCTTTCCATCCTGCAAGTTTCTTCTTGATCTTGTCAATAATAAACCTAAAGCTAGAATAACTTCGTTTCTTTGATATAGAAAAACCAAGGTAGTTTCCAATATCTTCCGCAAATGGTATATTCAACCTTGCACTAAGTGTTTGTTTTGTGTCCATATCATTGTTATTTGAGAAGAGGATAACCGACTTACTTTCATTGACTTTTTGCCCTGATAATCCATAAAAGTCATTCAGGACCTTATTCATGGTTTCACATGTTGTGACAATGGCACTACCCAAGAGGATTAAGTCATCCGCATAGAACAAATGTGTGAGTTTGGGCCCCATTTCTAGAAATCTGGATAGGAACCCAATGTTTACTTTCACAAGCTTCATGAATTTTAAGTGAAAGGTATTCCATGCAAAGAATAAAAATATAATGGGATAAGGGGTCCCCTTGTCTGATGCCCCTAGATGGAATAATAGTTTCACTTTTTTCACCATTGATGAGGATAGTTATTGATGATGATGATACACATGACATGATTAACTTAATCCATTATGGAGGAAACTGAAAGAAAGTGAGAACTTCTTGAATGAAGCTCCATTCCAATCTGTCATAGGCTTTTTCCAGATCAATTTTTGCTAGTAAGAAACCTTGTCTTCCTTTTTTCCTCTTAAGGAAATGAATGACTTCCTGAGCTATAATCACGTTATCATGAGCTCGTCTCCCCACTATGAAACTAGCTTGGAAAGGATTGATGATACGTGATAACATAGGTCTAAATCTATTCACCAATACCTTTGTGATGATCTTGTAAATCATGTTACAAAGACTAATAGGCCAAAATTGAGTAATAGTTTTCGTTTCTTGAGATTTAGAGATGAGGCAAAGGAAACACTAATTGAGACTTTTTGAAATTATGCCTAACTTAAATGTGGAATCAACAAGGTCGATCACTGACTAGCCTACCATCTCCCAACATTTGTGGTAGAAAGCAGGATGTAATCTATCTGGACCTGGAGCTTTGAGAGGTTTCATTGATTTAACTGCTTGTAGAAATTCTCCTGGAGATAGATCTTTACTAATGCTTTCCCTATCTTCATTTGTTAGAAAGTTCCCAAAGGAACTTATGAGCTGGTGGTTCATTTTACTAGACGGAGTAGCAGTAGAGAATAACTCAGAAAAATGATTAGTGGTGTGTGCCTTTAATCCACCAACATCATCTAGCCAATTTCCAACTGAATCTCTAATCTTAAGGATTTAATTTGTTCTCCTATGTTGGATAGTGCTAAGATGGTAGAATCTAGTGTTGCGTTCTCCATCAGAGATCCAGTCCACTCTAGACTTGAGCGCCCAAATTTCCTCTTTCTGTTTAAGGGTTTGAATATATTCAGCTTCTAATTTTTCTTCTAGTTTAATCAACCAGTCATTATTGAATGTCACTAGCACTCTTTGAATACCATCCAGTCTTGCTCTTAACTTTCTCTTTTTATGAAAAACATTTCTAAACGTACTTTTGTTCCATTCCAAAACCTTTTCTTTGAACAATGGAATAGCCTTAAGAATAGAGTCGTTAGCCTGATTCCATGAGGCTTCCACAATTCCCTTGAACTCCGTATGTGAGAACTGTCTCGTTTCATATCTGAATGGTTTTCTGCCAAACTGGTGGTTTAATGGGTTAGTATTAAGTAAGATAGGGCAATGGTCAAAATGAATTCTGGTGAGATGGTAGAGGACCGCTTCATGAAAAAGAAGTCTCCAATTACAATTAACCCAAGCTCTATCAAGCCTTTCCCTTATAATTTGATAGTGGTGATTCTTGTTGGTCCACGTGAATTGGTTTCCCACGAATCCAATATCCATCATTCCACAGCTATTCATGCAATAGTTGAAGTGACGAGCTCGGTATCGACTAATTGGTCTTCCTCCAAATTTTTCAGAGCTATTAAGTAATTCATTGAAATCTCCGATCATGCACCAAGGCATGGAGCGAGTAGATGCAAATTCAACTAGTTGTTCCCAGAGCTTATGTCTCATTTCAAATTTTGGTCTAGCATATACAGTTGAAATAATCTAAGGTGAAGTAACATTGGAATTAATAGAAGAGTTGAATTAGAAGATACCTGGACTGAAGCATGTATGACTTGTGGAGCAGTATGCATGATGTTGATATTCACCTCCATTGTGTGCCATAAGAGCCAGATGCCTCCAGAAAGACCCTCTGCATCCACTCTGCATTTTCCTGAGAAACCAAGTGAACGACAAATTCTTTCAGCTCTTTCCCCTGACAGTCTCGTCTCCGTTATGATCGCAATACTTGGGTTATTGATCCTGACCAAATCCATGAAGGTGCTACGGAAATCCTGGCTTCCAGCCCCTCTAGCATTCCAGCAAAGTATCCTCATTGGAAAGGGGGAGATGGATGGGAGGTTAAGCAGCCATTCTGCCAGCTCCGAAATTACCTTCACGCCTCCTGTTGAGGTTGAGCATATTATCTTTGAAGTATTGTGATGCTGAGGCAGTAGCATTACCACACTTTCTTTCTTGTTCCTGCTATCTTAGACTTGTGACTTGATCAGAATGGTGATTGGATTCACCATAGGTCTCGTCGTGCATAGGAACGCAATCTTGCTGTTCTCTTGCATTTACATTATCCTTACTGTGTCTAAATAAACTTGCTTGATCATCACGTTCTTCATTTGTGGGACTGTCGATACCTCTTAAATTGGTTATTCTTGAAAGTCTTTGTTCAAAAGATGTATGTGATTGTGTAGGTTCGGAACGTTGATGTTGAAAACCATGTGGTTCCACGCTTGCATGATCTCTTCCACTATCCAATCTCCTTCCTTTGTGCTCGTTCCGAATAGGATCTCCATTGCTCTTTTCACGCAGAGAATCTTGTCGCCTAAAATTAGAAACATAATTGCCAGATGTTGATAATGCTCTTGGCTGATCTCCATTCTGCGAAAGAAGGTTGTTTCTCATGGCTATGGTTTTGGATTGTTTTGGCTTGATAGAAGTACCTGTGCTTTGACTGGAAAAGCTGAAAATTGGAAGGTTTTGATTTATGTCTTCCCTAATGGAGAGATCCACTCTAGATTTGGAGATCTCTTTTTTCTTATCATTGTCTTTTCCCACGCTAAAAGGCTTGTCAAAATGTCCATTTCCTTTCAGTTTGTCTTTTCCTACGTTGGCTATAACACTAGCTTGTAGCCGTTGAACTTCATTGTCTGTCATGTCAACTATCTTTTCCTTCCCTTTTCTCCTTCTCACTTCGGGTCTGGTTCTTTTCCGGTTCTTCTTTACCCGATCTTTGTTCCTTCACTGCTTTTGGTTTTCTTCTACTGACCACCATCCATGGTCCATAGTTTTCCTCTTTGTTTGCAGTATCTTCCATCGTGGTTGAGAGTTCCATTTTCTCGGATGGCGTCGTATCTTCTTCCACTTCTTCTTTGTTTAATGGACAGATGTCTTTACGGTGGCCAATGAGACCACATTTGAAACATATGTTAACTCCTTCATACATTATAGATTGAAACAATTTTACCAATCCTAATCTTTGGCACCAGAGGCTTATCTAAATCCACTTGCACACAGATTCTTGTAAACCTCCCTCTAGAATTGGCTTCAGTGAATGTGTCAATCTTGAGGAGAGTTCCAATCTGATTACCTATTCTTTGAAGAATACCCTTGTCAAAGAATTCCATGGGAAGCCCAGGTAATCTTGCCCATACAGCTGTCGTTGTGAAGGTTTTGGAGGAGTCAGCTATGAAACCAGGCTCCCATTGCCTCATTGTTAAATAATATTGTCCGACGAACCATGGACCTCCGAATAGGAGCTTTTGGAAATCATCTTGGTTTTGAAATCTAAATACAAAGAAATCGTTAGCCAAATCTATGCATTGCATATTGCCTCTCGGTTTCCATAAGGCAATTACTCTGGGATAAAGGAAGTTGTATCCCCCTGTTCTTCCAAATTTTTTAACAATGATAGCATGTTTCCATGGTTGACGTATTCTGTTCTTCTCTTCTTTGGAGAGAAGTATAGTGGGAATATCATCCATGAGGTCTAGCTCATTGTCGGAGTCTTCATCTATGAAACTAGGTTGTTTACAAAAGAGAAAATCAGCATTTTCACAGCTCCTTAAGAGGGATTCTTTGTAGGAGGGAAAAGCAGTATGGTTTTCTTGCATTTCATGGTCAGTTATTTTGTACTCGCTGTTTTTCGTTCATTTTACACTTCTTGTTTATGGTCTTTGACTTCTGCATTAAGATGAGCACTAGAGCTTTTGGGAGAGAAAACCATGGCCTTTTTGAGCATTTAATATTTTTTTTAAAGATTTGTGAACGTGAATATTCGATACCAAATTCATATTTCAAATTCCGCCGCATCCAAAAAAGTTTGCCCGCAATTATATTATTTTAGTGGTACCACTTACTTTTAAAAGCTACTAATAATGAAGTGATCATACTCCTTTTCAATATCAAATATGGAGACAGGATCCTGAATCTAGTGATTATTTTTCCCCTGAAACTTTCTTTTAACTGTTTTTTAATATATATCCACATTGCCACAACATAAGAAAAAAAAAACCCTAAGAAATCCCATTCATGAAAACTCTTCAACAATTCTCGCTTACTTGATTACCCAATTGACAGTGAACTTAATTTTCTCTGTCATTATATATCAAAATGCTTCATTTTGGTTTACTTCTTTGATATCATTGGTTAAATTTCATTTCACAAGAATTAATCTCATTGGTAAAGAAAAAAATACCTTTTTTTTTTGTCTATCAGGGGTTATTAAATGCAAAGAGTATTTCAAAAATAAAATTATCAATATAACAAATCGATCTTAAAATCATTTTGAGAAGAGATTAAACTAAAAAAAAAATTGAAGATATATATATATATATATCCTTATATTATAAAAAATGAAATTCAAATATAAGGTTATTTTTTTGGATAATTATTCCATACACAATCGATGAAATTTTTTTACTCCATAAGCGAAGTTAAGATTATGACACATGTCTTATTTTATTTATTTTTTTAAAAATAGTTTTATAAGACATGTGTCATAATCCTAATATCGTTTATGCAATAAAAAAATTCCACTTATAATGCATGAAATAATTATCTTATTTTTTTGTGTTATGAAATATAAGATTATTATTTTATAGTTTAACAATGAAATTTTTAAATTCTACTAGCAGAATTACAAAACTGTCACTATCCCATAGTTAATATTCCTTCAAATATAAACCAAATTCCTTAACAGTTAATTTATTTAATTATTTTGATTTCCTATTCCTTTCTCTTTTTCAGTAAAATGTGGTTGGCTGGCATTTACCAAACATGACCTGGAATTCATTTTCCCAACCAGTTTTGAGCTGCCCAATGGATTACCTCCAATTTCTAACCTAAAAAATTCTCCATATTCAATTGCCATATCAAATGCAACTAAATTTCAAAATCAGTAATAAACTTTTAGTTGGAACAATTTCTACCTTCAAATTAAAAATAATAAAAAATAAAAGCACATGAGAAAGTATCCCTCGTGAATTTTATATATGAAGAAAAAATAATTTAAAAATAAGAGGAGATAGATAATATATATTTAAATTTTGAATTTCAAATTTACATTTAAAAAAATTACCAATTAAATTAAACTTCATATTCAAGTTGTCCCGAATAAACCTGTTTTGTATCACTACTTAATTAATAAAAAAAAGTCTTCTCCATGACCCAAAATTTCCACAATTAAAGACAAAGAAATGGACGAAAAAAGACAGCAGAAAGTTTTCACCATAAATTATCATTAAAAAAATCATTTCCACTTTCGGTTTTTTATGTTATTTATTTATGTAAGTTCTTCTGTTTCTTCATTCAGATACCGCCACTCTTCCTTCAAAAAAACTCACGGTTTCTCTCTCTCCGAAATGGAAAATCGATTCAAGCAAAGAATCTTTCGCATGTTTCGATCGTCATTTGGCTCCTGCCGAACCCGGAACATCTCGGACGTTATTGAAAAAGCCGTTTTCTCACCTCAAAACCGGGATAGCTTCCACTTGATCGAGCCATTGTCGCCACCTAAGCCTCGACATTTCTCTTCCATTTGTAAACCCAGATGCCCTGAATCAACCCAAGGCGCCATCAATCATGATTGTATCATGATTACAGCTAGAGAAACTCTCCCCAGACGTAAAGCGACTTCTCGTTACCCTCCTTTTATCGTTTCCGCCGCTGATTTTGATGGCCGCAAGTGCCCTCCTGCTTCCCCTATGTCGCCTTGTAACCTTTTCTTCCACTGTAAAGACTTTGGTTTCTATGAGAAAAAGAAGAGCTCGGGCAGACGCGAGAAGAAGAAAAGGAAGAATAACAAAAGGGTTCATGTTAAAAGCAAGAATATGTCTTCTACTACCACGTTTTTCACCTCATCTTCTCAAGAAAGTGCTGCTTATAAGAATTATGGTGGGTGGTGGTTTAGCAGTGAAGATGAAACCAAGACTCTTTTCTCTTCGAGGACTCTCTCGTCGGATTCATCCGAGTCTCTTCGGCAAAGTTCTAATTACCGGAAAAGGTGCAAAACTCGTCGGAGAATCGCCAAAAACAGGAGCTGCGACATGGGGGTTTTACCTTTCGAAGGAACCAATAAAGTGAAAGACAGCCTTGCTGTGGTGAAAAGTTCTAGTGATCCCTACAATGATTTCAGGACATCAATGGCGGAGATGATTGTTGAGAGACAGATATTTGCAGCTAAGGATCTCGAACAACTTTTGCAGTGTTTCCTGTCACTGAACTCTCATCACCATCATAGGATTATTCTTGAGGTTTTTACAGAGATTTGCGAGACCATGTTCTCAAACTGGTCATGAAATGTAGAACAAGAAGAAAACTGTTGACTTTTGCTTGTTTTCTCTGTTTATTTCACTGCATGTTCTTATCGTAGTTTAATTAGATTTTAGAGTTTTAACTCTGAATTAACGTTGTTAATGGGATATTATCCAAACATTTTATATTTATTTTTTCTGTCTCGTATGCTAGTAGCTGTAGCTGACCTTTCACAGCACTGACCAATGCGTAATATATGACTTCTCTTTTATTTTAACAGTGAATTTGATTGTTTCGATGTAAACCCTAAAGTGGAATTTAAGCAGGGATTGGCATTTGTTTGTTCTAGTGTTTGTTTGCCTTTCCATTGACATATTAGTGCAGGGAAGAACTGTTACTGAAAAGATAAGCCGCAGAGGAGAAGAGAGTAAAATTTTGTGGCAGTCTGTCTCTGCTGTTCTTTTGTGAAGAAAAGAAAACACAGGATTTCTTTTGGATTGCTCAACTTTTTGGGCAATGAGGCATAGACTTTCCAGGATTCAACTTTTCTTTCCTTTTTTTTTCTTTTTAATCTTGAAAAAGATAAAAGGAAAATGAGATGGCATATCCTATTGTCCTGCAGTTATTGTTTGATTTGAAAGCAGATATGTTAGAATGAGACCCAGAAAAGCTGTAAATCTCAGTTATCTTTGTTGGACTTCTGGAAAATTATTAAGTTTAGTTTTAAATTTTTAGAACTCAATTTATCATTTATAAAGTATTTTTTCAAAACAAGATTTTATCATCCATACAATAAAAAATTAAAAGATTATTTGCTTGATTATTTAAGAACTCCAGCTCTAAATTAAATTATAAAATAATATATATTTATATTCTCCTTTTTTTTAATCTATATATATTCTCCTAATTTAAAACATAAAAAACATTAATTCTGGTTACTTAATTAAACATTTTCTATGTTTAAATTTCTTTAAGGATACGAACACTTACTTTCAATAAAAATTACAAGTGTAAACATTTATGACATACAAAAGAAATTAAAATAGTTAGCTTCAAATCTTTCATTTCCTCGTCTAACATTTTTAGTCTAATAAAGAATTCGTACGGTGACAAGTCCATTGAGGTTTTTATTTTAATTTATTTATTTTTTTAATACAACAGTATTGGGTTTGTCATAACTAGGTGATGAAAAAAATATAGCATCTTTATATACCTATAAAAATAAAAAAACATACGCCTTAATATGCTTGCCTTGCATCTTTTAATGAACAGGTGACATTCTGTAGTTCAAATCTCAAACATGCATTTTTCTTTCTTTTTGCAAACTAGAAATTTCTATTGTAGCCGAAAAAAGACATTTAAATGGCCTAAAATTATGGTCGGCATAATTCCAAGAGACAAAAATATTCAAATTGATGATTTGAAAATTATTGGTTTGTAAAAAAAGACAAAAAGTTGGCCACTAAATTGTAATGTACATCTCTTTTGTTGTGTTCTTAACTAATAACTTTATTCAATTTATTTTATGCAATTCAATTTTTGTTCTCATTTTGTAGATAAAAGAGACAAGAACTACTGAAAAAAAAAAAGACAAGAAAAGAGTAACATATCCCACCACCCTAACATGAACAAAAGTTTTGTTTTTATAGTATAATGTCCTTTCAAAAGTTCTTGAGACTTTATAACCTAAAGAAAAATTTTCCCTTGGTAAAACCTCCTACAAATTGATCACAAAAAAGAGCAAGGAACTATATTTTATATTCTGTCAAGCATATTAATGATGATTTTTAAATAATCATTTTTGCTTTATACATTGTAGGGAAAATCTTCGATCTCAAATCCAAGCAAGAAAAAAAATAGATAAATTAATATTAATGATGTGTTGGTTTAGTCAATTAATTCATTTTGATAGAAAATGATTTTTTTTTTACAAGAAAAATATTTAATAATGAGATAAGGTGAAATTGTTTGAATTCGAATTCAAATCATACGATATGTTACAATTTTTTTTAACCATTCAGTCAAATTAGAACATTAATGACCTTTTTAATTCATTTTAAGTATTGAGAAATATTAAAACAAGTGGAAAACTATGCATTGTGGCCTAATCCAAGGGATGGGGTAATTGATTTATTAGAATTTTTGTTTATACCACCAACAATTCTTTGATTGAATGATTAAAGAATGGTTAAAACATGTTAAAAAGTGTAAATTCATGTCTAAACAACCAATCTCTTGTCCAAATTATAAAATAACAAAATTAAAGAATTTCTTCTTGCTCCAAAAAGGAAAAGAAATAAGCTAGGATTTGTTACCAAGGTAATTTGTGCTTGAGAAGTTGTTTCCAACTTTCCATGAACAAGGAAACGTCGGTTTCAAAGGATGTTCATGCGCTTAACGATTAGAAAAGACACAATGGAATGAGAAAGAGTGAAAGACAGACAGAAAGGTTATTGCAGAAGGGAAAAGGGCGTCGATAAAAGAAATAAATTAGAGAGAATATATATATATATATCTATATATATATATATATATATATGTATGTGAGCCCTGCAGACTTCTGTTTTCCATTTGTGGGGGACTATTGGATGTTGGCCTTCTTTTGATTTGTGTCCAAAGCCCCTTGGCTTGAAAGCTATGTAACATTGCATCAGAGAAAGGAAGAGAGAAGCTGTGGAAAGAAGAGGTTGGTTGCGTTGCTTTCCTTTCTCTTTTTCCTATATATCATATTATCATGCATTTACGAGTCATATTATCATGCAGCACAAATTGGAATACAATTTAAAGAATGTCTGATTTTGGCAGTGGAGATCGTATTTTCTGGGTTCTTGAGCCCCGAACACAAACCAGAACCCACAATAACCCCTCTCTCTATCTGTCTCTCATTTGCAACATACGATCAACTCAGAAAGTACTCCTACGGTCTCCTAGGCCCTTTTGAATTGATTTGATCATCGGTATATGATCTGGGCTGCCATGGTTTTCAGCCCGTAGCTGTCGATGCCTATCTAAAAGCTTAAGGCCATGCTTTTGATGGTGGTTGGGACCCATGGACAATTGTTATAGCCCTTTAACCTTAGCTAAGCCCATCCTACGTTTTCAGCTATGTTTTTTTAGTCATTTTGGGTCCTTTCTGTTTGACTTTTATATCGATGGAATAATCCAAAATCGCGCAAGAGCATACTGAAAATTTTTGAATGTTTAAATGTTGAAACGTACATCGTGAAAGAAAGTCAGAAAGAGTACATTCTCATGTTTGGCTTTATCTATATAAAATTATTGATTCAGTTGAAGTTCAAGCCAGCTTGAAATTAAGGATTTAAATAAATCAAACTGAACTATTTAAATTAGATTAAATGATTATTAAAGTTTGATTTTTATTTTTAAATTAAATTTGAATTCCAACTACTCAAATAAGAATTCAAATTGAATTTGAATATCTTGATATCCAGTTCAAATGACTCGTGAATTTAATCAAATTTTTTAATATATTTGTAATATTTAATTATTATTTTATTATTTTATCTACAAAATATATAATTGAAAATTTACAAATCAAACTTAACTATTGTATTAAGCTCAAACAGCTTGAGTTTTCATTTAAGTTAAACTTGAATTTTAATAATTAAGTTACATTTAGTTCAAACCAAACTTAAATTTTAAGTTTTCATATTAAGTTGAGCTTGAGCTTAATAAAAAATTGCCTCGACTAGATTATTTTTCCATTTATAATAAAAATGAAATTCGAATGTTGTATTTTCTCCTCCTTGAAAACAGAGGAGAAAATGAACTTACACCACAATCAGAAATTTCACACTACATCTAAAAGTTTTGACATATAGTAAGAACCGATTGATGAGAACTTTGTTCGAAATAATTAGTATTAAGATCTTCTCTAGAAAAAAAATCAAATTACAACTAATTTCATCGTTAATCATACAAGTGATACAACTCTCTATTATTGTTCAAACCATGCAAGAAACTGATGTTAATTATATTTATGGAAGTCTTAGAAGAGTTGGTAGAGAAGAGACTAGAGAGATAGAGGGATAGAGGCAGCTGGCTAGGTTTCTCTCTTCATTCTACCATGACAGAGACCAGTTCCAACCCTAGAGAAAACGTGGCCAATTACAAGTGGTCAACCATCTTATTGATTACAAATGAACTGTCGCCATCTGTTTCCCCACTTCGGTTAGTCGTTCCCCAGTCTCTATCGCCCTCGTTCTCTTTTCTGCAAATTGATCAAGCCGCCGCCAAGCAAGCATTTAGGTGCCACTCCTTTTTTTAGCCTCTTAGTTACAGTTTAGACAGTAAGAAAGATCTTAGCGGTAATAATATACGGCGTCGTGAATTAACCTATGCATTCGCTAAGGGTTACATCTAAATATCTAATATGGTGTGACTACTATGATTCTCCTACCTACCCTTACAATAGCTTGTGTTATATATGGTTATATCATATACGGATTTGGCTTGCTAATAACTTTTTGATTAAATGGTAAACGAAAAACTGTGATATGTCGTAAAGTTTGAATTTGAACTAATAAATTTTGATTTTCTTTTTTTATATATCAATAAATATGTATATGTATATGTATATGTATATAATTGGCACACCCTTAACCTAATCCTAGGCTTTTAAGCTTGGACCTGGTTAATAATTAGCTAGCTAGGCAGTTTAGTTTCTTGCTAAACATCCCAATCATGAAATTTTATTTAATTTGGTTGTGCTAACTACTAAGGTTTTTTGTTGTCTCCCGCCAAGTCCCTATCAATTTGTACAATGCCTTTGTATACGGATGGAATAGATTTGAAGTATCTTTCAATTAATAGAAATTTACAAATGTTACAATATCTCAAAAACAATATAGTTTCGCGTTCAAACCTAAATTTCGTTCTAATTTTGATGCTTTGGAGTGATTACCATAATTAGGCTAACTTGAATTGTTGTTTTCTTTGAAATACGAAAAAAGAAATTAGCCAAATTTGTAACCGTTAATCACGAAGAAGAGAGAGAATTCGACGAAAAAATAGAAGGAAATTTTTTTGACTAAACTGAAATTTTAATACCATGTTAAAATAAAAAAAAAGCATTTGAAGAAATTTGTGTTTCTACATGGGTGTGTGAAGAGACAATGTTAGGAGTATTTACAATAAAAAATATCCTTAATTTTAGCTTATTTGCAACATTAACAAAATCTCTAATGACTAGAGAGTCAAGAAGCAGAGCTTATATCAAAGGGAAACCATCAAGTACAACATAGTCAAACAGTTTTATTTATATATATTTATATAATGTTTGAGTTTTCAATTTCTTTGAGCTAGTATATGATTAAGTACGATTTAGGAGAGTTATTTATTGGGTTATTGACTTGTATGGAGAACAAAATCAGGATTCTTTCTAAAGTATGGTATTGTGTCAAAAAGAAAATTTAATTCTTGGAAGATATGTACATAAAGCATATAAATGAAAGGTAGAATATTTGTGTCCGAAGACTAATTGTCAAAGTGTCAACCATATGGTATCTGTTTGGTGGGTTAAAAATCAATTCAGTACTCAAGTCCCTTATGATTATTAGTTGAGTATATGCTTTCCTAATTCCTACACCCTCCTTTTAGTGGGGTGGGTATCTATCTCCTATTTTTTTTCACTTCCCTTTTTTTTTTTTGTGATTTTGTGCCTCAAATTATAGGGTAGGTGTCCTTAACTTTGTCCCCTTCAAAGCTTTAATTATACCATGAAATTGAATACAACTTCCATCATACTTGACAAATGTTGAGTATTCCCAATTCCCCACAAGGATTTTTTAAAGTTTCATCTCCAAACAGCACTCGTACTGACCTTAAGAAAGCAGTGTATTATGTATAAAGCTCAAGCTTTGAAAATGGATAAATCATTCAAAAGAATCCAAAATTGTTGAGTCAAATTTGTCAGCTATCCACCATTATATTGTACCTTTCCTATTGCATATGCTGTCACCTTTTTAAACAAATTAAGCAATAATATTTTTTTTGGTCGTGAATTAAGCAATAATTTTTAGGTACCATTTACCAATCACCTTTTTATACTTAAAAGAAAAGACAAATTTTTTGTTACTCACATCCTATAATTTAAAACTTCGAATTAAAATTTTTTATAGATGTGAGAGTCGAGACTTTTAATTTAGAATTAATATCAACATCACTCAACTTATAAATCAATGATAATTTTGAGTTTCAATGTCACTAATATTTTAAAATGCTGTTTAAAAAACAGCTTGATTAAAATAACTGGAATGATGAATAAGAGTTAAGTATTTGAATTGATTTAGTAATTCTTTTTGTATGTATTTTATTTTTGCAGCAAAAGGAAAAGGCTATTTGCCACAGAAAGAGGATTGAAAAGGTTGAGGAAAGTAAATGAAAAAAAAAAAAAGAATTCTGCAATTTACCTTTTGGTTGTAATTTATGCAGGGAATAATAGAGTTTACGAAGAAACAGAGTAAAAATGGTGGAAGTCCAGCTGGCTCCGTGATTCACGGGATGGTTTTGATTGTGAGCCCTGGTTTGTTTGTATGTTTTTAAAGTCAATATGTATATGATATCTCTACAATTGTATCAATCATCTAAAAAAGTGTAAATGGTTTTAACATCACTGAATCAAATCAGAAGAAGAAGAAGCTCTTCATCAAATCAAGATCAATAGAAACACCGAACCGAAATGATTAAAAGTGGCAGACCAAAATTTGATTGGAACCAAAAAAAGCAGAATTCTTCAAACTCTTTTGTTCTCTTCTCATCATGCCAGTCGCTATTCTTCTGATCATCTTACCTATTTTATTTAGTAAATAAAAAAATACAAATATTAAAACTTGAATTCTTTACTAACAAAATTTGAGAATATGATTATTTGGATCAAATTTTAAAGTGATTTCATTTTGGATTTTAATAAACAAAAAAATTTACATTTTGGACAATTGAGAATGACAATTGAAAATGTATGAATTCGAATGAAAATATCATAATACGAAACAAATTCTTTCTAACCACTTGATTTGATTTGCTGACATGCAGGAAAAGAATTTATTAAGATAAAAAAGGACATGTACTAAATTAAAATAACCACTCCTTTTTCACTTCGAATGTGGTGAAATGACAATTACGACCAAATCAAAGACAGGGTCCAATTCAACAACCAGGAAGGACCGCTCCTTTCTTCCTTCTAAAGAGGCTACACAACAACTCCACCATCAAAAGTAAAAGTGACGAAACCATCTTATAAATTTATAACAATAATAATAATCATAATATAATAGTAATGAAGAAGAACCATCGCCAAAGCTAGCTTCCATGAAACCTTTGATATATAATCAGCTAGGCCTAGTGGGGACTCTTTGGTGAAGCCAACAACGAGACACAGAGACAAGAAGGGAGCGTGTGAAGACAAAGAAAAAAGAAATTAAAGTTAGAGAAAGCACCTTTCTCTAGTTTCTATTGTTTCGAGTACCTTGCCATGGCTCCTTGCCTCCTTCTCCTTTCTTTTTTTGTATAAAGAATCGAAGCCCAACCGATCATAGGGAAAACAAATTGTTCACCAGCTTTGAACATCGATCATAATTGTTTGCAGATAAAGAAGAAACCAACAAAATCTTTGCTACTTATCAGTAGTCGGCACCAATGCTGCTTAGAAATCCCATTTCCAGCACCAAAAAGTTCTTTCTGAAAACCTTTCAAAGTTTCAAGTCTTTATTCTCTGCTTCTGAACCGTACGAAAAGCTACCCAAAACCTCTCCTTACGATCCGTTTTCGTTCCCTACTATGGCCGGCGTTGACATGAATCCCCAAACAAGTAATTACCAAGACCATGAAAAGTTCTATAGTGAGTTCACTGACCGGTGGGACTCGGACAATGGCAAGGCGAACAAGAGATACAAGAAGAAGATGATGTCGACTGATCCGAAGGGCGAGCAGAAAGAAGGAAACAATGGAAGTTTCACGCAGTTTACAACGCAAAGAAGAGAGGGTAATGATCAGTCTAAAACGAGGACTGCCCGGATGGAGAAAAGGCAAGAAGATTATTCATATTCAAAGAGTAAGAGAGAAGCAAGGAGACTGTCAGTGGCACAGAAGCTGAAAGAGCTAGAGATGATGGATATTACCAATGTGGATCATGTTCTCGACATCGAAGAGGTTCTTCATTACTATTCTCGCCTTACTTGCCCTTTCTATCTTGACATTGTCGACAAGTTTTTCATGGACATGTACACAGAATTATTGGGTGCGCCTGCTTCTCCAAGAAGTGTCAATTCGAGACCAAAATTTCGATCAGTGAGAGCCTGATCAATACGTTTTCTTTTGCCTCTCTGTTTAGAGAATTTGGGACAGGTCAAGAATTGAAGTTATCATAATTACTTCTGTTGCTACTTTTCTTGTCTTCTCTTTAATTGTGATTTAGTTGTGATTCGCTTTGTTTATATTTGTCTCCAATCCATTAATTCTTTGAGCTTTTCCTGTAAATCTCTGTGTTTACTTTTCTTAACTTCCTTGATTGATGCCATTTGACACAGAATTGTGAGACAATGTTTGCAATTTTACTTTGAGATATGCTTATTTATTGTACATTGATTACATATCCAATCTGATCAATTGCATCCCTTTATGGAAGTGGCCTTGTGGGTTGTCACTGGTCAGGGGACTTGGAAGACTTAGAGCCCGAGAAAGTAGGCTCTCCCTATCTCTTTTCTTTCCTGTCTTTTTTTTTGGTGTTGGTGTTGGTAAAAAAAATAGAGTTTCTCAATATCAAAATGAATAAATTTCACCTTGAAAGTATTGATCAAATGGTTGTGTTCCAATCATTAAAACATGAAACTTCTGTAAGTTTGAAATTTGAGTTTTAACATTGCATTCTCCTTTCCTCAAAGTTTGAGTCTCAACACTACATTCTCCCTTTCCCAAGCAAGAAGCCTCCATTCTATTAAAAAAATGAAAAAATTTGTTTATGGCACTAAAATGCTAGCTGATCATTAAAAGATTGGCCATTGTTCATAGAAGTATAACTTGTTTCTATATATTTGATTCGATATTGATATCGAGTTGAGCCAACATGAATTGGTCAGAACTGTTCAGTCTTATACACGATTGGCATATGGCATATATAGTAGCTGCGTTTTCAACCTCCCAATTTCAAATTGGCAAAGCCCAACTACGACTAGAAATTAACTGACAAACTTAAACAAGTCCATGACTTTAACTAGGCCAAGAATCTGTATTCCATTTTTTTTCGCCTGGTATGCTGCTGGAAAGTGTCGTTTCGGTTTGGACATGGTTGAGCAAAGTAGAGAAATTATAATGGTTTGTTTAAAAACATTGTAATTCGTGTTTATGTGATGTTAAATTATGTTTTTGCTGCGTAAACTACACAAATTATTATATCAAAATTCATATTAACACAACAAATACAAAATATATATTTTTGTTACTAATTTCATATATAACTTTTATCAAATTTTAATGTCATTTTTACGTGCATTTTTTAGTATTTTTATCTCCGTGGTGTCTAGAGTTGTAAATATTCGATCCAAATTGAAAAGTTGAAACATGTTAGTAGGAAAGAATTGTTTTTCTCAGGAAAGAGCCCATACCGGGCGGATTTTAAAAACTATATAGTGGGCTTCTTTTCGATCCATGATATGAAAAATTAGGGATTGAGGCCCTGGGTTGGGATGGCTAAAGATAAGAAGATTTACAAGGTTTAACTTTTCATTTTAATAGTTCTTTTTCTCTTTTGATGAAAATTTTGAGGCTATTGACTTATGAGGTTGAACTAGACTCTAAAATCTTTACAGAAATTTATTTTCTTTATGCCTTACTGGTAACTTAATTTAGCTTATAATATTAAAACATTAAATTAGAATCATTACAACATGAACATGTTTAAATCATATAAATTCATTTGCAAAATTTAAAATCTTGTTATCAATATATAAAATAGTAATTTAAGTTGTAAAGACATCTATAAGATTTTTTCTACGCGAAATGAGTTTAGAAATGGAATGTGATGTTTGCGAACAAGGATGTGTTTCTTATAGACGATAATTAAAAGAAAGCAACAACAATTTTGTCTTTTTTTTTTCCTTTTTAACTGTAGAAATCATATAGAGGAGAACAGTATGAAACCTTTATATATATAAATATATATATATATATATATATATTTATATAATTGAAATGAAAGAAGCAAAATAGGACTTTGAGACCTTGCCTTTAAACTTTAAGGAAAAATGTGATCACAATTGATGCAATAGTTTTGTCTAGCACAATTATTCTTGACAACGCAAGTGTCCTTGAAGGTTCTTTGATTTGGTATATGTGTTTGTCATGCATTGAGTAAACTATATGGTACACTCGTCATAATTCGAATAAAGATCAATGCTAAGTACAACTAATTTGAAGACAAATATGCATAGTCTAATTAATAACGATTAGACATTTACATTACAGATGACATAAATTTCTATAAATTAACTGACTTGTGTGCACCGAAAAGATAAAAAACAGGAAGAATCAGAGCCTGGTGGACGAAACAGATATCAAGATAAAGAGAATTATTTCATGCACAATCAGTATTAAAAGGTTGTCGCCTACTTAATATTTCTATTTAAAATAGTTAGTATGGTAAATAAAAAGACATGTAATAATATGTAATTAAAGGTATTCATGAGTTGAGTTAGATCATGTCCGTCAGCGTTTATCTAAAGCTCGGCCTAATCTGTCAAATTCGAAAGGTTTCAAGTTAGAAAAAAAAAAGCATATTTTTAAATATTAAGAAGTTTTTTTTCTTCTGAAATCAAATATTAAGAAGTTATTAAAATATAAATGTTTTAATGTTCAAAAATACATTTTTAAATAAAAATTATTAAAAATATTTTTATTAATAATTTAATATCTCGGGTCAAGTCAAGTCTAGACTCCAAAATTATTGTCCAAAGCTAATCCAAATTGAATGAGGCTCACAAGTCAAGTAGGTAATTTGATCCATTTGTCTAATTTTAACTTGTAAAATTTAAAAACACCCTGCAAAACTAGTACATATTTTCGTTTTCTTTTTTAACTAATATATTCTCAATTTATAGAATTAATGTAAATAATGTTCGAGCTGGCGATATTAAAAAGGACAAGATATTATTAGGGAATTCAATACTACAATTCGAAACAAAAATAACTATATATATTACTATAGGATATATGCATATGAAAAATTCTATTCATACCCACTTTTTTACATTTTCTATCCCATTTTCTTCATTAAGTTACTGTTTATCACACTGATAATGAGATAGAGATATTAAAAAAGGATAAGATATTATTAGGGAATTCAAATACTACAATTCGAAACAAAAATAACTATATATATCATTATAGGATATATGCATATGAAAAATTCTATTCATATCCACTTTTTTATTTTTTTATCCCATTTTTTCTCGTTAAGTTACTGTTTATCACACTGATAATGAGGTATGAATAGTAAAAAAAGAGTATATTTAAAATTTTTCTATGCATATCCATATAAGGATTAAAATATTGGCACACACATCTCTTTAAGTTATTCATCTAATCTGCCAAGTGGTTTTAATATACACGGCTAATTGCTTGTTATTTGGAAAAGAAAACAAGAGAAGAAATATGGAGTGAGTTTACAATTTCTATATTGAGAGATGACTGAAAGGGAATAAAAGTAGGAAATAAAGTTCAAAATTTATGAAATGGGGAAGAGAATCTTTTCAATCTTTCCTTCCACTCATCAATTTGGTGGATCCCATTCCCAACCGACTTTCCCAAGAGAAAAAAAAAACTGAAAACCCAGAACAAAGTTGGAAAAAGGAAACCCTCAACACACGGAATCTGAAATGTCACAAGGATTTTGTTCTTGATAGGATTCCAATGGTATATCATAGTTCTATGAGATTCCAACGAGGAAAAGCAGTGGGAGACAGGAGGGAGAATACTCTTCCTTTCAAGCAATCCATTAGTAATTCAACATGTAGTCTTCACCAGACACATTCACCCGCAATGGAAAGAGAAGGATAAAGGAACCATCTTTTCTTCCCCGACTTGTCTCACTCAGCACTTGCAGCTGGTGAGTGAGAAAGAGATGGGAAGGGAGTATGGGGTTGAAATTTCTTTGTGGGGGCTAGCTCATCTCTTTCATATCCTCGGTTAACACATCATGCATTTTGTTCCACACGTCAACTATCTTTTTTATCTGATCTTGGAAACATTTCTGTAATAATGTCTGCCGATAGTATACGTATAGCCTTCTGTTTTTCTTAAAACGTAGGGTTTAGGTGTCGTAGCATGGGGATTCAAGAAATTCATTAAAGTGCGTAAAGAGAGTCCCGCTAATTTATTTTATTTAGTTGTAATCAGTCATTTATTTGATTCTAAGAGATAAATTTATGTCTCCATTTCAAAATTTTGGTTTGCGAAGATGCTAACGCATGGGAAAAGATTAATATGCCGACAAGGCTTGTTGAATAATTCGTCTCATTTATCTTATTTCAACTTAAAAATTCTTAACAAAATCGATCTTTTATTTTTTTTATTATGTTTTAGTATTTAAATATTAGAAAAGATCTTAGATTTTCCTCACCATTTTGGTATAATCTCGAAAAAATTTTCTTCCCTCAAGAATATTCAAGGAAATTTATTCGTTTTCCTTGAAGTGATCACTCCATCATCAAATTTATTAAAATATTTTATCAAAAATTTTAATTTAATTTATCTTCAATTGCAGATCTTAACATTTGATTTTGAAGATTTGTTGACAATATACTGTATCTTATTTTGTTTTATAAGACTGACTTACAATGGTAGAAAACTAATTTAGTTTTTCGTCATTTCATATCTTTATATATGCTTTTGATTTTTTAATCCAACAATTAAATTTATACTCTATTTGCATAAATTATGCCTGCCAAATCAATTGTTAAATAATATTTTTTTTATAAAAAAACAAATATACTTTTAAAAAATGAAAACAAATTCAACTTTTTATAAAGTGGTTTTAGTTTATTTATCTATGTCTAAAAAAGATTGTACGGCAACATGAGATAGAAATCTAAATTAAGTAAAATTAAAGGTGAAATATTATAATAAAAGAATAAATTATAGTAAGCTAAAATTAAAAGGGGAAACACGTGTTTGGTGTTTGGTTGGAGATTTATAATTGTTTAAAAAAAATAAAAAGTTAATTTGGTTTTTGTTAAGTTCACATTATTGTAATTTTAAAATTTATAACAAACTTCTTGATTTTAAAGATTTATAAATGATGATTGAGGTATAATAAATAAACAAATAGTATCGTGATTTTAATCCCTCTAAAATTAATGCATATTAACAATCTTGATTTTGAGATATCAATTAAATTTTTTAAATTTTGGAAGGGACCAAAGTCTGTTCCGTTCATAACTACTGTGTGCCCTGCGTGTATACTCAATAGGGATGAGGAAGACCTAAACCTCTTCGTCTTTTCCTGCTCTTGGAAGCTGTAGTTCTGGAATTCTTTTCTTCATTAATGGAACATAGGCTGGTGTCACCCCGTTTCATGGAATTCTTTTATGCTTCAATGCCTGGATTCCCCTTTCGATGGTATGACGAAGACTTGGTGGGTTTCGGCCTTTGCAGCAGCTGTTTGGTCTATATGGCTAATGCAGAATGAGGTTGTATTTGATTGCAAAAAACTCAATCTAGATGAGTTGATTTTCTTTGTCAAGAGGCGATCACTAATATGGATTAAAGCTCTTGTTGGTGATGGCCTCGTTCATGAGTGCACGGTGAAGTCAACCTTCTACTTTTGTTCCTAACTTATCTGCGAAGACTTGTCGTCTTGTGTCCCATTGGATCCCCCAAAATGTTGGACAACTCAAATTCAACGTGGATGTTTCATCCAGGGGAAAGCCTGGCCCAGGTGGCTGTGGAGGTATTTTGAGAGATTGACATTCACACATTCTTGCTATCTTCTTGCGGGTCCACTTGGTGTTATTGACTCTAATGTGGCAGAGAGCTTATTGCTATCAAAGTGGCTTTGGAAATATTTTGGGATTCTAGTAAATGTAATGATTCTTACCTTATTATTGAATCAGACTCCATATATGGTTGCCCTCAATTGGTGCAGGAAAAATGATCGAAGGCCTGGGAAACTATGGAACATCATCTTGGATATTGATCCTGTCTGATAAATGCAACATTCAATGGCAGAAAGTTCTCAGGGAGCTAAACGGACTTGCAGACTTGTTGGCCAATGCTGGCGTTAATAGAACTAGTTGGCTTAAGAGCCTGGTGGTGACCTGGATGACCATATTCCCTCTTGGTGTTCTGCTTCATGTTTCTAGTTTCCTGTCATTTTCCAGATTTTCGTTGTATTTCTCAGACTATGTATCCCCTGCTTTTGCTTTTGATGCAATCCTTGATTTAGCAAAAAAAAAATCAATACAATTCAAAGACATGCTTATGGCTTATGAATTCATTAGCCAACGACAGAAGCTAAGCACGAAGCCGTATGTATGTTTCCCTGAGAGGGAGGGCTACCCACTGGACCTTCAATCAACTTCCACCAATCAATTCCGCTTTGGAGCCACCGCTTCCTCTTCCATTATCATAGGGGTATGGGGTTCGAGACAAAGAAAGATCAAACCTTAGGTGAAATCAAGTTTAGGGATTTTCTCGAACCCTTGTTCAAGGGTTAAATTTTGATCGTAAATTTTCTCTTGATTTTTTCTTTTAATTTAATAAAATTAATTATAAATTTTAATCAAGTTAGCTAGAGTTAAATTAATCCTTTAATGAGTTGATTTGATAAGATTTTGTATAAAATAAGCATTATATGCGTTTAAAAAAATGATATGGCAGTTTTTTTATTGGTACTTAAAAAGTGATTTTTAAGGATCATTCTAATATAAAGTATTCCCTTGATGTATGTATGTATGTATGTAGAGATTAAAAACTCCACTAACTATATATTGGATAATAGTCTTTTATATATGGTAACACAGCAAGTATGTCTTGGTTGGCCACTTGTATTATTTTCCTTTTTATTCACATGATTAATGGACCCTACATACAAATAGTGTTAACCCTCTCACATATCTTAATCTCAAGACATAATCAAGTCGAGTTGTGGCGGCAAAATGGACCCCAAAAGATAAGAGACGTCTATCTATGTAGTTGAATTATACTCTGATTTTGACATGTATCTTTCAATATTTCTGCTCTCATATTAATTAAAGTAGCTGGAACCAAACTTACAACATTGAATCATTCACCATAACATTAAGTTGAAAGTCACATTAATTGATAATTATAGTTTGTTTTACGGGCACGAGAAAGGAATGCAAGATGACATGCCAGCAGAGAAAAGAAAAGGGAAGTTTGCTAAGAGGGAAAGTGCAGGCTCCCACTTTTGGGAGCCCCAAGACATGTGGAGGAGAGATGGTCTAATGATTGAAGAAGACAAGTTGCAAGTAGTGGTCCCTTGGAGTTCAATATCGCTGATCAAAGGCAACGAGTGAGTGAAGATGAGAGTTGTTCAATATCACAAAATTCCTTCACTGTTGTCTCAGTGTCACCAGTATTGATTATACACTTGCACCTGATCTTTCTGCTCAGTCATGTTCCGCTGTGTTCGCCTCGCGCGCCTGCATGTCTTGGCCCTTTCATCTGCTTAATAAAGTGTATGCAGAAGCAAAAGAGAAACTTTTATATATTTGATACAAAGATCGTGTCAGCTGAACCTGCCATCTATATGTACAACATTATTATATTTATGCGAAAATATATTTGATCAGACACTGCAAGATATGGCTTCGGATATGCTTTTATTTTCTTACCCTCTCAAGGATAGAACCCCTACCGTTTACACTTTAATTATCGATTTCTATAAGAGTATCTTGAATCTTCAATCTTGTAGAAAAATCAAATACTCATTAACAAATAATTTTATTCATCAAAACAACTAAAAACAGTGATAGCTGAACTTCGACTCACCAAGTACGCCTCACAGTAATTTTTATTTTTCACACGTACAGTTCATGCATAATATGTTGCTTTTATAAGTTTGAATAATATGTAAACACTCATACCAAAGCATTACTTAAACTACCAATAATAACATGACAACTAAGCAACACTAACTCTTGGTTTAATTCCAACATTACCTCCCTTAAACCAAGTCTTCAAACTTCACCATGCCAAGCACCTGCTTGAGTTTCAAGAACACATTTGCCTTCAATGGCTTTGTAAAGATGTTTGCTGTTAACACCTAATTTTGTCTCATTCTGTTATTATTATTATTATTATTATTATGTTTATTTTTATTTTACTATTATTTGTTTTGTTATTATTTTTATTTTTATCTTTATTTTTTGTTTAGTGTCCAATCAACCCTACTTCCCAGGCCATCCCATCGCCGGCCAGTTAGTCTGCCAACCACCCATAGCCCTTCCCCTCAGTTGTCTCGTCTGTCACCCTCCTCGCCAGACCCAAGCTTCAAAGCCCCATATCATTTCCCCTCTAAAAACCCTCATCCGGTCACAATCAAAAGGGGGGGTCATTCACTCTTTCCTGCCTTCTCGACAACAAGGGGATTGTAGCTTCTTTCCTCTCGGCCGGCCAGTCCCCATTCAACCAAAACAGCCCCAACACAGCCCCTGCTTGTCATCGTGAATCACTATTGTCAACCGTTCAACCACCACCGAGACACCACTATCACCACAGAAACACCATAACCTCGACCCTCCAACCAACTACACAGCCACGCACCACCATTATCACCAAACCACCATCACCGAACATCAACCGTCAATCAAATCATCATCATCACCATCAACGAAACCAATCCCACTAACCCAGATCTGGAAACCCCCAGAACCGAGAATCTCGAGCCTAATCTCAGACCCAAATCTCCACCAACCTGCAAAAAGAAACGAGAAAGCAAACCAAACCACAGCAACCACAAAGAAAACCACAACTAGATCCAAAATCATCAACCCAAAAACCGAGAAAATACAACAAAAAAAAAGGGAAAAGTCTTTCGGGAAAAATAGATTTGAGAGGTTGGAGTGATATTTGGGCTAAATAGAGGTTAGATCTGAAAAGAGGGAGGTAAGGGGAGTGTTTCTAAGGTTACGAATAGTCACTAGCAACCGGCGCACGGTGGCTGGTATTCGTCTGGCGAAGGAGGGAATGAGAAGATTTTGGGTTTTGAGTTTTTGGGCGTGAAATCTGATAAAAAACGAGTTTTAAGAAAAAAAGAGGTTGCCTTTGTAACTGAGAAAAAAAGAAGAATAAAAAGGGATCCGCGTGCGCACTTGACCTGACCAAGATCCGCGTGCTCGCCCGAGGAAAGGAAGACCCCGTGCGCTAGCCTGAATGTTCGCTCGCCCCAGAGGAAAGGTTCAGGAGCTAGCCCACCAGAGAAAAGCCGAGTACGCGAGCACACTTGTCAGTTCATGAGTTCGCTCGCCCGCTGAGGAAAAGGAAGGATCCACGTGTTGTTCCCATTGGACCCAACCAAGATCCGCGTGCTCGCCCGAGTGCTTGTTCGCTCGACCGAGGAAAGAATAGGATCCATGAGTCCGCTCGCCCGCCCAAAGAAGTAGCCCACTCAGCGAGTTCGCCCGCCTGCCAAAATTGCGAAGATCTGTGAGCTTGCCCGCCCGAGGAAAAGGAAGAGCTCGCGCCACTAGCCAAAAATTGCAAAGATTTGTGAGCTCGCCCACCCCGCCAGAAGGAAGAAGCTGTGAGATCGCCGCCTGAAGAAGAGGGAATACTTGTGAGCTAGCTCGCTTGTCAAGAAGCTAGGCCATTCAAGGAGCTCGCCCGCCAGAGAGCTAGCCCGTTCACGAACTCGCCCGCTCGTAGAGAAGGAAGCCCACTTACTCGCCCGCTCAAGGAGTTCGCCCGAAGAGGGTACAGTTCTTTTTTTTCATTTATTTCATTCACTTGTTTTATGGAAATAATTGTTTAGGTAAAAAATAATAAAATAGAATAAATATTAATTAAAAATAAATGGAATTCTTTCGAGGATGGGATGTCATGAGACTCACAAGTAGTGATTTCTTGACTGGTCCCTAGGTGAGAAGAGTCGTGTTAAATGTTACCAGAGTATTGGGATATTTAGTATGATTTTTCAATAATTTAATTTTTTATTAAAAATAAAAATAAATAAGTTTTTAAAAGAAAATCCAAAAAGGAAATTTATAATAAAAATTAAATTTAATTAAATATTTTTCCGAGGATGGGATGTCATGAGACTCACAAGTAGTGATTTCCTGACTGATCCCTAGGTGAGAAGAGTTCACTAAGTGTTACCAGAGTATTGGGATACTTAGTGCAATTTTTCAATAATAAGAATTTTTATTTAAAATAAATAAGGAAATATTTATATAAAAAATCAAAGAATTCATTTGCATCATTTATTAACTGTTTGCATCATATGCATTTATAATAATTTTTGAAGCGAGTGTGAATCTTCCGAGGATGGGATGTCATGAGACTCACAAGTAGTGATTTCTTGACTGATCCCTAGGTGATGAAAATTATTTCAAATGCTGCCAAAAGTATTGGAGTATTCGATTTAATTATTCAATACAAAAGGGTTCACATTCATTTTCGATAAATAAAATCTAACTTTTTTTTAAAAAAAATTAGAAAAATAATTTTGATAAATAATAAAATGCTTCAAAAATGAAATAAAAAGGAATTAATTTTAAATATTAAATTGAGACTATTTTATTAAAACAAAAAGGATAACACATGATTATTATGGTACCGTTTTTCAATGGGTGTCGTAGGGGTGCTAATCCTTCCCCACGCGTAACCGTACCCCCGAACCCAAGTTTTGTTTTCGCAGACCAAAAATTATCTTTTTAATAAAACTTAATTAATTTTGAGATTTTGTTAAAAAGATAAATATTTTTAGGTGGCCAATCACACCTAGTCAAAAAAGATTGGTGGCGACTCCCTTTTTGTTTTTAAATGATGTTTTTCAAAATCGTCGAGCGCGAAGCCGTTACGACAACTTGACGACTCTACTGGGGACCCTTTTTGAGGGTCAAGCCATTCATTAATCATGTGTTATTCAAAGTTTTAATTTAATAGTCTTGATTGATATTTAAACTTAATTCACTTGGATTTTGAAAATAATTTTGCTTGCATTTGCATTTTATGTTATTTATTCTATGTTTTGTACTTGTACATACTTGTTGTTAATAAATTGTTGAGGTATTTAGGATAGAGAAAATAATTTAATTTGAGTCTGACATGTTCCCTCATGCACACACTTGCACTTGCATTTGCATAACATGAGCCCTATACCCGGGTTTCGTCCTTCTTAGGAGGGAGTAGAGTACCTTTGCTCTCGTGAGGTAATCACCTCCGCAATGGCAATCGAAATACTCCCACTCGAATTAAATCTTACTAGTCCAGTGTGGATGACAGTGAGATATAATTTGGGAACCTTTAGATCTTCATATCCCAACCCAGCATGTAAAAGGCCTTAAGAAACCGATCCTAGCTAGAGCCATGTCCAATTTTTGTAGAAATTATCCTGAAATTAGGACACATGAGGGAACGTTTTACTACTTCTTTTTCATATCATTTTTCAAATTCATGCTCTCATAAAATCAAAAGATATTTGTCTTCAAATAAAATTTCGCAATGTTACAATTTTGAAGAATGAAACAATGATTTATTCGATTTTTCTTCTTTGTCTAAAAAAAAAACATGAAAAGAATTCATTCATTGAACTTAAATAACGGAAAATTTTGATTCTTTTATTCTTAAAGTTTTACATTAATGCATTCACATCACATAATAAGGAAGGCATTCATCTTTTTAGGTTTAAAGGAGGTTAGAGACATGGGAGATCAATTAGAAGCAAGACTTACTGCTTTGGAGAATAATCAAGAGGAGTTTGGACATGATATACAAGAGATAAAAGGAAAACTGGCTAAGATAATGAAGATACTTGAAAACTTTGAAGAGACTAAAGTGGTCCATCCTCAAGGGTCATCGTCACTTCCAAGACAACTACATGTTGAATCATCAGCAAGTGGAGACCAATCAACTTTTCATGAAATGGCTTGCCAGGGACACTCCGATGCTCTCAACTGTCCAGACGATGATCCCGTGGTAGAAGAGGCTATGAAAAGGGTAGAAAAAGTAATGGATGAACTTAAGGGCCTTACAATTAAAGCAGAACCTTATGGCCTCAAACAATCCATACCAAGTAGGCCATTACAAAACCCTAACCTTCGTCCTAATTCTTTTCGGCCACCTATCCAAGCACTCCAAACAGGACCTCCTACTTTTGTTCGACCTCCACGAATTGGTCCACGGCCAAGCTTTTATCCTCGACCTACTTTTCAACCACATGTTCAAGCTTTTGGAACAAGATCTCCTAGTCTCGCCCAACCTCTACATACCTGTTCGTCTGTGAACCCATATGCTCATGCCAATTCTATTCGACCACCTTTTCAGCAAATCCCTAACACCCTAGCTTTTGCGCCACCACTTGCTCAAGTTAAAACTCAAGCTATTGGCCAAAAACAATCCAAGAAAATAAAGTGCACGCAGCTTGACCTGTTACTCATAACATACGGCAAACTTTTTTCCTATCTACTTGAAAGGCACCTTATTGCCCCCGTGTTCTTAAAACCCTTGGAGCCTCCGTACCCGATATGGTACAACGCAAATGCAAGATGTGAGTACCATGCAGGAAATATTGGGCATTCCATCGAAGATTGTAAGGCTTTCAAGTATAAGGTGAAGGGATTGATTGACACAAAAGTGCTCGATATAGGGGAAGTGGTCAGCCAGGAATTTGCAACGCTTGATTAGGGTTTAGAGGATGAAAAACCAGCTGTTGTTGTGAAATTTCTTTTTGAAAGACTTTGAATGTAAGGGGCATTAGTAGAGAGTCTAGTAAGGAACTTTTTGAGTCTTGTAACAATTCCTTTATGAACATAATTCCTTTATGAATATGAATGTTACAAGGTTTTATTTAAGTTTGCATCCACTTCATTCATGTGAATGTGAATAATATGATTTTGATCAAACCAAATAAATGGTCAAACAACAATTTTCAGTTGGGGTACAACTTGTGATACTCTGAAATAACAACAAGGTTGAATTTTCTTTTTATTTCACAATTTCCATACAATAAAAGCATCATACTAGCATGGCAAGTATGACATCTAATTTTAGGTTGTGACGGATTCGGTGTAGATACAGCTCGATCATCGAAAACTTCGGAGATAGTTTTGGACCATGGAAGAGACAGAAATGAGTCGAATGGAAAGAATGGAAAAAGCTCAACAGGAGATGAGAGAGCAATTATCACAGATGGCAAGTTTGTGGGAGAGATTGAACAATGAGGAAATGGGACAATTAGCCACTCAAGAGGGCATCGGTTACGAAACGCTGAAGATTCTTTTTGTCCACTCAACATTGGCTCCCGAGAAACCCAATCATCTCAAGAGCCACAAGCAATGCCCACCGAGGGTTATGTGTGCCCTGATATGCCATCTGCAGTCGACCTTAGTCAGTTTCAAGGGCACGCAACTCCCACCATGAACCCCCTCGAACCAATTCATGTCGCTAATTTGGATAGTCACAAAGAGCAAGGGATGCCACATGTGGAAGGAGGCTCAAGTTCCCGACAAAAGATAGAGCTTATAGAAGAAAGGCTTCAAATTGTTGAAGGAATGGATTTCCATGGATCTTTAGATGCGGCCGAATTATCTCTAGTGCCTGGTGTGGTCATTCCTTCAAAGTTTAAAGCTCCAGAATTTGAGAAATATGATGGGACCACTTGTCCAAAGGCTCATATCACTATGTACTATAGAAAAATAGCAGCGCATGTGCACGATGACAAGCTGTTGATCCATGTTTTCCAAGACAGCCTTAAAGGATCTGCTGCTAGGTGGTATACACAATTGGGCAGGGGCGATATTCATTCATGGGAAGATTTGGCAAGGGCATTTGTCGCCCAATATAAGCATATTGTGGATTCGGCCCCAGATCGTTTATCTTTACAAACTATGGAGAAGAAAGCTACTGAAGGCTTTAGAGAATATGTCCAGAGATGGAAGAATGTTGCCACCCAGGTCCAGCCTCCCCTCACGGAAAAAGAGACTGCAACTCTGTTTCTTAGTACCCTCCAGGCACCATATTATAATAGAATGATTGGGAATGTTACGAAGAATTTTACTGACATGGTGGCCTCCGGAGAGATGATTGAGAATGCAATCAAGAGGGGCAAGATCAAGATAGATGACATTGCTGATAACAAGTCAGAAAGAAGGGAAGAAGAAGTACAAGTTGCAACATTTGAGGAACAATTTCCCAAAAATTCCATTCCACATAATCCTTATTTGTCTCACCCATCATATGGTCCAACCTTGAACAGTGTCTCCTATGATCCTTATCTTTATTCACCAGTCCCACAGCCAGGACTTCCAACAAACTCTTGTCCTCCAACGATTTTTCATGCGCCTATCTTCATGCCTAGGCCAGTAGCTCAACCTCCTCAACAATCAACAAACAACAGAAAAAGATCAAGAAGCAATCAAGTAAAAATCCCAATTCCAATCTCCGATCTTTTGCCCTTTTTGATAAAAAACCAATATTTAGCCCCCATACCTTTGAGAACAGCACCAAACCCGCTGGCCAAGAGCTATGATCCGAACAGCAAATGTGACTATCACATGGGGGCAATTGGGCATGCAACAGAAAAATGCAGACAGTTGAAGGAAAGGATTGAAGAGCTCATCAATGGTGGAATCTTGACTCAAGAACTCATGGAACAGTGGAAGTCCACTTTAGTGTAAAATCATGGCATTTTGGCAGATCAATCTGGAGGAAAACGGAGATTTTGAGATTTTGAAGTCTGTATTTTGTCGGAAAAATGCTTGTCGTTCTCGTTGGCCTAGGTGACAATTGTATGAGCACAACTTTTTGCATAATTTATTTTCCAGTGGCATATGACAAGAATGTTTCTTTTCTTCACAATAATGATAAATGATTATAAGAAAATCGGTGATTACTGTCAAAGATGAATGTATTGAATCATTCTTGGATCATGTCTCCATAAAATCTAAGGCAGTCGAGAGCTAAAAAGCTAAATTGGGGCATAAAATTTTGAAAGTTCTATTTTGTTTTCACTTTGACCATGATAGGTCTTTACTGTTAATGATTTTTAAGAAATAACCGATTTGCAAAACTTTTTGAAATTTTTTGGAAATGAATGACAATCTCGAAGATTTTGGATAATGGCAGTCAAATATGTGGCAAGATCATTGTGAAATACATTTCCACCTAAATTCTTGTACAAATCCCAAATTCTTCAATCTTGTACTCCCGAGATGCCCTTTTCGCCCATGTTTTTGGGGCAAGATAAAAAAAAAGAGGAAAAAAACAAAGAAGGGGCAAGAAAAAAGAGAGAGAACCAAAATCAAGGATTTTTCACCGTTGTCCATCTGCATAATACCTCGAGCTGCGCATCACCTTTTTCCTTAAATGAATTTTCGATGTGTGAGGTCAAGTTCTGTCATATTAAAGTGTCGCATTACAAGAAAAAAAAGAGAAGAAAGAAGAAAGAAACAAACGAAGAAAAAGAAAAATAAAATTGATTGTGACATCATGCAAACATGATATTCAGAGGATCTCAAATGCCAAGGGAAAACTTATCCTAAGAATTGCTTTTCAATAGAAGTATCTTAATTTGAGATGACGAATGGCCGTCTTTCATATTCCATTCACAAATATAAATATTATCCTTTTGCTACCCCTTTTGAGCCTGATAATTTCTTTCATAATAAACCTCCTCCAAGGATCACCCTCCACACTGGGGGGCATGCACGAAAAATATCTCTTCAAAGAAGATGAATGATTCAACTTCTGTACTTGATCAAATAAGATTAACTATGTGGTGGGACAATTTGGGGCAAATTGTTTTTGAAATCTTGGACATAAATCAATGGAAAAGGAAAAAAATGAAAAAAGAGAGAGAAGAAAAGATACATGTGAAAGTACACAAAGAAAGGTGATTCAAAGAATGAAAAAGAGTAAAAAAAAAGAGAAAAAGAGAGAAGAAGAAGGAGAAGAGATACATGGAAAATGGGAAAAAGAAAGGTGCTTCGAAGAGTGAAAATGATGGACAACCATAAGAGAAGAAATGATCCTTGGATTGATCACCTTCAAACACATTTTGGGCCTATTTACCCATTCTTTCAAAACCCTGAACCATGGCCTACATTACATACTTAAAAGTCCATTTTGATCAAATGGGGATGCTTGTATCGAAGAGCTCTTCTTTGGAAGATTCTCGCCATTATTTGGTTTGAATGAAATTTGAATTCTTGAATGCATGGTGGAACAATCAATAAAAAAACAAAAGAAAACAAAAGAAAGAATGAAGCTCTAGGGTGAAAACTCGAAAAGGGCAGTCTAGAGCGAACAATGAACTTTTCATGCAACCAAGTCAAGCAGTGACATGAACTGAAAATGTGAAAAAAGAATTAACAAGCCTTGAGAGACCCTCGAAATATCCAAAGATTTTGATGTCATTTGATCGCTGACATTTTTTGAAAAAGTTTGAACCTTTCTTCTTGTAAATACTCTCCCTGAACAGGAAAGACCTCAGTCATTTGTATCTTATCTTGGCATTTGTGGAACACCATTATTCGAGAATTTAAGAGATTGTCAAACCAAGTTGTAAATATTTTGTTTCTCTTCTCATTCAAAATTTTGTTTAAAACAAACAAAAAAGATGGAGAAAAAGTGGTGGTATTTTAAGAAAGCTATTTTAAGCTAAGTAAAGAATCATTGTTTTTTTTTTGTATAAATGGCAAAGTATGCCCCAAAAAAAGGAGCATCATGGCCACCAAACTTTCAATTGTCTAGTTGAAAAGATCCGAATAGGGTTTATGTCATTCATCTTGAAAAGTAATCACTAATCTTTCGAAAGGATCAGCTATCACTTGTGAAATTTAGATTCATTTCTCCTGGAAAATAGTTATGAGGAAAACTTAGTGCTATTAGTCAAAAGGCTATGATGAGAATGTAAGAACTCTGCAAAAATGGAAAATAGGAAGGAGCTTTCATGGTCATGTTGGGGGCAAAGGAGACAAAAAAGGCAAATGATGTGCCTCTTTGGCAAGATAGGAAAGAGTTTTGAAGTTAGAAAATGTACAGGATTGAGTGTCATGCATTCATGCATACATACACAATATCATACAGCATCAACATTGAAAGTTTTCGGGAAAAATTTTGAGATTAAAACATGTTTCTTAAGTTGAAAACTCAACACCATTCAACCAAGTTTTCAAAGGTTATGCAACCTTTTCCAAGAAAAAAAGAAAAAAAAAGAAAGAGAAAAGAGAAAGAAAGAAAGAAGAGAGAAAGAAGAGAGAAGAGAAAGAAAGAGAAAAAAAAAGAAAGAAAAGAGAAGAGAAAAAAAGGAGGGAGAGGAAAGAGAAAAGAAAGAAGAAGAAGAAGAGAAAAAAAAGAAAAGAGAGAAAGAAAAGAGAAGAGAAAAAGAGAGAGAGAGAAGAGAAAAAGAGAAGAAAAAAAAAGAGAAAGAAAAAAAAGAGGGGCAAGTTTGCTCATGATAAAGAAAATTTCAAATCCAGTTTTACCAGTGCAATGTTTAATCAAGATTAAAGTTTGATTTTCAGAAGATAAGCAAATTTCAAGTCCCCCGAGCACAAACTCAAAAATCTTAAGTCCTCCGGGCACAAAGTTTAACTTTCAAGTATAATTCTAACACCTCCGGGCAAGAATTTCGAACTTTTTAGATAAATTATAAGTCCTCCGGGCAAAATTTCAAATCTTTTCATGTGCAAATTTCACAATCATAAGTCCTCCGGGCACAATTCTAAGACCTCCGGGCGTAAACCTCAAGTCCTCCTGGCAAAATATTTAAAGTTTCATTGCCTCTGCTGCAAGAGGAGCACTTTTCAGAAAAAGCATTTAAGTCCTCCGGGCAAAATATTTAAAGTTTCATCGCCTCTGCTGCAAGAGGAGCACATAAAAAAAAACAAAATGTGAATGATTTAAATTTAAAGTTCCATTGCCTCTGCTGCAAGAGGAGCACTTTCCAGAAAAAGCATTTAAGTCCTCCGGGCACAAATCATAAGTCCTCCGGGCACAAATTTTAAGTCCTCCGGACACAAATCATAAGTCCTTCGGGCACAAATTCCAAGTCCTCCGGGCAAAATTTTAAAGTTTCATCGCCTCTGCTGCAAGAGGAGCACTTTTCAGAAAAAGCATTTAAGTCCTCCGGGCACAAATCATATGTCCTCCGGGCATAAATTCCAAGTCCTCCGGGCACAAATTTCAAGTCCTCCGGGCAAAATTTTAAAGTTTCATCGCCTCTGCTGCAAGAGGAGCACTTTTCAAAAAAAGCATTTAAGTCCTCCGGGCACAAATCATAAGTCCTCCGGGCATAAATTCCAAGTCCTCTGGGCACAAATTCCAAGTCCTCCGGGCAAAATTTTAAAGTTTCATCGCCTTTGCTGCAAGAGGAGCACTTTTCAGAAAAAGCATTTAAGTCCTCCGGGCAAAATTTTAAAGTTTCATCGCCTCTGCTGCAAGAGGAGCACTTTTCAGAAAAAGCATTTAAGTCCTCCGGGCACAAATCATAAGTCCTCCGGGCACAAATCTCAAGTCCTCCGGGCAAAATTTTAAAGTTTCATTGCCTCTGCTGCAAGAGGAGCACATTTCAGAAAATGGATGATTTAAATTTAAAGTTCCATCGCCTCTGCTGCAAGAGGAGCACTTTTCAGAAAAAGCATTTAAGTCCTCCGGGCACAAATCATAAGTCCTCCGGGCACAAATCTCAAGTCCTCCGGGCAAAATTTTAAAGTTTCATCGCCTCGCTGCAAGAGGAGCACTTTTCAGAAAAAGCATTTAAGTCCTCCGGGCACAAATCATAAGTCCTTCGGGCACAAATCTCAAGTCCTCCGGGCAAAATTTTAAAGTTTCATCGTCTCTGTTGCAAGAGGAGCACATACAAAAAAAAGAAAAAAAAAAGAAGGAAAAAAAAGAAAGAAAAAAAAAGCAAAAGGAAAAAAGAAGAAAAAAAGAAGGAAGAAAGAAAAAAGAAAAAGAGATTAAGTCATAAGCCGGACAAAATTAGTGTCTATTATCTTTGCTCTATTCCTGATCCTCAGCAATGAGCAAAGAGGGGCAGCTGTTGACACCTAATTTTGTCTCATTCTGTTATTATTATTATTATTATTATTATTATTATTATTATTATTATTATTATTATTATGTTTATTTTTATTTTACTATTATTTGTTTTGTTATTATTTTTATTTTTATCTTTATTTTTTGTTTAGTGTCCAATCAACCCTACTTCCCAGGCCATCCCATCGCCGGCCAGCTAGTCTGCCAACCACCCATAGCCCTTCCCCTCAGTTGTCTCGGCTGTCACCCTCCTCGCCAGACCCAAGCTTCAAAGCCCCATACCATTTCCCCTCTAAAAACCCTCATCCGGTCACAATCAAAAGGGGGGGTCATTCACTCTTTCCTGCCTTCTCGACAACAAGGGGATTGTGGCTTCTTTCCTCTCGGCCGGCCAGTCCCCATTCAACCAAAACAGCCCTAACACAGCCCCTGCTTGTCATCGTGAATCACTATTGTCAACCGTTCAACCACCACCGAGACACCACTATCACCACAGAAACACCATAACCTCGACCCTCCAACCAACTACATAGCCACGCACCACCATTATCACCAAACCACCATCACCAAACATCAACCGTCAATCAAATCATCATCATCACCATCAACGAAACCAATCCCACTAACCCAGATCTGAAAACCCCCAGAACCGAGAATCCCGAGCCTAATCTCAGACCCAAATCTCCACCAACCTGCAAAAAGAAACGAGAAAGCAAACCAAACCACAGCAACCATAAAGAAAACCACAACCAGATCCAAAATCATCAACCCAAAAACCGAGAAAATACAACAAAAAAAAAGGGAAAAGTCTTTCGGGAAAAATAGATTTGAGAGGTTGGAGTGATATTTGGGCTAAATAGAGGTTAGATCTGAAAAGAGGGAGGTAAGGGGAGTGTTTCTAAGGTTACGGATAGTCACTAGCAACCGGCGCACGGTGGCTGGTATTCATCTGGCGAAGGAGGGAATGAGAAGATTTTGGGTTTTGAGTTTTTGGGCGTGAAATCTGATAAAAAACGAGTTTTAAGAAAAAAAGGGGTTGCCTTTGTAACTGAGAAAAAAAGAAGAATAAAAAGGGATCCGCGTGCGCACTTGACCTGACCAAGATCCGCGTGCTCGCCCGAGGAAAGGAAGACCCCGTGCGCTAGCCTGAATGTTCGCTCGCCCCAGAGGAAAGGTTCAGGAGCTAGCCCACCAGAGAAAAGCCGAGTACGCGAGCACACTTGTCAGTTCATGAGTTCGCTCGCCCGCTGAGGAAAAGGAAGGATCCGCGTGTTGTTCCCATTGGACCCAACCAAGATCCGCGTGCTCGCCCGAGTGCTTGTTCGCTCGACCGAGGAAAGAATAGGATCCATGAGTCCGCTCGCCCGCCCAAAGAAGTAGCCCACTCAGCGAGTTCGCCCGCCTGCCAAAATTGCGAAGATCTGTGAGCTTGCCCGCCCGAGGAAAAGGAAGAGCTCGCGCCACTAGCCAAAAATTGCAAAGATTTGTGAGCTCGCCCACCCCGCCAGAAGGAAGAAGCTGTGAGATCGCCGCCTGAAGAAGAGGGAATACTTGTGAGCTAGCTCGCTTGTCAAGAAGCTAGGCCATTCAAGGAGCTCGCCCGCCAGAGAGCTAGCCCGTTCACGAACTCGCCCGCTCATAGAGAAGGAAGCCCACTTACTCGCCCGCTCAAGGAGTTCGCCCGAAGAGGGTAAAGTTCTTTTTTTTCATTTATTTCATTCACTTGTTTTATGGAAATAATTGTTTAGGTAAAAAATAATAAAATAGAATAAATATTAATTAAAAATAAATGGAATTCTTTCGAGGATGGGATGTCATGAGACTCACAAGTAGTGATTTCTTGACTGATCCCTAGGTGAGAAGAGTCGTGCTAAATGTTACCAGAGTATTGGGATATTTAGTATGATTTTTCAATAATTTAATTTTTTATTAAAAATAAAAATAAATAAGTTTTTAAAAGAAAATCCAAAAAGGAAATTTATAATAAAAATTAAATTTAATTAAATATTTTTCCGAGGATGGGATGTCATGAGACTCACAAGTAGTGATTTCTTGACTGATCCCTAGGTGAGAAGAGTTCACTACGTGTTACCAGAGTATTGGGATACTTAGTGCAATTTTTCAATAATAAGAATTTTTATTTAAAATAAATAAGGAAATATTTATATAAAAAATCAAAGAATTCATTTGCATCATTTATTAACTGTTTGCATCATATGCATTTATAATAATTTTTGAAGCGAGTGTGAATCTTCCGAGGATGGGATGTCATGAGGCTCACAAGTAGTGATTTCTTGACTGATCCCTAGGTGAGGAAAATTATTTCAAATGCTGCCAAAAGTATTGGAGTATTCGATTTAATTATTCAATACAAAAGGGTTCACATTCATTTTCGATAAGTAAAATCTAACCTTTTTTTAAAAAAAATTAGAAAAATAATTTTGATAAATAATAAAATGCTTCAAAAATGAAATAAAAAGGAATTAATTTTAAATATTAAATTGAGACTATTTTATTAAAACAAAAAGGATAACACATGATTATTATAGTACCGTTTTTCAATGGGCGTCGTAGGGGTGCTAATCCTTCCCCACGCGTAACCGTACCCCCGAACCCAAGTTTTGTTTTCGCAGACCAAAAATTATCTTTTTAATAAAACTTAATTAATTTTGAGATTTTGTTAAAAAGATAAATATTTTTAGGTGGCCAATCACACCTAGTCAAAAAAGATTGGTGGCGACTCTCTTTTTGTTTTTAAATGATGTTTTTCAAAATCGTCGAGCGCGAAGCCGTTACGACATTTGCAATTTGCTTCTCAGATGAGCAAACTCAACCACAATCTCATTGTCTTTTACCAAGTCTCGAATATAATGATACTTGATGTCAATGTGCTTGCTACGACCATGAAATATCGGATTCTTTGTCATTGCAATTGCCGACTTATTGTCACAAAAAATCTTCGTAGGCGTCACTTGTTCATGCTGCAATTCAATAAGCATTCTTTGCAACCACACTGCTTGAGTAGCACAACTTGCTGCTGCAATGTACTCTGCCTCTACAGTAGAGAAAGCAACACTTGTTGCTTCTTCGACAACCAAGAAAATACACCAGTGCCAAGATGAAAAACAAAGCTAGAAGTACTCTTCCGCATTTCAACATCACCTGCCCAATCACTGTCTGTATATCCAACAAGTTCCACATCATTAGCGCAAGTATAAAAAAATACCATCAGTAAGTGTACCTTTAATGTATCTCAAGATATGCATAGCTGCCTGCAAGTGAGATTGACGCGGATTCTCTATAAACCTACTAATAATCCCAACACCATACATGATATCTGGCCTTGTAGCTGTCAAGTATCGCAAACTCCCAACTAACCTCTTGTAGTTAGTTGCATCAATTAACTCACCGTTGCCATCTTTCACAAGCTTCAATCTTTCTTCAACAGGAGTCAAAATAGGCTTGCATGCCTCCATACTAAATTTCTTCAAGACATCACCTGCATACTTTTTCTGCAAAATAAAAATCCCAGCATCTGTTTGATTCACCTCAATACCAAGGAAGACATTAAACTCATGTCAGTCATCTCAAACTGAGCAATCATAGCCTCCCTGAAACTCACTAACAACTCTGGATTATTGCTAGTGAAAATTAAATCATCCACGTATAAACATACAATTATGAGATCACCATGCAAGTTAGATTTAACATACAAAGTATGCTTATAGGGACATCTCTGAAAACCATGATCAAGAAAATAAGCATCAATGCGAGTGTACCATACCCTAAGCACTTGTTTTAATCTATATAAGGCCTTTTCCAACCAATAAACCTTGTCTTCCTCTCCCTTCTTAACATAACCTGGAGGTTGTTCGCCATACACTTCCTCCTCAAGCACACCATTTAAGAAAGTTGACTTTACATCCATTTAAAATAGTTTCCAACTATTTTGGGCAGCAATTGAAATAAGCATTCTCATTGTATCAAGTCTAGCAACAGGAGCAAACAACTCAAAATAATTAGTATCTAGATTTTGCTTGTAACCCTTGGCTATCAAGCGAGCTTTGAAGCGATCTACTTCTCCATTAGGCTTGTATTTAGTTTTGTACACCCATTTAACACCAATCAGTTTCTTTTCCTTGGGAAATGTAGGAAGCTCCCACATGCCATTCCTTTTAATGGCATGAATCTCATCAACTATGGCTTGCACCCAACGATTATCATTTGCAACATCCTCCAATGTTAGAGGATCACAATCTGCAAACAAAGCATAGTAAACTATATCATCACTATCATCAAAAGAACCATAAGAATTACCAACCACATAATCCTACAGATGAGTCGGCATGCATCATTGTCTTTGTGGGTGACTAAAAGTCTATACAGGCATTGGCTCCTCCTCTAGATCATCATCAATACCACCAGCAACAACTGCAGGCCTTAGCTGTGAATCTTTTTCTTCACTTGACCAACCCAAATACCATCTTCAACAAAGGTGACATCCTTACTAACAACAATCTTCTTGGTCTTTAGATTATACTACTTGTACCCTTTTGTCACATGGCTATAGCTAATAAAAATACATTTTTCTGCTTTATCATCCAGCTTCTTCCTCAATTCATCAGGCACATGGGCATAAGCAACACAACCAAACACCTTAAGATGCCCGATGTTGGGCCTTTTGCCAGTCCAAGCTTCCTGTGGAGTCTCGCCATGAACACACCTAGTAGGACACCTGTTCAAAACATAAACAGCACAAGCAACTGCTTCTGCCCAAAAACCTTTAGGAAAATTTTTACTATGCAACATGCATCTCACCATATCTATCAAAGTTCTATTCTTCCTTTTTGCCACCCCGTTTTGTTGAGGAGTGTATCTAGCAGTCAACTGATGCTTAATGCCATGTTGTCGCATGAAATCATCACAAATAGTATATTCAGTACCCCTATTAGTTCTCAAAACTTTAAGAGTGCACCCACTTTGTTTTTCAACATAAGCCACAAAACTCTTAAAAGTATCACATGCTTCAGATTTATGCTTCAAAAAATAAACCCATTCCTCCCTATTGTAGTCATCAATAAAAGTAATGAAATACCTACTGCCACCATTGGAAGGAACTTCCATAGAACATAAATCGATATGGATAAGTTCAAGTGGCCTTCTAGCTCTCCAAGCTTGCCTTTTTGGAAAGACTTTCCTGTGCTTCTTTCCCAAAACACAAGTCTTACAAACTTTTTTTGGAACACTAATAGATGCTAAGCTGGACACCCACTTCTTTATAATAAGAAAATTAATACTATCAAAATTCAAGTGCCCAAGTCACATGTGCCACAACCAATTATCATCATCAATAACAGAAACATGGCAGGAAGGTCCCTTATAATTGAGTTGCAAAGGAAACAAACAATTTCTCGGCATTTTTACCTTTGTTATTCACCTTGTGCTCAGCATAAAAAATAATACAACCATACTTCTTGAACAGCAAGTCATAATTTTTTTCTTCCAATTTCCCCACACTCAACAGATTTTGGCACACTTTCAAAGAGTAAAACACTTTCGAAATATACTTAAGCGTACCATTCTTCAACCTGATGCCAATCTTACCTCTCCCATAAACCGATATATACCAATCATCTCCATGTTTCCCCGATGTGCGAAATGAATCATCAAAGTCAAAAAACAAAGTTTTATTTCCACTTAGATGATTACTACACCCTATATCCAACAACCATTGGCTGTCATATTCGCCTGCACTATTCGAACTGGCCATCAACAAGGTTTCAGTATTATCAGCACTATTCCCTACAACTTTCGCATGGTTATCTCTATTTTCTACTCTCCTCGAACTACAGTCTTTACTAATGTGCCTATTTTTCTTGCAATTATGGCACTGAATATGAGACTTGTACTTTGACTGATAATGCCCATACTTTTTGCACTTATAGCACTGAACATTAGACATATCACTATTTTGATCAAAATTACCTCTTCCACCTTGCTTTTGATCAGGCCTAAAATTCCTGCCTCTTCTCTGATTGGATTTGCCTTTGTTTGTTGACTCATCCCTTTTCGTCTTCACATCCACTTGAGCTTTTAGTGCCTGCTCAACTGCTATTGTAGTCCTCTTATCTAGCTTCTATTCAAGGGCTTCTGATGCTCCCTACAAACCATCAATAATCATAGACTTCAGATCCTTCTCCTCCTCAATAGTAGCAACAACATCAAATCGCTTTGTTAAAGTTCGAAGGAATTTCTCCATAATTCGAACATCAGAAATAGTTTCACCATTTGCTTTCATGTTGTTGACAATTTTGTGTATGCGTATAAAATAATCTGCAATCCGCTCATTTTTTTCTCGTTGAAGTAACGTAAACTGTCTCTTGTATGTTTGTAGGCATGTCTTTTGAACTGGTTCAACACCTTGGTAGGATTGAAGCAAAGTGTTCCAAGCCTCTTTTGATGACTTCGCATTGATAATCTTCTGAAACACTATTAACTCAACACTTTGAAAAATATAGTGGGTAGCCTGATCATCCTTGTTGCAAGCACAATTTAAATCTCGCCTCTACGCCACTGTCAGATTGTCAATATTTGGTGGTACAGCAACTCCTTGCTCTACGATCTCCCAAAAACCCAAAGTTTTTAGAAAAAACTGCATCTGAATTCTCAATTCTTGAAAATTATTTTTCTCATCAAATTTAAAGATCGGACAATGTGCATACTGCGTTTTTGCAGCCATCCAGCATCTTTTTGACCTCACATATAAAATGTAGAAAAATCAAATACTCACTAACAAATAATTTTATTCATCAAAACAACCAAAAACAGCGATAACCGAACCTTGGCTCACCAAGTACACCTCACAATAGTTTTTGTTTTTCGCACATACAATTCACGCACAATATGTTGCTTTTATACCTAAGTTATGTAGAGTTTTAATAACATGTAAACACTCATACCAAAGCATTACTTAAACTACCAATAAAAACATGACACCTAAGCAACACTAACTCTTGGTTTAATTTCAACAAATCTACATTTCATATTGGTTAAGTCTTGAAATTTTATGACAAATCAAATTTATATATATTGGAATTGAATATTTTTATCTCTCCTAGTCTCCTAGCATAATGATTTTATATTAGATGCTTAATAAGCTGCATAATTCAATACTTACAAAGACATTTTTAAAAGTTGTTTGTTTGAAAATTGTAAAGAGGCAAAAGTGATATGATACTCTTGAAAGACCTAGATCCGATTAATTTACACTTCAGAATGCTACACATGCATTGACACCAACTTGACCTTGTGAAAGTTTAGCCTGGCCTTTTTTAAACCAATACAAACGACAAAGTGGGATGTATCAAACCTTCACTACTAGCATGTTTCAAGACATGCAAGACTTCTTATAGGTCAAAAGCCTATTCTTTCGTTGCCTATTGGTCTCAATTTAGTTAATAAAATATTTTTTTAATTAAATTAAGATTAAAATTATTTATTTTATAAGATAAACATCCATAAATATTTTATTTAGTTTTGTAAATAGATAATATTAAAATTATTTTTGGATTAGATAGTATTTAAAAGTTATGGATTTGAGAAATCATAGAAAGGTGAAAAAGTGAAGAAGTTAAAAATATTCATGGTTCATTTTGGCTTAGGTGGACATGAAGTTAAATGATGCTTAATTACGTGTCATTCAAAGAAAATGTCTATATCAGTGTCCATGTGGACATCCTTATCAGATTTACTATAGACCTTGTTGAAGTGGACTAGGTCAATTATTACTGGGCTTTTCTATAAATCAAGTTGAAGACCATTGAGCCAAATGATAATCTAAGCCCAAGAGGAAAGAGGACTCAGAAGGCCCATAAATGATCCACTGGGTTATTATTTAAGCTATGGGGCTTAAAGGTAATTACGCGCAAAATAACTCTTATAAATAGGTCACAGGTATCATTCTTAAACCCTAAGCTCTATTTGCCTACTGAAACCCTGTCAAAACCCTGTCTGACTTAAGCATCGGAGTGTGCGCGCAGGGGAAAACCCCTGCGCCCCCTGATGGTTTTCTCTCTTGCAGAATTCTTGAAGACAAACTAACACGAAGATCGAGGATTTGACGTCAGCAAATATTTATTGTTATTTTTGGCAACAACAATTGGCGCCGTCTGTGGGAAATTGAACAAAAAGCCAAATATTAAGTCTGCGAGAGGGTGCAGAAGACCCGTGAGAGACTACTAGTTTCGCGAGAGATAAAAGAGTTATGTCGCGCACAAATAAAAAAAATAAAAAATAATAAAATATATATACCCGCGACAGACTACTATCGCACGAAAGGTTTCATGCGACAGAGCGATTCGCTCGCCCACATACATGCGACAGACACTCTATCACAAGCTAGAAGAAGGCTCACGCAAAAAAGCAATTAGACGAGAGAGTGGCTTCCGCACGAGATAGCATTAGGCGAGAGAGTGGCTAGCTTGTCGCACAAGTTTGTCGTCATAAGCCTGTCGAACAAAAGCCTCACATAGCCTGTCGGCGCATAATCTATTTTAGCCTTAATTAAACACATCAAAGACAAAAAGTAGAATAATATGCTAGGCAAGACACAGCATGGGCGAGAGACTGTATGGGCGAGAGACAGCATGGGCGAGAGACTGTATGGGTGAGAGACTGCATGGGCGAGAGACTGGCTCTCGCACCCGATAGGCGTGGGCGAGAGAATGAAAAATGTCAGATACAGCTTTGGTCGATAAAATGGCTTATACACCTAAGCTGGTTTTGGCTAGGAATGCAATTAATGAAGTCAGAATGCAATGAATATCACAAAAAGACAAACAACAATAATTAAGCTGACAACACTGTGGCGGGAGACAACACCGGGAGAGAGTAATTGGGGCGAGAGACAACATTGTGGCGAGAGACAACACCGGGCGAGAGAGTGATTGGGGCGAGAGACAACATTGTGGCGAGAGACAACATCGGGCGAGAGAGTGATTGGGGCGAGAGATAATATTGAGCGAGAGACTAGCTCTCGCCCCCCGACAAGTTTGGCGAGAGAACAGACGAGAGAGGCTCTCGCCGCGACAAACATTGAGGGAAAAGAACCTGATTTCTGCATGAAACAACACTGGGGCAAGAGACAACACTGGACGAGAGACTAGCTCTCGCCCCCGACAAGCTTGGCGAGAGAACAAATGACAGAGGCTCTTGTCGGGACAAGCACTGAGCGAAAGAACCTCTCGCGTGCGACAACGAAGGGATTATCGGTTCAAGTCAGGAGTTAAACTATTCATTAGATAATGATGACACATTAAAAAAAATGGCGGGAAAGAAAGTAGATTTAAAGTTCCTACTTTAAAGATAAAATAACCAATTCTTCAAATAGCCATGTTTTTACTAGCATATTTTCACCAAACTCTCAGCCTTCGAAAGTCTCAGCTACGCCATCTTCGATCCTTCGATCAGCAGTACCCTTAGAGTGCACAACCCTCTCTCTTTCCTCTCCTCTCTACCTCTCCGGCAATGGCTCCTCTATCTTCGCTGGACCGGAACGTGAGCGTTGCCACTATGCTCCATCTCTGCAACCAGCCATGTCTGCTACTGCGTTGCTACAGAAGGCTGCCCAAATGGGTGCAGCGGCGTCAAACCCTTCACTGCTTCGCGGTTTAGGCTTGGCAATTTCCTCATCAACTGGTCAAGATCCTAATGTTAAGTTAGAGAGCAATACAACGACAGCTGGTTTTGGCCTTGGCCTTTCATCGAATGAAAAAGTTGTAAAAGAGAATGAAGCAAAAAAGCTTATGCCACTCACTGCTCACAACAAAAGGAGGACAGAGTTAAAGTAGATTAGATGGTGCTCAAGCAATTACTTCAAAAAAAATATGCAACAATAATAAACATGGCTGACGCTGGAGCTCCCTCAACGGGACTGTCGGCTTTGCTCACTTCCTTTGGAGGTGGCTTTAGTATTGGAGCCGCAGCTTCTTCGCCTGCACAAACATGGGATGGTGCAATTGGCAGAAAACCCAATGGCCCAGCCATGCTCTAGTGGTTCAGTCCCTTGAATCGCCGAGAGGGACAACGAAACAGCTACAAAGAATAACTCAAAGGGTTACATACCAAGCAGTAAAATCATCTTCAATACATTGATCATCATCACAAAGACCAACTTGGATAAGACGTTTAGCACCTTTTCATACAAAAAAAAAATCGGAAGCCGCTTTGACTTTCTTTCTTTGTTTTCCTTTTGTGGTTGGCAGCAGCAAAGGAAGAACAAACGAAAAATGTTTGTATAGTTTCAAAAGAAGTCAGCGTCAAATAGCAAGAAATTGGCAAGCAAATGGCAACTCATCTGCTCAATTAGTTCAATTAGTGGAGGGCCCCCACTAAATCTTGTCTGGGTGATGCTTGGTTCATGATTAAGCATAGGAAAACGACATTCACGAGTAGGGTTCTTGTTGTGGGAAAGCACTTGTTAGTCTTTTGAAAATAAGAGTTGTATGGAATATGAATATATGATTCCTTATATTCAAATGGTCAAGTGGGCCATCGCCATTTTGGATTCTTACCAAGTTGGACTCAGATACCAAGCCTATGAAATGACCTAGCGGTCCCTGCTCGCTAGAAAGTAAAAGATTCCAGGTCCCTTGTTTCTACCATGCGTGAGGATCATGCAGAAACGAACAATTTTGTCTCAAGCTTATCATTTGTATGCAGACAATGTGATGCAGAAAACAAGAGATGGATGCTAGCTATTGCTATGGCATATAATTCAGATTTGCAGATGAATTAGTAGTTAAACTACCTCCATTTAACCATAAAACGAGAGGCTTTGCGAAAGAATTTTCTAGTGACTCCACAAAATAATAGAACAATGCTCGATCTGTCACCGGGTCTACTGTTACACAGCCTGCATACTTTGGCTGTTTTGGTGAAAGAGTGCCTCACTTACGCGACAGTGCAACAGTACGGGCGAGCACAAGTCCACGAGGGAGGCCTTTTTGGCATTAGAGGGGATCACCCTATAGAATAATGTGGGCAAGCAAAGATGTTGATAGCGATAGGTCTTTTTAGGCGAAAGACTTGCTCTCCCACGTGACAGCCCTAGGGCGAATGGGTGGCCCTCCCACACGACAGACTAGCTCTCCCAAGCAAGAGCCCATGCGAAAGGCAACGCGAAAGGAGTGGCTCGCGTATGCAACAGAGGGATGCCAGTGAGCAAAAGGCCCAATTAACAGAGAGTTTTGGGCAACAGAGCAATTCATGCGACAGGTCACGTAGCAGAGCAATTTATGCGACAGGCCACGCGGCAGGCCACTCGATCATGGTGACGCGGCAGGATGTGTGCGCGACAGGCATGCGAATATATATAGCAAAACACTCTATTGCACAGTAAAGCAATATAAGGGATAACAGTTGCAACACACAAGGTTCACCCAATCCTTCGTACGCAAGGCGGCAGTGCAAATACACGAGAACTGATCCCAAGCTGCATGCTAGCCCAATAGATCAAAGGTAATGGTGAGCACATTCGACAGGTTACGTCGCGATAAAGCGGTTCGTCATATGCGACAGCCATCAGAGCGAGAAAAAGTCACACAGCAGGTATTCTAGACAAGCAAATGGCTCCCGTGAGCCTAGCCTCCCGCACACAAGGCGTGAAGCAATGCTGACAAATGCAGTGTCATGTGGCAAGCACAAGACCACTGCAGCAGACACTTCTGGCAATTGAGTGGCATGTGGCGATTACATGACCAACGCTGCAGCCCAGCCTCCGCAACAAGGCTCGCTCGGTAAAGCACGTGTCAAGGCACGAGGAACGATCTAAATGGGCAAACAAGGAAAAGGCTGAAGGGTTTGGCAGAGATGCGCACACAATGCTAGATGAGCTCGCCCAAGAAAGGAAAAAGCTGGACGAAAAGCTCAAAACGAGCGAGCGTAAGTCCAAGGGAGCTCTATTGGACAAGTCACGACCAAAGACCTCGGGGAACATGCCAAAACTTCAAAGGCCAGTTCATGCTCGCTCGGCTACATAAAAACATAGACAAGCGGCTGAAATCGGGCAAGGCACAAAAGGTCAAATGAGCTAGCGGCCACCACGCGAGTACGGTTGTGAATGGTGAGTAAGAATACAGCTATCCTAAGACCTAGGCGAGCAAGCCCTTGTCAAACGATACAAGAACTCGCCTAAGAGAGAGAACTCTATGGGCAAGCCACTTTAAGTGACCAAAGCAAGAAAGGAGTAGGCGACTCTGTACATCATTAGGTGCACGCCCATGTAATGAAGGACCGAGCGAGGATGCGCTCTCCCAGACAATGAGAACTCCGGTTTGCAAGTGAAACTTTGACAAGCCCAGCCGCAGAAGCTCTCTATGAACATAACAGAGCTCGATTGGTGATCTAGCTGAATGCCCAGCAAAGAAAAAATCAAGATGGCAAGCACAGTTCAAATGCGACAAGCTCTCCACTTCGATAAAATGACAGTGAAGAAAATTAGGTGAACGCATCACCTATGCACAAGATTCCCCCGTTAGCACAATGCAGGCGAGCAAAGAGCACCCGAGACATGTCTTTCGGCAATGGCTAGCAACGCTGGAGAGCATAGAATCCAAACTACTGGTTCGCCCATTAGAAAAAACTTTGGCGAACACATTTAAATTTGACGATCCAAACGCACGCCCAAGTGCGAGATGTGAGCGAAATGATCTAGAATCTTCTAGATCTGGTGCGCGCGCTAATCCGACAGAATGTCTAAAAGCTTCCTTCGGCCCATCTTTCGATCGTCCGACACATAAGCTTTCAAGAATTGCTCTAGCAACCATCTAGAAGTGGCTTAAGAGCCACACACTTGGCCTATTGACAATCACACATGTGAAAGAGGGTTTGTCTATATAAAGGGTGTGTCGGCTTCGTGAGTCCTTTAAACAAAACAAGGATGCACCAGCTTAGGGCGTCGAGATCAAAGCTGTGAGAACCAAACCTGCCGGATGAGAAGATGTTGCATCAGCACTAAGATCTTGGGGAGCCGGAGGAGCAATTTCAGAAGTAGGAGCATCGCTTGAGGGCTCGGCCACAGCTGTAGAGTCTAGCTAGGGATCAATGGCAGTAGATCAAAAAATTGGAGTTCGTCACCATCTAACCTTTGTAGTGACTCGATAGGCTTAGGCTGATCGCCTGCCTCGACATGTTCAGGCTCATTACGCACTTCGATAGGCCTAGGCTGGTCACGAACCTCAGTAACCCCAGGCTGATTGCGCGGCTGTTGAGGAAGACATACACCTTCGAGATTATCCAGGTCATCCATGGCTCCATCCTCTAAATAATCGTCCAGACCTTGTGAGTCGGACTCATCCTTGGTCCCAAGAGGATGCCTCATTAGTATTGATATTGATAACAAGAAATGAGAACTAGTTACTGATGAGCTAGAAAAAGCACGTGGGAGACATATGATCGCAGCCAATTGCTTGGATGCAAGGTCAGCGAAGTCCCTTGCACATTGTTATAGTGTTCACCGACCAAGCAAGGACGTATGGGCGGTAGCAGATTTGAGGTGTCCAAAGGAGGCACTAGCCACTGTCCTGTAAGGCAGCAAGCCAGGGAGAGCTTAGATCAACATAATCGGATCAGAAACAACTTGTGGTAAGCTTGCGAAGGTAGATTGCTGGTTTTTATGAGCAAAGAACCAAGATGCGACTTAACGCCAATCCATGATTAACAGCCGAATGTCCAAGCAATTGCACTTTACAGACTCTACAAAGACAAAGACTTGGAACTGTACTAGCGGTAAAAACTTGTTATTATTTGCTGCAATTATGTTCTTACTTGTTCTATTTGATTGGAAATACTACATTATGAAACGAAAGGCCAGTTATTTTTATCTGTACTATGATAATCCTCCATGTTTGATAGACATGTTGCAGGAATAGAAGAAGACGCGAGACGGGCACAAATAAGTCCCTAAGCGAAAAATGCGCGAGACGGGCACAAATAAGACCTTAAGCGTGAAGAAGACGCAAGACGGGCACAAATAAGTCCCTAAGTGAAAAATGCGCGAGACGGGCACAAATAAGATCTTAAGCGTGAAGAAGACACGAGACGGGCACAAATAAGTCCCTAAGCAAAAAATGCGCGAGACGGGCACAAATAAGACCTTAAGCGTGAAGAAGATGCGAGACAGGCACAAATAAGTCCCTAAGCGAAAAATGCGCGAGACGGGCACAAATAAGACCTTAAGCGTGAAGAAGACGCGAGATGGGCACAAATAAGTCTCTAAGCGAAAAATGCATGAGACGGGCACAAATAAGACCTTAAGCTTAAAGAAGACGCGAGACGGGCACAAATAAGTCCCTAAGCGAAAAATGCGCGAGACGGGCAAAAATAAGACTCTAAGCGAGAAGATACAAGACGAGCAAAACAAAAAGTCCCTAAGCACAAAACGGTGCGAGACGGGCAAATTCGAAAATCGCTAAGCGAAAAGGGTGCGAGACGGGCACAAATATCTCTAAACGAGGTACGTTACAATTTTATCATATTACATTTAACGCATTATGTTGGCATCTCGGATATAAACGATATTATATTCTAACAAGTCCTTAAGCGGATAGTACGCAAGACAGGACCAATACTCCAGTAAAAGTTCTTCTTTGGACACAAAAAGTTGCAAAGAAAAACTTGGGGAGCACAAAGTATGCAGGCTGTGAGGTATGGTACGAGGTACGTTACAATTTTATCATTGGATATGTACTACAATTGATTGACAAAGTGCATGCAAACGTTTTATATTGGCATTCCGGATATAAAAGCGATGTTATATCCTTATCAATTCTATAAAGTCCCCAAGCACAAAACGGTGCGAGACGGGCAAATTCGAAAATCCCTAAGCACAAAAGCGTGCGAGATGGGCAAACCAAAAGCCTGAAGCGAAAAATGTGCGATGTAGGCTACGCATTTACTTGAAGCAAAAAAGTGTGTGATGTAAGTCATGCATGACGTGCTTGAGCTTGAAGCAATAATTGAGCGACATAAGCCCCATATTTAAAAGAACTTGAAGCAAAAAAGTGCACGAGGAAAGCCTGATTATTACATGAGACTAATACAAGGTAAATGTATAGTTGCTTCTGTAGATGAGTTTAAAAATGGGCTGATCAGTTTGTAAAAGACTAAGCTTTTTCACAAAAAACTGGGGAGCACTCTAGATTAACTTCTGCCTCAAAAGGAGCATCGATACTAACGGGCACCCAAGCATCTACGCCCTGAGGTACTATAATTATCTAAATCATCTTCGTCCAAGCCTGTGAGAACCCCGACCATCTCGGGTCAACGAAAAGGCTCTTAAGGGCTGGTAAGATCAGATAGATCTTTATAAATGTCTATTCTCAGAAAATGTTTCAAATCCTCAGCATCAGGATCAAGCTTCAACCAATCCGGAGCATGCCAAGCACAAATCGCATCTGATGAAACCAAAAGGCTTTGGTGGCTCCGCAATCTTGTAATTTCTCCTAATAACTCTTGGTTTCGGTCAGCTAAGACCTTGAATTTGAAAAGAAGGGTGGTATATTCCACTGGAGAAACATTTAGTTCAGAGAAGAAAAACGTATCCCGGTAGTGTTCTAAAAAGACACTTGACAAAAGAAATGATGACACGAAGTCGTTTCTGCTACAAATAATAATGAAGTTCACTAGTTAAGCCCTCAAGTGAAGATGAAAAGATTCTTGTGATAATCTCAGGAAGAGGGCAGCAAAAAAATTTGAAAAGCCCATTCTTTATATACTCTTTCACAAGGTAAACCTTGTAAAAGAGTGGGGAGCAATTGATGTGGACTAGGTCAATTATTACTGGGCTTTTCTATAAATCAAGTTGAAGACCATTGAGCCAAATGATAATCTAAGCTCAAGAGGAAAGAGGACTCAGAAAGCCCATAAATGATCCACTGGGTTATTATTTAAGCTATGGGGCTTAAAGGTAATTACGCGCAAAATAACTCCTATAAATAGGTCACAGGTATCATTCTTAAACCCTAAGTTCTATTTGCCTACTGAAACCCTGTTAAAACCCTGTCTGACTTAAGCATCGGAGTGCGCGCGCAGGGGAAAACCCCTGCGCCCCCTAATGGTTTTCTCTCTTGCAGAATTCTTGAAGACAAACTAACACGAAGATCGAGGATTTGACGTCAGCAAATATTTATTGTTGTTTTTGGCAACAACACTTGTAATTATATATAAATATATATTAGTTTATTAGTTTAGTTGAATGCAATACAATGACTGATTAGTATTTTTTGCTTGTTGACTATTGGCCTTTTCATGTCATCAGAATTCCATCTTGTATTAATCTTAATATGGTATCAAAGTTTTAAGCTATCAAACAACTAATATTTGACCTAGCGATTGTCATCCCTCTTTAGGAAAGATTAGATTCAAGATTTAATTTTTCTCATTGTCCCCTTTACCTCCTATGAATCAAAAAAGTTTTAAGCTATCGTCCCTCTCTTTTAAGCTACTATATATAGCATCTTTAACAGTGTTACCAATGTTCCAACATTTCTCTCAAGCCTCACTTTTCTCTTTTCAAACCAATAATCCGATTCCATTATCACCCATGAATGCTACTACTCACCTAATAAACTCTCACCCCTTACTATTCATCTTGGAGAACTCAATTTAAATCTCGTCAATCCTAATTAAAACTAGGCTCAAGAGATGATAATTTAATGAGTAAATTATCACAACTCGCAAGTAGATTTTATTTGTCATATATTTAACTAATTTCCTAATCGTATCTTTTATAAAGTGCCTTCTTACTTTCCCTCAGGAATTAAGAAAGTATTGGATTTGAATCCTCGTCTCTAAACGATTAATTGTTTTTTTTTATATTTAAATAATTCAATATTAAATTTTAATCATTGAAATTAAGAATGAACATCTACGCATAAATTAATCAAGAATAAATCAAAGAAGATTAGAAGATTAAAATGTAAGGATAATTAAGCAGCTCTGAAATTGGGCATTTAATAATAATAATGGGAAATGGTCCAGCGGGGTGGAAAATTTAGAAATAAGACGGTTACTAATTACTACGGCCATAAATTATATAGGACCACGAGCAATAAAAGCAGTAAATCTATCATTGTAGTATTAGTTTTACATGGTCCAAAGCCACCGGCCTGCATGTGCACCATGTGTACCTTAGGGCATAGGCTCGGGATAGCCGCGCCTATTTCGCTACTTGTACGTACGCGTGGCTATCACATGCCCTCTGGACCATGCAAGCTGCTGCAGCGGCGATCTCTGCCAGCAGGTCACCGAATTCAATCGCCTTCCAAATCCAAACAGCTAGGTAGCTGGAAATTTGGAATGATAGAGTGCTATACTATCTTCAAAAGCTCTACTCTTTAACTAGAAAGTCCATTAGTACTTCACCCAATTCTGATATGTATGAAGAAGAATATCCAAGGAGAAAGAAAAATGTAGAGTGATTAGATTTATCGTGATCTTGGTGGGAGAGGAAGTCGTCGGAAATATATAGGGTTTTAATTCGATGGATTATGGACGAATATTATTATATTTATATTCGTTTATTTAAATTTTAATATTATTTGTATTCGGTTGTTTTGTAAGTTCATTTATGAATATTTAAATAACATTTTCAATAATACATGTTCCTTAAAATTAAATAAACATATTCATAAACACATGTTTATGAATATTAAACGAATATATTTAGATAAATTCATTATTATCATTAGAGTTTTTATTTCAATAGATCAGAATAAGCTACATGAATTAATTTCGAATTCGCATTAAATCGTCAAAATGAATTCTCTTCTTCTACTCATTTTTATTTAAAGTAATATATTCTTTTAACTTTATTACTATTATATCTTTTCAAATCATTTTTTTCTGAACTCATGTTCAGCTCTACGTACACTATCCGAAAAAAAACACAGTCGGTAGAGAAAATGGGATTAAGATGGATGGAAGGATGGTCCTTAGCGGGATTAATTTTACAAGTGGAAGCCTTTGATGTTGCTAGCTACCTATTTCTTTCTTCCTTGATCCATCAGCTTAATGCTTTTTTGTAAAGCCGTCATGTCCATTCGGTCGGAAACAAACCCACCAACAACATATATTTAAACCCTAACTAACACCTTCAAGCTAACATTGTCGATCATGGTCATCCTGTCCATTTCCGCACACTATTTATTAAAACGATATCTGATCTAATATCCTGGATTTCTTTTAATTTGGTGGGCGCCTTTAATTATCATTTTCATTTCTTTGCAGAAATCTAGTAATCTATTGTCACCAAATTCTAATACTATTATACTTATTCACAAAAAGAATTTAATAATCTATACCATTAGGTACAATATCATTAAATTGTTCCAAAATTAAACAAATACAATCGTACTAATGACAAAGTGTTTCATCAGTTAGTACTATTACTATACGAGGCAAGTAATTTTTTCGAATGATATAGAGCCCAATTACTAAAGTTATATTTGGTGTATAAGTTCAATGATAAGATACTTATTATTCTATCTTATATCTAGTGTACACATAAAATGAATGATTGAATTGCAAAGATGATTCAATCCTCTCCAAAAAATAAATATTATTATTTGTAATTTCATGTGAGTAAGTGATAAATGCTTATAACAATCAATGCTTGACTTAGTATTTGTTACCTATCCTTAGGAGGAATTAGGTTCAAAGTTCAATTCTTCATTCCCTTATACCTTATATGATTAAAAAAAAAGATAAATACTTATATTTTATTTCTAAAGTTTACATTTAAAAATTAACTTAAACTTTAAATAAGATGAATATTTGAGTAATGACAATGGTCATTAATTAATTTGTTATCTAAATTTTTGTCCTTTTTTATTTTTTGCTATTTTTTCTTCTTTCTTTTTTACTTTTTTTCTTTATTTCTTTCTCTTTTTTATTTTTTAAATAAAGAAAAAATATTATTTAGATAAAATAATAATTTTAAAAAATTAATGGTTTTCAATTTTTTTAAATAATCGATACTTAAAACTATTTTTTCAAATTAACTCTTAAATATAAAATTATTAAGATTTTTATTTTTTAAATTTATAAATTTTGAATTTTTAAACTAACTAATATTTTCTTCCTTATTTTTAAATTTTAATTTTTTTCTTTTTTTAGTGTTCTCTTTTATTTTTTCTCAAGTTAGAAATAAAAGAAAAGGAAAGAAAAAATATAAACAAAAATAAAAAAGATAAGTTTTTTTTATTGAAAAATCAATGTATTTTTTAAAAACAATCATTTTATTTGAAAATTCTGTTTTTTAAATAAATATGTTTAACTTAAATCATAAAAATTATTTTAAATTTAAATTATAAAAAAGAAAGAAATAGAAAAAATAGTAAAAAAATACAGAGAAATATTTCTAATAAAAATATTTTTTAACAAAATCAATTTTTTGAAAACATAATTTTATTGAAAAATTAACTTTTTAAAAAAATAAATTTAACTTCTAACTATAGAAATTATAGTAATGTATTTTTTAGTAAAAAAATCTTTGAATTATATTTATTAAAACTTATAAATTAAATTATATTTATTTTAAAAAAGAGTACCTTTGATTAATAAAAAAAATCATTTTATCATATTATTAATTTTACATATGACAAATATGATGAAAAATGTGTAAAAATCATCTTATCGTACTTTTGATCCTTATACACACAAACATAAGGTAGGATGATAGCATCTAATTCAATTTATCTATAATCTTATACTATCATATCTTCTTCTTCATCTTATGCACCAAACATGGCCTTAGTACATAAAGTTCAAAAAATTCATCAATCGTATATAGAAAAGGATTATTATCCGGATTAATATCCAATATACTATTAATGGTGTTTTTAGACTTCACAAGCGAAGTTAAGATGGTGACACATACCTACAGGTGTCCATGGGCTGGGCCGGGCCATGTCAGGTTCAAGCCAAGCCTAAACTATATAATAATGGTTATATACAAGCCCGAACTCGGCTTGACCTGCAATTTGAGTATGACTTTTTGTGACGTCCCAGTCACTACATATTACCATCTAACTTTTTCCTTATCTTACGCGACTTGATTGGACTCGTCTATCAATGTCATTCATTCTTCTTCTTCTTAAGCTTAAAATTTAATAGTTCATCATAAAGAGTTTGATTTCAATTAAAACATAATAATGATATATATATATATATATATATATATATATATATATACATATCATTCCTTTTCACAGGATCTTACACATCCTACAAACCTAAATCTCCAAACTCTTATAAATATTAACGTACTGTAGTACTATCTGATTTACAGGATTACATAAGTATACCTTCAAGAAGTCTAGGAAGCGTGCCTCAAAGGAATACAAATCCAATAGGCTCTTCTATCTAGAGCGAGGGATCACTTCAAGTAGTCTGTATGAAAAATATTCGTAAAAAGGTGAGTTTATACTCAGTAAGAAATATATGTAAAAGAGTGTACTATGCCTCTATATGCAGTTTTCCTGCTTGGCTCTATAATATTATGTAAAATCATTATAAAGCATATTCGTATAAATTAAGTAAATCATATACTTCTTTCAAATAGCATATGCAGCATATATCATATACTTTCTTCAAAACATGCATCATATTCTTTCTTCAAAACATACATACATCATATAGCTTTCAAATAACAGAGAGACTATTTGCATTTTAACAGAATTATGCAATGAATCATGTGGCGTACCCCCGTAGGGGCCAGGAATCCTCCCCTAGCCAATTATATAACAGAGACAAATGGCCAAGTGTCGGTAGGCCACGATGAACACTAGTCAGGTGACATCTGTGGCACTGAAGGCTGGACTAGAGCTTTTCAGCCATGTACATATACAGAAGTGCAGAATCATTAATTACTTCATAATCTCAAAACATTTGCCATATGACTTTTTATAATGCCAATCATACCTTTCTTCAAATAAGCTTTAAAACCTCTTTTTCAAGGGGGAAGTCGACTGGCTTCACAAGGCAGTCAGCTACTATTGCATATTTTCATTTATTGAAAATATTTTCTTTTAAAATTTCGATATTTTTATTTTCTAAAAACACATGGGGCAGTCGACTGTTTTGAGACAAAATGCATATTGGAAAACAGCAGTTGACTGGCTTATATAGCAGTCGACTGGCTTGAGTTGATTTTCGAAAAATCTTCGCTTTGGTTGTCTCTAGGCAGTCGGCTTTTACTTAATGCAGTCGGCTGCTCCTAGCATTTTGGTAACTAGGAGTAAAACACGAAATTCAGCCTTCCTACACTTAAAACAGCTGGTACTTCGTTCCAAAACAATTAAAATCATACGGACATAGCCACCCTATGTTCGTTACATAAATTCCTTACCTTGAATACTTCGAGAATACAAATCACTTGATTGCGATTCCACTTCTTCTTTTGAGTCTTCAAAGCTGCAAATATCATATTAATTTCAACCTTTTAGCTTCTTTCATTTTAACTCAATAGGCATACTATACTATCATCATATAACTCCAAATCATGAACAAAATCGACTAATTCGATTTCTTCTCTTACCTTTGCTAGTGACCAATTTAACAACAATTTTGATCTCCTTATTTCCTTGGATTCAATCCACTAAACTTCAGATGTAGCTTAAGCTAATGGCAAGGATCGATTTTCGTTACTAAGGTTTATTGATTTGGTGAGTGAACATGGGAGTTTGTCATGGGAATTAGAATGGAAACTTAAGAAGAAAATGGAGGCTGGAAAGGGGCTGTCGACTTGGGTGATGAAGATGATGACCCATGCTTCATTAAATGCTTCTTTATCTGTAACAGCTCGTTATCACATTTTTCACGTCTTTCCATACAACTTTACCGGTTGGGCTGTCTGCGATGCCAATAACATTCTACAATGATAGTGATAAATAATAATATTTATTTATCAAATACGGAATATGAAATTTCTTTTCATTATTCCTTACATCTGACATATCCTATTATTTTTGTCTCAATAAAGTAGTACTGTATACATATGTCTGAAATGTAAAAGAGAAGTGATTATACCTGTCATATTTGACATAAGTTCCCTCCCCCCCCTGTGCTTGATATGTAGCTATCCATATGGGAGCTAATTTTCTCAACTTTGTGTATTTTATCTGTTGAGTCAAAACAAAGGGGTGAGTGATTCGTACGCTCAGTAAAGGAGACATATGCTGTTTTATAAAACCAAAATCATATTCCACAATTTATTTGTTTTCCTATTTCCAAAAATCACATCAAATAGGAAAACAGTGGATATAGTTACCAACACTTTCGATACACCAGTCAAATCACTGGCTAAACAGTTTACTTTAAAATGTAGTAAACAGTAAACAGTAAACAGGATTCAATAAATCCTTTCAGTAAACAGAAATCAACAAGTTGAGACTAGGCAATAACTAAATCATGCTCTGTTTCCCCCAGGAACATAATTCGTCCGCTTTTAGGGTCCACCCATAGGCCATCGCCCCTCACGGCTATCTCAACTAGATCTATGGCCACAATCTATAGGTGGTCCTCAAGTCCACTTGCCAAGTGACCTCGAGACCACTGATGACTTGGTGGATCCATCAGCCCTGTGATGCCCTGAGGTGCACCCGTAGGTCCATCGACCTGAGCCACCGCCCTAGGCGGGTCACGCAACAACATAAATAATAATGCATAAACTCAAGGCCTAAAGTCTCAAAAATCACTTTTATATCTCATGAAAACCTTTATGGAATTATCTCACCATATTATCATTTTCTCAAAATGAGTTAATTTCCAAAAAGGTTTAGGCTTTTTGTTTACAAAACACCTTGACAATCTTTCAAAATCTCAACCTTTAAAACCTGCTCGCCTATGGTCAGCTCGCCCATGGCAGCTCGCCCAGTGCAGTGAACTTGTGTTCACCCGCCCAACTTTGCCTTTAAAATCAGAAAGCAAAACTGGCTCGCCCTCAGTGGCTCGCCCATTAATCAATTTGCCCAAAAGGAATTATATTTTCTATTTTCGAAGATATTAAAATGGCTCATTTTTCCTCAAGAAAATACCATCGAAATCTGTTCGCCATGGTCAGCTCGCCAGTCCGGCTCGCCCATGGTCAAGTCTAAAGGGGTGAACAAGTAATCGCCTGCCACCCTCTATATTTAAAACAAAACACTGGCTTGCCCATTTCGGCTCGCCCATAGCTTTCTTAACAAAGGGGGTCGCCCGCCCCAAAATATTATAAAAGGTTTGGCTCGCCCGCCAATACCAGTTCGCCCAAATATCATAGGGCCGGCTTTGTAGCTCGCCCCAAATCAAAACACTTTAACAAATAATGCATGTCGTAAAACAAAACAATTTCTCAATAATTTCATAAAATTTAACTCCACAAGACATGCATTTTACTTCACATACAACCCCCTTACCTGGTTCAACGAAGCTTTGCTTCTCGATCTCCTTTCTGATCGCTTTTACCGAGTCCATAATTCCCGGCTGCAAAATAATTTATAATTTTTATTAATATTACTTTTGCAACTATTTCCAACACTTTGGCGGGACTTAATATTCAACTAGCTCGCCCAACATTCGATTCGCCAGGAGAACATTGGCTTAAATGTGGGAGTTCGCCCACAATTCTACTCGCCCTGTTTGACTTCGCCATATGTTCTTAATTGAGTTCGCCTAACATGGCTTTTTAGTCTAAGGTGGGCTCGCCAAAGACTTAACATGTGGTGACCTCGCCCACAAACACACTTCACATTATTTAGTTCGCCAATGATGGTTGAGCTCGCCCATTTATCAATTCGCCCATGATTTAAACTAAGTTGGGCGACCTCGCCCTCTTGGACTTGACGAGTTCATATTGCCTACTCGCCCCATTGGCGATCACTAAATTTCAACATTGGCGATCACTAAATTTCAACATGGGCGATCACAATAGTCGCCATTCTCATCACTTTTCCAGTGTTTTCCCATCATCTTACTACAATTTTCAACCCAGTTTCATTTTATTCTTCATCTACTTCAAGATACGAATTTAATCTATTTCTATGATCTATCAAGAATAAATCAAAAGCAAGACTATAATCATGCTTCTCATACTTGAAATCATAGAAATATATCATTAAATCTCAAGAACCATTAAATCTCACCTTAATCAACTGCACTTCTAGAACAGAACTCTGTCTGTCTCATGTTAGCCTTACTTTGCTTATTCCTTTAGCTCATCAACGATGGAGGAAGGTTTATTTGTTTAGCCAACTGAAGGGTAAAGCTCAATAAATCAAGCATGGCAGGATTGGAAGGAATAACATAAACTTGCAGTTGCATAGTTTTCGGGAGGAAGATGAAGTTTGCTAAGCCGGTCTTCCTCAATTGTTTCTCCTTATATAGCCATGCTATCCAATCAGAGCCCCTCACTTGGCCTTATCCCACCTTCTTTCATTTATTTCACGTCTTTCATGCATTTAATACATGAAGAAAACTGAAGCTTGAGCTGGCGTGAAAGTCTCCCTTCCACACTCCTTTTTCTGCTTCTATTGACTTTGACATCTTCTCTATTAATTGTTTCCAACCGTATAACTTACAAAGTCAATTTTAGCTGCAATGTTCACGTGCTGATTCCAGTTCCAGTTCATCTATTCAACCTGAGACCTCAGCTCACCATTCTAATTCAATTTCAGTTCGCCAACTTAAGATTTGGCAATTTACTTGCTGATTTCCTTTTCTTGGCGATTACCTTGAATTTGGCGAGTAGCTTTTGCCTTTATCATCAACTAGGCCATCACTTGCCCCTCTATATGGGCGATCACATTACTCGCCATACTCATTGGGCGATCATCATTAGAATTATTTAGGCGGTCAGGGTCTTCGCCCACTTGAGCAATCATCTTATATTGGCAAACTCACATATTCGCCCTCGCCATCACCATTGGCGATCATACTTTTGCACGCCCATTGGCGAGCTGCCCATTGTAGTTCTCGCCCGTCGAGTATTTCACATATATTGCTCCTTTCATATTTCAAGTTAAGGAGCTTTTAACTTAAGTGAAATCAATATTCATTATTTCTTTAATTTCCCTTATCAATTGTATAAATTTAGAGTCTACAGTAGTGTAGAATCGGATTTTACATTATCCCTTCTCATGTCAGAGATAATTCTCTTCACTCTTTGACCTTTAATTACTCTTCTTCCATTCATTTATATGCCACATATGTCATTTAATTGCATTAAAATTTCTGACATTAATTCTTTTCTCATACTCTAATTATTTTCCTGATATCAAAATAAATTCTTTAACTATTTGACTTTCAATTCCATTTATTCCACATATGTCCTATATGCCATTTCATATATCAAAATCTCATATTTATTTACTTCCTTTCAACTGAAATACTTTACAAATATAAGAGAATTAAAGGAAATTGGGGCGATTTCACACTTTTAGTCTAGACCTTTTTTTATTTTTAACATGCGAGCCCAAAATCGGCCTTACTCAAATATAAATTTATTTATATTTTGTTTTAATTTTTTGTTTATTTGTTTATTATTATTTTGTTCACTTTAAAGTTTAGTTTGATTTGTTATAATTTATATGTCAATTTTTGTTTTAAATATATATAATAATATTTATTAATCAATAATATTTTATATACATATAATTACGTTGTACTTAATAATTATATTAAAATAACTTTTAATTTTATTTATGTTTGGACTGGGCCAAGGGTCAAGCCCAGACTTGGCCTGATTTTTTATCGAGCCTAAAAATTTTGTCTAATTTTGTTAATTGCATCCAATATTTTTGCTCAATCTCTCCCAAAAATCGGGCCGACTTTTAGGTTTCAATGGGCAACCCAGCCATTGAACAGGTCTACACATACTCTTTAAGAAATATCAAAAAAATAAAATAAATAAATTGATTACTGTCTTAATCTCGTTTGTGGATTCTAAAAACTACACTAGCAGTATATTAGATAATAATCTGAAAAGAAATATATATATATATATATATATATATAAGAAATTATTTGATATATACCGTCAATAAGTTTTTAAAATTTTTTGCACCATTAATAAAATTTCAAATTAGTCTCATATCCTTAATATTTCGATTGAAAAAATTTTCTTTTTTAGTATATTAACAGTTGAAATTTTATTATTATCCAACAAATAAACTTAAAATTTGACATACAACGTTTTACATGAATACAACATAAAATTTAATAGTCAAATTATAAACAACTTATAAATCATATAAAAATATAAAACTAAATTGATCCCTTCTCATATATATATATATATATATATATATATATATATATGAATGTATATACACATATATTCCTCCAATTAACAATGACTAAAATTTAGCTAACTTGTGTCAGCGTCGATATATATACATATATATATATATATCAATTGTCACGACCCAACTTTTTTCCACTGATTTAGTTGCGCCCCGTGATGGCACTAGGCTCTCCGCGCACCTAGTTCAGCCACTCGATCTATGTGTAATTTACACTCACCCGACAGCACATTGGCGTACAATAGTGCGCGCACCACCAGCCAAGCACGAGCACAAACTCAATAGCAATGATAAGCACACACACACAAAGCCAAGCACACACGTTTACAGGAACACCCTTGCTCCCAACCTTTTTTTTCCTCTTAAAAGGAATTACACAAGTCTGCTGCGTGGACTCTCTTACAAGGCCTGAGTTCTATACTCTCGTTGATCTCTCTCGATCTCTGAATGAATGAGAGTCCACTGCTGTACACGACTATATTTTTAGGCAATACTGTGGCTGACATCCCCAGCCATTAGGAACTCTAGTCTATCTAAAATTCCTAGGAGACCAAGCTCAACAGAAACTCTGCACCCTCAAGAGTCCTTGTGGCACAATGACTCTGCCCAGTCTGTCCAGTGCTGGTGATTGCCAGCTCATATCTTGAGTGCCAGTTGTGCGCACTCATCCAGGGCTCTTTCTCTGCTTTTAGAATTCCATTTGGACTCAATTTAGCTATCTGTGCATGTCAAATCACGCCTCTAAGAGTTTCGTACGAACCTGGCTTCTCCAGCACAGTCCTGGTCGAACTCTAACTCTTACCAGCGTTTGCTTCCTCTCCAGCATCCGCGCGCGCCCATCCAATCTGGATCTGACTTCCTTATCAAAGTCCTGGTCGGACTAGACTTCTGGCCCGCGTCTGTTTCCCTCATCAGCATTCGCGTGCACACCTGATCGCACTACCTGCAATCCTGGTTCCGCCCACCTGCACTCTATCCAGACATGTGCTGCACTGCCTCTTACCACAGCGCGAACATCCTGCACGCCTCGATTGCCATCCGCGCATGTCACCCGCATGCTACTACTTCCGCAGCTAATGAATGCCTGTCCCATGCCCACTCCCAAGGCATGGCTAGTCTCGGCCCGCACCAACTTGCGCACGGGCGCGCCCCAACTCACAAGGGCGTAACAAACTCTCCCCCGCCGAATGGAGCCGACGTCTTCGTCGGGAGGTTGTCTAAACGAGCCCACTGCTCCTTGCATATACACACTGTCCCATAGTGCTGCAAGAGTTTCTCACACGAAACATTTCTCCAATTTTGACCAGATGTACCCTGAGCATAACGATCGTCGTTGGGCATCTTCACCATATGCTGACTTGATAGCATTACCCTTGCTATCTTGGCAATGCAGGCACAAGGAATAGCCACTAGCATCGCCCACACATCAAAACGATCAACCACTACTAAGATAGATCCCTATCTATCATGTGCGCGCAATCCAACCTGAAGCAAAGACTCCCCCAATCTATCTAGAGTCTGTAGTGGTTGAAAAAGCCCCATGTGTCTCACTACCTCAGTCATCACAATGGTACTGACATAAAACCCCATGTCTCCTAGCCAAAAAATCAAATCAAATACACATCCTATGCTTGGATGTTCTACCATCATTTCGAGATCATACGCCAATACGCGCGTCGGTTCTCCACTCATAGGAACCCACAACCTGCCCTTGCGAGCATACCGCAAGTTGTTTATGACCCAACAAAATTGAACCAAGCCCTCTTTGGCTTGCTGCCTCACACGACAGTAGCTATTGCCTGCCTTGAACACCTGCTTAATTCGATTATGACTGTTAGAGTGGACAAGAAAATCGAAAGCATCGTATGAGGGTACCTCAAATCTGTCTACCATCCGCACTTCCTTGCTTGGTCGGTGAAGACAATCCGCAAGGGACTCTGCTGACCTTGCATCCAAGCAACCGGCTGCGCTCATATGTCTCCCATGTGCTGACTCAAACTCGCCAGCAACTAGCTCTAGTTCCTTGCTAGTAATCTCAATATCAATGGGGCGTCCTCTTTGGACCATCACCCCTTCACTGCCTCTGCCCGATGCACCTGCGTGCACCACCGCGACATCATCAAAAGAGCCATCAATCTGGACAAGGGCTGTCAACCTAACTGTCCCACCCTTTTTCCCTTCTGATTTCGCCGGCATCAAGGTCTTTTCTACCTTTGTTCCCTCAGTCTTCATTGGAACAAAGCATGGGCACCTCTCGTCACAAATCCATAGGCCGCCCAAGTAAGGTATAGGTGCTGCCTTTGCATCATCAAAAAATTCCAAAACTGAGGATCAGCTCAAAATCATCAAGTGACAGTCCTGTAAGCTTACACTCTTGTTCCCATCCGCCCACCTTCATCACCATAGTGGTTACGCCAAGGATGGGCTGTGCCTTCGTGTTTACAGCCTTGACCTGACTCGAGCACTCGGAGACGGTCAATCTAAGTCGCTGCACCATCCGCTGGGAGATGAAATTGTTGGTAGCTCTTATATCCAACATGGCACGCACACTCTGCCCATTCACCTCTGCTTTCACGTACATCAACCCTTGGTTGGGGCCTCGCTTGCCTACCATGATAGCATTTAGCAACCGTAATGGATTAACTCTAAGATTCACCTCTTCCGCCTCACTTTCAGAATCTGTCTGCGCTATTAGAGTAGAAAGCTTTTGCCTACGAGGACAATCCTTCACACGATGAGGGCCATCACAAAGGAAACAACCAGATTTAGGTTTACTTGAGGGTGCATCCGATTCCCCTGAGTCGGATGACTCACTTTCACTTTGCTTCTTATCCCGCTTTCTATCTTTACCAAGCTTCCAATTCCTCTTATCCTTCTTAGACTTCTTCTTGTCAGTGTTTGATGGAGAAGATCCAACTCGATAGTCACTCAAACTATCCGCAGCAGCAATAGCCGAAGGTACATCTGTCACCTTCAACCGCCTTAGCTCCGCTTGAGCCCAAGGCTATAGACCTGACAGGAAGTTAAACACCCGATCTTCTTCGGTCATGTTCGAGATTTCCAGCATCAACGAACTGAACTCCTTGACGTAGTCCCGCACAGAACCCTTGTGCCTTAGTTTCTTTAATGCTTCTCTAGTCTGTCAAGCCGTGTTCATTGGAAGAAATTGCTCCCTCAATTCCTTCTTCAAGGCTTCCTATGTCTGGATCGCTTCTCATCCAGCACTTGCATCATCATCCAACCTTGTCCGCCACCACAGTTTAGCATCACCTGTGAGGTACATGCTAGTAATTGACACCCGGTCACTCTCCGCTACGTGAGCAGCCTTGAAATACTGCTCCATATCCCAGATGAAGTTCTCCAACTCCTTGGCACTTCGACTCTCACCGAATTGCTTAGGCTCCGGGACTTTCAGCTTTGAGGGTCTATCACTAGCACCGCTACTCGAGGACCCTGTAGCAGCCCTCTTTAGCAAACTAACATCAGTTTCAATGTTAGAAAATTTACCTTCAAACCGATCAGACAATGGTTGAATCCGCGCAAGCAAGTCATCAAACCGGACCACCATATCCTTCTGGTTATCGCCAACCATCCGCTGCAAATCAGCTATGGCTTGCAACTGAAGCTCCGCTTGCTCCGACAGGGTCACAGCATCAGGGGCTGGCGCACCAACCAACTCCTCAAGAACACCGACTCATTCATTGAGTGTTATATCCTAAAGCCTACTCTCAGTTGTATAAGCTTGAGTCCCAATTGTTTCAGCGCAAACCTTTTCCTTCCCCAGAGCCCCACCTAAACCAATGACACAATTAATAGAACAATGTTACATCTCCCCCCGCTATTATTCTTCAGCTGAAACACTAAATCAAACCTTATTTGTCTTTGCATTTTCTCAATATTCAGGTATGATTATGACCTTCAACTTTTTATTTTTTCCCTCACAAATAATTTGCTTTAAATACAACAGCCCCAGCCGAGAGTTGACAGGGAACAAGCTGTGGTGGAGATTGCAATGGACTGTGCATAGATAATGAGTGGTCCAAGTTTCTATTATATACCAAAGCCAAGCACATTAACAAAAGATATTAATAAAATTCAGTTTATATACTTTAGATGTAAAATTAATGAAAAAGGGTTATGATCTGCTAAAGATACAAAGAAAAACTGAACCTCCGCTTCCTTCAAAATGGGACCTTTACATCATCTGGAAAAGGAATTTTTTTTTTGCAACAAAGGTTTCTAGCTTAAAGTAAAAGCCAATTCAAATATTAAAATTCGAATTTTAAATTTGTAAAAAATTTGCAAATGCTTCTGCTTTCTATATATTTCGAATCCCTTTTTCTTTTCGTTTTCAACAAATTAAAGAAGATATATGTAAATATCGTGGTCCTTTTTCTGAGCAGAAAGTTCCAAGAATGACAACCATTCGTTACCATTTTCATTTAGTACAAATCATTAATTTATGTGGTACCCAAAATTATGATCATTGTGGAATTTTCAATCTCTGTTAGAAAACTAATTAATATATACAACAAAGATTGTAGTCAAGAATATAGCACATTGGATTTTATACATGAGTGACCCCAAATCCAATGGAAAATATATACTACACCAGATATGACCATTGGCAACATGTAAAGTAATCTTAGACCAACATCCCAAACCTTCTAAAAAAAATAGCAATTTGCCTCACTATGGAAAAATGGCAATTTACAAAATATTCACAGAGAACATTTTTCCACTAAAATTAACGTTACCAAGCGTAGCTAAGTATCTAGCTACTTAAAAGTTCTATTTAGCTGACAAACACGTAAAATAATCACATTTTTTTTTCATTTTTTTTCATAATTAGTCGTCACTAAAATTCCAGTGATCTAAGGTCGGAAACAATTTGTCAAATATGGTGCATATCATGGAGAGGTTCCATTAGTCTTTTATCATAGATCAGGTCATCGGTAAAGATCATGATTATGGCGACGCTGCGCTGCTGAAGGCCAGGAAATTAATTTCTGGGCTCAGCTTTCCATTGATGCTCAATATCTTCGGCTATCCTTTTTGCATCAAAGGAGGCGCCAAGCAGACCACGATTTGTGAATCCTACTGCATACAAGCCACATTCACCTTTCCATCCGTTTGGGAATGACCTCCGAGGCAAACCATCCTTCTCTGAAAACATATCTGTCTCCTGATAATCAGTACAAAAAGTTCAAGTCACCACTCACCACTACATCTTTCTTGAGTTTCAAGAAACAGAATATATACCAAAAAGATGGAATTAAAAAATGCAGACTTAAAATTTACCTTCAACCAGTTTGTTACATTGCTTTTGTAACCAGTGGCAAGGATGATAGCATCAAAATTCTCTTTTGTCCCATTTACAAACTCCGCAGCACGGTATGTTAAGCGCTTTATTCCCGGGCAAACCTAGACAATGTATAGAGAAATTAACTTTAATTATAATGTTCGACAACTGATCAATATGATAAAAATTAAGATTTAAACTAATTTAGTTGGAAATTAAAGTTACTAATATCGTTGATAATTGGATTAACTCAAACAGCAAGATTTGTAATTAGCAGAGCAAAGTTTTGTATTCAACCTTAATGTTGCCGCTTTTGATCTCCGCTAGTGTCCCAACATCCAAAACAGGAGTCTTGCCGGATATATTCTTGAGCTCAAGAGGACCAAGTCGGGGACGATGGAGGCCGAATTTTTCAGTGTTTCCGAGCATGAAACGCGACACCAGAAGCAAAAACTGATCAACGAGGCGGATGGGAAACCACTTGAGCAACCACATGGACAATCCAAAAGTTGATCGGCCTAGCATCCCTTGAGGCAAAACGTGCACCTGCAACAATGGAAACAGAAAAGGTTGCCCTTTAAAAAAGGAAAGCACTGTTAAAGATGAGATGATAAATGAGCCCCCCGCACATTCACACAAGAATTTTCTTCTTCTAGGGCATTTTTTATCCATATGTATGCCTTTTAGAATCTAGGATAATGAGTGCTCTCTACAGAAGAATTTGTACAGGAAAAAAAAATGGACTGTAGTCTGTACGGCGTAAAATTTTGGGCTACCGCAATGTTGCGCATGCAACCAAATTCCAAGAAAGTTAGAAACAAAGTTATATTTACTCTTTAACTGCTGCACTGTACTTTAATAGCAGCTCTTTCGTTGGGAGTAAAAAATATCCTAAGGTGAAGTAGTGTTAATTAAACAAGGTCGCATGATAATGTTTCTAAGACGAATATTTGTGTATGTGAAATCTGGTGACATTGAATATCTCAGGCGGTTTTTCTTCTATTTTTGGCCTGGAATACTTTTTTCAAGGAAATGAAGTCCATTTCCTAATTATAGCAGTAAGTGAATCCTTACTTATTAAAATGAAACCTAAGAATAGAGACCAAAAACTAGGTATTTTTTCTGAAGAAATGATAAAAAGATTGGTTCAGGTTATTATATGGTGTAAATGAAGAGGATATATAGAAGCAATGCGCTCACCGAGTCTCTAACGATGAGGGATGGGCGAGCATCGCAGTTGCAGAGATCCAAAGAAACCTCCATGCCTGAATTTCCACAACCAACCACCAAAACAGCCTTTCCTTGGAACAATCGGCCAGTTTTATATGCGCTTGTGTGAACTATAGGCCCACCAAAATCATCCATTCCTTCAATCTGCGGCACCACTTCCTCAGCATTCTCCCCAGTAGCCACAATTAGCCACCGAGACTGATACTCAGTTTCTTCTTGTTTCTGCCCCAAAGTCTTAACTCGCCAGAACCCAATTTGGTGATCAAATTCTGCACTGACGACAGTTTTGTTGAAAACTGGGTCTAAACCAAAATGGTCTTTGTAAGACTCCAAGTAAGCCACAAAGTCCTTTTTGGACGGATAAGTTGGGAAATTTGCTGGGAATGGCATGAGGGGAAGCTCACAGAATTGCTTTGGAAGATGAAGGCAAAGACGATCGTAGGTTTTTAGCTTCCACAAAGAAGCAATGCAGTTAGCCCTCTCAAGGATTAAGCTAGGGACACCTCTTTCTTTGAGGCAGGCAGCTGTGGCCAAACCCGAAGGGCCAGCACCAATTATAACAGGATATGGCACCCGTCTACACCTTGCGAACGTACTCATATTCTTGTCAAAACGGTCATGGACTCTTTTTCCTTCAACTTCCTTGGAGCAGTCCATGAACAGAAAAGAACCACTAAAGCAACAGTTTTTCAAGAAGCAATTTCAAAACTCGGATATTCGAATGCTGTTTCAATAACGGAAAAAAAAAAACTAAAGGATAAGAGATGCGTGATTAGCGGTTTTTGACCCAAAGTAAAACTCGTAGTGATTCACAGTTTCAGCCATCCTTTAGTCTCCCCTTCCCAGGACTGAATTTAGTTTATGCTGATGAGAAAGGCGGTACATATAGTTTTACCTTATCTACAACAAGATATATTGGAGAGAGAAAATATTCTTCGAATTCCTGGATTTTTGGAAGTATGAATAGAAAGTCTTATCCACGTTGTGGAAACAAGGGTTTTGTGAAAACTGTACTGCCGAAGTTATGGCTACAGAAATGGGTTGACGATGAATTGGAACAGGGCTCAGTCCATATATGCGGGTTGGTGGTGAGTGGTACGAAATATAAATAAAGAAAACACTTTCCAAATTATCGAAGTGACTAACATCAACCAAAAAAAAACTCGTTCACCACCTAACAGAGATAAAACCTGAGAGAAAGAATCATGAAAACATTCCAGTTTACAAGGACAAGATGCTAATAGCTAGACTCTGTATTGAAGACACTACTCAGTGAAGCAAGGTCAACCAGTGTCCACGGCGTGGATATTTTTCAACAGTTTTCTGGGAAAGGTTGTGGGGTGCTTTGAAGCTTCCTTTGGATGGTCCTACTATATATATAGACTTTGATTCAAGGAGAATCCGGAAAGAGCAAAAAGAAACGGAAATGAGAACGCGATAAAGAAAGAAAAACGCTACTGAAAGTTCCTAACCATCCGATTCAAATAATGGTTTATTGAAGTAATCAGCGTGGGTTTCGAGAAGAAAAATAAAGTATCTTCAAACTAAAATTTTGAGTCCGAGATTGGGTTTAGCGAACTAATTTTAGCTTTCCTTCCACTCGATCATGACGTTCATGATATTGAGTTTCGTGTTTATCTTTATTACAGATCAGATATTGGCAACAGCAATTGTTTGCCATTTTGATAATGAGATATTCATATCTTTATCTAAATTTCGCAGATATCTCTTACAAAGCAGTACTATTTAAATTGAATGATAAGAATGGTGAAATTCTAAACTCAGTGATTTTACTAATTGCTAATCCAATGATAATTACCCCTACAATGTTATAATTAATTAGGTATTAACCAAATATATTATCAATTACATATCCGGGGATACCCGACCGTAACAACAAAAAAAAAAAACATGTTTTTTCCAAGCTACAGTACTTTTTAATCTTAATTATATAAGGTACTTAAACTTTATTCCAAAATAAAGATAATTTGACTCAATCAAACTCCACTTCAGCATTTTCTTCCTTCAATCCTCTCCTTCTCTTTCTCCCTTCAATTATTGTACATTTTTTTTCAAATCTCTTTGTTTTCTTAATCATTTTCAAAATAACAACTCGTTAAAAGATAAATAAATAAATTAATTTTTGATCAATTCACACTTAGAACGATACTTTTCCTCTCTCAATAGTTGAGTGTATCTTTTTTGCATCTCTTCTCTTTGAATTTTGATAAGATCATCTTTCGAAAAAAAAAAGTGATGATTAGAAATTAGAAATCACTTCTTTTCATATTTCTACAATGATTTGCTTTTATTTTAGATAATTTGTGATCTCTCTATACTGACATTCTTTCCTCCAAAATTTCTTTCTCTCATCATTTTTCTCTTATTTTTTTAATGGCAAGATCTATTAACATAAAGTACTTGCTCATCTCTAAAACCATCTTTAACCATCTTTCGCACAAGCATATTTTTCCTAACAAAGAATTTCAGTTCAAAGGTTTTCAATTAAACTATGCAAGCAGGAAAGCCACTTTAGATGGTTAATTGGGTATCAATTTTCCATTGGCCCTCTCAAATTGAGTTCTTTTGGCCCCATCCTTATCTTTATCTTAGATAAAAATGGTTTCCTTGTATAGTCCTAAATTTTGTTAGATAAGAATCTTAGCATTAGCTGATGAGACCTTGGCTCAATAGCAAAGAAAAGGTCTTAAAACTCTTGAGGTTTCAGATTCGAGTTTCACAAAATGTGTATTTGATGTTTAATTTGTTATTGTTATTTATAGTTTGTTATTGTTTTTTGTATTTATCACTTTATCAAATTACCGGTCCATTGAATGTACTATACTAATTATGATTATAACTTTGAATGAAATTATACTATCCAAAAAAAAGAATCTTAGCATTATGAATTACAATTTTTTTTTGTATCTTGAATGTTTGTATTGATGATTGTAGACTTTTACATTTTATAAATAATTTTTTTCTAGCGATTTTGTCTTATTGCTCATAAATACAAACTTTAAGAAAATAAAATTATGCAAAAGATATTAAGGTGTTGAACAGGAGAAGGAATAAGGACCTTTGTTTTGGAATAAAGATTAAAAAGTTAGGGAATTAAGTTTTAACAATATCTTCATTTGAGAAAAAAAACTCCAAAGAAACCGGTTCACTAGTAGTAATGATTTTCCTTACTATTGTGATTAGGGACGGAAAAAAAATCAAAAAATAAAAAACTAACTTAAATAAAAAAATTTGAATTTGCTCGATTCGGGTTAAAAAAATTTATTTGAACTTAAATAGATAATAATCAAATTACATACATTAGAATACAATTTGAGTACGGATCATAATTGAAAATTTTGTTATTTAATATTTTTAATTTTACTATTTGAATCAAAGACTAAATTCGAAATTTTCAATTAAAAGCCAAATTAAAATTAAAGTAAAACACAAAACTATCTAAATTTAAATATTTGAGTAACCGATTTTATCTTATTCGAATTCATATTTATCTATTCAGATCGAATATTTTTTTAAACAAAATTAATATGCATCGTAAAATAAAAAAATTCACATAAATCATATGACTAAAAAAATTTAAAATTTCCATTCGATCTTATCCATATCAATATCCTATTCATGAAAATATCGATCATGGTTTTGACAATATTTTTTTCCTGCTTTTGTGTACAAAAGAAATGTTCACTAGACAGTGTAAAACTAATTATTTCTGTACAGCTATCCCCAATCATTTAGGAAACCTGCAAAATTTTGCTAGCAATGCATGGTGGGGATGGTAAATGAGAATCAAAGTACACTATTCCGAGCGTAAGTCTATTTCTGACTCAAAGATCCACTCTGTGTTGTCCTCTGAAGAGTCTCTTCCCATCCACACCTTGATTTCTTGTTTCAGAATATTTAAAAACAGATGGTAAAAAAACAGTAGTTCGCTGATTCCAAGATCCGCATCTCCAAAGCTTTCCGATGAAGCACGCAGTAAAAGAAAGTAGTCGTGTTTCCTCTTTAATTTCTATTCAGTTTCGGTATTCTGAAGACAAAACTCATGTTAACTAGTTGACTTCCATGTTACTTGTATGACCATATGTTTCATCGTGGACTCAGATTAATGTACCATGTATGATCCTGATCTCAGAAGAATATTAATTTAATTAAGTAAAGTAGCAGGTAATGATTGAATTGTGAAATAATGCGTATTATTATGATTTTTTTTCTTTGCAAATGAAGTAAAAAATTATGAAAGAATCTGTGACCAACAAAAAAATAAAGAAAGAATCATGAAGATACCGGACAACTTAAGGCTTTCCAATGAAAATAAGTCACATAATTAAAATTGTTGAGTTGACGTGGACCATGACTCTTTGCCAAAATCAACAATTTAAAGTATTTTTCTTTATTATTTCTACTGAGAACATGAGGAAAAAGGATATAGTGAATGAATTTAGAAAACAAAAAGTAATGATAGTGAAGGTGCTTTGATACAATATGTATACTTACATTTGCCCTCAATATTTCTTATGCTCCCACACCTTTGAATCCTTTTTATTCATGAAAATAATTCCTAGAGGAATGCTACAAGCGGTTATTTTGATAGTCATACTTCAACACTTTTTATTTTTTAGGTTATGTAAATTTCTAGTTTTATGTGAAGACCCAATATTTACTATTACAGGTTATTTGAAAATTATTTTTTAGCATTAACATACTTCGACTTTTCAACTTTTTACATTAATAATCGATTTTTACGTAAAACTAAAAAGTGACATGATCCAATAAAATTGAAAGTGCTAATATATAACTATCAAAATGACTACGCCTAGCATTTTCTTAATTCCTATTTGCAAAATTAAACACTATCTCCAAGTCACATTTTATATATGTATAATTCCTTTTCGTTCTCCTATATTTTGTGAATATAAAAAAAAATGCTACCTAGAGATAATCTGATCATTGCCAATAGGCCAGCTTTTACAACTTTCAAAAGGCTTGGCTTTAAAGGGATATATGCAGTTGACTCGATGATCAGATATTCTCTACCCTGGTAGTATTATAGGAGATATTTGAGAGTTTATTTTTCGACATGCGTTAGGATAAGGTAGTTTTGATATTAATGTCATGATAAATTTCTGACTTAATAATTAAATATATTCTCAATCTTTTGCAAAACAATAATATAAACTCTTAACACTTTATCACATGAAAATCAATCCATAAATTTTTATGTTACTGTAAATAAACCTTCAACTTTTTAAAGTCATGCAATTAATTTCAAATCCGTTGAATGACACTAACTTCTGTTAGTATTGCACATGTGACATGCCACATGGCACGTGGCAACCAACTAAATTATCTACATTAGCTTCTACATGCGATGTCCAAACAGCAATTAGTATCATTTAACTTATCAGACTTAATTGTAAGATTTTTAAAAGTTGAAGGCTTATTTACAGTAAAATAAAAATTTATAAACTAATTTTCATATGATAAAGCGTTAGAAGCTTTTATTGAAGGTACATTTGGCTATTAAGCCTAATTTTTTTGACTAAATTAGTCAATTTTCATTGATTTGTTAATATAATGAAAATCATTCCTACACCACACAAATCATTACATCTCGCCCCTTACATCACTGAAATTAATGTCTTGATAAAATTAATTCATAAGATAGACGTGAATGATAAAATTTTTTAATTTAATCTTTCGAATTTCGCGAGAGCCTTTTTTTTAAACAGATGTATGCGAAATAACTCTTTTTTCATAATTTATAATGACATGGCTTTATTTCTTTCCTTTTGCAACCAAAAAAATAAATATTCTTTACCTACGCGATTGGATGTATCACAAGGGGAATTGTTACACAGTCAGCTTTCAGAAACCTCAGCACATTTATCAGTTTATATGAACTTTTTCATAGTTTCCAATGGTTCAGGACTTGTTGCATATTGAGGAAGACTTCAGACCATCGTTAGTGGCCATTATGACCCTTGTCTAGCAGATTGATTCAGAATCTATATGCGAATCATAACTCCACTGTCTATATGTAAACTGATCATGAGCTTTAATTTCAACAGCTGCCGGGAGGCTTTTTTTCTTAATATAGGCGGAGGTATATTATTCAAGAAATGATTCTTCATTCTGCAAATCATACCATTTTGGTGAACGGTCATGGCTTGTAACATAAAATTGGCTTTCAAAATCTAATGATTTAATGAGCTATCATTCTAATGCCATCCTGTTGGCGAACGCACTTTTGGGTTTCTACAACAAAATATAGAGAACAAGGATTTTTAATGTAAACTATCATTTTATTAGGCTAAATTCACTTACTTCAGTGGGTGAAAAACAGCCAATTTCAGTCAGTCAAACCAAAGGAAAAGAAGAGAGAAAGAAAGAATTCAAAAACATAAGCTGATCCTTCGCTAAATTGAAGAATCGAAAGGAGGGTATAAATTTTATTGTATGCAAAGTATTAAGTACTTCAAAATCTCCATTTTAAATTGTATTTGCGCTCAGACAGGTATAAAGGCTGTAAGACACATACTTGAATGCCATGAAAATCAGCCAATCTTTTGCAAGGAGAACATCCATGGCAGCACTTTTGAATTGAGATTTTCTTCAAAAAGTAAGTAGTTCAGCTATTATTATTGCCTAATTTGCTTTCATTTCCCAGGAAATTTAAAAAAAAAAATCTATGGGTCGAGCTAGATGGGATGCACTACCTAGCTAGCTAGGCTATCTGATTCATTTTAGAATCTCTTGCCTTTATGACTTATGAGCTATAGCACCTTTGCTTTACAAAATTATAATAAAAAAAGAATTAAAATGTGGAGCTTTGTTTGGAGTTGTTAGCCCTCCTATTTACACTTTAGGGCTTTGGGAGCTGCATTCTTCTCCTTAATTTCCTACTCTCTTTGTTTCGCGTTGCTTGTGTTCATATTTGTTTTTCACATAATTTAAAAATAAAATTTTGATTTTAGCATATTTTTTTATATATAAAATTGATGTATCATGATTTTAGTGTTAAAAATATATAAATATATAATATAAAAAATCAGACATTAAAAATAAGACATAAATTAGGAACATTCACAAAAAAAAATAACTAGCCATAGTCAAACGAGATTGGAAGAGATGTATACGGAACAAATCTAGCTAAAAATATTTCATATGATAAGATGGATGGAAAAGTACAAGAATAGAACATTTGTTCTGATTTATCTAATGTTAAGCTAAACCAACCTCTAATGTTATGGTTTATTTTCTACTACTATTAGATAAAACAATTAAATTTCAATTCTTTCATCTTGATCTCTTGACTCCCACCAAATGTTGTGAAATTGGGAAACAAATTTTCATCATGCCAAGTTTCTTAATCGATCTAAGCACAATTCTCTTTTCCTTTTGCTTCTTTCTTTCGGGTTTTCTTTTTTTAGTATTTGATTTGACGTTGGCATATTGTTTTGCTGCTTTTCCACAACTAGACTTACGCACTACTGTTGAGTTTCTTTTAAACATTACACCTCTTTTCCCTTTCTTTTGCAGTGCTACCAGGAATAAAACTTTAATTAGTGGTAGAGCTAGCTGAAATAAGTATAAAGCAGAAACCAAGCATCTGGCTTTGATGCAGAATTAAAAACCACTTAATTAGGTAGTGAAAGTGCAAAAGCTGTGAAACGTATAATAATTAATTTAAAGATGAGCTTATACTGACAATACAACATTATTTTTCAGCCGTAGTAAGTTCAGTGCCAAGTTGCTTCTTTAAAAAGCTCTCAAACCTGGCTTGGACGGCATGGATTTTCTGCCAATGACGGTAGCCTGATGCACAAATACCATCTGCCAAAGCATGTTCTTCGTTGGACAATGAATGACTCCAAAATAAAAGCCTTTTTGCACATCTGAGATGCAGAACTATCGCATAACTTTTTGTTTGAAATTAAAACAGAGGTTTGGTTATAAATAGCATATTGATCGTGTGTGGAGCATTTCCGAAGAAGCTTAATCGAGGCGATTTAGCTTTTTTAATCAAAGCTTGGATTAGACATTCGTGGTTTGTGATTAACTTTCTTATTAGTATATTGCAAATGTAGAGCATCATTTTTTTTAAGATCCTTTAGAAAGGGGTTAGAGCTTCACAATTTTCTTAATTAAAGGTACAACTATAAAAAGATATGGCGTTTAACGTCAACAATGACGCTTCAAGAAAAGGAATGTTCTGGTCATTAAATATAATCAAACAGATTTAAAACCCATACAAACGTACAAATATCCTTGTTAGGTCCAGTTCTTCACGTGTCTGCCACTTGTTTTGGCCAAACAATATGGATTACATTTGGCAAAAAGGACGAAGCGCATGGATTATACTTAAATTATACATTGTAGATATAAAAGACATACATTAAAGGTTTAAATGACAAATTTCACAACCAAGTACCAACCATTATCATGTTCATTCTTTGATATTCTCTTTTTTTTGTTCATATGAGGTATAAAGGGAGAGTGGGGAATCGAATCTTGGACCTAAGCCCTCCTAAAAAAAGATAACAATCACTAGGTCAAACCTTAGTTGTTTCATTTTTTGATATTCTCGTTACTTTCTAATCTTCTTATTTGATAATTATTAATTTGAACGTTACAACACATCAAGAAGTCTTAACTCAAATGTTCCACTAATTTATTTTTTTTCCTATTTGATAGGTCATATTAACTCTTCTACATCAACTTCCATCGTATCACTCTCCACCAACAGGAAAAGATATCGACAAACCTAATGCTTGTGTGCATATAAGTACATGTTTTCAAACAAATATATAGCTAAATTTGGTCGAATGTAAAATGCATTCACTAAGCTCCAATATTTGATTTTGTCTTACCTAACTCAAAAATATAAATTAATTTAATCAAGCAACGTTAGAAATACAGCTGCTCATTAGAAAATCTACTAGGGTCTGAACTGCTCCATCATACTTACAAGATTATCACTGTGCTTTAGCTGCATCTAGTTCTTCTTCACTTGCACATTCTATTAATGCATATTCTCATATTTACCATCCCTTATCTCATGTTCTTTCTTATGACCATTGTTCCTCCTCTCATAAGGCCTTTTCCATAAGCATTGCTAGTATAACTGAGCCCAAGACTTATAATCAGGCTATCCATCATGATTGTTGGAGATGGGCTATGCAGGCTGAGTTGGAAGCTTTGGAAGCTAACCATACCTTGACCATTGTTGACTTACCTCCTTCCAAAGAAGCTATTGGCTGTAAGTGGGTATATAAAATCAAACATAGAGTAGATGGCAGCATTGAGAGGTATAAGGCTCAGCTTGTTGTTAAAGGATATACCTAGAACATGGTCTTGATTACCTTGATACATTTTCTCCTGTGGCCAAGATGACTACAATTCGCACCTTACTTGCTACCTCAGCTGCCAAGGATTGGCATCTTCACCAATTAGACATCAACAATGCATTCTTGCATCGAGACTTGCATGCGGAAGTATACATGCAACTTCCTCTTGGTTATGCTCATGGTTCTACAAGCCAAGTTTGTAAGCTTTTGAAATCTTTGTATGGACTCAAGCAAGCAAGTAGGCAATGGTACTCCAAGCTTACTACTACTTTACTTGCTAGGGGTTTTCATTAGGCTCCTTCAGATCCTAGCCTGTTTCTTCAGAGTTCTACCTCTTCTTTTATTGCACTTTTCGTTTATGTTGATGATATAGTGCTAGCCAGCAATGATGTCTCCCTCATTCAAGATGTTAAAACTTTTCTTGATGATACTTTTAAAATCAATGACCTTGGTATCTTGAAGTATTTGGCTCGGTCTTCTACAAGAATCAACCTATCTCAAAGAAAATATGCCCTGGAGTTGTTGCAAGATAATGGCTTTCTTCATTCTAAACATGCCTTTACTCCAATGGCTGCTTCTCTTAAGCTTGAGAAGGCTTCTAGTGTTGTTCTTTCAAATCCTTTGTACTATAGGCAACTCATTAGCAAGCTCCTTTATTTGACTACAACCAAGTCTAACTTATCATTTGTTGTTTAGCACCTTTCCTAATTCATGGAACACCCTATAGATCTTCATCTTCGAGCTTTGCATAAAGTTCTTCAATATTTGAAGTCCAATCCTGGTCAGGGGCTTTTCTTTCCCTCTCGATTTGACCTCACACTCAAAGGTTTAGTGATTCTGATTGGACTTCTTGCCCTGACTCAAGGAGGTCTGTGACAAGTTACTGTGTTTTTCTAGGTAAAGCTTTAATCTCCTGGCATTCCAAGAAACAATCCACTATTTCTTGTTCCTCTTCAGAGACCAAGTACAGAGCCCTTGCTGACTTAACTTGTGAGATCCAATAGCTCTTATATCTACTAGCTGATCTTCAAGTTTCCCATTCTACTCCTGCCATGATCTTCTATGACAACCAGTCTGCAATTGCTATTACTGAAAAGCCTGTGTTCCATGAACGAACTAAACACATTGAATTGGATTGTCATTTTGTTCGAGAGAAGGTTCAAGTTGGAGTTCTCAGATTGTTCCATGTTACTTTCTCTTCACAACTTGCTGATCTTTTCACCAAATCTCATCCGCCTATTGTTTTTCATCCTCTCATGGCTCGTTTTGCATTCCACAATCTATACTCTCCAGCTTGAGGGGGGCTAACACAAGATAGAAGCAATGTATTTATTGGTTAGCTGGATATTGCCAGCTAGTAGCTTAGTTGGAGGCTGAGTTGTTAAGTTTGTTAAGTTGTTAGTCTGTTAGCAATAGTCAATTAGCTCAATTGTTAGATTTGTTAACGTTAGTTACTTGGATTAGTATATAAACAAACTCATTGTGTGCTTCATTCATTCAGATCAATGAATACAATTCCACTCAAATCTAATAATAATAATATACTAGATGAAGAGTTTGGCTAAAAGATTGTCCTGATAAAAAGATAAGGCGTTTAACGTTTACAACGACGCTTCAAGGAATGTTCTAGTTCTAGTCATTAAAATTAATAATTTAAAACTGATAAAAACATACAAAATAACTTTATTAGGTCCAATTCTTGTGGTGTCTCTCATAGGTACATGCAAATAATGTTGTTAGGTCCAATTTTTCATGTGTCTCTCACGTATTTTGATTTGAGAATCTAAACATTTGACAAAGCAAATTGCATTCGTGATGGTCAAATGACGTTTTGTAAACCTCGTGTAAAAGTATAAAAGATGCAAATTAAGTCAAGGCTTAATGACAAATTTCACTTCCAAGTTCCAACCATTCTCTTGTTTATTGCCTAATATTCTCATATTTTGTTCTAATTTTTCTCTTTCATAATTACTAATCTAAATGTTAGAGCACGTCATGAAATCCTTGTTAGTATATCTCCATTATTATGGAAATAAATATTTGGTTGACCAATTCCGGATATGGTCCATAATTTCACGGTGAATCTCATCTCAATATTTGGCTATTAAAAGCACGATTTTATGATGGTTAAAACGTGATTTTATTGCCATAATTAGCACGCTCTCATTACTATTTAAGGAGGGCTCCTTCCGGTCCCCAAGTACGTGAACCTAAAAACACACAAACACCATCTAGTGAGGTTTTGAGTGCTTGGAAGACTTGGAAGGCCTGTGATCGACATAGAGGAGATTGTCAGATTCGAAATCGCTTCAACAACAGAGTTACAGAGTGCAATGGCTAGAAATTAGATCCTATCGCTTCCGCATTTTATTTGTTTAACATGTTTCATATTGTGTAGAAGCATGTTAGGCTTGTTTGATGTACTTACATTTGGCATCAGAGCCGTAGTTTAACCTCTGTCTTGCTATAGATCTGTAGAAAGAAGCCATAAAAACCCATATTTTGAAACTTTAAGTCTCGGATTTCATGAAACCCATTCTGTTTTCATGTGATTTTGGTTCAAATATTTTAGATCTACTATTATAAAGCTCTAGGGATAAAAAATACATGAAAAACGGGATTGTTTGAAGGGTTTTGTGCCGGATTGGGTCAAAAGACCCAAATTTCTGCAAAAACACCCATTCGGGTGAAGATGAAGCCTCGGGCGCATGAGTCACACGCGCCCGATAGAGGAAGAAACTCACGCGCCCGATAGAGATAATGCGGGCGCGTGAGTCTCACGCGCCCGCCTGTGAACAGTGCAGTTACACTGTTCAAAAAAATCAAAAAAAAAAGAAAAAAAAAACAATGGGCCATCCGGTTTTTGGGCCCCTATTTGGGCTATATTTTGGGTTTATTTATTTTGGGTCTTTTTGTTAATTATTTGGGCTTGTGGATTAAATAAATAAAAGGCATTTGGTTTATTTTAATTAGGCCTTAAGGATTTATTTAATTTAAGTAATTAAAATTATTCAATTTAGGCCAAATAATTAAATTTTTGATAGTTTTAATCAAATTTCAGTTCTGTAATTTTCATAATTTTATGAATAATTGAATTATTTTCACAAAATTAATATAATTATGAAAACTTCTCATTATTTTGGATTTTATTAGAATTTTTCATGAATTTGGAATTTTTATAAATGCTATAATTTTAAATTGAATAATTTTGTGAAAATTATCATAAAATTATGATTAAATTATGAAAATTTGATTTGAATGTGTATATGTGCTCATTTTGAATGTGTATAATTTTGTTATTTTTATACTAAAAGCACATGTAGCTAAGTTATTCATATTATTTGGAATTAAAGTTGCCTTATGATAATTGCAATTTTTAAAAATATGAATAAGCTTAGAATTTTACCAATATGTTTAAGTGATTTATAATTTATTTAATTAGGGCTTAGCCACAGCAACCTTAATTAAGTAAAATTAATTTTTTGTAAAATCACATAATGATATTAGACATAAATTGTAATTAGTTATAAGGTTATGGTAAATTTTATCCCACAGGAATTTTTATTATAATTTTATAACTAATTAGGATAAAATATCAAATTAATTTTTTAATTTACCCACAGGAATTAGGAAATGATATAATTTGATAGTTTTATCATTATGATATGAATCTATTAGAATTAGAACTTTAGCCCACAGGCAAGTTTTATGTCTGAGATTCATTAATAAAATATGTTTACATTGGTAAACATAATTAAGTTTGCCTCAAAAATTCTAGATACATAAGCATGTTTATTTTCTATATGCAGTGTTTCCTCAGGCTAGTATTAACCTAGAAGTTCCCGAGCTGGATGGAGAGAACTACAAGGTTTGGAAGGAGAGAGTTCTCCTCCAATTAGGGTGCATGGATATAGACTATGCTATAAGGAAAGACGAGCCCGTATTGACTGAGACCAGCACTCCTATTGAAGTAGCTTTACATGAACGCTGGGAGCGATCCAATCGCCTTAGTGTTATGTATATAAAGACAAAGATATCTGCTGGGATACGTGGTTCAGTCGAACAGCATACCAACGTTAGGACCTTACTGAAGGCCATAGATGATCAATTTGTCACTTCAGACAAAGCGTTGGCCAGCACCCTGATAATGAAGTTCTCATCAATGGGGCTCACCAATGTCAAAGGAGTGCGCGAGCACATAATGGCCATGAGAGATATAGCGGCCCAACTCAAGAAGCTAGAGGTGGAGATGTCTGAGTCTTTTCTTATGCATTATATATTGAACACTCTACCAAAGCAGTACGGACCATTCAAGATATCCTACAACACACATAAGGATAAGTGGACCATCAATGAATTGATGACCATGTGTGTTCAAGAGGAGGGAAGGCTGCTTATGGAATCGGGTGAAAGTGCATTTTTTGCAAGCCAAGGAAAGACCAAAGATCGAGCCAAGAACAAGGGAAAAGGGAAGATCTCTGTCCAAGCTGACATTAAGAAAGAGTCCAAGTGTTTCTTCTGTAAAAAGAAGGGACACATGAAGAAGGACTATGCTAAGCTTCAACAGTGGCTCGTTAAGAAAGGTAATTCACTCTCATATGTTTGTTTTGAATCAAATATGGTTGAGGTTAATCATATCACATGATGGATTGATTCTGGATCTACAATTCACATTTCGACTTCCTTACAGGGTATGACAAACCTAAGGAAGCCAGTGGGAAATGAGGAGAGCATCTACTCTGGAAACAAGATGCGCTCGCGTGTTGAAGGCGTTGGAACATGCACTTTAGTTCTTAGGAGTGGTTTTATTTTGCAATTGGAAAAGACTTTTTATATTCCTAGTTTCTCGAGAAATTTAATCTCTGTTTCTAGGCTGGTACCTTATGGATATTCCTTTCAATTTTCAAATAAATCAGTATTGATATATTTTAAGTCTGATATTATTGGGAATGGTACCTTATGTGATGGTCTTTTCTCTATTGATTTGTAAAATGACACTGCTCATAACGCCTTGCATGTTCAAACTGGCACTAAAAGATGTGTTATGAAAAAGGACTCCTCCACGTTATGGCACCGGAGATTAGGTCATATCTCCATAAATAGAATTAAGAGATTGGTAATTGACGGAATACTTAGTACTCTCGATTTTACTGATTTCGACACTTGTGTGGATTGCATTAAGGGTAAGCAAACCAACAAGTCTAAGAAAGGTGCCAATAGGAGTTCAACCATATTAGAGATCATACATTCTGACATATGTTGTCCAGACATTGATGCATATGGTCAGAAATACTTCATCACCTTTATTGATGATTACTCGAGGTTTATGTATCTCTACATGCTTCATAACAAGAGCGAAGCATTAGATGCCTTTAAAGTCTTTAAGGCTGAAGTAGAGAAACAATGTGGAAAACCCATAAAGATAGTAAGAACTAATAGAGGTGGGGAGTATTACGGTAGATACACTGAAGATGGACAAGCACTGGACCATTTGCGAAGTTCCTTCAAGAAAATGGGATTGTTGCCCAATATACCATGCCTGGTTCACCGAATCAGAATGGTGTTGCAGAAAGAAAGAACCGAACTTTGATGGAAATGGTGTGTAGTATGCTTAGCAACTCGAAGTTGCCTAAGTCCTTGTGGATTGAAGCTCTTAAAACGGCAGCGTATATATTGAACCGGGTTCCAACCAAGGCTGTTCTAAAGACGCCTTTTGAATTATTCAAAGGTTGGAAACCGAGTTTGCATCATATGCGCGTTTGGGGATGCCCTTCTGAGATAAGAGTTTACAACCCACAGGAAAAGAAACTGGATCCTAGGACCATAAGTGGGTATTTCATCGGATATGTCGAACGGTCCAAAGGCTACAGATTCTATTGTCCATCTCATAGCACTAGATTTGTGGAATCAAGGAACGCCAAGTTTCTTGAAAATGACTTAGTTAGTGGGAGCGATCAATCTCAAGACCTAGTTTCTGTGAGAGATCAACCCTCTACCTCGAGTTAAGGATTGGTTATCATGAACAATGTCCCTTCAGTACAACTGGACATTGAACAACCAATCGTTGAAGATCCACAAGTAGCTGATAACTTACCAGTAGACGAGGCTCCTCTGGATACACCAGAATTGAGTGAGCAACCAGTTGAACAACATGATCCTTCGAAGAATGTTGAACCAACATTAAGAAGGTCTACTAAGGAAAGGAAATCAGCTATTCCTAGTGATTATATTGTGTATCTACAAGAGTATGATTTCAATATTGGGCCCGTTAATGATCCAGAGACGTTTTCACAAGCCATGAACAGTAAAGAATCAAAACTTTGGTTCGATGCAATGAAGGATGAGATGGATTCGATGGCATCTAATGGAGTATGGGATCTTGTCGAGTTGCCTAATGGAGCCAGAGCTATAGGCTGTAAATGGGTCTGTAAGACCAAGACTGACTCATTAGGCAACATTGAGTGTTATAAGGCAAGACTCGTAGCCAAAGGATTCACTCAAAAGGAGGGAATCGATTACAAGGAGACCTTCTCTCCTATATCTAAGAAAGATTCTCTCCGCATCATAATGGCACTTGTTGCACATTTTGACTTAGAGTTGCAACAAATGGATGTGAAAACGGCATTTCTCAATGGTGATCTAGAGGAAGAGGTTTACATGAAACAACCTGAAGGTTTTTCCTCTAGTAATGGTGAGCATTTGGTCTGTAAGCTCAAGAAGTCCATATATGGGTTGAAACAAGCTTCCCGCCAATGGTATTTAAAATTCCATGAAGTCATCTCATCATTTGGTTTCGTTGAGAACATCATGGATCAGTGTATATACCAGAAGGTCTGTGGGAGCAAGATTTGTTTCCTTGTGCTATATGTGGATGATATTCTGCTTGCAACCAATGATAAAGGGATGCTACGTGAGGTGAAACAATTTCTTTCTGAGAACTTTGATATGAAGGATATGGGCGATGCATCTTATGTCATTGGCATTAAGATCCATAGAGACAGACATAGAGGTATATTAGGTCTGTCACAAGAAGCCTATATCAATAAAGTCTTGGAAAGATTCAGGATGAAAGATTGTTCACCAAGCCCAGCTCCCATTGTGAAGGGTGACAGGTTCAATTTGAACCAGTGCCCAAAAAATGATCTTGAGCGAGAACAGATGAAGAACATTCCATATGCCTCAGCTGTTGGAAGCATTATGTATGCACAGGTCTGTACCAGGCCTGATATTGCTTTTGCTGTGGGAATGTTGGGTAGATATCAAAGTGACCCGGGGATGGACCACTGGAGAGCTGCGAAGAAGGTGCTTAGATATCTTCAAGGCACTAAGGATTACATGCTTATGTATAGACGGACCGATGAGTTGGAAGTGATTGGCTACTCAGACTCAGACTTTGCTGGCTGTGTTGATACCCGGAAATCAACATCCGGTTACATCTTCATGCTTGCCGGTGGAGTTGTTTCATGGAAGAGTGCTAAGCAGACACTGACTGCCACTTCTACTATGGAGGCCGAGTTCGTTTCCTGTTTTGAGGCTACCTCACATGGTGTATGGCTTAAGAGTTTCATTAGTGGGCTTAGAGTTGTTGACACCATATCTAAGCCATTAAGGATATATTGTGACAATTCAGCTGCAGTATTCATGGCTAAGAATAATAAGAGTGGAAGTCGAAGTAAGCATATCGACATTAAGTACTTAGCCATTAAAGAACGTGTTAGAGATAAAAGAGTGGTCATTGAACACGTTAGCACTGAATTGATGTTAGCTGATCCTTTGACTAAGGGCATGCCATCGTTTAAATTTAAGGATCATGTAGAGAGAATGGGACTTGGTCCCACATTTTGATTGTAATTGAAACTCTTATTAATAATATGATGTTTCTCATTTTTGATTTGTATACACTAAAGTTTATTTGAGAAATATCCTTGTTGTTTGGACCGAGAATAAACATAAGGTTTATTCATTAAGTATAAATGAGTTGATTTAGAAACATTTTACATAGTAATACATGGAAGATAATACTCACCATTAGAGGAACTATCGCCATGATTCATGTGATTTGTTTCTTCTATAAGTGAAATATATGGACCAAGTGGGAGAATGTTAGTATATCTCCATAATTATGGAAATAAATATTTGGTTGACCAATTCCGGATATGGTCCATAATTTTACGGTGAATCTCAACTCAATATTTGGCTATTAAAAGCACGATTTTATGATGGTTAAAACGTGATTTTATTGCCATAATTAGCACGCTCTCATTACTATTTAAGGAAGGCTCCTTCCGGTCCCCAAGTACATGAACCTAAAAACACACAAACACCATCTAGTGAGGTTTTGAGTGCTTGGAAGACTTGGAAGGCCTGTGATCGACATAGAGGAGATTGTCAGATTCGAAATCGCTTCAACAGCAGAGTTACAGAGTGCAATGGCTAGAGGTTAGATCCTATCGCTTCCGCATTTTATTTGTTTAACATGTTTCATATTGTGTAGAAGCATGTTAGGCTTGTTTGATGTACTTACAATCCTTACTCAAATGTTACATTGAATTTTTTTTCTCTTCGATAGATCAAATCAGCTCTCCTAGGCCAGTGGAACAGTCTCTACCAACTCGAAAAGATATCAACAAACTTAATGTTTGTGTGCATACAAGTACATGTGTTCAAACTTGTATATAGCTAAATTAGGCCCAATGTCGGATGCATTACATTAAGTTCCAATATTCATGACACCCAAAAAAGCTCCTATATTTAATTTTGTCTTACCTAACTCGGAAATTAAAACTAGGTAGTGAAATTTTAATGAGTTTTAAAGATTTTGTTTTTGTGTAACCCACAAAATGTCTTCATACCATATTGAGTATGAGACTAATTTTTACTCACGTTTTATAGTTGGCGTTGACCCAAAAAAATTTGACTTGGTGAGGATTCGAATACGAGACTTCCCATTATAAATCGTTCTAACTTAAAAACTCAACAAAATTTTACATTATTAAATCAACCCTTTAAATTAAAGATACAAGATTTTAATGTTTAATTAAACAATATTAGAAGAACAACAGCTCATGTACTTAGATTGTCCTGATTTGATACAGCGTACTTATGCAAAGTACAACACAGTTTTGTAAATGAATAAGTTATTATTGCTAAAAAAAAGACAGATTAGATACAAATTAAACTAGGAAAAAACATATAAGAATGAAACCCATAAGAAACCTAGTATTAATATATGCACGAAACTTAACCAAAAATATATTAATTAATATTAATCTTTTTTATATGGTGGGAGACAATGGATGTCCCACAGAATATTAGAGGGGAGGATTTACAAAGACTTAATTCCAGTTGCATTATTAAAAAAAAAAAAAAGGTTTTAGATGCACCTTGAAATATAGTGGGGGGAATCCCATGAAAATTGAAATATTGATACAATTGAAGGTGGGGATTTGGAAAAGCTAACAAAGAATGATGGAAGAACCCGAAAAGGGAAATTGAGGACCCATTTACGACTTCACGACTTCATAAATTATTAAATGAAACGTTTATGATTCGACAAAAAGAGACAACACACCAAAATTACATTCCTTTACCCAACATTTTCTGTTTATATGAAGTAAAACAACGAAAACTGAAAAGGCAAAATGAAAATTCAATGGACTCCTAGAGGCCCAATAAAGTGAAAAGAAATGGGAAAATAGATGGGCTCTCAAGGTAATGAGGAAAGCCATTGATTTGATGGACTGCCAAGACTCCATTGGATTTGGGTCGCAGTTCACAATTGTTTAACAATTTTCCAAGTTCGTAAAGGAATAAAATTTTCTTTTCAACACTTTTTTTTCAGCAGCAACGGGGTAGAGATAAATTTCAAAACTTGGTAAAGACTTTTATTGAATTCCCGATATAATTAGACTTGATAATTTAAGACAAGATATAATAAGATAATACAAAAACAATACAAAATGATAAAAAAAAATGACATAGGTTAAAGTTTCGGGTAACTTTAAACGAATTAGGCAAAAACTAAAAATTGATTTGGTATTTGGCATATTGGCGTGATTTGTGATATGATAATTTCTGTGTTTATATGATTTGATACGAAGCAAGCACAACACAAATATGCCAATTATCAAGTCTGGTTAATTGTAATCAAATGTAAAAACAATTAAATTAAAAGATAAAATTTAAGTAAATATGACTAAGTTAACAGATAAAAATAATTGTTATCAAACGTTTAATTGCATGAAAATTAGTTCATTAAGTTTTATTTTAAGCAATTAAAACTTAAACGTTTCAAAATAACAAAATTAAGTACATTTTTGTTAAATCCCTTTAACTGTCATTAAGTTTTAATTGCTGTGTAAGAGCAACGGCAGTTAAAGGATTTAACAGAAATACACTTAATTTTGTTATTTTGAAATTTAGGTTTCAATTGTTTAAAATAAAACTTAATGTATTGATTTTAATGCAATTAAATATTGAGTGCTTAATTCTATTTTATGGTAAAAACTAAGGGTATATGTAGACATTAAACTTAAAAATAATCCTGTTTCTTTTTTTTCTTTATATCTTTTTATTTAAGTCTTTAATCATAAGGTCATAGCAATTAATCCCTAGTGTCACATGATTGTTTCTTTGTTCTTATAAAATTGATTTGCCATGTGATCAATATTCTCTTTCGTAAAACTAGTTTATTGAGTATGCAGCACTTATTTTTATATATTAATTTTAAAATTAAATATATCTTTCCTACTTTTTTTTAAATGCATTAGGTGACAAGAGTATGATGAAATTTAAAAAGATAAAAAAAGTGCACCATCGACAATCATGTACACAAATTAATTCTTATTTCCTAGTCTAATCTGGGTATCTTATTTTGTTCTCTTTCTATCAATTTTATATTATAAATTTTCATAATCAAATGACCCAATTAAACGTGGGTTTTCTCTGACCACACAACCTTCAAAAATAAACCAGTTTCTGTAAAACGACAATTAACCCTAATATATTTTCCCATCCAACGAGACAATGACTTTCTAAAATTTACAAAACGCCAAGAAAACAGTTGTCATCCCCACCATTTTCCCCACCAAAATTTTGGAGTATGTTCTCTTTCCCTGCACACAAAAGAAAGGAGGGGATTATAAGGAAAAAAAAAATTAAAATGGCATAATCTTTAGGCGTGCAACCAGTCCTACTCTTTTAAATTACATTCCAAACCATCACGATGACACGTGGTGGGCTTCGGTAGTGATGGGTTCAACGTCTACCATCATTTTCGACCCTGCTTTAAGGGTGTCATTGGAAAGCGTACACGTGTCGGACACTTCCACGACTCTCATCCGCCAACCACATGGTGACACGATTCAGTAAAAAATAAGGGTTGCTGCTCCAATGGTGCCCATCCTAAAGTGCAAGGAATATGTTTAAAGAAATTAAAAAAAAAAACGGGAATTTTGAGATGCCAACGGGATTAGGGATGGTAATGGGTATCCTATAAACAGATATTCGGTACTATCTATCCAGATTTAGTAGGATTAGAGTAGTATATAATTGGATTCAAGTAGAATTCAGATAGTAAAATTACTACCCGTCACGGGTTAGGGTAGGATTCGGTAGTTATCTTAGGATACCCGCTGTCCGAACTCGATTAGAAATAATAATTAATTAATATTATATTTATATTTTTTATTTATAAATTATTTATTATTAATATTGTATTTAATTAAATTAATTCATCAAATATCATAATTATGACTTTTAACTTTAATTTATATTTATTAGTTAATTAAATTTATTAACTTAATTTTTTTAAATAAATTATTTCAAAATTGATTTTAAATTTAAATCTGAAAGTCATACTTTTACTTAATAAACGGGTATTTAACTAGTTCGTGTAGTTAAATTGATATTTTTTATTTTATATGATTAGGATTAGAGTAACACAAATCAAAATAAACGGATAATTAATCGGATTCAGATTTTATATATTCTAATCGGATTCGAGTTAAGGTATCCCAAAATTAACGGGTACCCGACTCATTTCTTTCCACTATTGACAAGACTGAGACCCACTTTCTCTTCGCACCCCCCCCCCCCCCCTCCCCACCCCACCCCACCCCCCCCCCCCCCCCCCCCCCCCCCCCCAAAAAAAAGCGATCGGGTCCCACGTGATCCTGCCCTTACGTTATTCTGTCGTCACTCGGAGGGGACAATGTGGTTGTTATTTGTGGCAGGCTTTGATTTGACTTTGCTACAAATAAATTGGTAATCTTAGATTAAAATATTTGAAAGAATAGGTAAAAAAATAATTTTACATAATTATTTTTTATTTTATGTAATTTTTTTTTTTTGCTTCCATTGGACTGGAGTCACTGCACCTCCGACATCCAAGCGGAGCCTAAATTATTAATTAATGGACGCCTTTGCTTGTCCGCTTCACTCACACGGACACTGTGTTTATGGGAGAAAACAAGGAGAAATTCCAACGCTCTTCTTAAGTTATGCGCGTGGAGCGTGGCGTAATTAAGGGACAATAGAAGAAATAATTTGGCCATTTTTAAGTAATTATGTATCATTTTGATTGGCACCAAATGAAAATATGAAAATAATACAAATTAAAATTTAATAAAAATTATACATAGAAATTAAAAATATTTAATATATTTTTATTTAGTTTGCCCATAATAATTTTTATATTTTATACTAACACAGCTAAACATAATACAAACACAAATAACCGTATTTTTTTTGGTCAAACACAAATAACTAGGGATGACAATGGGTATCCTATAAATAGGTACACGACACTATCCGTCCCGTTTATTTATGGTTAGGATAGTATATAATCGGATTTGGGTAGGATTCGGATAGTGAAATTACTATCCGTCACGGGTTCGAGTAGTTATCTTAGGGTACCCGCTATCCGAACCCGATTATAAATAATAATTAATTAATACAATATTTACATTTTCTATATATAAATTATTTATTATTAATGTTGTATTTAATTAAATTAAGTCATTAAATATTATAATTATGATTTTTAACTTTAATTTATTTTTATGAGTTAAATTAAATTTATTAATTTAATTTGTTTAATTAAGTTATTCCAAAATTGATTTTAAATTTAAATTTGAAAGTCAAATTTTGACTCAATAAACGGATAGTTAACGGGTTCGGATAGTTAAACAAGTATTTTCTATTTTATAAGGTTAGGGTTCGAATAGTTAAACAGATATTTTTTATTTTATAGGGTTAGGATTCGAATAATATAAATAAAAATAATTGAATAATTAATCTGATTCAAGTATTATACATATTAATCGAATTCGAATATTTCAAATTTAACGGATATCCGATCCCGTTTACATTCCTACCAATAACCGTATTTAATTTCAAATAAGGGCATGGAATCCTTTTATATGCAGCGAAGAAGCGCGGTTGGACTTAAAATTGAGATTTGAGAGTGAGCGTTTCAAATTTGTGTTGCGTGCTGTCGACGCCAAATAGAGCAAGGATCGCCACAGCATCGGGGAACAATACGTGGCATTGATATCCACGCGGCACGGTGATATTGGTTTCTTTTCATAGTTCTGCCAAATTGTTGGATACGATAAATTGGAAGGGCGAATACACATAAATGCATAACTTTTTGACCTTTGTGAGCTGCCGATTCTATTAAAAGATCTTGTATGTGTTTAAAAAATTTGTGTTTTATATTTATCTACATCGACATAAATTTAGGTACTATATTTTTTTTAAGAAAATTGTGTTATACGAGAAATACATTTAGGCTTTACTTTCTATGATGGAAAGAAAAGGGTGAAAAAAAAATTAGTTAATCAAATTATTTTGTTTCATAACAACTTTTCTACTTTGTAGCTTAATCATTTGATTAATTAATTTTTCTTACTTACCTCTTTCTTTCTATCATACCAAATAAAGCCTTAAAGAAAACTATGTTATATGGTTACACGAATACATAGAGACACGTGTAAGATACAGTAACTATGTTGTTTTTATTGTAACCAAAAAACTTTGTTGTTTTTAGTGAGAATTGAACCTTGGCCAAGGCAACAAAACTTAAGTGTTTTACCAAATGAACAATTATAATATATTGATATAATATATTATGAAAATTAATTTATTAAAACAAACTAATGCTTTAATAAATATTGTAATAAAATAAATTAATAAATTTAATTATGAAATTAAATTAGTTAATTATGGTTAAGATAATAAAATTTAAAATTTTTGAAACTTAAGTATTGAGAACTTAAGTTAAGAATTTAAGATACAATTATCAATTCTTTACATATATAATACTATAATGTAGAAATATATATGATATTTTTTATTATAATGTATAAAATATAAATATTGTAGTATACTAATAAGAGATTGTATAATTAATTATTTTATATCACGCACACTATAGCACATGATATTGATAAGAGATTAAGAATTTATACTATACAAAATTATATATTCAGTATACTAAGAGATTTTATAGTTTATTGATTTATTCTATATCAATTATTAAATTATAGGAAATTAAAATAACATAATACTAACATACAAATTATTATAATAAAAATAAGATATTAATATACTTATTAATGATTTATTGATTTATTTTATATACTTAATCTTAATTCATAATCATATGATGACAATGAATTGATGATATTATATATAGTATGAATAGTAGAATTGATGATATTATTCTATATCAATTATCATCTTATAGGAAATTAAAATAACATAATACTAACATACAAATTATTATAACAAAAACAAGATATTAATATACTTATTAATGATTTATTAATTTATTTTATATTTTTTATCTTAAATCATAGTCATATAATGACAATGAATTGATGACAATATTATAAATGATAAGATTGAGAGACTTGGACTTGCATTGTCAATTATTTAATGTTTGAATGTTTTGTTAAATTAATTATGTATATTGACCTAATGTTAACTATTTATGCTTTGTTTGTTTTTGCAATTTTCAATATATATTATGGATTGTATGGATTGAAAATATTATTATTTTGTTATATTTGTTACTTATATTTGAATGTTAATTAATATAGATGTGAATAAATGTAAATATAATTTTTTTATTATTTTTTAATTATGTTTTATTTTTAATAGTGTCATCTGTGTCGTGTTGTGTGACACAAATAATTATAACGTGTTAGTCGTGTCGTGTCATGTGTTACACATAAAAAAAATATATGTCATGATCGTATTTACGATTCAGACACATTTTATAATTCATGTCGTGTTCTTATTTTCATAATTCGTGTCATGTCTTAACTCGTGTCATGTCATGTCAAGACACAAAGACACGAATTAGTAGGTTTATTTGGAAGTGCAAACTGATTTTCATTTACATTAAAAGTCTTCGTCCAAAATTCAAACTTAAATTTTTTTTGCGTTTTAAAAATAAAAAACATAAATATTTGAATTAATAAAGAAATTTATTTTTAAAAAATGTTTTAAAGATTAAATTTTAAGGATAATTATCCAATACATCAATAGATAAATTTTTTTGACTCTACAAGTGGAGTTAAGATGATAATACTTGTCTTATTTTATTTATTTTTATTTTCTTAATATTTTTAAAAGAATGTGTCATCATCCTAACATAGTTTGTAAAGTAAAAAAAACTCAAATTTTATTGCCAATGTTTGATAAGAGTGATACAAGAGAAAATTTGGAGAATGCAAGCACATATGATACTAGAAGACTTAGATGATGTACTATATTCTCAAATCTTTTAGAATTATTCCAAGCTCAATTCCTTTTCCTTTGATATTTTTAATGTTATTTTACATTATTTTTAAAAAGAAAAAATAATAAATAAAAAAGCTAGTGTTATCCAAATTCATAATATATGTATATTATCATCTATAATTTTTTAAATAATACATTTTCATTAGAAGTTATGATCATGATCAACATATTATATTTCTTTAAACAGATAGTTATGAAAATCACTTTACTTAAACTAAGTAAATTAATAAATAACTAACTAAATTAATAAATAATTAAACTAAATTCAAACTTACACATATTCATTAAATTTGAATTTAAGACCTCAAAATTTCATGACCTCTTCTTTACCACTAAATTAAGTCTCGTTAGCATGTATACCATCTATATTTAGATTAGACCTATGAAAACTAGTGCGTAATTTTATATATATATATATATATATATATGTATGTATGTTTATGTAGATGTACACTACTTTAAAAAGAAAAATTAATATACAAATTGTCATTGAAGTATTTCATGCAATTATTTTTCAATTATCATTATGATACGCACAAATTACATCTAAGAATGTAGCTGAGTTTAAGTATATAGTGGGATAGATTAAAAATCACCTATAAAGAAAAGTTATTTGCCAACTAACGATTAAGACTTGATCTAGTAATTTTTTTTTTTAAGATTAAGTTTAAAGTTCAAATCTCATTTCTTCTATTACTTCCTTGTGAATAAAAAGAACTAGCTGGTATACTTCCACATATAAATATACTTACCTTTTTCAGATATTAAGCATAAAAAAATATACAGTTATTTTTTTATTACAAGAAGAATATTAAATAACTGAGGATAATGGTGCTTGAATTCGAAGTCAATGTTTACAATATGTCACAACTCATCTTATTTAGTTATTAAACTTATAATTAATCGTTTTTTAGTCATATACAAAATCCAAAAATAAAAATAAATAAATAAAAACAAAATATGCAAAATCTACGACAGAAAACAAAAACCAATAGGAAAGATGGAAGAAAATCCAAGATATATTCATTCGGAGCAGCTAACTGAAACCACCCCCTGATAGCGAAAACGGATAAGGCGGTGGTAGATGCGCCTCCATCCCTGCCGCCGCCATTTCTCCAAAATAACCCAAATGCTCATTTCTATAACCAAACCCTGCTATAATACTCTTTTCCGACGAAGAAACAACCGTGTCGTTCCCAATCACAGACGTTGCCACCATAATCGCCGGTAGTTGGCTTGTTACTGTGGAGCAACCGTAGTTCATGACTTGCCCCACAAGTTTTCTACGCCCCAACAAGTCTACGGAGTCCTCAAGCGATGACGATGATTGACAACCTGAGCGACAAAAGTTGTTGTTTATATCGAATCCGGTTTCTGGGGACAAAAGTACTCCTGGATGCCCTTCCTCTTCCTCTTCAGATTTCACTGAATTATTCGAAACCGCCAGGCTTGAAGACGAAGAAGAAGAAGAAGAATACGAGGATGGCATCACGGCCAACCGTCGCTTCTTGTCGGTGGTAAGCTGTCTTGTCCGTTCCTTTTCGAGCATCATACGAGGAAGGAGATCAGCGTCTTCCGCGACTTTGCAAAGAAACGCCATCATTTGTTGAGGGCGTCTTTCCGTGGCTTCTAAACGCTTGTTCATGCCTTCTAGCTCTTCTTCCAACGACTTCTGTTCCTCTTTTAGCTTCGCTATTTCCATCACTATTTCACCGTCGTCTAAATCCTCAGCTTTCAGTTGCATGTACGGATTTTTGCTACGCTTTCGCCTCACTATATTCTTCAACAATTGATTTTGCCCTCGGAGAAACCATTCATGGGCAAACTCCCACTTATCTGGATCCATTTTCCTGAAACCCTAATCATCAAAACAAAACTATAAATAACAAAAAATTATAAATCAACTTAAAAACATTTTTTTTGGTTATAAACTTAAAAACATTTTACAGATATTATGTCCGACTAAAATTTACAACTTACATAAGTATTGAGCTGTCGAACGAAACTAGAAAAATTGTTATGTTTGAAGTAAACAGGCAAGATCCTCTGAGAGAAATTCAAAGGGTCGACGACTAAGAAACTGTTATTAGCTTTACCCCAAGTGATGAGAGTGTCAGTCATCGGATCACTGACCATCTGATAAGTTTTCAGGACGAAAGGTGCCACGATATTATTGCTGTTGACCTCCATATCTAAACAAGAGAAGAAGGAAGAGATGAATTATGTGAAGGGCAGGGGGCTGAAATGGTTTTGATTCCTTTGCTCTGTGGATGTTCTTTTTTCAAACGGAGGTTTGAGGTAGAAGCGTGATTTATAATGGATATTGGAGGCGATGTACAGTAACGAAATGGGACGGCTCTGATATTTCCTGAGTCATGAAATGCGGGACCCACATGGCCCCACTTTTATCAGCCTTTGCTACACGTCACGGTGTCAATGGGCTTAGATATTTTTGAAGACTACTCGATGGTGCTTCCCATACGCGCGCGTTGAGGGATGGTTTCACTGCGTGTGTAATGTGCTTTAGGATCAGTGACGTGGTCCCCTGAGGACATATAAACAATTGTAGCTAAAAGACAAAGGGAACTACAGTTGGAATTATCGGTCACTTGCTAAAAAGAGAAGATAATACATAGATAATAATGAATTGAAGGGCAGTTCACCCACCTATTTTAAACAATAAATTTTTGCACAATTAGAATTTGATCTTCTCATACCAAAATATATATATATATATATATATTCTTTATTTTTTTTTGGTTTTTGACCTTCTTTCTACCGGAAAGATGATTTTTTTTTTTACTAAAAAGAGAAGATAATGAATTGGAACTTAAGAACAGATAATGTCAATTTATCAGACACGAATGTGGCCGTATTCTTCAAAAACAGAAGCTTTAGTTACCATTAATCATTCAACTAAGAAGAAGAAGAGTTAGCTGGAATTACTTCATTGATCAGTTTTCATTGTATTTATTTTTAGTTAGTTGACATTGGTTATAATTGATGTAACAGAATAAAGTTAGTTACCATGGTTCAGCTGTATATAAACAACAATTACTCAGATTGTACATTCATACTATTCAATGAAATACAAAAGGTTTTTCCTCGGATTCTTCATTTCTTGATACTTAATCTAAATGGTTCACCCACCAGTTTTATAGAGTAAATGTTACAAGATTGGGATTTGATTTTCTGGTGCTTGTTTTCCCTAATTGTTTTAGATTTTCGATTTTCTTTGTAAGAAAATAATGAAGTAAAAAAAATTGTTACATGTTTTAAAAATATTTTGCATGTAATATAATATTGGCCTCCATAGTGAGTGATCCTAGTTCACCATTTACATGTTTGTTTTTTTTTTTTAGATTTAGGTTTTGTTTGCTAAGAAGGCAAGAAAAGAGTAAGGGAAAAGAAATTTGTTAAACCAATGATTAGGTTACAAAAATAGAAAAATGGTTATGAAACATAACTATTGAATTAGCAAATTTTTTTTCTCACCCCATTTTTTCCTTCCTAGTTTCTACCAAGCAAAGCATTCGAATTTTTAACTTTGATGTTCATCATTAACCTGTGTTTTTACTTTCATGTAAGCTCTGTTTGGTTTACTGAAAAATGACTTCTGAAAAATAGTTTCTGCATTTTCTAATATTTGGTTGACAAAAAATTAATTGATCAACAAAAGATGACTTCTTGATGAAATATATTTCTTGATCTCCAAAAAAATTTAATTGTACTTTGACAGAGTTTTATGTTGTATTGACTCTTTTGATATGTTGAATGAAATATATTTCTTGATGGCAAAAAAAAAAAAAAGACTTTCTAATCAATAGAAAATTAGGCTATTTTTTCAAAAATTGTCTTACACTTTTGAAAAGAAGAAAATATGTATAAGGTTGTTTACAAAACTCGTAAATATACTTCTACTCAAATTCGACATTAAATATGATTTTTTAAAATTTTGATTTAATTTAACGTTACATAAAATATTATTATATTAACAAAAAAATATTTTTATTTAATTAAATTAAAATTTTAAATATTAAAATTTTAACTTTAAAAATCTTTAAGTATTTTAAATTTAAAGATTTCATTTTGTATATTATTAATCTTAAATATTTAATATTTCAATAATAAACAATATTATATTATTAGTTTAATAATAAATAACAAATACTAATTTAATAAATAATATATTTATTATTTTAATAATAAATATTTTTAATAATTTATTAATATTTTAATTTCAGATATAATCTTTTTATGTTTTATTTACAAATATTTATATATTTAATATTTTAATAATATATAAATAATACTTTTGTTATGATTTTAATAATACTTACTTTCAGTATAAAATATAATTATTTTAATAGTATAAATATTTTTAATATATTTCAAAAATATATATTAATATATTATTAATATTTTATATGGATTAAAATAATAGTATTACTTCATATTTTTAAAAATACAAATATAAGTAATAGTGAATAGTTTTCTTTTAAATGTTTAATAATATAATGTTTTTAATATTAAATATTATTTTCAAAATATAATTATTTTTTAATATTAAGAAATTAATAAAAAATAAATACCTATTTTTTGAATGAAAAGAAAGCAAAAAATTTTGACAACCAATAAATTGCTGCCACGTATCCATATTAAAAAGGTGTGTAACTCTCAAACCTCTGTAAAAAAATCTTACATTGAACAAAATTCAAAAACATTTAGTGCTTAATTGATCAAGATTAAAAATTGTATCCTTAATTGAAAAATACCACAAAAGTTAGATTCTAAATTGAGTATTTAGCCAATTGAATATGGATAATAAACTTAGAAACAAATAAAGCCCTTTTTTAACTCTTTTTTTTCAAGCATGAGATTATTTGGCAATTCGTATATTTATGCCTTGTTTATTTGTCAAATTGTGTAAAAAACAAAAATTATTGTATCAGAATTTATGTCTAAATGCCAAACATTAAATTAATTATTTTAATTTTAATTTTTATTTAAATTTAATTTATTTCATTTTTTATCATTTTCCTCTAATATCTAAAATCATTAAATTTTCCCACATCATTGCTCTAACCATCGGATGTCTAAACAAATTAAGGATGTTTAAACCTTTTTCAGATTTTACTTGTATTGGTCGGTACACGTCAGTTTTGATAAAACTCAATACACTTGAATTGATTTTTTCATACAAGCTTTGATATTGAGTAATATCGACTGATTTCGTAAGTTTCGAATATTTTTAATCGATTTTAGCGTAATTCACTATTTTGATTAGTAAGCAAATTAAAAAAATTGAATTTTTATTTTATTATATATTTTAATATTGAATTAAAACAAATAAATACATAAACAATTAATCCATTAAAAAAATACATTAACAATGGTAACAATAATTATTATTTGAAGTAAAAGTAATTTTATTAATTTTATACTTACCATTATCAATGTTAAATGTTTTATATACTTCTTTTGCATATTGTTATTAATATTATTATATATATGAAAATTTATAAATATTCTTAAATTAAATTGAAATTTTTGAAATAATGTAACAAAATCTAATTGCAAAAAAAAAATCTCTCGTACGAAATTATAATGTTGAAACAAACATTTCTTAGCAAGCTACCACGCGCTCAAGGAGAGGAGAGTGGGAGACGGACAACTCCAAGGTTTGTTGAACAATAAAATAAAGCAAGAGCCCTCGTGCTTCACTTTGGGCATTTCTTCTGGGCCAAGACTGCTGTCGTGCGTTGGCGCATAAAGCTTTATTTGGCGGTGTACGTGTCGCTTCCTTACTGGCCCACGACTAAGGAATACCTTTTCTAGTTTTTTTGGATTGGTGCTTGCTACGCCCTTGGGGAGCATAGTTATATACTCCCATCTGTCTGTTTCTCCTCATCTTGTAAGAGAAATTCTCTTTTTCTTTATCTTTATAACTTCATATTTAGTAATTTCCCCATTTCTTTTGTCTTTTTTTGATTAAGCCCACTTCTTTTATTAATGTCTTATTTTACCGTTTTATTAATTGACTATATATTGGGTTATACCTTTTTCGATAATACATATTGAGTTATATTTAATACTATATATTGTTTTATTTTCTAAAATAATAAACGTTTTTTAAGTGCAAAATTTACTTCAATTAACAAAAAAGTTTATATACACATTGAAATTGTATAACTATTATAAATTGTCAATCAACTGCAAAATGTCATTTTATTAATTAAACTGTCAATGAATCTCAAAATATCACATAATTAAAAAATATGTTGGCAGTTAAAAGTAAATATTAATAAAGTTTTTTTAATTTATTTTTAAAAACTTGTTTATTTTAAACATTGCTTATTAATGAAATGACACTTAGTGGTTAAATAACAATATATAGAAACTATTTACAAATAATACATAAAATAAAATCCTAAAAATAAATATCACTAAGGTTTTTAGTCTTAATTAAATTTACTTTTAAGTAGATCTGACAATCTTATATATGATATGATACAAAAATGACACGAATAGCAGATGCAAAGGTGGCACGCACTAAAATTAGGTTAAAAAAATTATATATGAAACGCTAAAAACATGATCTTGTGTTTCACATGTAGACACGAAATTTTTGTGTTTTACATGATACAAAATTTTCGTATTTTACAATTTTACATGATACAAACATGAATTGCCAAGAGTAATTATAAGGCCTGAAATTTTTTTTTTTGGTTTAGGGTATAATAATTATACTTTGAATTTTGGTTGATTGATGGTGTATAACTATTATACACTATCAATTTAATTAATTTAGCTGGTAAAATTATTTGCTAGTATGAAACTTTTTTTTAGACATACTAAGATTTATCGAATCCTAAATTACACAAATGAAGATATTTGTCATAAATTTTATATTATTTTTTACATTATCTTGAAGTAATTTATTGAATCCTGATCAGTTACACGAATGAAAGATAATATCATGTTTTTATGCATACTAAAATTTATGGAATCTTGAATTACGAAAATGAAGATAATTGTCACATCTCATAATTTTTTTTATGCAAATATAAACAAATCAACAATCTCCATTTGTTGGTAAATATGTAATGTGAACAAATTAAAGAGGATTTCCGCTCTGACTCAAAGCAAAACAACAAAATTCACACTATTACCTTTGAGTTGTGGCTCAGTTGATAACGTAAGTTAAGTTTGTGAGAAAAACTTTCAAGTTTGGCCTCCACTAAACATACTTTTAGAGAAGGTTGAAAAACTTTAACTATGACGAAACCCCGAATAGGATTAATCTCAAACCGTTAAAATAGACTAAAATACTTATGATTTACGCACACAAAAAAATCCACACTATTGTCATATGTATCCTACAGGCCTAGACTCGTGCATCATGCTATATTTTGGCTCTGAATCACTTCTGAAATCAAGCTCATCATCATTCAGGAGACATGATCTCTATCTGTATTTAGTCCTATTAATTAAGATGAAGAACCATATAAGATTAAGACATTTCATTTCTCTTTATCAAAATCCAGAACCTTGAACTACTGGTGAAGGCATGCAGATTATAGTAGCTAAAAATGTTCTGATTGGTTGGTTTTGGAGTCAATAGAAAATCTAGATTCAGGTTTTCTTAGGGTCTAAGTTTGCTAACAGTCCAAAACTGTTTTTTTTTTCCCTTCAATTAAATCAACAAGCTCATTCGATTTGATATCGCATAAAAATCAAAAAATACTTCCATGGTGGGTAAGGGTAATCCTGATTTACTTAGATTTGTGGGCCATCTTTTATTCTGTTGCTTGGTTGAATTTTAGCTTAATGTGAAGATAATTGAAACAAAGGGGTGCAAAAAGACAAGGAAGTGTTATTAAATGTTGAGAAAAGAAATTTATGGAACGGTCAAAATTAGTGCGAAAAGGATCCAAGGTTTTGAAGAGAACATGAAGTGGAAAAGAGATTAGGTTTTGGCTTGGGACAATGATCAGTAATTTGTCTTTATTCTCAATGATGTTTTGATGCTTGTCTTGTCAGAAAGAAGGAATGGCAATTCGAGTTTGTTTAGAATTTAAAAGCCTTTTTAGTACTCGACTAAAGAAGAATCTATGAATATGGGATTCCAAAATCTTTTTCTTAGGAGGGTGTGGTAGAATTCTAGTTTGCTTCTTGTAATTTGCAACATGAATAGATGATCTTTTGAAACATATATTTGGTGTATGAGTTTGAATGATAGTTATGATTAAATTTAATTTCATTTGCTCGAAGTTCACTATCATAACTTTTATTTCAATATTAGCATAGATTACATGAATTAATATAGTAATTCATGCTAAGTTGTCAACATGATTTCTCCCACTTATTTTTATTTAAGACAATGTATTCTTCTAACTTTCGTTATGTCATATCTTTCTGGATGACTATCTCCAAAGTTTTTTTTGGTCTTCTCATAACCTTGACTTTTTTTTTTATTCATAACCTCTATACTCATAACTAGAGCATCCATATATCTACATCATATGTGTTTAAATAAACGTAAATGATTTTCACAAATCTTATCTTCGATAAGTGTCATTCAATCTTCTTATGAATGTCTTCATTTATCATTTTATTCTTTCTTGTATATCTACACATTTACTATAGCATTCGCACTTGTACTACATTTATATTCTATGTATGCATTCTTTTAGTCGTCCAACATTACTATGATAGAGTAATATTGATTTAATAATTGTCTTATAAAACTTATCTTTCAACCATATAAGAATTCCTTTATCACACAACATGCCTATAGCGCTTCTCTACTTCCTCCAGTCAACATGCATCCTATGGGTCACATCTCCATCAATCTCTCCCTCCATTTGCACTAAATATCTTAAATTATCCTGCTTAAGAGTCGTTGCCCCATCTAGCAGCACCGTATTTTGATCTTTTTTTTTTGCTTAAATTACAAAGATAGCATCACTATCTTAATCAATTCCATAAAGTTAATTAAGAAAATTTATTTTAGACAGTCAATGGAGTTTTTAAATTCTAATTAAAAACTATTATAGTGATATATATTAATGATTATTATTCAAAACACTGCCAATGAAATTTTAAACTTCACAAGCGAAGTTGAGATGGTACCAAATACATTTAAGGAATACTAAAAAGAAGGTGGAGTATGTGTTATCTTCTCAATCCCGCTTGTAAAATCTAAAAACTTCATGTTGGCATATCCTTTGATCACAGGTTGACAAAATCTGGTTATTGCCATATATAACCTGTGATAATCAATGCCAAGATTATGGTCCATGATTTCACATTGATATCGACTGATTCTCCGGCCTTTTAAAAACACGTTCTGTGATGGTAAGAATGTGTATTGAGTTTGTCAGAAATTTGAAGTTCTGTTTTTATAAAACTAAAGAGTGATTTCGGTCCCCAAGCACAATTACCACTATAGCTAAACACCATCAAGAAGCGGTTCTGAGTGCTTGGAAGGCTTGGTAGTGATCAAAGATGACTATTAAATCCAAGAACTGTTCAACAACAAATAACAGAGTGCAATAGTTAGAGGTTTGATACTGTCACTTCCGCTTTTGATTATTTTAACATGTTTCATATTGTATAGAAGCATGTCTAAGTCTGCATGATTATTTACATTTGGCATCAAAGCTTAAATAACCTCTATCTTGCATGAAGAAAATGTACTCTGTAATTTATTATTTTGCCAAAACTGTTACTTGTTTTTCTGTACATTTCTGGTTATAATGAGGTTAGGGAATGATTTGAAATTAGTTTTCTAGCCATTTAGCAATAAAAAAACCGAACAAAACAGTATTGAATTGTCCCTGTATAGTTGGCCGAAAACGAGATTTTTCTTAGAAATTTGGAAGGTCATTTTTCATACGGGTGGCAAATCAAGTTGAAAACCAGGCGATCAAGCGAAGAAGATGGTGTTTTTCGTGAAGAAAGAAGCGGCAAACGATGTTGATAGTTTTATCATAATAATATGAATCTATTAGAATTAGAACTTTAGCCCACATGCAAGTTTTATGTCTGAGATTCATAATTGATTAATAAAATATGTTTACATTGGTAGACATAATTAAGTTTGCCTCAAAAAAGTCTAGATACATAAGCATGTTGTTTTTCTATATGCAGTGTTTCCTCACGCTAATATTAACCTGAAAGTTCCTGAACTAAATGGAGAGAACTTCAAGGTTTGGAAGGGGAGAGTTCTCCTCCAATTAGAGTGCATGGATATAGACTATGCTATAAGGAAAGACGAGCCCATATTGACTGAAACCAACACTCCTACTCAAGCAGCTTTACATGAATGTTGGGAGCGATCCAATCGCCTTAGTGTCATGTATATTAAGACAAAGATATTTGCTGGGATACATGGTTCTGTCGAACAGCATATCAACGTGAGGACCTTACTAAAGGCCATAGATGATCAGTTTGTCACTTCAGACAAAGCATTGGCCAGCACCTTGATAATAAAGTTCTCATCAATGAGGCTCACCAGTGTGAAAGGAGTGCGCGAGCACATAGTGGCATGAGAGATATAACATCCCAACTCAAGAAGCTGTAGGTGGAGATGTCTGAATCTTTCCTTGTGCACTATATACTGAACACTCTTCCAAAGCAATACAGACCATTTAAGATATCTTACAACACACATAAGGATAAGTGGACCATCAATGAATTGATGGTCATGTGTGTACAAGAGGAGGGAAGACTGCTTATGGAATCGGGTGAAAGTGCATTTCTAACAAGCCAAGGAAAGAACAAGGATCAAGCCAAGAACAAGGGAAAATGGAAAATCCCTACCCAAGCTGACATTAAGAAAGAGTCCAAGTATTTCTTCTGTAAAAAGAAGGAACACATGAAGAAGGACTGCGCCAAGCTTCAGTAGTGGCTCGTTAAGAAAGGTAATCCACTCTCTTATCTTTGTTTTGAATCAAATATGGTTAAGGTTAGTCATAACACATGGTGGATTCATTCTGGATCTACAATTCACATTTCGACTTCCTTATAGGGTATGACAAACCTAAGGAAGCCAGTGGGAAATGAGGAGAGCATTTATTCAGGAAACAAGATGCGCTCACGTCTTGAAGGCGTTGGAACGTGCACTTTAGTTCTTAAGAGTGGTTTTGTTTTGTAATTGGAAAAGATCTTTTATATTTCTAGTTTCTCGATAAATTTAATCTTTGTTTTTAGGTTGGTACCTTATGGATATTCCTTTCAATTTTCAAATAAATCAGTATTGGTATATTTTAAGTATGATATTGTTGGGAATGGTACCCTATGTGATGGTCTTTTTTTTATTGATTTGAAAAATAACACTGCTCATAACGCCTTACATGTCCAAACTAACACTAAAAGATGTGTTATGAATGAGAACTCCTCCACATTATAGCACTGGAGATTAGGTCATATCTCCATAGATAGAATTAAGAGATTAGTAAATGACAGAATACTTAGTACACTCGATTTTACTAATTTCGACACTTGTGTAGATTGCATTAAGGGTAAGCAAACCAACAAATCTAAGAAAGGTGCCAATAGAAGTTCAACCATATTAGAAATCATACATTCAGACATATGCTGTCTAGACATTGATGCATATGGTCAGAAATACTTCATCACCTTTATTGACGATTACTCGAGGTTTATGTATCTTTACATGCTTCATAACAAGAACGAAGAATTAGACGCCTTTAAAATGTTTAAGGCTGAAGTAGAGAAACAACGTGGAAAACCCATAAAGATAGTAATAATTGATAGCAGTGGGGAGTATTACGATAGATACACTGAAGATAGACAAGCACCTGGACCATTTACGAAGTTCCTTCAAGAAAATGGGATTGTTGCCCAATATACCATGCCTAGTTCACCAGATTAGAATGGTATTGTAGAAAGAAAAAATCAAACTTTGATGGAAATGGTGCGCAGTATGCTTAGCAGCTCGAAGTTGCCTAAGTCTCTGTGGATTGAAGCTCTTAAAACGGCAACGTATATATTGAACCGGGTTCCAACCAAGGCTATTCCAAAGACGCCTTTCGAATTATTCAAATGTTCGAAACCGAGTTTGCGTCATATGCTCATTTGGCGATGCCCTTCTAAGATAAAGGTTTATAACCCACAGGAAAAGAAACTGGATCCTAGGACTATAAGTGGGTATTTCATCAGATATGTCGAACTATCCAAAGGCTACAGATTCTATTGTCTATCTCATAGCATAGAATTGTGGAATCAAGAAACACCAAGTTTCTTGAAAATGACTTTGTTAGTGGGAGCGATCAATCACAAGACTTAGTTTTTGTTAGAGATCAACCCTCTACCTCGAGTTAAGGATTGGTTATCATGAACAATGTCCCTTCAGTACAGTTGGACATTGAACAACCAATCATTAAGAATCCACAAATAGCTGATAACTTACCAGTAGATGATGCTCCTCTGGATACACCAGAATTGAATGAGCAACCAGTTGAACAACATGATCCTTCGGAGAATGTTGAACCAACATTAAGAAGGTCTACTAGGGAAAGGAAGTCAGCTATTCCTAGTGATTACATTGTGTATCTACAAGAATTTGATTTCAATGTTGGGCCTGTAAATGATCCAGAGACATTTTCACAAGCCATGAACAGTAAAGAATCAAAACTTTGGTTCAATGCTATAAAGGATGAGATGAATTCGATGGTATCTAATGGAGTATGGGATCTTGTCGAGTTGCCTAATGGGGCCAGGGCTATAAGCTGTAAATAGGCCTTTAAGACTAAAACTGACTCATTAGGCAACATTGAGCATTATAAGGCAAAACTGGTAGCCAAAGAATTCACTCAAAAGAAGGGAATCGATTACAAGGAGACCTTCTCTCCTGTATCTAAGAAAGATTCTCTCTGCATAATAATGGTGCTTGTTGGACATTTTGACTTAGAGTTGCAACAAATGGATGTGAAAACGGCATTTCTCAATGGTGATCTACAGGAAGAGGTTTACATGAAACAACCTGAAGGTTTTTCCTCTAGTAATGGTGAGCATTTCGTCTGTAAGCTCAAGAAATCCATATATGGGTTGAAACAAGCTTCCCGCCAATGGTATCTAAAATTCCATGAAGTCATCTCTTCATTTGGTTTTGCTGAGAACACCATGGATTAGTGTATATACTAGAAGGTCAGTGGGAGCAAGATTTGTTTCCTTGTACTATATGTGGATGATATTCTGCTTGCAGCTAATGATAAGGGGATGCTACATGAGGTGAAACAATTTCTTTCTGAGAACTTTGATATGAAAGATATGAGTGATGCATCTTATGTCATTGGCATTAAGATCCATAGCGACAGACATAGAGGCATATTAGGCCTGTCACAGGAAGCTTATATCAATAAAGTCTTGGAAAGGTTTAGAATGAAAGATTGTTCACCAAGCCCAGCACCCATTGTGAAAGGTGACAAGTTCAATTTGAACCAGTGCCTGAAAAATGATTTAGAGCAGGAACAAATGAAGAACATTCCATATGCCTTAACTGTTGGAAGCATTATGTATGCACAGGTCTGTACCATGTCTGATATTGTTTTTGCTGTGGCAATGTTGGGTAGATACCAAAGTAACCCAGAGATGGATCACTGGAGAGCTGCGAAGAAGGTGTTTAGATATCTGCAAGGCACCAAGGACTACATGCCTATGTATAGAAAGACAGATGAGTTGGAGGTGATTGGCTACTCAAACTCAGACTTTGCTGGCTATGTTGATACCCAAAAATCAACATCCAGTTACATCTTCATGCTTGCCAACGGAGCTGTTTCTTGGAAGAGTGCTAAGCAGACACTGACTACCACTTCCACTATGGAGGCCGAATTCGTTTTCTGTTTTAAGGCTACCTCACATGGTGTATGGCTTAAGAGTTTCATTGGTGGGCTTAGAGTTGTTTAGTCCATATCTAAGCCATTGAAGATATATTGTGACAATTCAGCTGCGGTATTCATAGCTAAAAACAATAAAAGTGGAAGTCGAAGTAAGCACATCGACATTAAGTACTTAGCCATTAGAGAACATGTTAGAGATAAAAAAGTGGTCATTGAATATGTTAGCACTAAATTGATGTTAGCTGATCCTTTGACTAAGGGCATGCTACCGTTTAAATTTAAGGATCATGTAGAGAGGATAGGACTTGGTCCCACATTGTGATTGTAATTGAAACTCTTGTTAATGATATAATGTTTCTCATTTTGATTTGTGTACACTTTAATTTTTATTTGAGGAATATCCTGTTGTTTGGACCGAGAATAAACAAAAGGTTTATTCGTTAAATGAAAATGGGTTGATTTAGAAACATTTTACATAGTAATACATGGAAGATAATACTCACCATTAGAGGAACTATCGCCATGATTCATGTGATTTGTTTCTTCTACGAGTAAAATACATGGACCAAGTGGGAGAATGTTGGCATATCCCTTGATCACAAGTTGACAAAATCTAGTTATTGTCATATATAACCTGTGATAATCAATGCCAAGATTATGGTCCATGATTTCACATTGATATCAACTGATTCTCTGGCCTTTTAAAAACATGTTCTATGATGGTAAGAACGTGTATTGAGTTTGTCAGAAATTTGAAACTCTGTTTTTATAAAACAGAAGAGTGATTCCAGTCCCCAAGCACAATTACCACTATAGCTAGACAACATCAAGAAGCAGTTCTGAGTACTTGGAAGGCTTGGTAGTGATCAAAGACGACTGTCAAATCCAGGAACCGTTCAACAGCAAATACCAGAGTGCAATGGCTGGAGGTTTGATACTGTCGCTTCCGCTTTTGATTATTTTAACATGTTTCATATTGTGTAGAAGCATGTCTAAGTCTGCATGATTATTTACACTTCACTGATAATGTATTGGATAATGGATAATAATTTTATATCTTTTACAGTTTATATATTAAAACATTAAAAAAACAATTAAAAAAATGAGACAAATGAAAATCCCTTAATAACACTTGTAAATTTTAAAATATTGTGTTATAATATGAAAACCGAACTCATTAATCGGGTCTCCAACTTGCAAAGGAACTAATAAAAATTTCAAATTTAAAAAGATGAATGATATGAAATTTACAAACATGAAAATCCAAATGAAATATACAAAAACTTACTAATGGTAAAAGCCATTAGCATCGGAATGTTTTAAAAAATTAAAAAATATATTATGACTTGTAGCATCGAAATTTTGATGCGAAAAGCCATTAGTATGGGATAATTTAGTTTTTAAGTTAACGATGGAATTTTGTCTCTAAAAGTTTTTAGCGATAAAATAATTAATTTTTAATATTTTTATAATTTTTTTTGAAAAAGAAAATAAATTAATTAGTGATGGAATTCTGTCATTAATACTTTCAAAGACGGAACAAATTTAATAGCTGAATTAATGACGGAATTTATTGTTTGCAAGAAGACTTTTACAACTTCAAATTTGGAGACAGAATTAATTATAGATATTCTGTCACTAATTCCATCGTTAATAATCATTAGTGATGAAAAGGCAAAATTACCATCAAAAAATCCGTCGCTAATTCTGTTGTTATTGGACCAAAATATAAAGAATTCAAATACTTATACGAAGAAAGCTCTATAGAGATACGTACATATTATGATAATTATATGTACATAATATAAACATATGTACGTTTGTTCCAAAAAAGAAATAAATCTGTGGTATTAAATTACCACAATAAGGTAATCAAATAACTATAAACAAAGTTATATATAATGACATGTACTTTTCACGATAAGTCGGTAACTATATTACATTTGACATATACAGCATAATTACATGTCTTTATAGAGTTAAATAGACATCCATAATTTATTATGAAAATTAATACTAATTATAATTAAATAAAAAATTAATTATTATGTATTAATTATTTATTATTAGTAATTAATAAATAATAATTATTTTTACTTAATAATTATATTTTTATTTAATTATTTAGTATTAATTTTATAAATCATTTATTAATTTAAATAATTAATTATTAACGATCAAATATTAATACTTTACGTATAACTAATAGTTAAAAGTAATTATGAATTAATTTTATAATTTAAAATTAAAAATGCCTGATATGAGAGTTAAGTATGATAAGAATTGATTTACTAGTCATTTCCATTTATTTATCATTAATTTCTGAATTATTCATTAACTTTTTAATACTTAAGATCTCACATTATACCAATCACTAATGTTCTATCTTCATCGTACATATTTTACATTTTCCCTAGAATTGATATTTGTCATTAGATAAGACACTTTTACGAGATTATCCCTAGGTTTCGATAAATCTGAGAAAATCATATAAGGTTCAAAACTTTTACTCAATTTAAGCAGAAAATTAATAAACAATAGTCATAATGTTGGATAATTTGGAATTAAAATCTTTTTTTGTGCGATTAAAAGAAGCAGCGATAACCACAGAAAAATATTTTGCAATGCATGGACATCTTTCCTATCCTTGCTCCATTTTTGAATGCACTAAAATAAGTTCTAAAAGATGTGTTGTTTTGCTAATTCAGATTATGAATATTAAATCCTCGATGGAATATACATATATATAAGATATTTCTTCTACTCAAAAAAATATATAAGATATTTCTTTGTTTTAAACTCATAATAAGGATAAATTTGATTTTTCTTGAACTCATAGTTTTATTTTTTGTAACCATAAATATCTTTTTAAGATTAATTCTGTTCGAGTGACGATTCCAAAATTCGAATCATATTCGAATATCTATGAAAAAAATTCAATTCTATTTTTTTCAACTATTTATTGGTTCTCGAACTTATAAAAATATTTATTTATATATATTTATGTCGCCATTGCTTGAGAAAGTTGTGAGACGGTAAGAAACCTGAGCCTTTCATGTGCTCGACAGACATCGAAGAAAATACATGGCACACAGCAAATTCTCAAGACACGTTGAAGAGAAACAAAGAAAAGGAAAACAAGTGAAGAAAACAGTTTGATCGTGTCACATTGTTGGAAGTGGAAAACCCCAAAATCAAACCGCTGTTCAGTGCTTACTCATCAGAAAGACACAAAATTTTGTCCAAACGCTACTTTTCCTGAAAATTACAAGAGATAAGACTCCCACTTCTTTCTTCTTTCAATTGTCACTGAATTGTCCAAAAGCAAAAGTCCCCAAAAAACCTGTTTACTATCATGTTCGGATGTTCCTCAGTGGATTGTTCTAACCACAAACTGAATTTTTCAGTAACTAAATAAGACCAGGTGGACGGTCGATGCTAATTTTGCTTTGCGTCCAAATAGTTGGCAATAAGCTTTCATCGTTCTGTTTTCTTTGGTCGGATTTGGACAAACCATAAATCATAGAATTCCATCTGGGCCTGGCGTGTTGGGTTTTGCCAGTGTGCCAAATACTTGAAGAAATAGATGCAGAAGTAGACAAGAAGTGCTTTGACATATGACACCAAAAGGCTAGAAAGGAAAGAGAAAACTCAGCTTTCCCAATTAGTATTGAAACGCATATAGAACAAATTTCTTGCCCCGCTAGATATTCAAAGCAATAGTTGGGAAGTAAACGATAACGAAATATCAAAAGAAATGTTACTTTTTTTTTTGTGGACTATATGGTTAATCCTTTTTTTTCATTGGTTTTGAAGCAAGTGTTGTCCTTATAAGTTTAAATTGAAAGTTAAGCATTAATTCAAAGATTTGTATATGATGTATTGACAGTGTATAGTTTTTATATATTGACAATGTATAAGAAGTTGACATCTCATCAATTGACAAATTAAAAAAGATGTTAAGCCCTTAAAAATAAATATAAATAAAATTTTTTAATTTATTTATAAGGGTTTATTGATGAGGTGTTAACATTTGGTGTATTGATAGTGTATAAAAACTATATATTGTCAGTACATCATATATAAATCTTTAATTTAAATGATTAAGTTTTTATCTTTAAAACATGAGAGTGTTACAAATATGAATTTTGTATTCTCCTTTTTTTTTCAAATAAAAACTCATTATTAAAAAAAAACTTATAAAATTTTGTGTAAATGAAAAGAAGAGATCTACAACTCCGAATTCTAAAACTTAAACTTTTTAATTTTATCAAATTTTATATTAAGTTTATTCAATTATTATATACTATTTTGTTGTTGTTTTTTATATGAAATATAATACTTTGAATATTAATGTAATCATAATTAATATATGCAAGTTCGTAAAAAGAAGTATTGAAAAAGAATATAGGAAGTCATAAAATGATGGCTTAATACTCAAATATCACAAAATGAAATTAAGTTATTAACATTTAATTACATGAAAATCAGTTCTAAACGTTTTAACATAATAGAATTAAATACATTTCGTTAAATTCTTTAATTTTCATTATCTTTGCACAGTAATAAAACTTAACAGTGTTAGAAAAAGTTAACAAAAATATCTTTAATTTTTTTTTATTTTGAAATGTTTAGGATTGATTTTCATGCAATTAAATATTGAAAGTATAATTCCATTTTTTTGTTCAAGATAAAGATTATTCTATTTTGTGGTAAACTTGAATGACATATATATATATATATATATATATATGTGTGTGTGTGTGTGTGTGTGTGTGTGAATGTGTGTTTATGAGTGATGGACACCGGCTCTGAATTCTGATACTAGAAATAGCTCACAGGATCGTGAAAGAGGAGATTAAATATTTAAATATAAAAGAAAATTTTGAAATTCGAGAGGTTTGAAAATTGCAAAAGAGAATGTAAGGGAATTGTTTGGTTTTTATTTCCTGAACAAACTTTACCTTTTAAATGAACTGAGAATCCTTTTTACAGAGGATTGTTTACATGATATTGTTTTTTTTATCTGAGTTTACATGATATTCTTGAAGCAAGGCCTATGACAATTGTCGGAGCCTTGGGCCTTTCATCTTTCCATATTTATACCGTAGAAGCACGGGGCCTTCCTTACAACTTTTCACCATTAAAGCATGGCCTTTCAATTATTTCTGCACATGGGGCCTTTTTCGTCATTGCATCTTTATACTGTTGGCCTTTCATTATTGCAACTTTTCACTATTGAAGCACGAGGCCTTCCAATTATTTCTTTTTAATTTTTGGTGTCTGATGAGTGGCAAGATGCCATTGTGCCAAGATAGTCATCCACTTCTTCTTCAAGATCAGTAGTAAAAAAAAGAATGCATACTAAATCTGTTTGCTTCTTTCCTCGGTTTCTTCACCACTCTGGTTCGAGTCTACATTGTGGAGTTGTTGTTGCATAATTTGCTTGCATTCTTTTTTTCGTTTTGGCCAATGCTAAGAGTGCACAGCACTGGCATATGACTTGGCCTAAATAAATTGTGTTGTTCCTAATGATGTCAATTGTCTAGCAAAACTGAGGATTTTCTTGAAACCATATAACTACAGCATTTTTTGTTATCTTGGAACTATTAAATTTTTGGGTTTTTTTTTATCTTGGAACTATTAAATTTTTGGGTTTTTTTTTTGTTATCTTGGAAATATTAAATTTTTTGTTAATCTATCATTTGACTATTGATTTATATCACTTTTATCATTTTGATACTTCATAAATTTTCGTTATAATTTTGGTATCTAAACTTCACTTCCACCATACCTTTTAGTACATAAATTTAACATCATTAAAAAAATACTGACGTGGCTTGAAATGTCGAATAACATTTTAACACGTGGTTTTATGTCAATCTAATTTTCTTTTTCTTTAAAAAATATTTAACTCGATAATTAAATATATTGATCCTATTTTATTGGGTCGAGTAGTGCAAAGTACCTGTTTATAAGGTACTCACTGATATTCTTAACCGACAATATATTAGATAATAATTCATATTAAAAAATATAAAAAAATATTTTTTTTTAAATGAGAAATGTGACATTTTATTAACATCACTCATGACTTAAAAACTCCATTGCCAATGCACATGTATATTTATTTGTTTTTTTTGTTTATTTGTTATACAATAAATGAATATGAATATCTATAAAATATAACACGTGAACATTTACTTGGGTACTTTTTTTAATAACACGTAAAATACATTTAATTTTATTTTGAGTTATCAAATATGTATGATGGCCAAAAAAAAGTTATCAAATATGTAAAATTATTATTATCCATTTAACATCAAAATGAAATTATTTGATAAATATTTCATTTTCACTTATTCAATTAATTATTTAATTTTTAAATATTTCAAAAAGTAACTTTAGATAAAAATTAGGCTTATTCAAATCTTTCAATAAATAAAATACTCATCTGAAGTTAAAAAAAATCAAGAACTTAAATAATTTGAACAAATTAAATTAAATAATGTTTTATTATGATTTGATATTTTTATTATATTATACATATTTTGGACATATAAATTAAATAATATTATTTTATATATTTACAAAAACATATAAATAAGTAAAATTAATCCATGCATGGATCACAAACTAATTTATTTATATAAAACTATAGTTTGGCCACAATTCACTATCAAATTTTCTGTATGTTTTTGGCCTATTAATGTTTAAAGTTTTTCTACGTATAAATTTTGAATTACAAGGAATAACTTTTTTATTATCTTTTATTTAAAATATTTTATCTTTTCCAAAAGTGTTCATATTTATAAAATTTCTAAATGTACTTTTTTCTTTACATGGAACTTAATTCCATTAAAAAATTGAGATGTAAAGAAAGGAAACTCGTGTAGATTTTAAAATCTTTCTGAATTTAATAACATTATAAATACAATAATTTCATGCATTGATATCGAATCATATAATAATTCATAACACTATATAAATTAATAATTTTAATAATATATATTTATAAAACATTTTATTTTAAAATTTAGGCTTAATAGCCAAATATATCCTCAATCTTTAGCATAAAATGAAATTAAACCCTCAACGTTTTATCGCATGAAAATCAGTTCATAAATTTTTATTTTATTGTAAATAAACCCTCAACCTTTCAAAATTATGCAATTGAATCCAAATCTGTTAAATGATATTAACTGTCATTTGAACATCTAACATGAAAGTTGACGTGGATAGCTTAGTTGACTGTCACGTGACAAACCACATATGCAATACTAACGGAAGTTAATATCATTTAACAGATTTGAATTTAATTACATAATTTTGAAAAGTTAAGAGTTTATTTACAATAAAATAAAAGTTTATGAACTGATTTTTACGCGATAAAACGTCAAAGGCTTAATTTCATTTTATGTTAAAAGTTGAAAGTGTATTTGGCTATTAAGCCTAAAATTTATGAATTAATAAAATAATATTAATGAGTTATATGCTAATAATATATAAAATATAAAACCTTGCCAAAATTAGAAAATAAAACATTTTTAAATTTAAATCTCAATCTCAAAGACCAGGATTAAAAGTTAACACTCGTGTCATTATCCGAATTTCATTTCAGTTCACTTTGAGCATTTTCATGGCTTAACCATTACAGCGTCTAACTGAAGAAAAACTACTCAGTGAATTATTATTAATTTTTTTAGAGCATTTTTGTTATTTAAAATTAGCTAAACGGTAAAGAAGACGACAGATTGTGACCCTGCGGCTGAAATTTTACATATTTAATAGCAATGGAGCATACATATTTATAACATATATTTCTATGGAGTGTTGTATAATTCGAAGGCAACAACGGTAACTTACTTGAAGCATCAAAAATGGAGGAAGAAAGAAGAATCCACTCTCATCACCCACTCTAATAGGTACAGTCATTCTGTAACTAGATGACAATCAGCGGGTCATCGACTGCCTCATCGTTGAGGAAGAAATCATTAAACCAAATACGGGTCTGAATCCACACCATGTCTGTCCAGGGCTGAACTCAACATGGTATCAGTGGGTTTCACAAGCCCTTTTCTGCAGGTTATATCAATTGCCAGAAGATACTAAAACGTTATACTCGTTTAAACGTTTTTGGAATTGAGCCAAGCGGGTCTGCAGTTGTAGAATTCCTGCAGCCTTCTGGGAAAGAATGGTATTTAATTTAGCGATATAATTGTCCAGCTGATTGCCTGGTTGGTCAGCTTCAACTAGCAGATTCATTTCCTGCAGGCATGTTAACAATCAGAACAAATGTAAACATGGCAGACAATAAAATAAGTAACAGCCAGAATGTCATCTACCTCCTTAACAATCTCTATTGAGTCCTCCACTTGCCTTCGATGAGCAGATACAAGGTCTTCCTCTTCCTAGTAACAAACAAGACAAATTTCACTTCACATTTAAACACAATTAGGGAAAAAAATTCAGATGTCCGGATTGACTAATGGTACCTTTAACAGGGCATTCAGATCATTATCAGAATGAGAATCTTTATCATCAAAGGTTGAAGGATCCACAAGCTTCGTTGTAGCATCAATCTTCTGCTTCTCCTCTAAAGATGGCACTTGGTAGGTCTGTGCCTTTCTATTAATTTTCGGCAACATCTTTTGTTGCTCATATGTCTCCTCACAGTAATCAAAATCATCCTTGGCCATGCCATTTAGACCACCTCTCTGACCCTTGTAGTAATCTGAGTATGGTACAGCCAAATTTACTTCTGCCCTTCCACTAGGAACAAGATCCACTTTAAAAGGAGGAGATGTATCTCTTTCAACCTGTTTGGACCACCCAAATTTGTTCTTTTCAAAAGGAACTTCAGTTACATTATCCTCAAAGGTATCAGATGGTAAAGATGAAGCCAAGGGTAACGCAGTTGACTCCCTAAGATTTGAAGATGAAGATAGCGTATCCTTCTTGGAGTTGTTCCCTTTTGATAGGCTCTTCACCCTGGAATGCAGTAATCAACAGCATTATTCAAACAAATGCACAAGTCACTTCTATAATTCAATTTTAGATACAAAACTACATACCTATCAGCATATCTGAGTGTATTCAGGGTATGTTCACATGACCCTGAGCTTGGTGAAATACATGATATCATAACAGTTCGTGAGTCACCAACAAATGAATCTCTAAGAACTTCAGTTAGCTTACTTCCTCTGAAAGGAATGTGACCCTGGTCATTGTCAAGAGCTCTGATGCATTCTTTTAAAGCAAGTAAACTCTTATTAATTTCAGCACCTTCCATTCTGCAGAAATATGAAATCAGCTTGTCATTATTCGAACTGCACATTCTATGTCACAATGGCCAGAGCATCCCAAATTATATGCAAAGAAAACAAAATTTGATCATCTAGTTGGTGCACTTTCATGCCTACTAGTGCCAGTGAGTGCTTCCATGACTCTATGCTATTAATGGTACCATTGCTTTGAAGAAGTATATTCCCAGATTGTATGGATGCAAAATTTTTTACCTCGTCTGTTTGTCATTGTCAGTCGTATCTGCACCACGCTCACTTCCAGCAAGATCTATAAAAGAAAGCTTCCCTACAAGTCTAGCAGGCTTTGATTCACCACCATCAGCTGATCTCTTGATAGCAAGCTGAAGAATTGCATGTGACCTTGAGGATTCCTCATTTGCTCCAGTAGTGCCAGTGCTTCTTGTTGCATTTCCCCTCTCAACTAACTCCTTGATCGTCTCAACATCTAACACCTTGTACTCTTGCAGACCCACAATACATACTTGCTGTTTACCATCTTCTCTCATGCAAAGCTTTCTGTAAAAAGTAGGATTCTAATCAGGGAATTATAAACACAATTTATCTAGGTTTCCTAACACATATAAATGGAAATAACTTACTTTCGATCATTAAGGAGATCGAAGACTTTCCCCCCATATATCTCAAAGAAACTGACAAAGAGTTGGAAACCTTGGTTCCGATATGAATGATACATTAATCTTAATATATCTTGAGATGCTTTTAAAGGCAGTGGCTGCATAGTATATGTCTTTCCACTTCCTGTACAAAAATACACAGGGTTAACTAAAGTTCATTTGCACAAATATAAACTGAAAAAGAAATAAGACACATAAAGTGGAACCATGTGAGCAGTGGAAAACGACAAATTTTCCAACTGCTTAGTGCAAAATGCATATAGTTAAATTAACAAGATATATAGATAAAGCAACAGATATTAAATGCCAAACCAAAATAGTCTACATACAAAATGTCATTTGACCCCACAAAATCACATTTGTAAGGTGCAAGTCTAAACTAATTAACAAATGGACCTTTTCCAAAATGGTTAAAGATGCATGGGTTTTTATCACTTGAAATAGAATGTAGAAAGCTTTAGTTTGCCATTTATTTTTTTTCCAGCAAAATTTTTGTAAACTAAGGAATGATCTGCCTTGATATCATTCAATAAAAATTTTCAATAGGTAAAACTTAATAATCTGAAACAGCCCCTTCAAATATCCATATAGATATTTACCCAAATACTAGCTTTACTATATACAGAAAGACAAAGAAATGACAACCATATCAAAAAACACCAGAGCACATGACTGGTCATAAAATCTAAAAGGTAAATGTTCTGGGCAAAGGGTAACAGGAATCTACACCAGGGCAAATAAAAAATAACCAAGTGAACAGCATATAGCTCATAAATAGCAAACTGGAAGAGGAAACAGCTGTGCAAACTCTTATCAAGGAGCTTTCACAAATTGCTAGCATTACAACCCTGCCAAGATTCAGGCACTTTCACAAGTTGATCGTCATAACAGTTGCAGAAAAGAGATGTAATCTTTGACAATTTATATATCAACTATATAACTTCAAACTCCTGAAACCAAAAGCAAAAGTATTTTACTTGACTTTCTTCCTTTCCTAGAGAAGAAAAAATTTTACTTGACTTGCTTCAGATCCTGCTGTTTTTTTCAAAAATCTTGCATAAAGAACAAATAAAGAAAGAGAAATCAAAAGATTAACAGGTTGTCCAAATTAAAAATAGCTGGCACTTAGCAGAAAAAGAATTTACAAGTTTACAGTGAGAAAAGATTTCATACTAGAGAACTTTTAGAAGAAAGTGTCTTATAGCATAACATAACTTTCAAATTCAGGATAACTATTAACCTGTTTGCCCGTATGCAAAACATGTCACTTTTGTTCGATTGAAAATTAGTGGGACTATCGGCTCCACGGTCTCAGAGTACACCTAGAGCAATAGAATATGAAATTGTGAAATTAGATGAATGACACAGTAAGAGTTATCAACACCTTGTCATATACTCACTTCCTCATTGCTAACATCCTCATTCAGCACAGCATCAAAAACAAATTCATGCTTCTCAACATATTCTGTCAGGTCAACCTGCAGGTAATCAGTGATTAGATCTCACTGCTTCTAGGTCATAAAATTAACCATGGAAGATGTAAAGTGTTACAGCAGGTGGAGATTGTCATGAGTTACTGAGACTTTCAAATAATGTCAATTTGGATTTTCCATGAAAAAAAAAGGGGAAAGAGCAATTAAGATTCTTTGGTTCTGATTTTGAACAAATAATCTCTTGAAAATGCTTTAGCTTCTCTTGACTGATGAGATTGGAGCTCAAGTGCACAAAAAAAAAAAATCCAAACAGAAACATCATCACACAGCTGCAGGAAAAAGTGAAGCCCTACCAGCTGCTCACCTTCAGTTTTCTTTCATGAACCGTTAGTGCATTGGAATTTGACTGTATATTAATAATATCTTCTTCTTTCTTTGCTATTTCCTTTTTGTTCAATGGTCTTTTGCGCACCTGCATTGTGAAATTATTATTAGCTATTTCAACAACAACAAGAGAAAATCTATCAAGGATGGTTTTCTTTTCCAATTTCAAATGTCTATTTCGCTCCCATTTTTCTTGGTAAGTTGCAGGTCAAGATTTTCATAATCTATAACATATCTTGCCGGAATTGGTAGCATGTAAAAAGCATGGCTCAATATGTCACATTCGATTGTCTATAGAACTTCAACTTTTGCTCAGTTCATCACTCAGCTGAGCATTCAGGTTTTCAGAATCCACAGCTCATCATATTTGTTGACACAACCGATTGATCAATGTGATACAGCCATCGTTCCAAACACTGAAATTGGTATATGCTATGCAATAAATAAAACAAAAAGATGCATTCAAGTAGCGTACCACAACTTTAATCTTAGCAACATTGTTAGCCCTTTCTTTATCTACTGAGATGCTTTTAAGAAGGTTATTCTCAGCCATTCCGCGTGGCCTGTTTGAATGTTCGTTGGTACATAGATAGGGTTCAGAATCGTCAAAACTTTTACCGCGAACAGGTTTTCGAAGCCCATATCCTTCATAGAGGTTAGGAGCCTGCAACTAGAAAAAGGAACTAATAAATCTATTATCCACGAAAGAAAAGCAACTTTCAAACAATAACGGATTTTACCAATTATTTATATAAATCAATCTTTAATGGTTAGTTAGGTTGAAAAAAGCTATGAAAAATACAACGTAGCAGCTTTATGATTAACAGATGATCAATCAAATCAAACAACACCATAGAACAAAATTTAGTATTAATTAGCATTTAATATATTTTATTAAAACAAGGCTAAGTAAATCTAAGCATTCAAGCATGAGAACACAAAAACCTCTGGAAGCAGCTCAGTATCAAATGAATGCAGATCCAGTAACCCAGGGCTGAGTTCACTGGACGACACGTATTCATCACTGTTCTTCCTCAAGCTCAACGACCTAGAACAAACCGGCGGTGTCCCTGGCTCCGGCGACTTTCTGCTCATTCTTCCCCCGCCATAGAACCCGAACTCCTATCCAACAGCAAAATAAAATTATATAAAAAAAAAAACCACCAACAACAACAGCAACGCCGTTACAAGAAATGCTAACTGTAAATGCTAAGAAAGAGAGGGAGGGGGGGATCGAAGACCTGAGAAGAAGGGAAATTGGACGACTGAAGCCATTTGCTGTTAAACGATGCGTCGAGGAAGTTATCGGAGTACTGTCGTTGATGATGTGCCGTGGAATTAGATCTCGCCATCTGTCTCCCTACAACGCTCATTCTCCAGCGCCGGCCGTACAACAAATTTTGCAAAGCTTCCTCGGCTAAATGTTTACTATCAAAACCAAAAGATCAAAGGAAAAGAAACAAAGAATACGCAGAGAGGAAGAGAAAGCTAAGAAGTAAATACAAGTGATGGTTGGTATGATATTGTTTTGAAGCTTTCTACTGCATTTGAAAAATAGAGTGTAATGATTTTTTTTTATATTCTGTTTTTGAAATTGGAGGGACTCTCGAAGAGGACGGCGCGTGTGGACACGAAAAAGTACTAAAGAAGACTGGTAGGCGGGGTCCACGCGTGTGGTGTATTTGAATGGAGAAGGCAAACGGGATGATGTGTGTTTTTGCTTGATTTTGTTTTTGAGTTTTGAGTACTTAAATAAAAGGATTTTGTTGAGGAAAGGAGTGGTGGACCACGATAAAGAAACAGCGCGTGCTATTGCTCACGCTTGGGCTGGCTTTTCATTGGGCTGATAGGGACCGGAGAGGAGCGGCCGAATCCAAACCAAAGCCGCTTTGTTGCATTGGGTTAGGGAAGTGGTGGACCTTATTTTCCTTTTTGGGCAGAGTTACTGCTCCTCACGTGTCACGTCGTTAACTAACGTGGGAACACTGCTTCAGTGTATCGCGGACTCTGATATTAATGCTGACCACTGTTTTCTTTCGTTAGATTATATCTTCATTCTGATTTGGATATATTTGTGGAGCCCATTTCCTTTTTCTTTTTTTGAAGTTTCGAAGGAAAATAAATCTGTATACATTGGTACATATTTTGTATTGGTATCATTTTTAATTTTTTTATATAGCTGTTTAAGATTATTAAATGTACTTAAAAATAACAATCAATTAGTAAGCTTTTTAATGGTTGAATCACACACACCAGATGGTCCATCCAAAGTTAGTTTAAATGAATAGTAAGATAAGTTTCGACAAAATTAAAAATAATCAAAATATTATTCAATATATATATGCTTTTAATAAAATAATAAAAAAAAATTTAATGTCAATAGTAAAATGGTAATTTAATCCTTTTTTTCTTTTAGTAAAAACATTAATTGACCTGTGGCTCATCGCACCATACCTATGAAGAAAGTTTATATTCAAACCCATTTTTTTGCTTGCCACACTCAATTCTTCTCATAGTTTACTGTTAACACACACAAATAAAAATGGGTACGTGCAGAAAAAATATGGGTGTATTTAGAATTCCTCATGAAAAAAACGAGCTCTAAGGAAATGTATTATTCTTTTTGGTATACTAAGGGCCCATTTATATAGATGATAGTATTGATTTTAGTGTAATTAAAAACAACGATGTAAGTGAGATTAGTTATTATAGTAGTAAGATTGAGTACAATAATTGTGAAATTAAAATCAGTGATAATGGTAATGCCTTTTGATGCAAACAAATAGGTAATGGTAAAGTATTGAGAAGAGAAAATAACTATCAAGAACATTAGATTAAAATTTATATAAAATAAATTTCATAAATCAATAATTAATTTAAAATTATTTTTATATAAAATAATATTGTTGTTAATAAATAAAAATTAATATTTTTATATTAAATAATTGTTTTTATTTTTAAAATTATATTTAATAAATAATAACACATTTTATATTAAAATAATATATTTAAAATTTAAATAACAAAAATTTATTACTTATATATCATAAATATAAAATAATAATTTATTTATATTTTACATTTTTGAAAATATAAAAATAAGTAAAATAGTAAATAATAATAAAATAAAAAACTTAAAATAAAAAATAAAATGAAAAAGAAAAATGGAGAGGGAGATGAGCAAAAGAATCTCGTTTGTCCTGCTGGATCAGTCCAATGTGCAATCAGAGCTGCCACAGCCCCTGACACTGGGTGCTGCGGCACGGTTAAGAAAGTGCGCCAACCATGTCGTCACCAAAACTCTATATGAATCCAAATAGGCACTTAAAAATTTTAAAAAAAAAGATTAATACATAAATAGGAGGAAAAAGTTTGAAAGTTTTAATTTGGAGATTAATAGCATTGTATAGGAGCATTACTACAGCCTACAGTTAGGACTTAGGAGGGAAGCTTGAATTTGAATTGAAACCTGTCGGTGCGATCATTAACATTGACAATCCATAAACTGAATCTAACATAAACACGAGAGTGTCAAATTGGCCAACTATCATTCGGCTTTTTATGATGATATCTTGAGGATAAAGATAACCCAACATTGACGAGTAAAATTGGGCCAAGTAAGTTTTTACTCTTTTTTTTTTCAAAGAAAATAAGAACTTAAAAATTAAACAACAGTACAGCGGTGGTAGATTTTTGTATTAAATAAGGGGTATTAAATGATTGTCATAACCCTTCTATTCATTTGATAATTTATTCATTTTCATAAATATTTCTTGTGTTATAACATGCGCTTGCTCTTTAAGCTTCACAATTTTTATATAAGATAACTTTTTAAAGATAATTATTCAATATACCGTTAATGAAGTTTTTTTATTTCATAAACTAAATTAAGATGATGATATATGTCTTATTTTATTTTTTTAATATTTTTAAATAACATGAAGTTAGAAAAATAACAGAGTATATGGCTTTGAGGCATGTAGAGTTACTTTCTTGAGTGTAATATTACCTCACACAGAAGCAAGTTATCCCAGGATACAACAAAGCCTTCAGAATATTGTGAAAAGTCAGAATATAAAGTAAGTATTTTCTGGAAATCAACACTTAAATAGAATTTGAAGAGGCATAAATGAATAGTTGTGATTGTCTATTAAATAACAATCATTCATTTTTTCAGACATAACTATTCCAGACATATAACTGAAAATGTGTCTGTTGGAGCAGTTTAAAACAATTTTAAATTCAAAAAAGAATTTAAAATATTTTTGTCAAAAATAAAAAATTCGGATTAAATCAAAGAGCCAAGAGCCCAAGTGCTCATCTTTGACTTTTAAAATAGCCCAAGTTCTAGCCCAAGCCCAAGCCAAGCAAGCTCAAGCTCAAGCCAAATGGTCAAAGCTCATTCCCTCTTTGACTCCAAATTACTCTTAAGAGTTGATTTCCCTTTATAAATATATCACTTTACACTTTTACAAGCAATGTGGGAACGTGTTCCCTTGTATTTATTACAAGCTATCCAACAATCCCCCACTAGCTTGTAATACAACAAATATGATGCATACAAGAAGATATCTTATTGATTTAAACCTTCAATTAGTGTAAGTACTTTTTCAATTAGTGTAAGTACTTTAGGATGCTAATAAAAGTACATAGTGTCCTAAGATTAAACCATGACTTCTTACTATTAGGATCGAAAGTACGACACACATCAATCTGTCACTTTTCACAAAACTCTTACTTGCTCATAACACTATTTCAATGGCCATGTGCTAGCAATCCAATTTCTGTAAATATTTCAAGAGTAAAACCCTTATACTCTTGTTGAAGCGGCACCACTTCATATTCGCATAGGTGGAGATCCTTTTATTGTCCCTATTACTTTGGACAATTTTCAGAACGATCTCCATTAAGAGCTTAAACTCAACCTCTCAATGTAACAGTGTCATTCTCTTGAAATTCAAGTATGAGACTCTTATTATAAGTGCCACAACAGACACTAATCAATAACTTGTTATTACCCATTAAACTTTAGTAATTACCGGTTTGGTAATTCAAATTTGGGTTGCCATTATTGGTGTCTCAAGGGTTATGTATTAGTCCCATACTACATGCAGTCCTCCACACTTTATCTCTTGGCAAAGCTTTAGTAAGAGGATCCGCCAAATTTTCTGCAGACTTTACATATATGATCGTAATGGTACCATTTGAGATTAACTCTTTAACATAGTCATGCCTTAGGCTTATATGTTTAGACTTACCATTATAAATGTTATTAAAAGCACTAGACATAGTAGCCTCACTATCACAATGTAAGGAAAGAGGTGGCATTGGTTGTGGCCACAACTCAATTTCAAACAACCTATTTCTTAGCCACTCAGCTTCCTTACCAGCAGCTGCTAAAGCTATAAACTCAGCTTCCATAGTTGAGTGTGCATGACATGTGTGTTTCTTAGATGCCCAACTTGCAGCACCACCAGCTAGTGTAAATATCCAACCTGTAGTTGATATATTATCACCAGCTTTTGTTATCCAGCTTGCATCTGAATAACCCTCTAAAATAGCAGGAAATCCTATATAGCACAACCTTAATTTGACAGTTCTTTTAAGGTAACCAAGTACCCTTTCAACTGCCCTCCAATGAGCTATACTAGGATTACTTGTAAATCTTGACAACTTACATATCATGTAAGCAATATCAGGTTTAGTACAATGCATAGCATACATCAAGCTTCCTATAACACTAGCATACTTTAATTATTCTATTGGTCTAGCATCATTCTTGACAAGTTTCACACTTGAATCACATGGAGTACTATATTCTTTTATTTTAAGATATTGATATTTATCTAACATCTTTTCTATGTAATGAATTTGATTCAATGAAAATCCACTATCATTCTTTGTAATTTTAATTCCTAAAATTGTATCTGTTGGAAGATCAAAGATTCTGCTGAGATATTGCCAGAATCTTAGAGATTTGCTAGTTGATTTTTCTGTAAAAATATTTAGTCAACTTATGTAAATTAGGAAAGTTTCCTTGTAGGTTAGCTGGAGTTATTATTTAGTTCTTAGAAGTGTGCTGTGTATTTTCTATAAGAAGGAAGCTTGTAAAGTATTTTTAACAGTGAGTCAATACATAAAAATTATTCCTTCAGATATCTCTCTTTGTTTTCATGGTACCAAGAGCTAGATTTTGATCATTGACTCTTTCTAAAAAACCCTAGGACTTATTCTGCAGAAGCCTTAGCCAACCTATAGCTTTTACCGTGTCTGATATTTCAATTCAATCCAGTCCTCTTACTAACTCAAGGAAAACCACAGAAACCCAAATCCAAGCCTCCAACTCTAGTTCACCTCGAGTTTGGTGTGACTATTGCAACAAGCCTCGCCATACTCGAGAAACTTGCTGAAAGATTCATGGCAAACCAGCAAATTGGAAAAGCAGCAAACAAGGTGATAGACGCACTCGTGCATATCCTTCAGCAAATGAAGTTGAGACAAGTCCCTTCAGTAAAGAGCAGATGGATCATCTTCTTAAACTGCTAAAGTCCAATTCATCATCTGGTATTCCTAATGTTTCCCTTGCTCAAACAGGTAGTAACCCTAATGCTTTATCTTCTTGTTCAAATTCTGCTCCTTGGATCATTGATTCAGGTGCATCTGACCACATGACTAGTTTGTCTCATCTATTTAATTCTTATGTACCTTGTTCTAGTAATGAAACAATTAGAATTGCCGATGGTAGTTTCTCACCTATTGCAGGAAAAGGATCAATAAAAATCTCAGAGAATATAGATCTTAAATCTGTTCTTCATGTCCCTAAACTTGCCTGTAATCTTTTGTTTGTGAGTAAATTATCCAAAGATTCTAATTGTCGTGTTACCTTCTTTGATTCTCGTTGTGAATTCCAGGACTTGAACTCAGGGAGGATGATTGGCAGTGCTAGAATGATAGACGGCCTTTACTGTTTTGATGACAACCTTTTCAGTAATAAAAAGCTCAAGGTTTTGGTAGTATTAGTTCATTTTCTGTTCGTGAACAAATAATGCTTTGGCATCTTAGACTAGGACATCCTAGTTTTCCTTATCTTAAACATTTATTTCCTGCTTTATTTAAAAATTTGGATTCTTCATCTTTTCAATGTGAGAGTTGTCATTTATCAAAGAGCCATCGTGTTACTTATATCTCAAAACCATATCATGCTTCCAAACCATTTTATTTGATTCATATTGATGTTTGGGGTCCCTCAAAGATTACCACTTTATCTGGAAAAAAATGGTTTGTGACATTCATAGATGATCACACACGATTGTGTTGGGTATATTTGATAAGTGACAAATCTGTGGTGGAAAAGTTGTTCAAAGATTTGTATAATATGGTTGAAAATCAATTTTAAACAAAAATTAGTATATTACGCTCCGATAATGGAACGGAATATTTTAATGAATGTTTGGGAAATTTTTTTAAAGAAAAAGGTATCCAACATCAATCTACATGTCGTGATACTCCTAAGCAAAATGGAATTGCTGAGAGAAAAAATAAACATTTACTTGAAGTGGCTCGTGCCATCATGTTTTCTATGCATATTCCAAAGTATTTATGGGGAGAAGCTGTTCTAACAGCATCCTACTTGATTAATAGGATGCCTACCCGAGTTTTAAACTACATCACACCTTTAGACTGCCTCAAAAAAACTTTTCCAGAATCTAGAATACAATCTGATTTGCCTTTAAAAGTTTTTGGCTGCACAGTATTTGTTCATATACCCAGCAAACTTAGATCTAAACTTGATCCTAGAGCTGAAAAATGTGTTTTCATAGGTTATGTTCCAAATAAAAAGGGGTACAAGTGTTATAATCCTCAAACCAGAAAAATCCATGTCAGTATGGATGTCTCTTTTTCGGAAAATCAACCTTACTTTAGCAAAAATTATCTTCAGGGGGAGAAAGAAAGAGAAGAAAATTTTTGGAACATTTCTCTACCTAATACAATCATTTGTGATACCACTTCTCCTATTTTTTTTGAAACAAAAATTCAGGAAAAATCTGTTCAAGATATTAAGGACAAAGGAAATTCTAATCAACCATTGCAAAGCATGGATGTATCACAAACAGGGGGAGAAATACTACAAACGGATCAAAACAATCCAAATTCTGAGCTTCTGGTTTGTACTAGAAGAACTCATAAAAATGGTAAAGATCCACCTATCACTTTAGCACAGAATCAACCAAAATCTCCGAGAGATGGTCCTTCAAATATTCAAGGTAATTCTATTCCTATTTCATCTTCAGCTCCAATTCCTTCTTCTATTATGCCTTCTAACAATGAGTCCTCGGATCTTAATGTTCCCATAGCTATTAGGAAAGGAGTTCGAACATGTACCAATCACCCTATTGCCAAATATTTATCTTATCACAGACTTTCTAATCACCATAGAGCATTTACCTAAAAAATTTCTCACTTGTTTGTTTCGAGAAACATTCAGGAAGCTCTAAATTGGAAGTTAGCAGTTATAGAAGAGATGAATGCTCTTAAGAAAAGTGGTACTTGGGAGGTGGTTGACTTGCCAAGGGATAAGAAGACAGTAGGGTGCAAATGGGTATTTACTGTAAAGTGCAAGGCAGATGGTAGTGTAGAAAGGTACAAGCCTAGGCTTGTGGCAAAAGGATTTACACAGACCTATGGGATTGATTACCAAGAAACGTTCGCTCCAGTAGCCAAAATAAACTCAATTCGGGTTTTATTATCTTTGGCTGTGAATCTCGATTGGCCCTTACATCAGTTAGATGTAAAAAATGCCTTCCTAAATGGAGATTTGGAAGAGGAAGTGTTTACGAACCTACCACCTGGCTTTGAGGAGAGGTTTGGTAAAGATAAAGTCTGTAGATTAAAGAAGTCGTTGTATGGCCTCAAACAATCCCCTAGAGCTTGGTTTGAACGCTTTGGGAAGGTAGTAAAAAGTCATGGTTACTGTCAAAGTCAAGCAGATCATACTATGTTTTATAAACGTTCAAGAGACGGGAAAATTGCTATCTTGATCGTTTATGTGGATGATATAATCTTGATAGGTGATGATAATGTTGAACTAGAAAGATTGAAGAAGAGACTTGCTAATGACTTTGAAATCAAAGACTTGGGTACATTGAAATATTTCCTCGGGATGGAGTTTGCTAGGTCTAAGGAAGGCATATTTGTCAATCAACGCAAGTACATACTCGATTTGCTTGGTGAGACAGGTTTGCGGTTGCAAAGTAGCTGAAACACCGATTGAACCCAACTTAAAGCTACAACCTGCCAAAACTAAAGATGTGGTGAACAGGAACCAGTACCAAAGGCTTGTTGGAAGATTGATTTATTTGTCCCATACACGTCCAGATATAGCTTTTGCAGTAAGCATGGTGAGTCAATTTATGCATTCACCAGGTTTGGAACACTTTGATGTTGTGTACAGGATCTTGAGGTACTTGAAAGGGAGTCCTGGAAGGGGTCTGTTGTTTAAGAAACGTGGACACCTACAGATCGAAGTCTATACTGATGCAGATTGGGCTGGAAGTATTAATGACAGAAGATCAACTTCAGGCTACTGTACATTTGTTGGAGGAAATCTTGTTACTTGGCGGAGCAAGAAACAAAATGTGGTGGCTAGAAGTAGTGCAGAGGCTGAGTTCAGATCTGTTGCTCATGGGATTTATGAAGTAATGTGGATTAAAAGGTTGTTAGAAGATTTGAGGATCTCTAGCCCTTCACTAATGAAAGTATATTGCGATAATAAAGCAGCAATCTCTATTGCTCATAATCCAGTCCTTCATGACAGAACAAAGCATGTGGAAGTGGATAAGCATTTTATTAAAGAAAAGCTCAATAATGGACTGATTTGCATGCCTTACATTCCAACTACTGATCAGATTGCTGATATACTTACAGAGGGAATACATAAGAAGCAATTTGACAGTTTGATTAACAATCTGGCAATGGAAGATATCTTCAAGCCAGCTTGAGGGGGGTGTTGGAAGATCAAAGATTCTGCTGAGATATTGCCAGAATCTTAGAGATTTGCTAGCTGATTTTTCTGTAAAAATATTTAGTCAACTTATGTAAATTAGGAAAGTTTCCTTGTAGGTTAGCTGGAGTTATTATTTAGTTCTTAGAAGTGTGCTGTGTATTTTCTATAAGAAGGAAGCTTGTAAAGTATTTTTAACAGTGAGTCAATACATAAAAATTATTCCTTCAGATATCTCTCTTTGTTTTCAGTATCTACTTGATTAAGATCTTTCATCTTAAATTTAGAGGTAAGAAAATTCTTAGTCTCATTTATACCAAGCATGTTAGTACCAAATATAAGCATATCATCTACATATAAACAAACAATCACTCCATAATCACTAGTAAATTTAGAATATATACATTTATCAGCAGTATTCTGCCTAAAACCAAAAGATAAAATAGCATAATCAAATTTCTCATGCCATTGTTTAGGAGCTTGTTTAAGACTATATAAAGATTTAACAAGCTTGCAAACTTTTTGTTCATTTCCAGGTAAAACAAACCCTTCGGGTTGTTCCATATAAACTTCTTCTTTTAAATCACCATTTAAAAATGCAGTTTTAACATCCATTTGGTGAATATGCAACTTATATATAGAAGCTAGAGCAAAAAGAATTCTAATAGAAGTTATTCTAGCTACTGGAGCATAAGTATCAAAATAATCCAAGCCTTTCTTTTGTGTAAAACCTTTAGTAACTAATCTTGCTTTAAAGGTTTGTATAGTACCATCAAAATTATACTTTCTCCTGAAAACCCATTTATTTTTAGTAGGCTTTGATCCTGGAGGTAAGTCTACCGGAATCCACGTATTATTAGACATGATAGAGTCCATTTCATCATTTACAGCTTCTTGCCAAAAAGCTGAATCTCTTGAAGTCAAAGCTTCACTCAAAGTTTTGGGCTCATCTTCAATGTTTAATAATATCTTCATTTTTCTCATAATTCTGTCTCTACTACCTTCAACTAAAAAGGTAATATGATCAGGAGAAATAACATCAGAATCAAGATGTTTTTCTTTTCTTGGCCTCTGACTTCTTCTTGGTTCAGATGGTTCACTTATTTCCTTACGTTTGACTAAGGAATCATAGGCAGTAGATGTATTTTGATCATTTTTTTGTTCATGCACAACTTGATTTTTCACAAAACTATTTTCAAAAAATTCAACATGTATAGACTCTACTATAACATTTGATTCTAAATCTAGTAATCTATATGCCTTTGAATTTTGTGCATAACCAACAAAAACAGATTTAATTCCTCTTGAACCTAATTTAGTCATTTGAGAATCAGGAAGTCTATAATAAGCAATACACCCCCACACTTTAAAATAATTTAAATTTGGTTTCCTTCCTTTCCAGACTTCATATGGTGAGATATGTGTCTTCTTTGAAGGAACCCTATTATGTATGTAACAGGCAGTAAGCAATGTTTCACCCCACAAGTTGAAAGGTAACCCAGCATTTAAAATCATCGCATTTACCATATCAACTAGGGTTCTGTTTTTCCATTCTGCCAAACCATTATGTTGGGGTGTAAAAGGAGTTGACCTTTGGTGAATTATTCCATGATCTTCACAAAACTTATCAAAATCAGTTGAGAAATATTCACCACCTCCATCACTCCTTATAATTTTAATTTTTCTTTTCTTTTGATTCTTTACTTTAGATTTAAATTCCTTAAATTTATCAAAAGCTTCATCCTTGTTTCTTAGTAAATAAATACTAGTAAAACGTGAACAATTATCTACAAAAGTTATAAAATATCTATTTCCTCCTCTAGTCAATTTTCCATTTAATTCACAAATATCCGAATAAATTAGTTCCAACAATTTTGTTTCATGTTCTACTTTAGGAAAAGGCTTTCTTGTAATCTTAGCTTCTACACAGATTTGACACTTATCATGGTGATCATGCTTACAAGAAATATAATTATGATTTGTCATGTATTTAATCATAGCATAATTTAAATGTCCTAATCTAGCATGCCACAAAATAGAAGATTCAACAATATAAGCAGAAGCAACATTTATTTTATTAATACTGAGTTTGAACATGCCATCAGGGGAATATCCCTTTCCTACAAACACACCATTCTTAGATATTACAAACTCATCAGATTCTATAACAATCTTAAAGCCTTTCTTGCAAAGCAGATTTGCAGAAACTAAGTTCCTCTTGACATCAGGAACATGGTGCATATTGAGAAGAGTTAGTTTCTGTCCAGAAGTGAAGTTTAACATCACACTCCCTTTTCCCAGCACTTTGACAGGAGCATGATTTCCCATAAAGACTTCACTGTTTTCTTCAGTGTAAGTACTAAAGAATTCCTTGTTGTTGCAGACATGAATTGTGGCTCCAGAATCAAGAAACCACTCCATGGTTCCTGCACTTATTGCCATGTTTAATTCAATAATCATGGCAACAAAGTTCATGTCATCTTCAACAACCATATTGGCTTGAGCAGATTGTTTAGAACCATTGTCCATGTTCTTCTTGTCTTCTGCAATTTTGACTCTACATTCTTTAATATAGTGTCCCTTCTTTCCACAATGAAAGCAAGCCTTGTTCTTCTTATAGTTGTTGGACTTCTTAAATCCACCAGTTTTCTGGACTTTGAATTTGTTCTGATTCTTTCCAGACTTTTTTGTAGACTTTCCAGAATTGCTCCCTATGGCATTTACTTGTGAATTCCCATTTGAATTCACAACCTTCTCTTTCTGGAGTTTTTCATTTCTGAGTCGAGTTTCACACTCAATTTGCAGATGAGTCTGGAATTTTTCCATTGTGAAACTTTCTGGTGTCTGCAAAACCTTTTTTCTGTAATTGTTCCATGACGGAGGCAACTTGGACAGAATTGCTCCGATTTATAAAGTGTCAGGAACGATCACTTCCAAATCTCTAAGTCTGGAAACCAATATTTGTAGTTCATGGACTTGATCCATGACTGGCATGTTATCAGTCATCTTGAAATCAAAATAATTTAATGCCAGGAATTTATCTGTACCTTTTTTCTCGTTCTGATATTTTGTTTCCAAGGTAGTCCAGATCTCTCTTGGTGATGTATAGTTGAAATACAAATCGTAAAGTCTATCTGTAAGAGAGTTGAGGATGTGACCACGACACACCAGTTTATCTTCTGCACGTTTCTTTCTTTCTTCCTTCACTGTATCTGTGTCTTCTGGTGTAGGATCTGCCAGTGCTGCAAATTCGGATCCAAAACATAAAACACCTTCAAAGATGTCAACAAAAACTTCATCTTGTCCTTCCATCTGGTGAAGTCTGTCCTATCAAACTGGTTCAACTTGACATGATCTTGTTGATTGATAAACACAGGATTGGTAATCATTGCCATATCAAAAGAAATAATATTACACTCCAATTGTTAGAAAACAACAGAGTATATGGCTTTGAGGCGTGTAGAGTTACACTTTCTTGAGTGTAATATTGCCTCACATAGAAGCAAGTTACCCCAAGATACAACAAAGCCTTCAGAATATTGTGAAAAGTCAGAATATAAAGTAAGTATTTTCTAGAAATCAACACTTAAATAAAATTTGAAGAGGCATAAATGAATGATTGTGATTGTCTGTTAAATAACAACCATTCATTTTTTCAGACATAACTGTTCCAGACATATAACTGAAAATGTGTCTGTTGGAGCAGTTTAAAACAATTTTAAATTCAAAAAAGAATTTAAAATATTTCTGTCAAAAATAAAAAAATTCAGATTAAATCAAAGAGCCAAGAGCCCAAGTGCCCATCTTTGACTTTTAAAATAGCCCAAGTTCTAGTTCAAGCCCAAGCCCAAGCCCAAGCCCAAGCCCAAGCTAAGCAAGCTCAAGCCCAAGTCAAATGGTCAAAGCTTATTCCTTCTTTGACTCCAAATTACTCTTAAGAGTTGATTTCCCTTTATAAATATATCACTTTACACTTTTACAAGCAATGTGAAAACGTGTTGTATTTATTACAAGCTATCCAACACATGAGTCATTTTGTGAAGTCAAAAAATTTCACTAACAGTATATTAAATATTAATCTATTTTTTTATAATATATATATATATATATATATATATTGAGGGATTTACAACAAGGGAGGAGTGTTCCTTTGTAGAAGGCCATGAACCGTTACTGTGAGCTTGTGAGATACCTAAGAACAAATGAAAGAGGACAGGTGAAGACCGGAACAAGGGAGAAGCTCCGATGTAGTATCAATTCTCTTGTGAACAAAGAAGTAGCAAAAGAGGAGAAAGGCTCAAGGAAAATGTACCAGCTCATGGAGAGCTGAGCTGAGGTTGCTGTAAATGAGAAAAGGGTTTAGATCCCTCTTCCAGTCTTCTAAAAGGTGCATGTCGCCAATGCCAAGTCAGCCTGTTGTGGGAGACATTCTCTTTGGCAATATTCAGATCCCTCATCCTTGACACTATAACAGCGGCCCTGGTATCTTGTTAGTATTCGATTGTCTCAATTCTAGCAGCCAGGAGTTCCTTCAATCATAGGCGACCAGGTGTCAATATTATCTATTGTGAGTAGACTAGATTGTCTGAGCAAGCTGGGCCTGCTCGTCATTGGTTAGGCCTTTCTGCTCAAAACCTGCTCGCTTGAAGTGTAGACTATGGGCTTTGCCAGGTTATGGTGGGCTTGTCAAGTAGGCCTTAAGGTTAGGGCCTAACAATATATATCAATAATTGTTGAATGAAACATATTAATATGTTATATCAATTTTCTTTCTTTCTTTTTTCTTTTAAAAATAAATTTTGATATTGAAATGCCATTGGAATTCAACTAAATATATATATTCGACTTCAACTTGCAGTTTTTTAAGAAATTAAATTAAAGGTTAAATCTTTTGCATACACAAGTCTAAGTTTAATTTAAATTTTTTAGTATCCGGTTGAAGTGATTCTTGTGCTTAATTAAGTTTTTATTTTCAATATTTTACATACAATAGTTATTTTTGTTAGTATTTTTTTAACTGTGATTTGAATTTTGAATTTGAACCTAAGCAAAGATAGAAATCTGAATTTTCAAAATTTTAACTTGAAATTGAGGCTAATGGCATTTAATTAACCAAGTTCAAGTAACTTCATTATTTTTTAAATTAAACTCGAGTCTTTGGTAAATATGCACCATATGTCCCATTACATTGCCTTCTGTGTCTCTAATTATCACCCCTATTGTCTCTAGATGCCGCCTTCATCTTATCTATAGCTCCATGAAAATTTACCTTACATGTAACCAAAAAAAAAACCTTACAAAGGCCTTGTGTTGGAGATTTACATTTCATTTCTAACACACTAAATACGCTTATTGAGTATATCCGAAAATTTCATATATGGTTTGTATGGGTGTGTGTAATATGATAATTGGATTGCAAGGATTAAGCATGATTTTTTTTTTATATTCATTGCTTTTTAAATCAATCAATGAAGACAAAATAGGCCAACTAATGCACCAAAACACAACATTAATAGAAACACATTATGTATGAAGAGACTAATAAAGTTTTAAGAACTTTTTTTATTTGGTGTATTATGGCAGTATTGTTAGGTCCATAAGTTCTTTGGGTTCAAAGTATAACAGAGCAAGTATCAAGCTTGTGATTGCCGACGTCCCTATCATTTTGTCACCACTTGTTATGCTTACCATTTTGATATCTAGAGCCATGCGCTTGGCAAGTCATGGGATTGGATATTGACAAGCAAGTACAATAGGTATAAGAGGAGAGCCTAGAGAGACACAAGATATGAGCTCTCTCATTCTCTCAAGGTGGGTTTGGCAATATTGGTAGGTACTGTTACGGTGTGATCGGTGGACCAAAATTTACTAATAGACAAAATAACATAAGGGTAAAATTATTTTTCTGTCATTGCTTTTAAAAATTTTTATTGTGTTTCTTAAAATCAATTTCATTGCTTATCCAAATTAATCTTTAATCTTTGGGCTCTACCCTCTCCTCTAATCTTAAGCTCTTTCCTTCATTCATTATTTAATCAAACAAACACTAATTTGAGTGTTGGAGGGCAAGCCAAAGTTTCAACTTTGGTGCTTTTAGCTTACTCGCCCGCTCTTAACTTCCAAAAGAATTATGCTTAAGGTGCAAAATGACCTCAACAAATATATATATATATACCAACTATTATATTTAGTTTTTTTGACAATTTCTTTAATTTGATACAAATAGTGCATTATAAATTTTAATATATATTTAATTAAATTTAATAAATTTATATAAAATTTATTGATTAATTTTTTTGTATTATTTGATTATTTAATATATGCAATTTATACTGTGATAATGTATTAAATATAAATCAAATTATTATCGGACGTTAAAGGCCTATGGCCCATTAGGGGCCGACCAGGCAAGTGAAAACGTTCACTGTAACAGTTGCTGCACGGTTTTCCTTTTTGTGAGGGGGTACAATTACAAAAGGTTGAAAAACCAAAATAAAAAACAAACAGATTTCAAAAACTTCACCTCCCGCGCAAAATCAAAAGCCCGAAATTTTCATTTTTAAAGCTGAAAAAACAAAGGCCAACACTGGAGCAAAATCAGAATTTCTTGTTTGCAATAAGGATCCAATGGCACAAGCAGCAAGGCTTAAACTGCGAATGCAAAAGGAGTTAAAGCTTCTTCTCACCGACCCTCCTCATGGCACCTCCTTCCCTTTCCTCTCCCCACACTCTGAGTTTTCCGATCTCTCCTCCATCGACGCCCGTAAGTTCATTTCTCTTCCCTTTTAATTTGCAGAATGTTACGAAATGAGGGAAAAAAACAATTAATTGAAACCCAGAATTTTCGATGTTGTTTATCAGAAATAGAAGGCCCTGAAGAAACTGTATATGCTAGAGGAATTTTCAAGATTAAGATTCAGATACCTGAAAGGTATAGCTAGGTTACAGAATTCCAATTTTCTGTTGACATTTAAGAAAAAAAAAAGAGAAGCCTATTGTTTTTTTTTCTCAGGTACCCTCTTCAGCCTCCGATCGTGACCTTTGGCACGCCTATTTATCATCCGAACATTGACACTGGAGGTCGAATTTGCCTTGACATTCTCAATCTTCCTCCCAAGGTTAGTTTAGTTTCCCCAAAAGTTGTAGTACTAATATTTATTTTAGGAGATGGTTGACTGATTAATTGTTTGTTGTAAAAGCTTATTAAAATGATGTTTTAAGAACTCAATTTTCAGATTTAAGTTCTAACATGAAGACTTTAGATTTCTATTAACTCAAAGATTGTTTGACCATACATGCAATGTATGTGCTCACTGATCTTGATGCAAATGGATCAACTCTGAAGTTGTTGGACTGCAAGAATATGAACAACCCGTGTTTGATGTTTAATTGTTTATCCTCAAAAACCATATTTGCCTCATTGATTGTTCTTCAATATGATTTCCTGAAATGTGAGTTCTGTTTCTTCAATACATCTGATATATGAGATGACAAGATTCTGATTCTCATCCAAGCAGGGGGCATGGCAACCTTCATTGAACATTTCAACAGTGCTTATAAGTATAAGGCTATTGCTCAGTGAACCAAATCCTGATGATGGCCTAATGTGTGAAGCAGTAAGTGGACATTCTCTCAGAGGGATTGGGTTAGGCTGATGAATTAGGATTATTATTATTATTATTTTTTGCTTTTTTGATGTGTTTGATGAATATGCAGAGTAACGAATATAAATATAATAGACAAGCTTTTGATCATAAAGCAAGATCCATGACTGAGAAATATGCCAAGGTGGGTGCTGGAGAAAGCAGTTGTAGCAATCAATGCGCTGAACCTGAAACCAACACAGATTCACCGATGGTATTAACTGTTGATTTGCTTGGTTTTTATCTTTTCCTTGTATTGGATTCTTTATTTTTTATAATTCTTTTGGTTGCAGATGGAAGTTCAAGTATTCGATAAGGAATCAAAACATGGTGCCAATGAGCTGATTTCTAGCCATAAAAAACCACATGGCATTAGCCACAAGTTATCACTTGAGTCTACAAGCTCAAACAAGAAAAAAGACGACGGTCAGCAGGTGAAGGAAATGCCTGATCACCACTCATTTCCCTCTGACTCAATTAATCAGATGGATGCTAAGCGAAAAAGAGAAAAGGAAACTGATGTGCTGAATGAATGCAACCTGAACCATGAGAAAGGAAATGGAAAGGGGCGGCAATCATCTAATCAATTCAAGGACGATTTTGATAACAAGGAGAATGTGGACCCAAATAACTTATCATCACCCTATCAACACCGGCCTTCTCCTGGATCATCACTTTCTCAGGCTAGCCTCAATCAACAACTTGACCAGCATCGAGATGGTAGTAAAACGGCAAACAGCAGCATAAAGAGCAGTTCAAAGCTTTGTCAAAGCCAGAAACAGCTATTTGGGCGTATGGACTCATTGCAAACACGTGAGAATGTGAAATTGCTTGGGACAGCTGAAGAGGATTTTATTGATAGAATGGAAAACGTCTCTGCTAATACAAAATTGGAGAGGCTTGGTGCAGTAGGTAAGAAGCTTTCATTGGGACTGAAAGGGTCATCACGTAGACAACAGGTGGGCAACAAAGAGAATGCGATGCCAATCCATAACTTGCCACCTTCTAAACCCCAAACTCCTGGAAAGAGTGGGCTCGGTTGTGCGCTATCTCTTGGTCCTTTAAGCCAAGTGCAACAGGAAGGACGTAACCAGAAGCAGCAGTCTCATCAAGTTCAAAGCACGGAAACTAATGTGGAGATGAAGCAGAAGGGTATGGAAGAAACAGAAGAATCTTCAATATGTGAAACTGTAGTTGTGCTAGATAGTGAAGATAGCGAGGAGGAAGGGCGTGGTGCCTCGGGGAAGAGAATGCCACTAGCACGAAAGCGCCTGGGAAAGTGGAGAGTTAAAGCTTGAGACGAATAGTTATATTTTCCGTCGGATTCTTTGCAAACTCTCTAGTGAAGGTTAGGCTCTTTGTGGCATTCCATGGATGGGATACTTCCTCCTCTGAAACTTTATGTTGTAAAATTTCGAGTGTTGACTCCACGGTTCGTGACATGGTTGTATTCACAAATCACAATAGAATCAAGGTACAGAGATTTTGCATTTTCCCTTTTTTATAGATAAATGCAGTATTTTATTTATAACCAAAAAAAAGCAGAAATCATATCTTGCTGTCAAATCAAAACGGTAATTAAAAAAAATACAATTTACAAAAACTGAAAATGTTTAAATTACAAAAATCTTTCATCTGCATTTTGCACATATAAATAAAATTTTGATGCTAACAAGTTGAGTAAGATTTTTCAATTTAAAGCACGCAAAACTTAGTATAAGTAGAATTATATATTAATTTTTTATTTTTTCATATTTGAAACAAAATAAATTATATCACTAGACAAAATGTTTAAATACTAAATATTATGTTAAATTCTAATAACATTAAACATAAAAATATCATTTAAGTTTAAAATATTGAATAAATATTTGTCTTACATATAAATATTTGTAGTTTTATTTTTAATTTTTTATATTATAATTAAAATTACTGTTAATTTGATTAATTATCAAAAATTCGAAATTCTCTTAAAATTATTTTCTTTAATTGACTAAAATAATTTAAAAATCGTTGATTAAGCGAAGTTCAATTCAATCAATTAATTTATTTAAAATCAAAATATGAATACTTTTAATTTTGATTGGATAGTATATACGTAGACATTCCAAGTTATCGCGAGGATTTTCCCCATCATGTATTTCGAGGAATTTTTTTTTTCGGAAAAATATTTTGAGGAAAAGTTGATTTTTGTTAAAATAAAATTACTAGAACCGTAGAAAGAATTATTAGGATAATAATAAAAATAAGTCCACTGTCCACCCATAACAAGTTAACAAGTAAATGGGCCCAAACAAAAGATGATAGGCCCAAAGGACCGGAAACTAGAATTGTGGCCATTAGGATTTGGGGACGCGTGGAGACAAACCGACACGAGCACGGGTCGGAGATAAGGCGGTTGGCATTGGTAATTGGCAAGTATTTGTATTCTTTCGGTCTTAACTCTGTTCCCCAACTGGGGAAATCGTAGCCACCGAGCGCCAACCATGGCCTCAGCCGTTTGCCTATCCTTATCGCCACCTTCCAAAACCCTAGCGCCGCCGTCTACTTCTTCTTCTTCTTCTTCCACTTCTACTAACCGCGTTTGCAGATGCTCCCTCGTCTTAACCGTTTCCAACGGCCATCAACGGACGACGAGAAAGAGGCAGAAGGTGGTTTGTATGGCTCCCGAGGAAGAGAAATTGACTCGCCGCAATCCCCTCGACTTCCCTGTTGTAAGTTCTTTTCTTTTTATTGAGCTGTAAGTAGTTTTCGATTGCCTTGCTAATGGGAAGGTTTGATTTTATGCAGTAATACTCTGCTGACTGTTGGGATAGTGTTGTTTGATTAATGGTTGCTGATTAGATAATTCAATCATTTGAGAAACATGTTGCTTGATAAATAGTAGGTTATCTTTTCTGCTTTGGAATTTTATCGTCTAACGCAGTATGACTAAATATGACCACCGTGGTTTACATGGCAGGAGTGGGAGAAGCCTAAACCCGGGCGTAGGCCTGACATTTTCCCCCAATTTAGCCCTATGAAAACACCATTACCACTACCAATGCCATTTGATCCTCCTGAAGAAGATGAAGAAGAGGAAGAAAAGAAAGAGAAAGAGGAGGAAGATCCTGAAAAAAAGGAAGAAGAACAGGAGGATCCTGAAAAAAGTCCTGAGAAAAAATAGTTAGTATTTGGTTGCTTTGTCAACGGTGAAAACACCAGCCTGGTTCAATTTTGTTGTATTAAGTTTTGAAATGGTGGTTACCAATTGCTTATGCTCATAGTATATAGAATGGAGCATGGTGTGGATGGAATCTCCTAATTTGCGTTGAGGGGATGGTGCGAGAGTCTTCTTGGGACTTATTCAGGCTATTTTAGGGAAAGTTAGGCCAAAGTTTCTGCTTTTGTAGTATCATAAATCACAAGTCTTTCTGAGATGAAATGTAGTAGTTTCTTTTGAATACTCTGTTCTTAGCTCTTATTTTCTTGTTTATTTCTCTTGATGACTACAAATTTATTGAGAACGTGAAATTCAATGATGTCAAATTCAAAAATTGAGATTTTGAGTGCTGTGTAAGGGTTAGGACTACATGGATGGAAATGAAAATAGAAAGGGGTTTTTATTGCTGGTCATTTGATGAGATATTGGACATTTAACAGACGGTGGTTTTGGATTCTCAGTATAAAGCTGCTTCTCATGCATCTATGATGTGATGATTTTGTCATTAAGCATTCAGCTTCATCATCTCTCACTGGCAACCTTGGATGAATTAGTTTCTACTTTCCTGAAACAAACATCACATTGAAGACATACAACATGATTTGATTTTCATCCCTTTGCTCGAGGACATCACCTCGTTTCCACAAATCCCATGCCTGCCACGATTCTCAATATTGATGCATTGGCAAATTATATGCCAGGTAATCTGCAGTTATATTTGAAGTTGTATCGTTTGCTTACTTGACGTATAAGACTGCAGGGTTATATGATGAAGGGAACGCTGTGTTCTTGTATAAGGACCTGATATACTCACACCTTTTGTGGTTAGGGATCCACTCCTAGTACCCAGACTTTACTCACAACGTATTGTTCGCTTTGAAATCTTTTACAGGTCCCTTATGTTTTGTTGGAACGTGCCGAAAATATCCAGAATTTATCATTCTCAATTCGCATCTGTAGTGACTCGAATCTTTAATCTTATTAAAGTTTAAGTTACTCTTAACCGTTGGCCAAATGGTTAGGAGTGACTTAAACTTTAATGAGGTTAAGGATTTGAGTTGCTCCAAACGCGAATTGGGAGTAGTAAATTTCGGGTATTCTTGGCACGTCCCGACAAAACTGTGAGGGACTTGTAGGGCTTCCAAAGTGGACAATACGTTATGAGTAAGGTTTAACTACTAAGGATGGATCCTTGACCCACAAAAGGTGTGGGTACACCAGGTCTTTACATCTTGCCTCTAACGATTTCTAGCACTGGCAGTAGTGCCAGGTTTTTACATCTTGCTTCTAACGATTTCTAGCACCGGCAGTAGTACTCCGAAACTGAAGACAACAGACTTCAGAGAGAATGCCATTCGTAGCGTACTCTGCCAGATGATATATAACCACTAAAACATATAAAACTATTGAATTCTATTTGGAGGATGCGTGTTGTTGCAATTAAGACATTAGCAGAGATTCTAAAAGTGCTGTCACAAGCTTTGTTTATACTTAACATGTGCTAACTACCCTATTTGTATTGGCTTTAGGTTCATTGTGTCAAAAAATCTTGCCATTCCAAAGTTCGGCATTAGGGGTTGTATCATCATCAAGTAAAATGTTACTAGCTTCAAGTTTGTGTATCACTCTCAATCTAGGATATCAGTAAATGTAAAGAAGCCCTCGTTCTACTCCTTAAAAGATGGTAATGCGTTTTTTCAAGTCCAAGAATTTCCTTTTAGTGGAATCTGTCATAACATTGTAAGTGTGACAAGTGCCAATTAGTGACGGGGAAAGCAATGAAATTTTGACAGAAGGTTTGGAAAACAGAAAAATACTACAAACCAAAGAAAAAAAAAATGTCCAAGCTCTTATTAGATATGTATTATAAACTAACATTTTGTCCTCTCTCACCGCTAGGATCCATACCAAGCTTAAAAGCCTCTGGTATAGTCACTTGATTGCGTAACCATGAATTGAGTGTCAATTATATCCAGTCTTCGGATTCATTACTAGTTTCATCGCTGGCAATAGATTGTTAGTTGGATAACCAAAACTCTACCACAATATTTGTCCATCCATTCCATAAGAGTTTACTTGTCTCAATGCAAAATTTCCAGTATCTAGTAAAATGGTAGTCAGGTTATGTGAACGTCCCTGATTGGAATTAAGAAGAAATACCTTTCCTTCACTATGTATGATCTTTAATTTTCCATCACCATCCAAAATGACAACTCTGGATTTATGATTAATTTTCCCACATGATCTTTAGAAAAGTCAGATGATTCTGCTTTTATCCAGGGAAATTCCAACCTGAAGACTATGGTGTATTATAAAACTAGAAAACAATCAGTTTGACCATTTGTTGCCATGGGCTATGGCATCAGCTTAGTGGGAAAAGACCAATTTTTTCCCCCATTTTTCTCCACCTACCTAGTCCCGGCATTTAAATAGTTCCTGGTAATTGTAAAAGACTGCATGGAAGGTTAGGTTTGAATGTCCGCTGAAGCCTGAAGGTAAACGGTAAGAGAACTCAAACTCAACGGCCTCACTGAATCCCTCTTTGTCTCTGCCTCTTCCAGGACTCCACTTTCCACCATTTTTCTGGGTCTCCAAACTCCCCAGAGTCACCCATGGTAAATGCTCCATACTTTTGGTCATCACTTCTTCAAATCAATTTCTTTATCTTTCTAACATCGATTTATACATGTAGCTGACAGTAATACCTTAATTTCCATCTTGTTGCAGCCTATTACTCCACTTATGTTTGGGTCCCTAGTGCGGCTATTGACATCGTTAATCGCTGAGCCTGTGGCCTCTGTCACAACGTTGCTATATTACAGTGATCTTCTGCCTCCAGACTTCGTGTGGGAGAGACTGGTTCGGCATGAAATGTTAGACCGAGAAAACTATTTGTTCCATTTCCTCATCAACTTCTTGAGTTGCTTTCGGTAGACCACGATTGGCATTTACTGCTACGTATTCTAGTTGCAAGGCAAGATTTCATGTGACTCGTGACTCTTCTTCTTTACACACAAATTTTATTTTATCTGTAACATGTAAAACTATAATCTGACGATGACACGTTCAATCCAAACATTTCGATGCAATTTTTTTAAAAGGAGAATTGAGTTTTAACAAGAGTAAGTATGGGGCATTAGCAGTAGAATTACAAGGCTCTTGGAAGCTTTCATGTCCAAATTAGGTGTTGTTCAACATGAACGCATGTTGATCAAGTAAATTTCGTATTCTTTATTATTATTATTAGACGGTTTTGCTTATTTAAAAAATTGAAAAACAAAATGCAGAGTATTTACTAGATGAAAATTGAAACCTCAGTAACCATCATCACATGGTTTTGTAATCTCCCAATGTAATGACAAATAAAAACTCACTGAAATTCGAATGGGCAGAATCCCCTCATCCCAAGAGAGGATGTGCCAACAAGATGAAAATAAGATGGAGGCAGCGAAAATAGCCAAAACCATTGGCAAAATCTTCTGAATTTCCTCCTTGGGGTAAACATTAATCTTATAGAAGATGAATAAGTCACCATACTCTAGGGAAGGGATTTTAAACCCTAGTATTAAAGCATGCCAATTGTCACATGCTATGTGTAGATACTTGATTTTGAAAACTAATATTTATTTTTCAAAGTAAATCTTTTACGAGAACAACTTCTTCTCAGAAGAGCTTGTTATCTCTTCTTTGAAGAGCTCATTCACATAATAGTTCTTCTTAGAACAGCTTTTTTCAGAACAACTTCTCACAGAACAGCTTCTTCACAGAATAATTTCTAATAGAATAACTTATTCTCAGAACAGCTTATTCACATAACAACTTGTTCTCAGAATAGCTTATGCATATATAGATTAACACCTTCACAGAATATTACCTTTATGGAACAACATCAACATCTTCAATAAATAGCACTTTCAAGAAGTAGAGATAACCTTGGAATAGGGTAAGATTCTTGGGTTAACTTCATTACTAGGATGTCTTCGAGAGTTGGCTTGGTGAATTAAATATGGAGATAGTTAAGAGTTCTTCTCTTAATCTTTCTTCGAAGTATGAGTGCTCTTTCTTATTTCTTTCAGTACACCTTCTCCAAAAACATAACTCTCATTAGACAAAGCATTAATGTTTTGTAACTACCAAATCTCATTATTATGTTATTAATACCAAAGATATGCAATTCCTATTCTGTACACCTATAGATAGGAGTTCTTGTTATCCTTGAAGGGGACTTTTGGCAAATCTAGCTAACCAAGAAACTCTCTCAAACCCTCTTTACTCTATTCTTTTATTCTTAGTCTTATTCAGCCTTACTCAGCCTAGCTCAACCGCCTACCACTGCACTTGTTCTTCAGGATCTGCTCCAATTTTCCTCTCCACCGCTTCCTAGCACATCTTGTTTTACTAGTTTGCAACGTTTCCTTTTCATAGCAAAGAACTCATTTACACTATGCAAAACCAACCCTTTTACTCATTTTGATAATATCAGTGTCGTGGAAAGCTGTTGTTGATGGAATCTGCCACATGAACAGGTCCATTAACTTATTAAATCTTTATTTATTTAATGCTAAAGAAGGAGCAATAGCAAAGAAGCAAAAAGAAGGTAATTAGAAGGGGTGTTGTAGTAGCTCAGAACTCAGAAGGACACTGTAAATAAGAGGAGGGAGGTGCTATAAATCCCATCTCTAAAAAAACATCCTTTGCTTCAATTCAAAATTAGAAGATGAAGGTTTGTGTCTAAGGAAAAGGAATTTTTGTGGTAAAAATATCAAAAGCTAGTTTATGTTCTAAGAATAAAAGGGATGTGCATTGTTAATTGATTTTTATTATCCCATCCTCATGGATGTTCATTTTATCTCGATAGTTAAATATTAAATTTTGTATGCTTTATATTGAAGTATTCAAGTTGAATCCTTACATTTATTGTTAACTAATTTTATGTTAGATACTTAACATGGAATTGAAATCCGAGTCTTATTTTTACAATTTTTATCTTTTACTCTTCCAAATTTGTTATGAGGTAAATTCTCGTATTTTTACTTGTAACCTATTAAAATGATATTATCTTATTTTAATCTGTTAAATATAATATCGAATTTTTTGTGATTTTATATTTAAGTGGACTTATTTTATTTATTATAAATTGATTTTTGATTTTATGTTGAATGTTAAGGTCCCCAATTTTTTGTGTTTTCATAGTTTAAGATTTTGAGCTATTGTTAATAGTGACTTGAAGAACACGAATCTAAGTCAGTTACTCCCCTATGTAATTAATAAAATCTTAGCCTTGAATAGTAAGTAAGGTGACAATCTCTTAATTGAACAAGCAGGAAATTTTTTTTATGTTGAATGAATTTTGCTCTTTCCTTTTAAAGCGCCTATTCATAACTATAAAAGAGATAGTTTGATGCATTGTGAGGGTATGACCAAATCAAGAGAGCAACACAAGAAAAGAGAGTTGAGTTATTCGAAAGCTATTGCTCCTAGGGTTATGGGGAGTGTATTGTGAGCTTGAGTGTCAAAGCTCTTATGATATTCATCTAATTATTATAGTAAATTTCTTGCTGTCTTTACCTCTGAACTTAGGCTTATAGCCAAACCACGTGGATTGAGTGCCTTTGTTTATTATCTTGCATTATTTTTTGGAGTATATTCTTGGTGAATTATTTATAGTTAGTTATAACTCCCCTGCATAACAAACTGGTATTGGAGTAAGCAGTTGAGAGTATTAAGATAATTGTAAGTACATTATCAACAAAATATGGGGTTGAAAAATTTACTGAAAGGAATAGCTTTAATTTATAGTGCATCAAGATGCGAGCAATGTTGGTTCAATAAAGATGGTGAAAGCCTTATCTGGTAAAGATAAATTACTATATACACTTTCAGACGATTAGATGGATGAGATTGTAGAGAAGGCACACAATGTGATCTTACTCAGCCATAGAGATGAAGTTTTGTGAGAGGTAAGGATGAGACCACTGCGTCAAGTTTGTGGCTCAAGTTAGCATGACAAAACGTTGACAAACCGACCTATCTTAATCAAAGACTCTATACCCTTAAAATGGAGGAAGGTATGCTCATATACCAACACCTAGATACATACGATACCATTATTATGGATAATGAAAATCAAGCCTTAATTTTGTTGTGTTCATTACCACTATTGTATGAGAATCTTGTTCATACGATGCTATATGTTCGTGATGATATTAAGTTTCAGTCAGTTAAAGAAAGAAACATACCGATAAGACAATTGACAATAATCAAAGTGAACGTCTAGTTACTCGAGAAAGATTCAAGACAAAAGATGGTAGTTCAAGTAAAAATTATTCTAGATCTCTGAAAAAAGAATTCATGTTTTTATTACAAGAAATCTGATGTGATAACCACGAATTATTTAAATTTAATAGTAATTATTCGAAATTAATTCGCAAATAAATAAATAAATTGTTTATAAGATGGAACAATGTTGAGGAATTTCAGAAATAGATGAATTTATTTATAGGATTGGAATATTGGAATTTCGATGGATGAAGAAACAACGAATCTGAAAGATCGTATATAGGAGTTTAATTTGGATATAAGAAATCCAAATATTAAAGAAATAAAAATATGTATACATATATATTTATATAATTATACTATATAAATATATTTTGTGTATTTTTAAATAAGTACATATAAATATATATATATATATATATATATATATATATATATATATGAAATATGGTATATGTGGAATTACAAGAAATCAGGAAACTAATTGTGGAAATTCCAGCATTTATTTTTATTTATTTATTTATTATTTTGTAACTAGGAAACAAATAATTGGATTTATTCCAATCTAGATAATTCTAAGATATTGTTAGAATGTTATCCTTATCACTATCAGTTAGGTAGTTTTCTTTTTATGGACTCTTAGTTATTTCTGTCCATATATATTGCTGTGTACAGTTTCTGAAAAGAATATAAAAAAATTCCTATTTTCAAAATTCTACATGGCATCAGAGCCTCTCCTGAACCAAAAATCCTCACCATTCTCATAAAATGGCTACTGAAAAATTACCCTCTTCATTGACCAGAGCGAGTCCTATTCCAGACACCATGATTAGCCATGGCAGATCCACAGATGGGAGTTTTCATTGCATCACCGGTCATATTCTCAATGGGCAAAATTATCTTCAGTGGTCTCAATCAGTGATGATGTTTATTTGCGAAAAAGGAAAGGATGACTATCTCACAGGTGCTGCTATTCAGCCAAATAAAGAAGAACCAAGGTTCAAAACGTGGAAGGCAGAGAACAATATGGTGATGTCTTGGCTGATCAATTCTATGACAAACGAAATAGGAGAAAACTTTCTTCTTTATAAGATTGCAGAAGACATTTGGAAGGTAGCCAAGGAAGCGTATTCCAACGTGAAAAATACCGAATTATTTGAAATTGAGAACAACCTCCATGATCTTTTTCAAGGTGAATTGACTGTTACTCAATATTTTAATTCTCTAAATCGACTTTGGCAGCAACAAGACATGCTTGAAGACTACAAGTGGGACTGCCCTAAAGATGGTGACTTGTACAAGAAAATCATAGAGAAGAAGCGGGTTTACAAGTTCTTGATTGGATTAAACAAGATTCTTGACGATGTTCGAGGGAGAATACTAGGAACAAAGCCCTTACCAACTCTTCGTGAGGCTTTCTCAGAAGTTAGAAGAGAAGAAAGCAGAAAGAAGGTCATGATGGGTTCCATTGCTGCCACTACAATAGAAAACTTAGCCCTTGCTGTCCACAGATCACAGTCTCAAGGAAACAAAAGGAATCGACCTTGGTGTGATCATTGTCGCAAACTTGGTCACACTCGAGACACATGTTGGGAGATATATGGGAAGCCTGCAGACTAGAAACCAACAAGAGAGAGGAAAAACAGAGGAAATGCAGCCATTGCATCAACTGAATCTCCCAAGCCATGGTCCAATCTGTTTAGTGCAGATCAAATGGAGTTGCTGCAAAAGATGCTGAGTCAAGTTCAGGCACAAAACAACTCATCATCCACGGTTACTGGTACTGGTTCGGTTGCTCTTAAAGGTAACTTTCCAAGTGCTTTCAAAGTTAAACGAGAAAAATCAAACCCATGGATAGTGGATTCAGGAGCATCAGATCATATGATGAGAGATATTAGTTTGCTCTCCAACTTTATTCCCTGTAATAAAAACTGGACAGTGAGGATTGCAGATGGTTCACACTCAAAAGTTTCTGGGACCAATTCTGTTGTTCTCTCAAAGGACTTAACTCTAAACTCTATTCTCTTAGTACCTAGCTTGAATTGTAATTTGTTATCTATTAGCAAGATCACTCGGGGTCTCAACTGTATTGCTAAATTCTCCAACCATGTGTGTGATTTTCAGGACTTGGATTCGGGGAGGACGATTGGTAGTGCTAAGGAATGCTCAGGGTTATATCTACTCGAGATTGTCAATTCTAGCGTTGGTGGACAAGCTCTTTCAACTGGTTGTCTAATTTCTAAGAAACAATATGTTTCGTATTCTGCTTTAAATCCCAATAATGTTAGTGCAATAATGTTGTGGCACTATAGACTAGGGCATCCAAACTTTGTCTACCTAGAAAAATTGTTTCCTTCTTTATTCAATAATACAAATTCAAGTTCCTTCCAATGTGAAATCTGTCAATATTCCAAGCATACCAGAAATTCATATCCATTACAGCCCTACAAAAAGTCTCGTCCTTTCTCAATGGTGCATAGTGATGTATGGGGTCCTGCTAGAGTTAAAAACATTACTGGTTCTCGTTGGTTTGTATCCTTCATCCATGATCATACTAGACTAACATGGGTATTTCTTATGAAAGAAAAATCAGAAGTAGGTCAAATCTTCCAAAAATTCCATACCATGATATAAAACCAGTTTCAAACCAAGATTCAAATCCTCCGGACTGACAATGCAATGGAGTATTTCAAATCAGTTCTTGGGGATTACCTTTTTGATCAAGGCATAATTCATCAAAGTTCATGTGTCGACACACCCCAACAAAATGGAATTGCTGAGAGGAAAAATCGGCATCTCTTAAAAGTAGCAAGATCACTTATGTTCTCAGCCAACATGCCTAAATACTTTTGGGGAGAATCAATTCTCACAGCTGCTTATCTTATTAACAGAATGCCTAGTCGAGTACTTCAATTTCAAACACCTATCCAGATTCTTCTTCAGGCACATCCCCACTCTCGGGTAATCTCTAATATCCCTATCAAAATATTTGGTTGTTCAGTCTTTGTTCACATCCATCATCAATTTCGGGGAAAACTTGATCCTAGAGCCCTTAAGTGCATATTCCTTGGGTATTCCCCTCATCAAAAAGGGTATAAGTGTTATTTACCTGAAACCCATAGATTCTATAACACTATGGATGTCACCTTTTTCGAAAATCAACCATATTATCCCAAAACTAATATTCAGGGGGAGAACAGAATGATTTCGAATACTATTTCTGCTCAAGAATATCAGTTTTGGGAGGCTATCTCCACCAATGAATCTACTCAACCTGAAACCAATCCAACCAATTCTAGTCAAAACCATGAAAATCTGGACCCTAAAATAACAGAAGAAGTGAATCAAAGTTCTCAGAATTCTCAGCCGATTGCAGTCACAAATAATGAGCTTAGAGTCTACTCACGAAGGAGACACAATCGTGAGGAGGTAGAACAACGGGCACCACCTGAACGCTCCCAGGAATCTGAACCGAGTTCAAGTGAAGGCATAGGTAATTCTAATCCTGAAATTCCAACAAGTGATGATCTCAATTTGCCTATTGCTGTAAGGAAAGGTGTTAGATCTTGCACTCAACACCTAATTGGCAACTATGTTTCATATAATGGCCTCTCACCTACTTTCAATGCATTTGTTACAAGCTTGAATGAGATACAGGTGCCACACAACATCAATGAAGCTCTAAAAATGTCAGAATGGAAGAAAGCGGTTCTTGAGGAGATTCGAGCATTGGAAAAAAAAACTTGGGAGATTACAGAGATACCACTTGGGAAGAAGACGGTTGGTTGCAAGTGGATTTTTACTGTCAAATATCGAGAGGATGGCCAAGTTGAGAGATACAAAGCTCGCCTTATTGCTAAGGGATTCACTCAATCTTATAGTATTGACTATTAAGAAACGTTTGCTCCTGTAGCCAAGTTGAATACTATTTGGGTCTTAATATCCATTGCAGCAAATCTAAATTGGCCTATTCACCAACTAGATATCAAGAATGCCTTTTTGAATGGGGAATTAGAAGAAGAAGTCTACATGGACATTCCTCCTGGTTTTGAGACTCAAGCAACCAAGAATAAAGTGTGCAGATTAAAAAGGGCACTATATGGACTCAAACAATTTCCTAGAGCATGGTTCGAAAGATTCACAAAGGTTGTTTTACAGAATGGATACTCTTATAGTCAAGCTAATCACACTCTCTTCTTTAAACACTCTTTCGGAGGTAAGATGTCATTGCTTATTGTTTATGTAGATGATATCATTGTTACTGGTGATGATGAGGGAGAAATGAAGTGTCTCAAAGAGTTATTAGCCAGAGTATTCAAGATTAAAGATCTAGGAAGCCTAAAATACTTCCTAGGAATGGAGATTGCTCGGTCTAAAGCAGGCATTTCAATTTCTCAGTGCAAGTATGTCCTAGATCTGTTAAAGGACACTGGAATGCTGGGATGCAAACCAGCAGATACTCCCATGGATTTTTCTAAGAAGCTAGGCGCTGCAAAGGATGGTGTTCCAGTTGATAAGGGTCGGTACCAATGACTTGTGGGAAAGCTTATATACTTGTCACACACTAGACCGAATATAAGTTTTTCTGTAAGTGTGATAAGCCAGTTTATGAATGATCCTAAGGAGGAACATATGGAAGCTGTACATCGAATTCTCAGGTACCTAAAGTCAACTCCAGGAAAAGGATTGTTTTTCAAGAAAAATTTGAAGAGGAGCGTGGAGATATACAGTGATGCTAACTGGGCTGGGTCTGTTTTGGACCGAAGGTCCACATCTGGATATTGTTCATACGTTTGTGGAAATCTTGTCACATGGTGGAGCAAGAAACAATCAGTAGTTTCTCGTAGCAGTGTTGAAGCAGAGTTCAGGGCCCCAGCTCAGGGTATATGTGAAGGTACATGGCTAAAAGATTGTTGAAAGAATTAAAGGTTCACTTTGAAGAACCTATGACTATGTTCTGTGACAACCAATCTGCCATAAGCATTGCTCACAATCCTGTTCATCACGACAGGACTAAACAAGTGGAGATCGATAGACATTTCATTAAGGAGAAGAATGAAGAAAGAGTATTTCAGTTATCATATATCCCTACAGCACTTCAGATAGCTGACATCCTCACCAAAGCACTATCAAGAAGAAACTTCGAAGATTTAAGTTCCAAGCTTGGCTTGATAAACATATTTAGCCCAGCTTGAGGGGGAGTGTGGAATTACAAGAAATCAGGAAACTAATTATGGAAATTCCAGCATTTATTTTTATTTATTTATTTATTATTTTGTAACTAAAAAACAAATAATTGGATTTATTCCAATCTAGATAATTCTGAGATATTGTTAGAATGGTATCCTTATCACTATCAGTTAGGTAGTTTTCTTTCTATGGACTCTTAGTTATTTCTGTCCATATATACTGCTGTGTACAATTTCTGAAAAGAATATAAAAAAAATTCCTATTTTCAAAGTTCTACAGTATATATATTAAATATTAATATATATACTATTACAAATCATTAAATAAATATGTATGTATACTAATAGTATAAATACATGTATTTACATATATAAGTATGTATACATATACATATAAAATATATATGTACTTTAAAATTATAAAATGCATATATATATATATATACATATATATATATATATTGTAAATACAAAAATATATAAATATAAATATATATTAGTAATAGTATAATTATTGGTTAAATTGATTAATATTATATTTATAAAATGGGATTTATAAATATAATATAGAAGAAAAAAAAAGAAAGCTTAAAACAGAAACGGGATCGGGACCCGTTTCTGTCGAAGAACACAAAAAAGGGCAGCCGACCACCGTCGGCCGGCTGACCAAAGGAGAGAGGAAGACGGGAACGACGCCTGCGAGAAGAGAGAAGGAGGAAACCGACGCCGGCGAAGGGGAAAAGAGAAGGAATCGAAGCGAAACGGAGTGAAACCGAGAGGAGAAAAGGAAAATGAAAGGAGGTGATGCCAGCCGATCCCCGTGCCACCGCCGCTTTGTGAGGCTTTGGTGAAGGTAGATATGGAGGAAGAAAGGGCCGACGATGAAGGAAACCGACGGAGGAAGAGAAGAGGCTGAAACCCAAGCCTCCAGATCCGGCGCCGTCGCCGGTGATGGGAAGAAACGAAGGCCAGATCCGGCATCCCCGCAATGTTTGCCAACTGTGGGAAGCATGAATTGGCGGAAATGGTGGTCATTGGTGGCCAAACCGGCCGAATCGGCGGCATGGGTCTGAACCGGTTCAAACCAGAAAAGGAAAAAGGAAGAAAAGAAAAAGAAAAAGAAAAGGAAAAAGAAAAAGAGAAGAGAAGAAAAAGGAAGAAAGAAAGAGAAAAAAAGGAAATTTTTGGGAATTCGAAAATTACGGATTCCCCGAAAATTCGGTGAGAAATTTCGGAAATTAATTTCGAATGAATTTTAATAAATTTTGAAAAAATTCTAAAGTTCAAAATTTTAATTGCAGAAATTATTCTCGACGAACGAGATGATGGAATCGGAAGAGATGGAGAATGGGCGCAACCGATAATGCGGAAGTCACTACCCGGGATAGGTAAGGGATGCATGTGCAGCACTGTAAAGATATTCAGTCTGCATGCTTTTAATTATGAATTATTTTATGAAAATGTTGTGATGATTCATCGGCTGAAAAATTGTGGATATTGGCTGGCTGCAATATTTAAACTGTCGTTTTTGTGCAGGAAGGCTAGTCAATCGGCAGTCGTTATGCTGTCGAAAATTTTTAGAAACTTACTTAAAATCATAATAAATGATTTTATTTCACGAGAAACGATTTTCAATTACAAAAACCAAGAAATTGATTATTTTCATAAAACATGAATATATGGTATTCCATTTTTAAAATATTCATGTTTCTGATATCGGTGATAATGAAATTACCGAAAATTCTTATGATATGTAAATTACATAATTATTTTACATGAATTGAATTTCACGAAACGATTTACATGAGATGAATTATATGACTTAATTTACATGAAGTGATTTATGTGCATTGATTTACATGAAATGAATTTCAAGAAAAGATTTATATGAATTAAATTAAATGAAAAGAATTACATGAAAGGAATTAATTGAAAATGATTTCTACTGTTAAATGAATGATTTATGAAAATGTTTTGAGGTAGTCGTTTGTTAGTGATCATGCATAGTGTTATATGACTGCGAGACCTGATCAGTCTACAGGTTTATTATAGTGTATATGACTGTGGGAATTATGGTCAAATCCACAGGTTTACGTAGTGAGCACCTGACCAGTGCATACTGTGAGTGTTGACAATGGCCATTCGTTATAGTGATCGTCCCTTCGGGGATAATGATAGTGATTGTCCCTTCGGGGATAGTGATGTGCATGATTCTATTAAATGATGACTGTCTCCACCGAGTGATTATTGAATTGTTTAAATTTCTATTTGACTGAAGTGAAATGAAAGAAAAGGTTTACAGTGAATGAAAGTACATAATGATTTTAAATGAAATGAATTTATTGTATTGTTGCTATCTACTGTTTATATGTAATATGATTTGGATGATGACAAGTTAAACTAATATTTTTCTAGAAGAATAGATAATATTAGTTATTCTATCAAAATGCTTTAAATCATAAAAGCATGAAATAAAAAATGACATGAAATAAAAGAAAAAAAAGGATTTTAAATTTCAAACGAAATTTATTATTCTCTACAGTTGCTTCTAGGTTCCGGAACAAGACAGGTATTTCAAAATATCTGCCTTACTCCATCCGGATCCCTAGCCAACTGTAGTATCCTTCCTACATGTGAGCCTAGATCCCTTATAGGAAAAATAAAAAAGTTTTTCAGCATATAGATAGCTGAATATCAACTGAGGCATATAATTCTCTTATTGAGCCGTGGTTTGCTCATCCCTTAATTTTAACATTTCAGATTTCGAGGACTGAGAGTCTGACAATCTAAAGGATCTCGGCTGCGCATTTAGAGACACTACGACAGCTCGATTTAATTACATGAGGTATGATCATTTATTTTCTGTATTTAGACTTATCTATAGTATTACTTCCTTATGCATTAAAATAGAGGGTGTAATTCATATTATAATTTAATATGAAATTGTTTATATGCAAAAGAAAAGTAAAATATCGCAAACAGCCCAACCAAATAAAATGTATAGAATAAGGTGAAAAATTGGGTCACGGGATGTGACATCTAAGTACATGAAAAAAGATTGTCCGAAGAAGAAGGATATAGTTGAATTGTCGGAGCAGTAAGAAATGGTAAAAAAGTGATTGATTCACAAAAATCAATCAAGAAAGAAAATCAAGCAGCTCTAAATGGATATTTGGAATATTGTTCGAGCGAATTTAATAAGTTTTGCAAAAATAAAGGAATAATGAGATACTACATTGTTTGAGGTCTACCACAACAGAATAGATGATGAATAGAACTCTCTTGGAATGAGCTATTGAGATACTCCTACAACCCACAGGGTAATTAAAAAAACAAAAGAAAATTATTTTATTTAAATATAAAATATATATTTTCATATTATTAATAATATCCATAGTTTTTTACAAATCTAATAATATTCATATTGCATATTTTATTTTATATTTTTTTATATTTAATATCATTATTTTTATTTCAAAATTATTTTTTATCAAATTCTAATAATCAAAATTTCTTTATAAAAGATATCTATCCAAATAATACAATTACAAATGCTAGTATTTCAAATTAATAAACTTTGGAAATGTTTGCATTTTAAAATTCTTCAAATTTTTAAAATTTTTCATCTAAAAGCACTGCTAGGCTATGATCATATTGGTAATTATGGATTGATCACGAATTGAAATATGGTTAGGGCCCTTATATGTATTGAAATGTCTGGATGAGGGATTTTAAGAGGATAATTCATTTGAATAAAAATATTTAAAATTTCAAAATTCAATTTCTTTGTTTGACAAAAAAATTTGAAGAATTTGAAAATTTTAGAGGAATTTAAGAGAAAATTTAACATATTTAAATTCGCTCTTGAAAATCCAATTAAAGAATTGAATTTTCAAAGTTCCTCCAAATATTTTCTTAACATGCCTACTATTAATATAAAACTAAAAAAACTATTATTTTAGTTAAATATAAAATATATATTTGTTTTTTTACATTATTAATAATATCATGATTTTTTACAAAACTAATGATACCCATTTTGCATATATTTTTTTGATAATTTTCTTTTATAATTATTTTTTTATTTCATCAAAATCTAATATTAAAATATTTTTTTATAAAAAAACATTTATTTAAACAAGATAATTATAAATGATAGTATTTTAAATTGATGCATTTTGAAATGCTTCAAAATTTCAAAAGTTTTCCTCTGAACATACTCTTATTAAACGCGGTTAAAATAAATTTTGTAACATTTTTTTAATAATCTGCAATTGAAAGGAAATAATTTCTCAATTTTTTGTTATAACTAATGCAGTCGCTGAAGCAAATATTCGATCAGTTATTGTCTCATTAATTTATCAGAACAAAAAAATTATCAATCGATTAACTTTGTTAAATAAATAATATTAATAATATTATATTATAAGATTTACTGAATTGACTTAGCGTGTTCAATATGTTAGAATCTATGACATGTCTCTGAAAGCGTAAGAAATCAAAGTATTTTTATGAGTTGATCCCGAATGAAATTGATTAGAAAGTTTATGATAAATCACTAAATCCGTTTCTTCTGGTGTTTAACTATCAAGATTAATTGACTACCAAAAAAAAAACTATCAAGATTAATTTACAAGTTTACCAAATTAAAATTTTATGATGCTAAAAAATTTATAAATCCTATGTCATACTCGGTAAAAATTTATGATACATTTATAGCGTGTACTCAATATTTCCGGGCTGCCCCCACCAAGTGTTAGAAATTATATATTGGACCAATATCTGTTGGACTCAGTAGAAGGAGCTCAGTGTCACTTAAGTAAGATCTCGATTCGAGTATTATAAATGGAGAAAATAACATTGAAAGAACTCCTCGTACAGATCCGACTGTAACTCGACTTCAAATTAATCAGAGTTCAAAGTAACTTTCGAATACTAAAATTCTTAGACCAAAAAAAAATTATATATTGGGATGGATGTAAAGCTAAGCATATTGCTTCCACTCTGTTGATTGTGAGAGATGTGAATCCTCTTGTCCATAAAATTTCTTGAGCATTTGAGTTTATTCATAGCATGAATGAAGCAATTCGAAGTATGGGTGTGGCTTATTGATATGTTTTGAAGCCATTTTGAGTTTTTTTAGCGAGAAAAAGTAAACCGTGCTCAAAAAGCCTTTTTTTTTAGAACTGGTTTTTTTCGTTCAAGTAGAGGTGTAAACGAACAGAACGTTCGACGAACCGTTCGTGAATTCGTTCGGTTTCTGTTCGTTTATTAAGCTTAACGAACGAACACGAACAACATTTTAGTGTTCGTTTGTTAAACGAACCAAACATGAACAGAGGTATGGTTCGTTCATTTTTGTTCGTGAACAGGCTTGTTTATGTTCGTTTATTGTTCGTTCGTTTAAAGTGTCATTTATTGTTCGTTTATTGTTCGTTCGTTGTTCGTTCGCTTATGTTCATTTATTATTCGTTTGTTTAAAGTGTCATTTGTTGTTCGTTCGTTTATGTTCGTTTATTGTTCGTTTGTTATTTATTAAAATACTAAAATTACTTATATTATATAAGTTATATAATATATACCCTATTTTTAAGACATTAACCTAAAAAATTAGTACCTAATTTTTAAATATATTTATACAATATAACTTTGTTGGTTTAAAAAATTAATAAAATATAATTATAATATAATTATAAAATTAAATTAGTTAATTATACTTAAAATAATTATTTTTTAAAAATTTTAAACATAATGTACTGCAATAAAATTAATAAAAGTTTCATATAAGTTAAGATTTCATTTATATGAGCTTATCCATTGATCATTTACATATATATGTTACGCATATTTGTGTATACACACACATATATATGATACATTAATATATGTATATGTGTATAATATAAATTGTACTTAAAATAGTAATTATCAATTTTAATAAAACATTGTTGACTTAAATTGTATTTAAGATTTTGTATTAGATGATTTCAATTTACATGTGAAATTTAATCTTTATGTAAGATTTTTAATATTAAATATTTAGTTTGTTCTTATGCAACTTGTTCATGAACATATGTTCGCGAACGCGTTCGTTCAAGTGTTCGCGAACGCGTTCGTTCAAGTGTTCGCGAATGCGTTCGTTTACATGTTCGTGAACATTAACGAATAATTATTACCAAACAAATGAACAAAAACAAACGTATTTCTTAACGAACAAGAACGAACACGAACGATACTGAAAAACAAAAGAAGAGAAACATTAGTTCCTTTGTTCGTTTCATTGCAGTAAAGTAGTAAACTTGAAAATAAGTGTTTGTTCAAAAACTAAAAACTTGTCTTAGAAACAGCACTGAAGAAGCTTAACCAAAAGAGCCTTTTCTCTTCTTTAATAGCAGATCTTGCGTTTCTCTTCATTTGCATTGTGAGTTTAAAGCGTGGTTTTTGAGTTAACTGAGTGGAATCCTTCCACTGAGTTGAATAAAGCAGTGGTAGGAGATGCTGGACGGAATCTTAGGCCGGGGTTTTGCCTCCAAATGGTTTCTACTTTCTCTTAAAGCAAATACGTTCCTTTTTTTATTTTCTTATTTTGGAAAAATAAATTGTCTTGTTTAATTTCTTTTTCAGTAAGTCATTGATAAAAGTGATTAAAAGTCGAATCGATGTGATAAGGAGAAAGAAGATTGCGACGCTTAAGTTTTTGAAGAAAGATATAGCTGATCTGCTCGCTAATGGCCTTGATATTAATGCTTATGGCAGGGTAATTTAAAAAAAGGCATATATGGCTGTACTGTATTATTTGTTTCTCTTAGATAAAATTTATTTTTACACTGTATTTGTAATTGTAGCTTGAATTGTGGTATCCATTTGTTGTGTTTACATGACTTGCTAGTGGCCACTCATCATAGGCTTTTGCATTGGCATATATGTGGAAATATTGGTATGAAAGGGCAACCGTTATTATGAAAATGAGTGATCCTATATTTGCCAATTCTCTTTAGGATAGTCCCATAATCTCTAATGCAATTCATCGACAATATGCTGCGGTGAGCAATTTTCTGCTGCGGTCTCTAATAGGATCCATCTTGCCTGGACTTTAATTTTGATAGTACAATCTACATATACTTTTAGCATGTTGTTGATACTTGATAGAGGTGGCCATTTCAGCGGGAAGGCAAAACGCAAGATTTGATTGTCATTCTTCTTTGTGGACCACTTCCTGTTTTGCCTCTTCTTTGTATAGTATTGAGAGGCCTTTGCATTTTTATGTTAAGTTGGACTTGAGGATGAATGGAGTAACATATTTTTCTGTTGCTAATGGTATAAAGAAAAATTGAATTTAAGGTAATAAAATGCTTGTGGGTCAGAAAGGGTGCCTTATTAAATGTGGAAGGGTTGAGTAATGTATCTCAGATTGAAATTTGTTGAAAAGTTTCTTGTCATTCAACTTTTCACCACATCATTTAGGTTGAAAATTTTTGAAAAATGTGAAAAGAAATATCTGCCAAAGAAAAGATTGAAATTTCTCTTACATTTCCATGATGATTTAAAGATCTTTTCTGATGAGACTGTTGTTCTGGCTCCACAAGAGATTCCTGTTCTTGTATCACTGATTTATATCAGTAATTTTAAGGATTGTGGACTGCTGTGTAATGTATGGATTTGGTTTTTGGTATTTCCACATGTCAGCAAGAGTAGACAAGGATCTAGATTTCATCATCTAAGGTCATATTTTTGTTTATGCTGGGGAAGAAATATGTCTATATGAGCATATTAGCAGATGGCATCTTGGAACTATGCTTCAGCATATAAGGTTTTTCCTTTGGAGGGGACATACGATGGGTCGTAGTTTTCTGATTAAACTTTTTTTTCCTCTTACTTTTATAAAATGGGACAGATTTTAAACTTCTTTGGTCGTTAGTTTTCTTGAAATTTATCATTAATAAGCAGTGGGAAACAACAGTTACTAAATCTCAGCAATAAATGTATACAGTGATTGCCCCGAAGATTGCAGGGAGGCTGTCTCATCTCTAATGTTTGCAGCTGCTAGATTCTCAGATTTGCCAGAGTTGCGTGATCTTAGGCAAATATTTCATGAGAGATACGGAAGTTCCCTGGAATTATTTGTCCATAAACAGGTAAATTTCTGAGGATCTACTCCGAAGGAGAATAATATATGGTTCCATTGCTGCATTTTGATGACCAACCTTATAAATTTCATGATAGCTTGTCGAGAATTCAGGTTCATATCCTTCCATAATGGAGAAGAAAGTCAAGGTAATGAATGATATAGCATCAGAGTTTTCCATAAAATGGGACTCTGAAGCTTTTGAGCGAAGGATGTCCAAACCTACTTTGACCACACAGGTGTGCCTCTCCTGTTTGATCTTTACTTAATGTTCTTGTTGAGCTTATCCGTACGGTCTCCTCACACTGAAACTCTTGTGATCACTGTAATTACTATGTAGGACCAACCTAAAAATTATGGGTCTTTCCATGTCAATTGTGATAATCATAAATCAAATGATGGAAGAAGTGCTGATCCACAACAGAATAAACATAAAGTTTCATCTAAAGAAAAACTTGAAGTGGGTAAGGATGGGCACAGGTTGGACAATTGCAAGGAGAAAAATGTCTCAAAAAGGGATGAGATCATCTTTCCACCTAAAGAGGAATTCTCTATTGAGGGATGCAAGCCGTGTCTTGGCAGGGAGGAAGCTCGCTCAAGGAAGAACAATCTTGATGTTCCATTTAGGCAGAAACAAGAAATGTCTGCTGGTAAGCTTGAAATTTGGAATGAGAAGGATGATGCTGCCTTAAAAACTGCTAGATTAAGCAGTTCGTCTTATGGGAAAAGAATGGAAAGAGCTCGTACTGGAGCCAAGCTACAAGATGGTTGGGAGAATGGTGTACCTGCAATAGCTAATCAAGATGTTCTACTGCAGAGAAAGCTAGATCTAAATCCTAGTTATGCAGCTTCACGGTCAAAGAATCATGATAAAGACCCGTTTGCAGCTGATAACTATGCCGGCCAACATATTCTCCAAAATTCAACAAGAAAAACACAAGAGGAAAATGAAACCAAGTGGAAGCCCCACTTTAATAGTGGCATCCCTCCTCCTTATGTTAAATCCAGTATCAAACCAAAGGATGGCAAGCATGGTGCCAATGGAGGATCTTCAATTGCTGGTTTTGACAGCAATGGAGTCTCTGTTGATTCTTCAACCTATGACAGGGGCAGGGCCTATGCAATTGGTAGGATTGATAAGTACCAAGAGGGGTTATATCATCCTGATACAGAGGGGCAGATAATTCCACCTACAAGAGTGAATAGTCATGATCGTGAAAAAGATTGTTACTATAATCATGATGGAAGTGATACCCCTATACCAAGACGAAGAGGGTCGAGGAGGCGACATTTGAAATCAGCATCTGGTCATATTGAAGTCGACAATGTTGAAGATACAGAATTTGCGAGGAGAAAACCAAGAAACAGGAGAAAGGATGACTCAAGACGAGGTCTTCAAATCTTATTTGATGATGAGCAGCATAGAAATGATGAGGAGGAAAGGATAATTGATAAACTGTTGATTCATTACGGTAAGAAGCCATCATCCTCTGAAGAGGGAAAGATAAGAAGGTCTAAAAGTCATCATGCACGTCATACGGGCAATGATGCAAGAGAAGCACCACAGAAAGCAAGCAGGGATAGATCTGATGATATGCCTGAGACCATTTCCCGTCCAGGCCGATCAGTTTCTCTCCCTCACAAGCAAACAGCTCAATCAGAGGGAGCTAAAGTATGTGCTCATGCCACTTCCTTCCAGCAAGAGAGGTCAAATGCAGCCCGACATGTGCATCCGAAGTTACCAGATTATGATGATTTGGCTGCTCACTTTGCAGCAATGAAAGGGAGATAGTGTGAGCTTTAAGCCTACTGAATCTTTGTTTTTAATCTAATCATAATCAGCTTGATTGCATCATTCTTAAACTTCTTGCATATGCTTAGCCGAGCTGGTGCTGATACCGTCTTTTGGGAAAATCCTGAGCTATACTTTGATAGCACAGGTGGTGTCCATTCATATTGTTGGCCCTGCACTTAGCATTCCTAGTACTTAATAGTTGGAGTATACTTATGTATTTATAGCATGGTATTACTATTTCTATGACCCTGGCCATAACAAGTATTTATACACACTTGCTGATTCATTTTTTAACATGATACGATTGTAAAAGATGTGTAACCTACGCATTCCAGTTTCTGTATTAGTGGATAGTAAGTTGAGATTTGAGATTAGTTCAATCGACGCGGAGAGTACTTGCTATTTTATATTTGCGTCGAACTCCTATATCTAGCCCAACTTGATTAGTAATACGCAATACTAGTACTAGCATAAAATTTTTAAGTAACCATGTATCTTGGATTCCAAAGTTGGCTTTGTTGGCAAGTGCTTGTAATGTTCAAGTTATGAACCCCCTGCATCCGAGGACCTTAAATTAAGAAAAAATTCCCTTCTTTTAGCAGCACTTCATTTTGGATTGAAAGGAATCTTGTTTGATGTTCCCAGGGGAGGAGATTGCTCCATTCCTGTACCAAAAAAAAATGTTTAGACTTTTCTTATGAAATGTTACCAGAAATGAGTGAGAACCGAGAAGGAAATCCTATGAATGGGCGTATTGGCCAATTTGGTCATCATACTTTTGCGGGTTTTAACTGTTTTAGACCTTGGGGCAGAGAAAGTCATGATGATGCATCAAGCTAATGTTGCAGTCATTAAATGACCACCATGACCTTGATTGTCGGGAGAATATAAAAACAACCGTCTCACAACAAAAGAACTTGTTACATTCCCTAGGCCTATGCTATGCCCAAAGACTCACACTGTCTGGCCAAAAAAAGAAAAGACTCACACTGTCGCACAAGATTCCCCTTCCAAGTTCCATCTACTTTCCTTGCCAAAGTTAAAGGACTGTTTCCCGCCAGAAATGCTTTCTTACCCTTTCTTTATTTACTGTCCTCCCCAGTCTGCAGAAGAAAAAAAAAAGTAAGTAAACAATGAAGGGGGCATCCAAAGTAATAATGGGTGCAACACTGGTGATGGTGGTGAGCCTTGCCATTGTGTTAGGTCTAATCCTTGTGCTGCTGGCGGAGCTCTATTGCTCTCTCTTTCTCCGCAGGCGTCGGCTCAGAGAGTCAAACTCCGGCTCTACCGTTAGCAACACCGCAACGACGGCTGCCATTGCCGCCACCACCTTCACCAATCCTACTTCTTCCGTTCCGCCTCAAGATAATTGCCAAGACCAATCAACCAGTCCCCTCAGTAGCTTCTATTTACAGGGAGTTCTTCGTGCACCGAGGGACTTCCTGTTCCCTGCAGTAGTCCCTTGCAAACAGAAGAAACTTGAAAGTGAGAACCATCTCACTTTGCTTCATCAAGTCCTTGAAGTCCATGCCGAAAAATCAAACACGAGCCCTAATCAAGTTGGTATCTTATCTCCTACATCTCCATCGAATTCCTTTGCGACCTCACCGAACCCTGTTGAAGAAATCTCTATTCAAGTTGGCACTGGGAGTACTAATACTTGTTCTGCTCCTGGTGTGGAGAATTTCGTTTACATATCGAATCCTATTTACGACAATGATGGTGGCAGGCCAAGCAGTCCAGATACAACGTTCGAGACTCCGGATACATCGCCTTCATGTTTAGAAAATAACGGTTCTTCAGGGGATGATGAGGAGGAGAAGGATCAGCCTTCTCAGTCTCATGTTATACTCAATTCACCCCCAATGACACCGCCATTGAGTCCAATGAAGAAGCTCCCAGCTCAGGCTTGTTCGGTCTCTCTTAGAGATGCTAGGTCTTTAGGCACTTCGGGTAGTGAATCCAACAGTAACAATGGTCTTTCATCATCTTCATCAGGTTCTCCATGCACTTCTCCTTCATGGTGATTAGACTTAATTTCTGTCACAACTAGCTAGGCAGTGAGTGAACTTTTACTTCAATCTATCTTGTTTCTTTTATGTTCCTTTTTCTCTGATCTTTTTAAGAGATGGGATTATTTATTTTGGTGAATATAGTAATGGAGATGTTAGCTAGCTGTCGCAGAAAAAGATAAGCATTAGTCATCTAATGTTTCGTCTAACAACTTTTCTTTTGCAGGGCGTGGGAATGGCTCGGTCACCTAAGCCACGCCCCATGGCTAACCAAGATTCCTACTTTCTCGTTGTGTTTTTACTTTTGCAGCAACGCTTTCTTGTATTCATTTGGTTGTATGGGTGTTTTTAGGAAAGTAGTTGACAGCAGAAGAACAAAGCTTTATGGTTTGTTTTTTTGGGATATTAATGCATGTGATACTGCAAACAGACACCAGTACTAACTAGAGGACCGAAAAAAATAGAAAATTAAAAAGCAAAAAAAAAAAAAAAACCTCTGTTTTTGAGGGGCCTCGAATGGTGATTTCAATGCATTAAAAGCCAAAACATGAAATTGTAACCTACGAGGCTTTGTCTACATTATATAATGACATGTCTTGTTGGTTTCTATGAGCTCCAATGGGTAAGAAGCTTCAGTTTATGAAGAAGTTCGAACTGACTGAATTTTGTAAGCATAGATTGCTCCAACTGTACTGATATGCGGGCACCCTTTGCCTTGATAGACGGAAAGAAATACCCTCAAATAAAAACAGAAAATAAATTCCAGCATTTTTCTCCCTAATGCACATTTAATAATCCAACTACATGTAATAAAGAAGAAATTTCCCTTATCAGTTCAGCGGCCTTGTTCTGCACCATCTTTTCTTGCACTTTAAAGGAGAAATTTCCCCTGCGTTCTAGTGAATCACGCTAGTAAAGCTCAATCGTTTCAACTTGGAAAGTGATAAGAATATTTGATTAAACTAAAGCCAACAGGGGGGAGTCATTACAGATTTTGGTTTGGAGGGTGGTGCTAATTAGACATAGAGATTGAGGCATAAGTTACATGCATTGCTGGTGGTAAATTGGATCAACGGTTAATCACAGGGAAATGAACGAACAAAAAAGGAGAAATCTGCAGTTATTCTCTACCTAGACAAGCAATCTATCATTTCAAAAGAGGGCAGGGATTAATGTCTGCTAATACAAAGAAGAAAAGAGCTCAAAGGCTAACCAATTTGTTGTTCAAATTAACTGAAACTTGTCCTGCATATCATAAAATTCTTACCAACTTTAAAAAATAATGATTGATGAATGGAAATTTGGAAAGGGCAGAAGGTTCAAAGGTTTATACTATACCTTTTCTTTCATGTCTGTAGGATTTGCGTATCCAAAGTGGATACTGACAAATAAAAAATCTGTTAATTTCAATATACGTTTTTCACCTATGGACAAGGCCAATGTTGGAGTTTTGTATGCACTGAATCTGATGCAAGCATTGTGACTGGCAAGCTGAAATCTCCAGGACAACTAAAGGCTCTAGTATAGTGCCAGCATACATATATAATTAGGTCAAGAATAGCTCCTAATTTTGTTTATGAGTAACTTAGTTTTGCTCATATTGCTTGCAACATAAGTAATACTTTTCAGGTGCCTGTTCTAGTTGATCCATTTGGCTTCTGGATGAAAAGAAACTACTTACGTTGGGCCAAAAATTTTAATAATGAAGGCAGAAAAGCTTTCTTGTACGATACTTTTTGATGCAGCTTGCATTATTTGCTAGTGAGTTCTTTAATCTACAGGCAAAATTGGACACAAAACCTAATAGTTCAGTAGTCAAATTCATTTCTTTGCATTGAACCTTTATTCATTTGGAGTTCCATGATCACTCTTACACAAATGAGGGCATTTGAAATTGACAATAAAGCTTTTGCGTTTGAGCAGTGTACATACAGCAGATATTCATCAAAGTGAATTAGGGGCCAGAAAGCATCTTAATCTTCAGTTCTGATGACCTGCAATGAATTGCCAACTATTAATGAGAAAACCTCTTAAATTAATAAGTGAGGCCAAAAAATGATTGGTTGTAGTAAAGGGGAAATGCATAGAACTTAGTAGTTATAAAACAGCCGTGATTCCATCACTCCAGGGGAAGGTAGAGCCTAGAAATTAAGGCCTAGACATGAAACCTCAATCATGGTAATGAGATCTTCATGTCTTTATTGACAGGTCTAAATTGACTAGCCAGTGAATTTTCCCCCATAAGTGATGAAACCATGTTGCCAGATTTATTCAAGATTAAAACTGATTTGTGAGAACTCCGATGTCAATAATGCAAATTACGTACAAGAAGACAACTAGCCTTCATATCACGAGGAGCAACAGAAGAGTCTTCTTCCACTTTCTTGCGGTCTTCTATGCAATTTCATTCCAGTTGGCCGAGAAGGAGCAGCTTTTGCCAACCTCTTTGCTGCAAGAGAGTGTGTGAGCATAAGAAAGAAGTTTAGAGGGTGTCTAAATTTATCAAAAAAGGGCTATAAACAAGCTAAATTATATAGCGCAAAATTCATGTTCCAAAAGATTTGCTCAAGTTTTTGTTCACCTATTTCCTTTTTTCTTTCGGTTACATGTTCGATACTGCTTGAATCAAATAAACAGAAATGAGCTAAAGGTGACACTTGTATTTATATTAAGTTAAATCAGTCGAATATATGTGCATCTAAAAGCAAGCTTTTGGATGATAATCAGCCATATAGTGATGATTAGTGAAGATATTGACAGCATTCAAAGATCATTTCCTTTCTGTCTTTAGGACTACTGCCTTATGCTATATACGCATTGTGAGAATTTAAGGGCTATGACCTACTGCCATAGACAAAAGATCATACATGGTGAGACAAGCTTCAAATTGCATCATAAAAGAAGAAAAAGGCTTATAAAATATGGTATTACCTATTTCATAAAAGAGTTCATTTACATTCTGTGCAGTCTTCGCAGATGTTTCAACGAAAGTCAATCCATTTTCCTTGGCATATAGCTCACCTTCCTGCATATAACATTAGTACCGACTTCAATATATACAGGGATTTTTCAGCAATTCAATTTGACTGTTTTCCTCATTCCTGTTCTAGACAATGGTGACATGGCCTTCTTACTATTTAGCATGAGTTTCTCTCCAAAGAATAAAAACAATCTAGTTTCACTTAAACATCAAAATAATGAATGATTCCCCAATGGCGAGGTCTAGTTGCTGAATGAAGTGCAAATTTTGACTGAGACAACCGAGGCAATAACCCAAAGAAACCTAAATGATAATAGGAGCCTTCTTTGAAATACCCTGATAATGTCTTTGATAACAGTAATCAACAACTATGAGTGACATAAAGCAAATTTCAAGATGTCCTAGCATAGTATTAATCAACCAAAAGTTCCAGGAACTGGGCCTGTAACTGCAATGTTTCTAGTAGCAAAATTAAAAGTAGATAATTGAAGCAAATATCAGATTGCAGATACCTCATTTCCCACTTGTCTCTTTTCTTCCAAGTCAACCTTGTTTGCTACCAAGAACATTAACAAATTTGGATTTCCTGAACCAGTGTAATATGAATCAAACAACATGGTAGAAATATGAAACATACTTGAAGTATTAGTTACATGCTTGGTCATTTTCATGCCACTTAAGTTAAAAATTCAAGCCAATCTATGGAGTTAAAATATCAACTTCACGTATATTATACTTTTGGTCAAATGTTTAAAATTTGTAGAAGAAATGATGCTTGAAGTATTCTGCAAATTTAAGGGGATAGGTACTCCAAAAGCTGTAAAAGAGTAACAAAAGACCGCAACAAATCTCATTTGCAAAGGAAAGGGTGAAGTCAGCAGTGAGGTTCTACCAGAAAAGAAATGACAAAGCATGCAAAGACCTCTAATGAACTTCAATCCTGGAAATAAAACATTTAGATTGTTTGTCAATTACCTTGTCTTTGCAGTTCCTGAACCCACTTTTTAGCACGCTGAAATGAGTCCTGAAAGACCAACCATTCTTTGATCACATGGACATCCAATTACAAAGCATGAATGAAAGATAGCAGTAGTATTTAAGAAAGAAACTTTGAGTTAGCTATTTCTTGTAATCTTAAAGTGGATAAATTAAAAGTATGACCAACATGTATAAGCTTGTCTTTGTCAGTTGTCATCAATAAATGCCCACATCCATAACCTTTACTAAATTGTCTGTATTTGGAACACGCAAAAATGAACAGATAAGGGAACAGTAACTGATCCATATGGACAGAGACTACACAATTTAACATTAAGGAGAGAAGACAATGTAGGGTTATGTCCTGTTCCGGCTATGCCACGAGCTATTACTATTAATTTGGCAAGTTTCATATAACAAGATATGCAAATAGAGTATCTACGCAAGATGCTCAGACTCTTCATGTATTGCTATTTCATCATGACAACTTGTATTCAAGTATCTTTTTGTCTTGGTTGGGCCCAATTGATGAAATTCATAACTCATAGGACATCAATAACTAAGAGATGTTTAATCAAAACTCAACAAAGTATGAAAAGTTTGACAGAAGGCTACCGAGCTTGTGATATCATAGACCACAACAGCAGCAGCTGCACCACGATAGTACATAGGAGCCAAGCTATGGTATCTCTCCTGTCCTGCTGTGTCCCATATGTCAAACTTTATGGTGGCCTCATTCAGTGACAAAACCTGAGTGAAGAAGGCTGCTCCAATTGTCGATTCCTACATTAGTCATACGATTATAATTAGACAGACACATACCTTTCTGATATCACGAAGGTAGAAAATAGAGAAAAGTAACATGAAAATAAACCTGGAAATCAAAAAATTGGCCTTTGACAAATCTCAATACCAAGCTTGTTTTCCCAGTTCCCATGTCTCCAAGAAGCACCTGGGAAAAAAATTCTTATCAGTTTTATCCCTTCTTTTGCCATTAATGAATTTTATGACTATTATCAGTAAATAAAATGATTTGTAACTTTCTTTATCAACTTAGTTCTTTAGAAAGTAAGAGCAGATGAAAAAAAAAATTGAAACATTTGAGTTCATAAATTCTAGCAATATATGACAATGATGACATATAAGAGAAAAAAGAAACAAGAAACCAATCAATAAACAAAGCAATTTCTCCATTGATCTCCAGTAACAATCAAATTACTGAATCCAACTCATTTCAAGCTCATGAAAGTAGGTAATTTCAGGATTAAAGCATAAGGGAAAAAAACTTCAGCAAGAATATGTTTCTTTAAAGCATTTTCATGATCATAATTTTGCTTCAGGCATCAAGGTCGTGTTTATAGCAGAAAAAGAAAAAAAATTGTTTTTCCTGAACAAAATCTTTCCTTTCTTAAACCCAACTACCAATCATTAAATCTACACCAGAAAAGAAAAAGAAAAGGGAAAGACATACCCACCAGCTTGGCTTGTATGTTCTTGTTGCTCGTCCTTGCCATTAACGCCTTGATCAGGATGCCCGGAAACAAATAGAGAAACAAAGAGCTCCAGAGATAGGTAGAAAACTTCAAAAGAGAAACAGGAGACTTGAAAATAATCAGTTGAAAGCGAAATGGAAGCCAAAATGGAAACTGACAACAACTTACGAGAAGATAACAAGAAGAAAATGGCTAGCTCCAGGAAGGTTTTTATAGTTTCCAGGGAACTAACAAATGAAGATTAGAATTAAAAACATAGGAAGATGGCAAAACGGGAGTGGGAATAGCAGTTGCTGTCTCTCAAGCGAGACCGGTAGTTTTGCCAGTTGACTGGTAAGTTGGTTTTTCATTTTGCTTTTATTTTTGGAAGGGCAGCCACCTCAGCTTTTGATAAAAAACAGAAGATTTTCATTTTGGAGTTATCCATGCATTAACGTCAACGTGTTAACAGGATAAAGCAGAGCTGTTGGCCTAGCTGTCTGATTTGCTTGCAGTAGTCTGTCTTTTTTTTTTTTTATTACAGATATCTTCGTTTTAATTTTGTTTGGGTTAGAAATTATTAGCTGTAAAACACTTGAATATCGATGATTTTGAAATTTAAATTATATTAAAATATTTAAAGAAATTATTTACTTTCATTTCTTTCTATCATTTATTAGTGAAGTTTGTCAATTGGTAATATGTGTATTTATAGTACATTTGATTTGTATTAAAGATATTTAAAATAAAAAATTTACCAAATCATAATTTATATGTATACATTAAATATAAAATTTTTAATCCTTATCAAATTTTTATATAGTTTTTACAAAATTTTAATCTATGCATTTTTCATATAATTTTGGTATTGTATCTAAAATTATGAAATCTATGAGTTTAGTATTATACTGATATAGTAATAAAAATGTTGCAATTTGGGATATTATTAGTATTTTGTGTTAATAAAATTATGTCTGGCAATGATAGCAAAAATATTAATTCGAGTTTGCATATTGGTCAGCGACCCATCGTATCAAGATCAACTATTCAAACTCTTCCGTGAATTTAACTTCTCAGTTTTGACAGGCTTAGGAATGATATTATACTATATTTAAATTTGTGCAATGCACGATCTTGATTTTAATTTATAATAAATTTTTTAAAAATAAAAAAATTATAATAATTTAAATGATATTATACTATATTCATACTCCCTTATTCCTTGTGCTTTTCTATGGAAAAAAAACCATTTTTTTAATATTTTGAGAAAAAAAAATCTTACTAATTCAGTCTATTAATGGGCAGGCCTATGCACCCTGTATGGTTTTATAATCTTTGATTGGACTGAACTCATTGGTCGTGTTTGGGCTAGAAGAAAGCTAATAGCTATCGGGTAAAGTGTAGCCTTAATCCAACTGGGACCCAACCCAGCAACTGACCAAAGATTTTACACATGAAAATCATTTTTTTCTTTTCTCAAAAACAAGAAAATACTTCTTTTTCTACCAAAGCCTAGTTTAACATTATTGTTACGGTTGAAACAAAAAATAGATGGAAAAATATGGTTTAAAAAATTTAAGTATCTGTTATTACTGTCAAAAATTGCTATGATAAATTGAAATGTCCAAAAAACATGTATAAAATAATAAAAGTTAGGGATATAAGAATAATAAGATCATTTTACTATGGTTGAATCATAAAAGCACCATTTTAGTAGTTTTTTGTTTGGGTTTTCACATCAAACATTTAAATTGATTTTTTTATTGTAGTTTTTTTTCATAATTAAGAAAAGAGAACTCGAATCTAGTTAGTTATCCATTGCATTTCAAGTCAAAGTAATTTACTCACAGTTTGAGGTTTTGCTTGGTAGGATGGAAAGAAATGGATGAGGAAGAAAAATTAATTAATCAAATGGTTATGTTTCATAACAATCTTTCTACTTTAAAGCTTAACTATTTGATTAACTAACTTTTTTTTCTCACCTTTTTCTTTTCACCATAGCAAGCAAAGCCTGAGTGTTGCCATTGATTTGATTATTATTAGAAAGCAAAAGGAGCTTCGCTTCGCTGGAAAAACAGAAGAAACGTCAGATTCCATCAGCATTGCATTCACCATGCAAATACAAATACTAGGTCCGATTCCGAATTTCCGATTATAGTAGCATTTGCCAATTCCCAGGCATCCTCAAATTGTCTTGTTACAAACCAAATGGTTTTTTTTTTTGTTGTCTCCTCATTGGCTTGGGAATTGGTATCTGATCGATTGTCTTTCAAGTTTTAACGTTGGATCACTACATTTTCATATCCATACACTGTTGATGAAGATTACTAATACAATGGTTTACGTCAAATGCTGGAATTGGAAAGCAGCCAAACACGGATGGTTACGTTCTCCAAGAATATTAAAGGGATGGGGCTGAGATTTGAGACATGAAGGAGCGCATGCCTCGTGCCAAGTTGCTAATGTCATCCCCACTTCGCTGTTATCTGCCAAAATCATATCCTCTGCATCCTTTTGCTTCTCTTTTCAACGACCAAGTGTATGAATTGTAATGTTCCCTAAGCAATACTGTCCAAGATCTTTCACCTTTCTCAAATAGGACTTGAGGGTTAATAACTAAGCAAATTCAAGCTTGCGTTTAATGAAACTTGAATCTAATATTTCAAAACTCAAAGCTTCTTCTTTGTCACTAAACTAATATCTTGTTGGTCTTAATATGCTAATTAATTAGATTGATTGGAATTGGAGTCCCCATCTCTATAAACAAGATTTGGCTAATTCCAATTTAGTTTGGATTTTAGATTATTTCAGCTTGCCTAATCAATATCAAGTTCCATCTCTAATACAAGCTTGTAATTTGAATCAAGATCATTACATCGTATCAGTGTTCAAGATACAAATAATCTTTCGTTATTGTAAAAAAAACTTTAAAAAAAAAAAACTCAAGCTAAAAGCCTGTTAAGTAAAAAGCTAAAACTTAAATTCAAAAATTAGTCAAATTGATATATACAATTTTTTAAGAGATGATTTCTTATAAGTGTGTAGTTTTAATCTTAATATTTGCATTCTTTTTTTATTCCCAAATTACAATTTATTTTAAATGTTAATATGTTAACCCCATCCACTTTTTCTATTCCTAAATTGCAATTTTTTTTAATAAAAAATATTAATATGTTACATAGCTTTTTATGTTACCGGTGTTGAAATTTAAATTTTAGACTTAATAGAAATTATTTTTTAAAAAACATGAATTAATTGGATTAAACTATGGATTTCAGATATTAATATTTTTTTTATAATTGACAAATGAATAATATAAAAATAATAAAAAGTTTTTAAAAAATTTGGGTGTAAATAAAAATTTTAAAATCTTTTTTGGTATAAATAAAAATTTTAAAACTATGATGTTGCCAAATCGATATTATTGTTAGACATTGGACAGTAACCAGAGAGGGAATCAATCACGATCACAATCACAATCACACAATGCCGCTTGTTTATACAATAAAAAAAAATCTCATCTCACCCACGTAGAAGAATGTTAGTGGAAACTTGATTTTTTTTCCTTTAATTATGAGATTAAGGCTCCACATTTTCCTAGTTATTAGTAATTATACTGAGTATATGGAGAATCCGGCCACGTGTACAATCAGCCATGTAAGTCCCACATGCGAACCTCATCTCACCATGTGCATCTTTTTCTTCTCCCACTATACACAAAATAATGCACCTTGTTTCATTGTCGAATATTGTAACATATTTCGACATTATATGCGAGATTGAAGGCGACCTTATTTATTCCATGAACTAAATATTTCATGAAATTTTAGAGAAAGTTCGAGAAAAAACTTTCATATTAGTTTGTATCGGTTAAATATTGAATTTTTTATAATTTTATATTTAAATTAAACTTTTTACTTATAATCAACTGATTTTTATGATTTCCGTTTACAATTATTTTAAGTTTGTGTTGTGATAGATTTTTTTTATTTCTTTCATATCCATCTAAGTGTGATAAGGATTTGTTATTCTATCTTACATCGGTTAGATGTTGAATTTATTATAATTCCTATGAGCAATTGGTTTTAGATGAATGCTCATATGAAGAAAACAAAAGTTGCTGAAAATATACCTATATCTCAATCACAATAAATTGGGAAAATGAATTCCATTTAAGTATGTAGTTTTTGTGGTGCCCCCTGGGTTTACAAAATGGAAAGTCCCTTTCAGATTTCGTTGTGAACATCAGAATAAGATCATAGGGAACCTAACCCCATATCTCATCCTCCTGCTTTTTCACCATGGAATTGGAGAGGCTTGTTATTGATTGGTTGGGATAAAGACAAGCAAGGTGAAATTGTGTTAAGTACTCTAGCCCAAAGAAAGAACTTAATCCAAAAAATTGGTCTAATAGATAAGAAAATCTCTCAACCCTAAATACCCTTTCACAATTGCTCGTGGAGTCGACGTGGGAAAAGAGAAGCCACTTGTTTCAAGCTTGACACTCTATACAATGACAAAATCTGCGTCTTCCCCATCTTTTCCTATATAACCATGGCCTAAGAGCTCCCTTAAGTTTGCCTCTTGAATTACTTTCCCTTGCTATCTCCTGTTTTTTTTGGCCAGTGAAATATGGCCTCCCATGGAAGCATTACCGTAAGCACCTCTCCCAAAGGCAGCAGCGTCTCTGAAGCAGCTGCAGCAAGCGGTTCACCCAAAGCCGGCCAATGTTTGTGCTCACCAACGACTCACAAGGGCTCGTTTCGATGCAGATTTCATCGGTCAAGTTCATCAGCCTGGATGAAGCGATCAAACTCCATGCCCGCCAATACTAATGCCGCGGCTTCTCTTTCTCCCAAGTCGGTGGAATCTACCTAAAGAAAGAGGGCAAAACAGATGCTCTCCTCCATGTTCTGATAACAATCTCCTCTGTATCCCAACTATGAGTAAAATATATATAGGTTTGCTGGATTTCCTGTATTTGCTTGGGATGTGATTATAAATCTATTCAACTATTTAAATTAGACATAAGAGCTTTGCTTCTCTTAATTGTTATCTTATATAGTAAAGCTCTTTCTGTTTCTGTAGGCTATTGCAAATTTTGTATTAATCCAACACTTATCAATTCTCATGCAGGAATACCAGCACGAATATTTATGCAATCAATTCAGTATTGTTAACTCTATCTTTGCACTGGCCTTGTTTCTAGGTTACCCTTTACGTTTTTTGTCCCATAACTGAGTTACCATTAACCAAACCTGACCTCTACTTAGATAAAAGCGATTTCCGGTTGCATATTTGATATACTTAATTGCCAAAGACTTTGGCATGTTCAAAGGTGATATATAGCAGTTGGTACTATCCCAACTCTAATCATGGTTTCCAGCTATGAATATGTTTTATATATATATATATATATATATATATATATATATATATATATATATATATATATATATATATTTTCTTTTCAGTTACAGTTGAAAGAACATTGTTAAGAAATTAAAATCTGTACTTACCCATTGATAATCAGATGCCACTGGCATTTGTTCCCCAAGTGTAGATTCCTTTTCTTCTTTATCAAACTGTGCTGATTTACTTTTTCTAGTCTGTGTTATATGTTAGTTTATGTTCTGTCAAATTTTTAATATAATTATTGATTTCTGTCAATTTTTTAAAATAATTATGAATTTAAATGGTCATGTCGTGTGAGAGTTTTATAAATAGGTTTATATATATTGCATTGATTGTCAATACATCAGAAGTTGATATATCATCAATAAACAAATAAAAAAAGTGCAAAACCCTTAAAAATAAATATAAATAATTTTTTTCAATTTAGTCATAAGAGCTTATTAATGAGCTATCAACTTTTAGTGCATTGACATGGTATAATCTTTATATACTATCAATGCATTATATATAAATCATTTATAAATATCAAATTTAAGTTTCATTATTTGTTTTTTTTTTCAAATCAAAGAGATCAATTGTAAAAAAAAATTGATGATTGCCTCTCTATTTTTTTATGGACTGAAATGGAATGGGATTAAGATGAGTTTTGAATGGTCTGCAATGGTTTTTGTCAATTTGAGCTTTCAATTTCACACAAAAAAAAAATCCATGAAATGCTAAAGCATAATGTAACCAAAAAAAATATTGTAATATATATTTTTTTATTTATTTATCCCAACAAGTTAGCAGCCCAAGAGCAATGGGCCTTTTGGCCATGACAATGGAAGAAAAGCCTTGTTTATTAATTTTACTCTTTTCCCTTAAAAAAACCCTCACTTTCTCAATGATTTGTTTTCTTCTATTTAATTTAATGAATGAATAAAATTAATTAATGAAAACGATAATGCACATGCATTCAAAGTCTTAATAACATTAATTAATTAGATTACTATCAACTTTTTTCTTTTGTTTAAGTCTTTCTTTCTCTATTTGGTGAATAAATGATGGAAATTCATCTCCTTCTCTTCTAACTATTTCAATAATTGTCAACAATATCGATGATTTCAAAAAATTTATGATATTACTAAAATAAAGGAAAAAGTGATGGTATCTCGTAAACTTTGAATTTAAATCTAAACAACTTCAATTTCAATTTTTAATTATTAAAAAAATATTTTAATAATTTTATCAAAGATGTGGGGCTTTATGGGTTGGCCTCTTATTAAATATTTAGGAAAACAAACATAAAGCTGGATTATATTTAGTTATTTACAACTTTCTTAAGAGTTAGATCTCTGAAACATATCTCTAGAGGGTACATATGATTTTGGAAATTGTTGTTTTTAAAAGTTTAACAATATATTATAGATAAAAAGATATATGACAAGATAAAGTATTTAAAAAAACATACATGTTATTTTGGGAAATTAATATATGACAAGATAATAATATTAGGATAATTATTACATACACTGACAATGGAGTTTTTTTACTCCACAAGCAGTGTTAAGATCGTAACACATGTCCCATTTTATTTATTTTAATATTTTTATAAGACACATGTCATGATCTTAACGCTGCTTGTGGAGTAAAAAAACTCCACTGTCAGTATATGTAATAATTATCCATAATATTATCCTTAACCCTAATTTACTTCACTAGCCTAAAAAGAAAATTATGCTATTAAATTCTTTCAAACCCGTAACTTTTAAAAGTATGCTCTTAAATCCTTCTAATCCATCACTCTTCAGCATAATTTTGCAATTGGTAATTTCTTCACCTTATCATCTGACACTCCTTTTAATAATATCTTAAATCCCCAAATGCAACACAAAATAAGATTTACTCGGTACACACAAAATAACAAATAAAGAATATTAATTTTAAGGATGAATTGTAACATCTTAATAAAGTATAGTTCAAATCTAAGTAATCTCATTCTTATTTCAATTATTTAATTTTTTTGTAATAAAAAATTAAAAAAAATAACGATAGTGTGTTCGTAAAGGAATAAAGCTTTAATTTATACTAAAAATTTGGGAAAAAGTCCATATTTGCTTATGCTAAATTATCTAAAAAAAACAAAAAAAATCCTTCAACGAACGAAATACAATTTTTCCAATACAAAAAATTGGTAAATATCGTGGCCCCCACTCATCTAGTGCGTGCTAGTAAGGTTACAAAATTTGATTTTACTGTAAGGTCAGTGATTAATAACATTTAGATCAGAAATAATTAATCTAAACCATAGATTAAATTTTAAAGAGAAAAAAGTTTTACCTGTAACCTATTTTAATAGTTTTTCAAATTATTATTATGTATTAAGTATATTACAAATTTAACGTCCTTGTAATTTTCACAACTTTTATTTATATAATTTATCATTTTTTATAATATAATAATCAAAATAAAACATCAAATAAAATTACAAATAACCGTCTAAAACTTAAAATTATATAACCTAATTCCTAAACACCTAATTATATTATTTATCCTAAACTATTATAAAATAATTAACAAACTAATAAAATAATAACTAAACTAAAGAACTAATATACTTAAACTATTATAATAATATAATACTTTTCATTGAAAGGGATTCATTGTATGATTGATAAAATTAAAATTTATGCAGACGCATTAATAGCTATTATAATATGACAAAGTTTTTTCCCTATGCCTAGGAAAATATGACTAAATTTTAATAATAATAATAATAATAATAATAACCAATTATGGCACAAAACCACACTTTTACCTTAGTCTTTGCAATGTAGTTTATAAGTTGATTACAAAGATTCTTGTGAATAGGCTTAGACCCTTCCTTAATGAACTTATATCTCCTACTCAGACAAGCTTCATACCTGGTAGGCAGGCTGTTGATAATATTTTCATTGCTCAAGAGTTAATACATTCTATCAAGAAATAGAAGAAAAGGGAGGGTCTTATGGCAGTTAAAATTGATTTAGAAAAGGCATATGACAGAATTCGGTGGAATTTTTTGGAAGAGACGTTATATGGTTTTGGGTTTCTAGGAAAATGGGTAAATCTCATTTTGCATTGTGTTCGAGGAGCAAAGGCTTCAGTTCTTTGGAATGGTGAAATGACAGAGGTTTTTTCTCTCCAACGTGGTCTAAGACAAGGTGACCCGTTTTCTCCATACCTTTTTGTTTTATGCATGGAGAGACTTGGGAATTTAATTGATAATGTTGTTCACCGTGGGGTTTGGAAACCTATCATTCTAGGGAAAGGAGGCCCAGATATTTCTCATCTGTTTTTTGTTGATGACTTGTTCTTATTTGCTAGAGCGAATAGCTCATAAGCAAGGGTTATGAAAGATATTCTTGATAGTTTCTATGAGTCCTCAGGAGCCAAAGTGAACTTGACTAAATCAAAACTGTTTGTTACTCCCAGAGCCTCCAGATCTTGTGCTCGTATGGTTAGTAGGATTTTGAATATTGGAACAATGGATAAATTGGGAAATTATTTAGGGGTGCCTCTTATACATGGTAGGGTATCTAAGAGAACTTAACAGGATATTGTTGATAAAGTTGGTGGAAGGCTGGTAGGTTGGAAATCGAAAATGTTGAGTCTGGCGGCTAGAGCTACTTTGGTAACATCGGTAACAGCATCGATTCCATCATATCATATGATGTCTACAATGCTAACCAAGAATGTTGTCAATGTTTTAGATAGAATGAATAGAAGGTTCTTATGGGAAGGATCGGAGGATAAGAAGGGTATTGCTTTGGCGAGTTGGCGGGAGGTTTGTAAGCCAAAGAAGTGTGGTGGTTTAGGTTTGCGCAAAATGGAGGAGCATAATCAAGCTCTCATTCAAAAATCTGCATGGAGATTTATAAGCCAGCCGGACAGCCTATGGGCAAGAGTGCTGAGAGCTAAATACAAGTACCAAGGGGATGTTATTAAAGGTTTTGAATTTAATAAAAACAAATTAGTGAATGTGTCGTATGCTTGGAGATCTTTGGTGGAAGGAGTAAATTTATTGTCAAAAGGGTTAAAAAGGAGAATTGGGGAAGGATCTAGCATATTATTTTGGAAGGATGTTTGGCTAGAGAAACCACTTTGTGATTTTGAGGGTGTAGATGATAATCTAGTAAATATGGAGGAATTCGTGAGTGTTTATTTAGATGAGAATGGTTGTTGGAAATTTGAGTTATTACTTGATAAGTTACCAGTTGAAGTTGTAATGCAAATCTTAGGCACCCCTTCTGCCAGAGTAACTTGCATGGAAGATAAATGGATTTGGAGATATGAAGCAAATGGGGTTTTTTCATCAAGATCAACTTATAGAGCCATTTGTCCAAATAATGGTATAGAGTTGGAGCTAAATTGGAGATGGTTATGGAAACTCCCAGCGGCAAGTAGGTGGTTGTACTTCTTATGGTTAGCTATAAGGGAGAGAATTTTAACAAATAAGCTTAGAGTTCAATGGGGAATGGCAACTAGTTCGACTTGTCCAAGTTGTGGGGTTGACGAGGAGACAGTTATTCATCTCTTGAGGGATTGCCTTGAGTCAGTTAAAGTTTGGAAAGAATTTTTGCCTGCTTCTTGTGTTTCTGACTTTGATTAAGGTTCAGTCCAAGAGTGGTTAAAATGGAATTTGTATGAAAAGAATATTGTTGTAAGTAAAAGTGTCAATTGGAGGTTCATATTCATTGCTACTGTCTGGCGGTTATGGAAGAAGAGGTGTGAGTTGGTGTTTAGTTCTTCGCCGTCTGTTACATCGACTGCAAATCTGGTAGCATGTATACATAATAGTGTACAAGAGATGCAGCAAGCCTTTAACAAAGCCAAACCTCCTCAGCAGGAGTTGCAGATGATTAGTTGGTTTGCTCCTCCTTCTGGATGGGTTAAACTTAATGTTGATAGAGCTTCTAGGGGGGATCCAGGCATGGCAGGAGCTGGTGGTCTTTTACGATCTAGTTCTGGTGCGTGGATAACTGGCTTTCAATCCTTTCTTGGTGCTTGCTCAGATGGGCTTGCTGAGTTACAAGCTATTAAGTTAGGACTAATATTAGCATGGATGCAAGGATATCAATTTGTGGTTTGTGAATCGGATTCCCAAGTTGCCTTGGAATTAATCAAGAAGGCTGATGTGAGAACTCATCCTTTGGGGTGTGTCATTAATGACATTCGAGAGTTGATGAGTAGATTGTGGAAAGTGGAGCTACAGCACTGTTATAGAGAAAGTAATTTCTGTGCAGATAAGTTAGCAAAGTTGGCTTGTGATCAGGATGAAGAATATGAGAGACTTGAGGTTGTTCCGGACTGGATGCGAAGTGTTTTCGCCGCTGATGCTTGGGGTGTCGCCTTTCCTAGGCACTTTGTGATGTAGTTTTGCTTCTGTTGCTTTGTTTTTTATTCAATTCTCATGTAACAAAAAAAAGTATTGCGGGTAAAATCTAGTAATAAAACCATTCAAACTGTGACTCCCATTTAACAAAACTGAAGTAAAAAACGTGACGAATGTCTCAGCCAAATCAAAGCAAATGTTGACAAAGAGAAGTCGATTGCCCTATGCCAATATTTTTTTTTGTTTAAAGTTTTAATTTGGGTAGTCGAATGCTCGATAATGGCATTCAACTACCCATGTACATAGATTTAAAATTAATATAACTAAGTCAATTTATGAAAATTATCTTTAAATTAATAACAATAAGCATAAAAACACTATAATAAATATAAAACTATGATAAATGACAATATAATTGATAAAAATAAGTGTAAAAACACTATAATAAACATAAAACTGTGCTAATTAGACATTATATTGATGAAATCATTGTAAAATTGATGAGATTCATCGTAAAATTTATAAGATTCTTCATAAAATTTATGAGATTCATTGTAAATTTTATGACATTTATTGTAAAATTTATTAGATTCATAGTAAAATTTGACATTCATTGTAAAATTTATGATATTTATCGTAAAATTTATAATATTTATCGTAAATTTTATTAGATTCATCGTTTTATAACATTACATGAAATTACTCGTAAAATTTATGACATTCATCGTAAAATTTTTTAGTTTTATCGTAAAATTTATGTCATTCATCGTAAAATTTATGACATTCATCGCAAAATTTATTAGATTAATTGTAAAATTCGTGACATTCATCATAAAATTTATAAGATTAAGCGGAAAAACACCAAAAATGCATAAATATATAATAATTAACAATAAAATTAATGTGATTCTTCAAAAAATGATGAGTATAAGCATAAAAACACTAAAGAAGCAAAAATCTATAATAATTAACTGTAAAATTAATGTAATTCATCGTAAAATTGATGAGAATCATATAAAACTATGATAATAATCATAAAATTAATGAGAATTATTGTAAAACTGGAATTTTGTAAAATATTTGTTAAGGAGTAGAAATAAAATAAAATAATGACAACAAATTTATTATAAATATTTATATTTATATTTATGATAAATATATATTTTTTAATTTGTACATGGGAAGTCGAATGCCCATTTCGAGAATTCGATTGCCCTAGGTATAATTCCAAGTAGAAAAATTAAAGACAAAGGGCAGTCAACTGCTATATTGGCAGTTGACTGCCTAATGCCTTTATCTTTTCTGTTTTATAAAACAATAATGGCAGCCGAATGTTCAAAATGGGCATTCGACTCTCCTAAGTATAATTGCAAACAAAATCTACTACGAAAATCTCAATTAAAAAAATTAAAAATATTTACTATCAAACAATTGTAACACAATTAAAATGAAAACTTCCTAAAAAAAAACAATAGAAACCAGTCCGTCTCATCTTTTGCTAAAAACAAAAAATAGAAAATTCTTTTTTCCTTGTGGACTAGTCGAACATTCTAACAAATAAAGATTCAATCACTTTGCATGTACTTATTTCATTTTAACAATCCATGGGAACAGAAAAGCAATCCCAATCACTGTATATATAACTCAGCAAACATGTACCGATTTCATTCTTGAATATTATTTTGGAGGTTATTGTACATTGGTCACACTTAATACAAAGATAACAATAAATTAAACCTAAAATTGACAAGAATACGCATAAAAGTATGATTTCTTGCGTAAAATTATTAAGAATGTCATAAATTTTACAACGAACATAATAAATTTTACGATTAAATTTTACAATGAATCTAATAAATTTTATAATAAAACTAATAAATTTTACGAAGAGTGTCATAAATTTTACAATGAATTTAATAAAATTTACTATGAATCTAATAAATTTTACGATGAATGACATAAATTTTACGATGAATGACATAAATTTTGCGATAAAACCAAAAAATTTTACGATAAATATAATAAATTTTACGATGAATCTCATAAATTTTATTATTGATATGACAAAGTCTACCCGTACTGGGCCAGGCCCAATAGCGTCAGAGGTCACCATGTGGCAAAGTCTCGCTGGTCAACATGGCCTTCGGCGACAGAGGCAAAGTGCGTCATCACACCTGTCGCTAGGCGACAAACCTACTAGTCCACGTGGCCTTCGACGACAGAGCTAAAGTGCGTCATTGCACCTGTCGCTTGGCGACAAACTCACAGTCTATCGCCTGCAATCATAACCCGACACATGGCGCGCATTACACCTATCGCCGGGCGACAGACTCCCAGTCCTTCGCCTGCAGTCATAGGGCGACACGTGGCGCATGACTTTGGCTCCCGCTAGCGACAGATCCCTGACGCCACAACGTGCCACGTGGTATGAGTCTCTCGTCAGCGACAGGCTCTGAATGCTCCTGGTTTTCGAATAACTTGTGTTATATTGGGACACAAACTCTCAGCAAGATGATGGATTCATCCTCAAGCAAATAACCTAGAATATTGGCCTATAAATAGGTTCCCATGTACAATTTTATTCCCTAATTTTTTGACTACTGGCTTTTACGCTTCCTTAACACTGAAGAACTTTCTGCTGACTTAAGCATCGGAGTATCTACGCAGGGAACCATCTCTGCATCTCTCTGACTTTTCTTGTTTTACAGAAGCTTCTCGGAGACACGTGAAACTAAATACGAACATCGACGTCAGCATACATTTATTGTTGTTTTGTGCAACAACAATTATGAATATCATAAATTTTATAATAAATGTAATAAAGTTTACGATAAATTATATATATATATATATATACACACACACACACAGACACGACTCAACAAATCCAATATAACATTTGATTAAAAACATATATAAGTATTTAAAAAGTAACTTAACGGAATGTGAAACCCATATAATTGCTATTGTCAACTATGGTGCCAAGTGCTAACATACATGAGAAGTTTTTTTATCTATAAATATTTTGTCTTTTTTAGTTAAATTTTAATATGCAAAAAAAAAGTTAAAGAATTTTTCATCTATAAATATTTTGTTTCTTATTATGTTGAATATTAAAAAGCAAAAAAATAAAGAATAATAATCAAAATAATATTTTTATTGTTCATTTTTATTGATATAATTTTATTTTTATTTTTTCATCTTTATTAATGTAATAAAAAATGTAATAAAAAATTATGTATGAATGAAATTTATCATTATGAGGAATTTATGAGGTAATACATAATAATCATGTGTACTTATATTTAACTCTAACAATAAGAGGAAGAAGAAAAATTAGATTGAAGGGATTATATTAATAAAAATATTAATATAAAATTAAGTTGTGAGAATTACAAGAAGGTTAAATTAATAAGACAGTACTATATTTATTTATTAATATTAAAAGGTTAAATTGGTAATACACTAATATATTTTTTATTAATATTTAATACATAAAGATAATTTGAAAAACTACTTTAACATGTTATAAGTTTAAAGTTTTAAATTTTAAAATTTAATCAACGGTTTAAACTAATTATCACTAATCTAAAAATTGTTATTAGTTGACCTTACAATAAGATCAAATTTTATAAATTTACTATAGAATTACTCGGTGTAGTGCAACCCTTAAAAATATTAAACGACAACCTGGTAAGAAATGTTCATAATTTTTTTAATCTTAATTTTTTCATTGAATTATTGTTTATCACAGAAAAAGATATAAATAATAGAAAAATGAGTATATTTAAAAATTTTACACCTTTCCACCAAAAAACAATTTTCACCTGGTAATTAATTTAAAGTCTTCGCCAACAAACAAGTTAGCAAGACCGAAGCCAACGACGACGACAAAAATGTCGAAACGGGACTCGCGAGACAAATCCGTACCGTACACCCTTCTCCCTCCAAACCCTAACGAGCCAAACGTCATCGTTTTACCCGTCTATTACCATCGCCGTGACCAAAATAACCGTTGTCTCTGCCGTTGCCTCACTTTCACGGGCATCCTCCTCCTCCTCTCCGCCGCCGTCTTCTTCCTCTACCCGTCCGATCCAACTCTCGAACTCGCCCGACTTCATCTCAACCACGTCGGAGTGAACACGTCGCCCAAACTCACTCTCGACCTCTCTTTTTCTTTGACCATCAAGGTCCATAACAGGGACTTCTTCTCTTTGGACTATGAAAAGCTTGTTGTTTCGCTTGGGTATAGAGCGAGGGAGCTTGGGGTGGTAAGTTCGCAAGGAGGGCGCGTAAGAGCCAGAGGGAGCTCGTACGTGAACGCCACGCTCGATTTGAATGGGTTCGAGGTTGTTCACGATGTGATTTATTTGATTGCGGATTTGGCTAAAGGGGTTATTCCCTTTGATACTAATAGTAAGGTTGATGGATTTCTTGGTCTTTTCTTCTTCAAAATTCCCCTCAAGGTGAGCCCTTTATGAAGAAAGTAATCTTTTTATTGATTTTGTTGAATTTGATTCTGCATTTAATTTAATTTGATTTTTTTAGCACTTGGGTTGATTACTTTTATTTTGCTCTGGCTAGTGAGTTTTAGTTGATGAATTCATTAGCTTGTGATACACATTGCTGTTTGATGATTGGTGCTGCTTGTTATTCATAGTTGGTGAAAAAACTTTTTTGAAAGAAACCTAACTAATAGGTTATGCCTTAGCCTTATTGGATTTAAGTGCTGATTAGGACTAATAAAAAAGCCTGAATCAATCCCAAAAAGGGACTAAAGTCTCATGAGAGGATGAGTAGAACCATGATCCTTGTTTAAAAACCTTATTTGTAGCCACACCAAAAGCATAGGACAGATTTGTTATGTTCTCAATTCAGTCACATCTTACTAATGCAATGTCCAGAATGCTTGCTACTGCACAACACTGTGGGTGGGGCTGAGATGTCAAATTTCTTTGATTTCTACTGACTGGGATTTTAATGTAGTTTCTTTTATTTGAATGGACTGACACTGTTTTGAACACAATAAAGTTGTCTTATAGTAAACCCATATATCCAATAATGACTTGCTACAAGAAGCTGGAGCGGGGCTAAATCTTTGAATTGTAGTTGATTGCATGGATGTTTAGTAAATAAATAGGTACATGACACCATCAAGAGAGAATTAAATGGCTGTTGTATTAACTATAGAACTATGTGACTAAAGGCACGGCATGAGTATGGAGTGTTTAAAATCTAGGTCAACAGAAGTTGATGCTCGTTACGGTAAAAAGAGACAAAGAGACCTCTGAAATTCTTGTAACTCAATTGCTTGAGTTTAAGCATAAATGTATAAAGGCAATGGTTGGTGAACGGAAACAAATTCTGTAAAGTTTTTCTTTTCTTGAGGAGGGACGGGTTCTATAGATTGGTGACTGAGATGGCTGATTCAAGACAACTAAACTAGGGAGAAATTTGAAGGTCTTGAAACTGTTTGAGATGGAGAACTAAGTTCAATAATATTAATGAGCTCTCATGCTTTAAGTAGAGTTCTTTTTTATGTGCTAAAATCACAAAGCAAGCCTATGATTTGGCCCAATTTGCTAGGATATGTTAGACAAGTTGGCTGATTAATATATCGAAAGTAATACTAAGGATTACTGCTCAATGCTTCCAATTCTTTTCTGTTAGTGGTACCTATTCTACGATTCATTAGCTTCTGTCTATGCAATTATATTTATAATAGCACAATGCAGACCAGCTGAAGTTTTGATATGCTTATTGGAAATCGTTACATGCTTGTAATACATATGAAACTTTTCTATGCCTTGAGCATTTAGTTGAAAACATAAAGTTAGTAGTTATCTGCCAACACTCACAACTGTCTATTAATGAGTTGAGAAGGTTCCTCCACCCCTTTTTTTTTACTTTTTCTTTCTGAGGATCATTTTTAGGTAGTTTGGTACAAGATATTTAATATCTGTATATGTTTAGGAATTCTTCGCTCTGTGCCTTCTTATAGCTGTTTTAAATAATTCTGCAGACTGAATGAGAATGCGTTGTGCTTCAACTATGTTTGATTTATGTTTCTATGATGTTTCAGGCAAAAGTATCATGCGAGGTGTATGTAAATACAAATAACCAGACAATTGTTCGTCAGGACTGCTATTCCAAGGTGAGGAATCAATTTTGAGTTATCCTTCTTCCACCACATTTAATCTCTAGATGTGTGAACCGCATTGCAAGGATGATACTCACTTGAAGGATTTATGGATTGCTTGATAAAGTGCATGCATTAGACTTCTGCTAATTTCCTGTCCAGACAAAATATCACCATTCTGATTTTTGAAAGTTCCTGCTCATTGACATTAAATGGCAACATAAGTTATAACTCTGGGGGTCACAATCAATTTTAGAGAACTGGGGCTTGATTAGATGGATTAAAATTTTCCATTGTATCATTGGCTGAGCCATTAGCATGATGTTAAAGAGTTTCAAGTTATTTCTTTTCTGTTTTGGAAAGAGGGAAGAAGAGGGTTGCCCCTCCTTCTGTGTGTTATTCTGTGGCTTTTTATGTTCCATTTGGACTGAAACTTATATGATATAGAATATCACGGTCTCTTCAACACATTCTATTTCTTCCTATATCTTGTTAATCCTGGCTTTAGATTTCTTCCTGCCATCAATATAAGTCCTTCAACACCGGTATTCCCTTTTTTCATGTTTATTTTTTATGTTTTTACTGATAATCCTAAAATGGGTTTGTGTTTTGCAGTAATGCGGTGGACAGCGCCAATATACCATTTTGGCTATTGATGTATTAGCGGCGGGAAACAGACTTGATGGCTGCAGTGATTCTGTTCCTCTTTCGTTATACTGTAAATGTTGCTGTAAGTGATCATACATCATAGTTCAGTTAGTTGGTGCATATAACTAGCAGTTTTAAACCCATGATCGGATGATAAGGATTTATTCACAACTAAAATTTTTTCCTGTATCTTGCCTTCTTTATATAATTATTGTTACATGGATTTGAGTTTCTATGAAAAATTAATTTACAGTCCAGCTTGCGCAGATAGATAGGCAAACTTGAATTTACATAAAGTGGGAGAGGAAGGACAGGGGAATAGGGTTATCGAAGACAAGGGTAGGGAGTTGAAGCGTAGGTATCATAGGAAAAAAAGCTAAAATGGGGCAAGAACCTGTTTGGGAAAGCATTTCTAAAAGTTTGCAGGATTAACCGATCAAACTTAATAGATTTTGTTTGCAATTCACAAGAAAGAAAACAGAAGGAGCTACCTACAAGCGGAAGCCGTAGACAAGACAGTTCAAATAATTTGGCTCCTTTGTACGACTGATTTTTGACCTTAAACTGAAACTACGGGTCATTTCTGGCCAACAATTTGACAACCCCCACACATACACATGGTGATGCAGTTATTTCTTGCTGATGACTCGACCACTCCACACGTATTCCGCATGGTGGTGCCTGCACCGAAACGACCCCGGATGCTTCGTGGGTGAGCAGAGACATTGTTTTAACATCGAACCAGCTCCAGCAGTCTCTCTAGCCACCCCAGTTCTTGGAGCACGATGTTCAGCAGCCATCATTGATGCCTGCAAAACCAACCATCTGTGTCGCACCGTTAAGCCCCGGTTGCCAGCAGTAGGAACGCTTGCATAGCACATTCTTCCTCTTTTTTTTTTTTGCCCCTTCTCTTCCTTCTGCCTTTGTGCACAGAGCTTAAAATGGAAAGAATCTGTGTTCCGGGGTTTTTTATTGATTCCAGAAGGCTTTGCTTTATCGCTTCGACTGTGCTTGTTTGAGAAGCTTCAGCTGCTCATTTGCCCACTTGCCCATGGCCTAATAAACCGATACTTTGCCCACCATGATTCCAGTTCAAAATCAGGTGCTGCCAAGCTCTCTTATCTTAAACGTGGCAGCATCTCAATTGCTCAGTGGATAGAGCACGAAAGAGAAGTCCGAAATCCGAGTGTGGAAAAGCATAAGTGAAGAGGTCACTTTTTAGTTAGACACTTCCTGAAACTTCATGTTCGATAAATGATTACTTTCAGTTTAAGTGCGCATGTTTTTCCACCCGGGATAAGGTTTTAGTTGGGCAGAAGCTGAAAACGAAATCAGGCTCTGGCTTTGATAGTGTGCTCTCTTCTGAAGTTGCTGGAAAGAAAAGGATAATGGTTGAGCTGATGCTGACGCTTTTCCAAGTCCTGCCCTCGCAAAAGGACGTTTTTTCTTGGATTTTAGCAACGGACAAAACCTTTCGCCAGCATAGTATAGGAAAAAAAAGTGTACAGCTGGGTAACGTAACACAGTAGCGACAACTACAAGGCAATCACTTCAGAAGAATTTCCAATTTCCATTTGCCTTTCTCAGACATAAATCTAAAAATTTGTTTAAAAAAAATGGAACCCAAATTTGATCTAATTTGATTTGATAATAAATATATATAACTTTAATCCGGAAAAAATGAATTTAAAAAGAGCTTGAAGTTGGCATAACTCAAATATAAAAAAGTGGTAAAAAAGTTACGTTTTACGGAAAATCTAAAAATAACTTAATTAATCTGAATTCGAGTTTAATACAAAATCCAAAATTCACCAATTTGTCACTTCTATTTGCATCCTATTTGCTAGAATTATTGTACTAATATACTTGATTCCTACCGTTTGCAGTTTACAAGAGGAAAAAAATGCCAATCAAGTTGCAAAGACGAAAGACCGCAGTCATGTTAGTTCAGCTTGTCTAGTTGCTGTTAAGCTTTGGGCTTGATGCCCTATATCTCGTAATTTTGCAGCCTGGAATTGGAATGTCGTTTAACTTTGACCTGGTTCCAGTTTCCTACATGGCGAGTCCTTAGTTGGTACAAGCCCGGTTTCACCTCTCTTGTTAACAAGGAAATGCAAAATCGACAACAGGAAAGAAGAGAGAAATCATTCTGGCTCGTTCGTTGTAGCTTCTTTAATATTATGGAAGAAAATGTAGAATAATAATCAAATCCGGCAAATAAAAGAAGACTCGATCGGTTTCTCTGGAGCTAAGCAATGAGATTTTGCCAGCTTTATTGCTTGCCATTTGAGGCAGTCCAGCAGCCACTGTCCGCAATGTTAATTATTTCCTTTGCCTGCTTGTGTTGAGTTTATCTCATTTAATGAATTAATAAAGTTAATTTTAGTTCGGATTTAATTTTGATTAGGAAAAAATTAATGACTTTTTTGTGATATCAATAATAATATATCTGAGTCGAGTAATATGACACTGGTTTCATTTTTGTGTTTAGATAGTTAGTGGAACAGATTGATATTTTCTAAATAAAAAAAGTTTTTATTGTCATCCTCCCCCCCCCCCCCCCCCCCTCTCTCTCTCTCTCTCTCTCTCTCTCTCTCTCTCTCTATATATATATATATATATATATATATATATATATATATGAGAAACTAGAACATTAAATTTTATATATTCAGTTTCAGAGAAGGTATAGAGTAACATTTCCCCCTTTTTTCCTTTAGTACTCATGTTCAATGACAGTCAAGGGAAACATTGGAAATGCGTATCAATTCTGAAACAACTATGGTGATGAAATTGAGCTTTCACTCATGTTTAGATTAGTTTTACTGCATTTCAGTTTGATGGTTATGGGTGTAAATCTAACCTCTTGAATGGATGAGTTGTGGCATATTGTAAGTCTTGAGTTCGAATCTAAACACTTTCATTTTCAGTCATTTAATGTTTCATTTGTAACAAAAAAAAAACATCTTGAATGGAATATTATTGGGAAGAGCTATTAATCAAGTTTTCATCCCAAAATAAATGCGTGCTATCATAATAATAAGATGGAAATTAGAAGATTATTCAACTGCCAAATCTGAGCTGATTTATTTTAGAGCAAAATTAAAGCATCTGGCACGTGTTATTCATCCGAAGCTCAATGGAAGCAAACTGATCATTAATTCGCGAGCTCTATATGGTTTCTATCGGTCAATTATTCCAGAAGCCACCCTTGATTGTAATCCAATATCATTGGTCATTGGTCATTGCTCCTACCTTTCTTTGTTATTGATAAAAATATATATATTCCCATCATGAAAAGCCATTCTAAAAAAATGACAGCACGATCAATCAAAAGTTCAAACCAAACAACTTGTTTGACCTTCTATTTTGACATATGTTTGGCGTGCCCTTACTAACAACAACAACCAATGTTCTTTATCTTAATTTGGAAAAATAAAGCCTTGAATTGTCCATGACATAATTGTAAAGATCAACACAAGGAAATGCATTTTTGATTTTGTTATGGCAAAATATAAGAATATTTCCTATGCCTAGACATGCATTATTATTATTATTATTATTATCTAAATCTGGTAACAATTTGTCTTCTGGCAAAGATTCAAAGCAGACCATGAACTGCATTCTTAAGCTGGCGTATGGCGTGGTGCCACCATAAATTCTTTTTTGCATACCAGTGGTAAACAGTTGCATGATTGGAGTAATAAAACATCAAAGCCAGGCCAAGCCAGCCATGGGCATTGGGCACTCTGGGATCCAAGTCAATCTTGGCGAGTTGGCGTGGCCGCCACCATCAGTTTCCAGACCTCTCACTCTCCAGGAAATTGCCTACCCCAAAGTAAACTCTCTCAATATAAATATCATCAATTCCTCGCAAATGCACCAACATATCCTTGTAAACACCCTGTTTCTCTCCTTTTTCCTGTCATAAATAACGGAAAACACCCAGATATTCTCTTTCCTTTTTTAGTTAATTTGGTGGTAATAATTATTTGAAGACGATGAGTTCAATGAGGCTGCGTATTCTTCCAGTCATTGGGTTTTTCTTTGCGCTTTCGCAACTCTGTTACGGACAAAGCATGGGCTCCTCGCCTGCACCAGCTCCATCCAACGATGGAACCGCGATTGATCAAGGAATTGCTTACATTCTCCTCCTGGTTGCTCTGGCGATTACGTACCTCATCCACTGATTCTATTGACTAATTTTATTTAGATTTACTCATATATAACATGATTTTTTTTATGTATTTTCTCCATGGATTCAGCGAGAGAAATTGCATTAATTTTGATATTTTTTTCACATCTGTGTACTGTAAATCTAATCCTATAAATAAAATCAGTTGGCGTGTGTTCATTTTTACTATATTTTTGCTCGTCTTAATATTTAGATTCCTATAATCAAATCGGGAGACCAAATATTTTGTACTTTTTGTTTATAGAGGTTCGGAGACGATTCTGTTAGAATGAACAATTCGATAAAATATTGCTGCATTGGTCATTTCCAGTTTCCACGATATAACATCAAAGTTTCATAGTATATTTAAAGAAAATCTAATTTCACAATTTAGTAGGTATTGAAATCAAATAAAAGTAGACTTGAGAATTTGCGCTTGTATTAGAGGTGTTTATGGATCAAGCTTAAGTAAGGTACCGAGAGAATGAATATTGTAAATATTTAAATTTGGATACTAATATTTTATTACTTTAAGTTTCATACTATAGTAAAGGAAAGTCAAAACATGTAACAAGGTTGTTTCATAGAACAATCTCTTCTGAGAATAACTTATTCATAAAATAGCCTATTCTGATATCAGCTCCTTCACAAGAATAACAAAAGCTCATTCATTGAACAATATCTTCTCAGAACAATTCATTCATAAAACATGTTCTCAAAATAGATCCTGCACATAATAGCACTCTCAGAAAATAATATCGTCACAAAAAAACAATTTCATGTAACAACACTCCAACATCTTCGCTAAATAGCACTTTTTCGAGAATAAGTGGAAATAATCTCAGAATAGGACATTATTTTTGGGTGGATCAGATATGAAAATAGTTAAGAGTTCTTCTCTTAACATTTCTTTAAAATATGAATGCTTTTCCCTCTTCTTTATAAAATATACAGTGAACTTTTTTATTCACTATCTCTAAAAAAGTAATTCTCATTAGACAAATATTAATATTTTTTTTAATTACCAATTCTCATTATTATACCTATTAATTATCGTATTTTGTAAATCATATTTTAGACACTTATATATAGGAGTTCTTACCATTTTCGAAGAACTTTTGCTGACTCTTTGAAATTCCTTCTAAAACTCTCATCTCAATCTTCTTCTCTTCTCTAGTTATTTTTCTTAGCCTTGTTCAGCTTTTTACCACCACCTACCACTATACTCAATACTTTAGGCTCTGCTCTAGTCATCCTCTCCATTGTCTTTTGACATATCCTGTTTTTCTAGTTTGCACTGTTTCTACTTCATAACAAAATAACTCATTTACAAATGTAAACCCAATATTTTGTAGTTTTTGTATTCCCATGATCTAACATTAAAATTTGATACAAAGGGTTTGGAGGTGAACATATGAATATGTTACAAGAAGGAATTTGATAATATTGTTGGATTGGTCATTTCCACAATTTGACATTAAAATTTCCCTATTTATATATATATATATATATATATATATATATATATATCTCTCTCTCTCTCTCTAAAGAACATCTAATTTCCCCATTTAGTAAGTATTGAAACCACATAAAAGTAGACATGAGAAATTATGCTTGTATTAGAGGTGTTCATATTGGGCTAGATCATTTTTGGATCGGGCTCAAGTAGGGATGTAAATGAGTATCCTATAAACAGGTACCCGGTATTTTCTGACCCGATTAAATAGAATTAAGGCAGTTAATAATTGGATTCGAGTAGTAATTTTACTATCCATCATGGGTTCAAGTAGGGTTCAGGTAGTAGGGTTCGGGTAGTGATCTTAATGTACCTTACTATTTGAACCTGATTACAAATAATAATTTTTAAACATTATTATTATATTTATTTATTTATAAAATATTTATTATTAATATAATACTTAATTAAATTAATTCATTAAGTATTTTAATTGTGATTTTTAACATTAATTTATTTTTATGAGTTAATTTAAATGTATTAATTTAATTTTTCTTAAAATTAATTTTAAATTTAAAATTAAAAGTCAAATTTTGACTTAATAAACTGGTATTTAGTGGATTCGGGTAGTTAAATGGGTAGTTTTTATATTAAATGGGTAGGATTCGAGTAGTAAAAATCAAAATAATCGAGTATTTAATCGAGTTTGGGTATTTTAAAACATAATCGGGTTCGAGTACCTCAAATTTGACGGATACTCACCCCGTTTACATCCCTAGGCTCAAGTAAGGTCTCGAGGGTTTGAAAGTGAGTCCAGTATTTAGTTTTTGTTTTTCAAGGGTTTGGAGATCAATATATCAATCTGTTACAAGAAGGAATTCAATAATACTGTCGAATTAGTCATTTCTACGATCTAACATCAAAATTTTCCATTATATGTGTGTGTACAAAAGAATATCTAATTTCCCAATTTAGTAGGTATTGAAATTAAATAAAAGTAGACTTGAGAATTTGTGCTTGTATTACAAGTGTTCATGGATGGGGCCAGATCAGTTTTAGATCGAGCTTAAGTAAGGTATCAAAGAATGAAAGTGAGCTCAAGCCTAGCTAATTTGATTTTTCAAGTCTAATTTTTACTCAAGCCTGTTTTTACATGTAATAAATCATCTCAAGTCCACCTAAATACTATTATTTTTTAAAATATATATAATAAAATATAAAAAAGTATTAAAAAACCATAATAGTTAATAAGAATAACACAATAAGTTTAAATAAATTTTTACAAAAAGTTTACAAGAAACATAAAAATTTTAAATTAAAATCTAAAATAATACTAGATCAAATTCAATTGCACAAAAAGTCAAAAGTACATAAAAATGCATTAGTATAAAAAATAATAAAAAAAATATATAATTACTTAATGGGCTTTGATTTCCAAGTCAAGCATGTTTAATGGGCTTAATATTTTTGTATAAGACCATTCAAAATTTGGATAAACCTTAGGGCTTAAGCGGGTAGCCCAACCCATAAATAGATTTAGTTTGTATCAAGTTAAACACATACAAAATTGTTGGCTCTATAGGCTATACCGAGAGGGGGGGTGAATCGGTTTTTAACTACCCTTAAGCTCGTTTTGCGATTCTTCTAAATTCTCTAGCCTATTTGATTATTTTTTAAGTTCTCTAAGCTAGGCAAGCATGCAATCCAAGTTCAATGCAATAAACATAATATAATCGCAAATAAATAAAGAGAAGGGAGAGAGAGATTTACTGAATCGATTTATAGAGGTTCGGCTCCCTTGCCTACGTCCTCTACCTTGAGACGCTCCCAAGGATTTTCCCAAAATTCACTATCTTTGAATTTGTATTACACTCCCTCTTTTTCAAGGCTCAAGAGAAACCTCTCTCTTTTTCAAGACTCAAGAGAAACCTCCCTCTTTTTCAAGGCTCAAGAGAAACCTCCCTCTTTTTCTTAGGCTAAAGAGAAACCTCCCCTTTTACAAGGAATGATTTGGTTTACAAGAGAAGTGATCAAAGAAGGCCTCTAGATAGGCAAGTGATTACAAAGATTAAGCACAAGTAAAAGCCTATACAATATTTGTGCTAAACAATACAAGAGATAAGTGAATGATAGAAGATGTAGACTTTGGAACTCTTGATTTGTTGTTTGAGGCTTGAGGAAGATGAATAAGATGATGAAAGATGTTGCTTGATTGTTCCTCTTACTTTCTTTAGCTTCTAAGCCTCTATTTATAGTCCCTTGGATGTATTCTAGCCGTTGGGTGGAGCCAAATCTCGGATATTACCGTTGTCTCACAAAAACTAGCCGTTATAGGCTATTTTCGAGCAAAGGGATCGATCCCTTTCCATAGGGGATCGATCCCTTTTGTTCAGAATCTTGATTCTGGGCTTCAGGAACCTTGGGAAGACTTTCTGCCAAAAAGGGATCGATCCTGTTCTTCCAAAGGGCATTTTTCCTGCATTTTTGGGTTAGAAATGATATGACCTTTGATCCTAATTCAACCCAAAACATTTATAAGCTTTAAGGGAGTTTTTCTTGACTTTCTCAGATAAAAACATGGTCTAAACATTCATCAAGTGATTTTCTAAAATGTTTATAAAGAATTAAGACCAATAAGAATATGCATCATTAAATCATGGTCTTAATGTTTGATATGAACACTTGAAATGTATTGAGAAAATCATGTGTGATAAGGCAAATTTACAATATGAATTAAAACATTAAAGCTTACTTAAGTTTTTGTCATTTCAAAATATATATTGCAATTTAAAGCTAACAATCTCCCCCTTTTTGATATGACAAAACTTAATGTAAATTTGCTTTGAAAATTCTTTGAAAAAATACTCCCCCTCAAATAAAGCAGGATTTTATAAAGCTCCCCCTTAATATAAGCATGGGTTTTGAAAATGAATTTTCCCTCATTATCTCTCCCCCTTAATATCTCTCCTTATATCTATCTCTCCCTTGTTCTATCTCTCCCCCTTTTTGTCATAGCAAAAAGAAGGAAAAATAATAAAAATATGCTCCCCTTAAAATCATGGCTATGTGAGAACAAATAAAAATGCTCCATCCAACAAGAAACATATTAGTACATGGGACTTATAGCACAAATAAATAAGTCAATATTCTCAAAGAGTATGAAATATTTATGCAATGAATATGACTTATGATCCTATACCAATTGTTTATAAATAATTTTGATACCAATTGTTGATAAGTAATTTTGCAAGAAGGTTCCAATTGGTAAGAAGTTAAGCAAGCACCTAAGTGTATCAATCGTTCTCTAAGGCCCAACTAAGGTGCATGATAATACATCATGATTATGAGCTAAAATTATATAACATATCATATGCATGTGCTCATAAATCATTCTCAAGAAATATTGTGTCTAGAATTAAATCATATAGCAATTAACTACAAATTCTAGCACACAAGAGTTTCATGCAAAAATGTCCTAAGAGAATTCTTCTCTATTTGTCATTTCAATCTAAGGAGCATGAGAAGAGTTGTCAATTTAAAGCTCATACCAATTGGCAATTTAGTTTTGGCCTACCAATTGTTGAAAATATGATTGCCAATGATACTAATTGTTATTTCAATCTAAATTCCAATTGTTACTAATGGTTGACTTAGGCATTTTGCATGAATCCAATATTTGTTATAGTGTGATTATGTCAAGAAAATAATCATTCTAAATATGCAAGAACACAATCACACATCATCAAATATGCATATAGATTAATTAAACATTAGCATACTATTATAAAGTATTAATCCATATTCATATTCACAAAGTTATATCATATGGAAGATACAAAAAGTCAAGGTATTCAAGCAAACACATTTTCTTCCATGAAACTAAAGAATCCTATGCTCAATTTTCCATTCAAGATCTTAACCAATTATAAGCAATGAAAGATTCAAATAATAAATGCATGGATATTAATCAAAATACATATGTTCAAATTTGCATTTATCTTTGAGTGTTGGTGTTGTCATTAAGACCCTAGTTCTTTAAGTACAAGGATGATAAAGTTTTATGCATTTTAACATTTAGGATCCATTTACCATCACAAATTATAGGCCAATGACCATCACCAATTGTTGAATTTACATTTGAAATCAATCCACTAGATGTATAATGATCATGAAACCTAGTGTGGAATTGATAAGTCAAGCCAAGAGACATAATTCTATAAGCATGCTTGACTAAGATGAACAAAAGATATGAAAAACACTCATTATGCACAAGTTCATCAAATTCTTAAATTACACACAAATCAATGAAATAATTCTCAAAATTATGTTTAAGCATTCATTGAAAATATATTTCAAGATTTATTCAATTCTTGATCATCTTCAATGAGAAAACTGATTTTGCACTTGTGAGATCAAGAAAAATGATATGGATTGTTGAAAGTGATACCATTTGTTGGAAATGATATTAATTGATGAAGTTGAGGCATGATATCAATGAAGAATGATTTTTCATATATTACAGATCATCAAAAAGAACTTAAAACAATGAATTTTAAGTTGAGAAGAGAGAAAATATCAAAACAATGAAAAGTTCTTCTCAATTTCGATTGAAAACATGCAGGAGTGCCTTTTCTGGCCTGGGGGGATCGATCCTGCTACAGTGGGGATCGATCACTCATATGTTCCTGCAGATTCTGCAGTTGTTTTGACAGAAAATTCAACTTGTGAGGTACCAAAACTCCGTTTTTGAGTAATTTAAGTCCAAGTAAAGGTTTAAACATTTGTAAAACATGATTTTGGACTTGTATGAGTGAAAAATATGATTGAAAAACCATTTAACAATAGATTTTGCAATTTTGGAAGGATTTTCACCAATAAAAGCATTTTTGGCCTCAAAGGGGGTCATTTTGAGAGTTATGCATATTTTGGCCAAACCAATGCATTGAATTTTATAAATATGTCAAAACAAACTTGTTCACATAGATTTTAAGCATATATATCATTAAAGCATACATCTTGTGAACAACATGCCATGATTGTCAACATACAAGTTCTTCATTATTGCTCATGACATGGCATTTTGCATATATGACATATTTGACAACTTTTGAGCAACTAAATATATTATCTAAACATATCAAACTTGCTCAAACTACAGAAATTCAATAATCATTTCAAATTCACAAATCATGCTTTTCATCCAATCATCCAATGCATCAAGAACTATCCATCAACCACTCAAAAATCATTTTTCATGCCTTTTGATCAATCATTCAACTCACAAAGATTATCAATTCAACTCACAAAGATTATCAATCACATTTCTCATCAATGCACAAATAATCAAATAAAAGTTTTAAGGAGTAAAGAATTAAGCTTACAAAATTCCTTTGCTAGAGAATGCTTTGCCTTGAATAGTTGAATCCACCTTATGCCATTCTTTGAAGAATTGTTGTGACCTTGCCAAGGATGGATCCTCAAGCTTTTCCTTTTTCTCATTGGCACAAGCAAACTCCATGAGGATGTGTTGAGCATTTAAACTCCATTGTTCCATTGTATTCCCATGCTCTAACACTCCTACAATAAACACATTCAAGCATGCTTTGGTACCTAAATTTTCTTGGGTCCTTGAGAGTTAGTGCAAATAATTTTTGATCCTTTTGGGATCCATTTCAAGCTCAAATCATCATTATTTATTGCATGCTTTGGCACCCACATTTTCTTAACTACTCTTCCTCTAAATGTAGTTTTTCTATAAGTGCATGCTTGTGAAGAGTGTCCTATTCTATTGCAAAGTGAGCATGTAAGTGAAATGTTATGCACAGAATTTTTACATACAAGAAAATTCTTAAGATGAGTTTCCTTTTTATTTGCATTATATCCTAACCCATCTTTGTCAAAGAAGGCTCTTTGGGTCTCTAACATATGATCTAATTTTTGTTGACCCATATAAAACCTAGAAAATGAGTTATGCAAATTTGTATTCTTTTCATTCAACTCATTTATTTCTAGATTAGCTTCCTCTAATTTCTTTTGAAATGCTAACTTAGCATTCAATAGCTCATCATTTTCCATTTTTAATTTTGTGATCATTTTCTTGTATTTTGTGTTCATGCATTCAAATTCACTAGCTAGCTCATCAAAAGCATCTTGTAAATCATCATAAGAATGATCATTGCATTCACTAGAGCTAGGTTTCTCCTTTTCATCCTCAATAGTCAAAGAGCTAGGATTTGCCAATTTATCTTTAATATCTTCTAATTTCTTTTCTAGCTCTAATTTCACCTTGGTGAGTTCATCATTCTTTGAGCCTAGATCTTTTATTTTCTCCTCCAACTCAACATTTGTATTGATCAAAATTTCATTCTCTTTTCTAAATTTATTTAACTTTTTGTTATATTTTGCATGCATTGATTTATATTCATCACTTAGCTCATTAAATGCATCTTGAAGCTCATCAAATGAATATTCTTCTAAAGTTTGTGAGTTAGTCTCAAAATCATCACCTAGAGCCATTTATGATCGTTTTGCTCGATAGAAGTTAGTCTAAATTAATCTCGAGCCTAAGCTCTGATACCAATTGTTGGCTCTATAGGCTATACCAAGAGGGGGGGTGAATCGGTTTTTAACTACCCTTAAGCTCGTTTTGCGATTCTTCTAAATTCTCTAGCCTATTTGATTATTTTCTAAGTTCTCTAAGCTAGGCAAGCATGCAATCCAAGTTCAATGCAATAAACATAATATAATCGCAAATAAATAAAGAGAAGGGAGAGAGAGATTTACACAATCGATTTATAGAGGTACGGCTACCTTGCCTACGTCCTCTACCTTGAGACGCTCCCAAGGATTTTTCCAAAATTCACTATCTTTGAATTTGTATTACACTCCCTCTTTTTCAAGGCTCAAGAGAAACCTCTCTCTTTTTCTAGGCTCAAGAGAAACCTCACTCTTTTTCAAGGCTCAAGAGAAACCTCCCTCTTTTTCTTAGGCTAAAGAGAAACCTCCCCTTTTACAAGGAATGATTTGGTTTACAAGAGAAGTGATCAAAGAAGGCCTCTAGATAGGCAAGTGATTACAAAGATTAAGCACAAGTAAAAGCCTATACAATATTTGTGCTAAACAATACAAGAGATAAGTGAATGATAGAAGATGTAGACTTTGGAGCTCTTGATTTGTTGTTTGAGGCTTGAGGAAGATGAATAAGATGATGAAAGATGTTGCTTGATTGTTCCTCTTACTTTCTTTAGCTTCTAAGCCTCTATTTATAGTCCCTTGGATGTATTCTAGCCGTTGGGTGGAGCCAAATCTCGGATATTACCGTTGTCTCACAAAAACTAGCCGTTATAGGCTATTTTCGAGCAAAGGGATCGATCCCTTTCCATAGGGGATCGATCCCTTTTGTCTAGAATCTTGATTCTGGGCTTCAGGGACCTTGGGAAAACTTTCTGCCAAAAAGGGATCGATCCTGCTACAGTGGAGATCGATCCTTTTCTTCCAGAGGGCATTTTTCCTGCATTTTTGGGTTAGAAATGATATGACCTTTGATCCTAATTCAAACCAAAACATTTATAAGCTTTAAGGGAGTTTTTCTTGACTTTCTCAGATAAAAACATGGTCTAAACATTCATCAAGTGATTTTCTAAAATGTTTATAAAGAATTAAAACCAATAAGAATATGCATCATTAAATCATGGTCTTAATGTTTGATATGAACACTTGAAATGTATTGAGAAAATCATGTGTGATAAGGCAAATTTACAATATGAATTAAAACATTAAAGCTTACTTAAGTTTTTGTCATTTCAAAATATATATTGCAATTTAAAGCTAACAAAAATATAAAAGTTAGTGTGCTATAATTCATGTCAATGCGTCAAATTTTACAATTTTTGTTCAAACCCATATAATTTTTTGTTAAAACTCTATATTTTTCACATCTTCTTTCATATTATTTTTGTATTATGTCTTTGTTGAGGTATTTTTTAGGTCTCAATGGTAGTTTTCTAAGGAGGTGGTGTTGGGCAAGCAAGTTGTTGTAGTTTTGGGTCCTGCGATGAGGAATGAAAGGTTAAGGGTCGTCGAAGTTAGGGTTTCGAGTTGTATTAAGTTAGTGTTTGCTTGAAATGAACTAGAAGAGAAAGAAGAAGAAGAGAGCTTAAGATTAAAAAGAAGAAAAGAAACTCAAGGGTGATGAGAGAGTGAATGAGTCTGTGTGTAAGTATGTTCTCGAGGTTTCCCTTTATACTTGTGTGTGTTTACCTTAGTGCTGAATCCTATTACCCTACAAAGTGAATAGTTAGAGCTGTCAAGCTAATCAACATGACAATCAAAAGAAGTGATAAAGAATTATATCATTTTCATATTTTCTTTCATATTATTTTTGTATTATGTTTTTGTTGAGGTATTTTTGGGTCTTAATGATAGTTTTCTAAGAAGGTGGTGTTGGGCGAGTAAGCCATGTAGTTTTGGCTCCTGTAATGAGAAAAATAAAGTTAAGAGTCAACAAAGTTAGGATTTCAAAGTGCATACTAACGCTTAAATCATTGTTTTCTTGAAATGATTTATTTTTCAAATACAAACTAAAGCAGAAAGAAGAAGAGAGCTTAAGATTGAAAAGAGGGAAGGAAACTCAAAAGTAATTAGAGCATAAATGAATTCGTGTGAGTGTGTTCTCTGAGATTTCCTTTTATACTTATGTAAGGCCCCGGCCCGTCCGCCGTCCACCATTACATTGTAAGGCACCCGACCCAGTCACACAGCAAGGTCTCCCCTTACATTCATGAGAGTGGCGATCGCCAACACTTACCAACGTATTGTCCTCTTTGCCGGTCGCCCACCTCAAGGCTTTATTCCCCCACTGGGACGCGTCATTCCAAGTTTGAACCCAGGACCTCATAAGTACAAGGGTTCTACAAGCATCATACCATTTGGACAATTGTAGAACCCTTATACTTATGAGGTCCTGGGTTCAAATTTGGAATGACGCGTCCCAGTGGGGGAATAAAGCCTTGAGGTGGGCGACCGCCAAAGAGAACAATACGTTGGTAAGTGTTGGCGATCGCAACTCTCATGAATGTAAGCGGCGACCTTGCTGTGTGACTGGGTCTGATGCCTTACAACGTAATGGCGGACGGCGAATGGGCTGGGGTCTTACAACTTATGTATGTTTATCTTAGTGTTGAATCCTATTACCTTATAAAATGCAAAGTTGCAAGTGCCAAGTTAATCAATGTGACACTCAAAATGAATAATGGAGAATTGACTTTTGCAGCCAGAGGTCAACCTTGAGCAATTGTGGACTTTATGCTTGGCTTGCTACCTAGCACTGTCAAAATGGGTTAAGGCCTGTTAGGCTGGGCTAGCCTGGCCCATTTATTCAGGGTTTGGATTTCATTTTGCAGCCCATTTAAGAAAGAGGGCTTTTTGGCCCAGCCCATTTAGGCTCCAACCTAAATGGATTTAGCTTGAGCTTAAATAAGCCAACCCGTTTAATTTTTTAATATTTTTAATTATATTAAATTTTTTTATTTTAATTATTTATGTGTTTAACATTTTAATCAAAGTAAAATATATAAAATTAATTCTATTTAGTATTACTAATTTACTTCAAACCAACCTAATAACTCACAACCTCTTACACATACTAGTTGGAAGGGGAAGAGTACATTTGTTTTAAGTGATGTAAGTTCATTTTTGTTTTTTAAGAATATACTTTATTTTAAATTTTCTTTTGTAATGACAATTAATTTATTTTGAAATATCTAAGGATATAGGCTGTCAAAAGATTTGAAACTATTTAAGTGAAAGAACTAAAATCTCAATTAGATCTTTATTTGGAAGAGCTAAAGATTATGGATTGCTTGGTTGAAAATTTAAATGTGCTGCAACAGTAGAAAGATCATAAGCCAAGATTTTCAAAGCTTGCAAGTATAGTTTGTGTGATATCTTGAGCATTCCAATAACAACAATAGCATCAGAGAGTTTTTTTAGTATTGCTTCTTGTGTTTTAAATAAGTATTGAAGTTCTCTAAATCATGAGAACGTGAAAACTTTCATTTGCATCCGAAATTGGATTCTTGGTTTTGAAGATAATGTTATTAATTAGTTGACAAATTTTAATCAATTCATAAGTTTAATTCTTGTAAATGACAAAGTTGAAAAAGAATTGATTGAATGTGATTGACACTATGAAGGAGATGAATGGACATGGATCTATTTATCATGTTTTTGATTTTTAATATTGTTGAGACATGTTTTTCAGTATCTAGGTTTGTTAAAACAATTTATATTATGCTTGTTAAACTATTAATATGTAATGTTCAAATGATGTTGAAGATTTGATAGATTTGATGTGAATTTATTTAATGTTTGTTTAATATTTATTTTAAATTTTACTTGTTTATTTACTAAAAATGATATTTTAATATAAAATTTAACTTTTTAAAATTTTTTATATGGGTTGGCCCATTTAAGCCCTTAGCTCTTAGGACCGAATATGAATTTACATTTTTAGATCCATTTAATAAAAAAACTTTTTGGTTCGGCTCATTTTGACAGCACTATTGCTACCGATTAGAATCGAACTGCTTATGGGCCTAACATGTTTAAAATTATGTCTAAATAAAATAGATTAAAAAATTGAGACATATGGATGTCCATACGTAGCAATATGTAAAATTCTAAGGTTAATTACTTTTATAAAAAAAAAAGTCAAAATTTTAACCAAAAACAATTAAAATTTCTGAAACTATATTTCTCAAAAGGCTTAATAGCCAAGTAAGCCCTCAACCTTTAGCCAAAATGGAATTCTGCCCTCAACGTTTTATCGCATGGAATTCAGTCCATAAACTTTTACTTCAGTGGAAATAGACCAAATCTGTTAAATGACACTAACTGCTGTTAGTTTTGCATACTTGGCAGGCCACGTGGCAGCCATTTAAGCTATCCACGTCAACTGCCACGTATGCAAAACTAACGGCAGTTAGTGTCATGTAACAGATTTTGACTTAATTGCATAATTGTAAAAGGTTGAGGGTTTATTTTCACTGAAATAAAAGTTTATGGACTGAATTTCATGCGATAAAACGTTGAGGGCAAAATTCCATTTTGGGCTAAAGGTTGAGGGCTTATTTGGCTATTAAGTCATTCTCAAAATAATAAAAAAAACGTTATTTTTATTCTTTCAGATTTCATCTTTTACAAATCGGGAGAAGATACCCTACTTCACCGACCCATGATAGGCAAGTAGACATCAATCAGCTCCTTCCACGTAACTCCTCGATGGCATCCTCCTACGTAGCTAAGTCGTGGGCGCTGCCTCTTCCATGTCCATGCCTTCGCCTCATTAGTTCTATCTCTTTCTGGTTTCAAGTCACCCACCGTCATTTCTTTCTTTCCTTTTGAAAAAAAAAATTCGATCGCATTAATTTTTTCACTGATCCTTTCATTTTCGTTTTAATGCGCCAAACTTTTTAAAGCACGTGATTGGTTTGCGTCATTTCAATTTCTTCTTCTTGTACTAAAAAGGTATATATCTATCCCTTCGCTTTATCTGGTTGTCTTTTGGCTTTGTTGAAACAACATCAATAAAAAGGAAAACCCCAGTGAAAGAGGCAAATCGGTTTGGGTATGTTTTAATGTTTTTGTGTTTTGCTGCATTGTTTTATGGCAACCGGTTTCTGGGTATTCATTTTTTTATGCTTTTCTATTGGAAAATGTGATTTTTTTATTGTTTTGGGGTTAGTTTTTGGATGATCGTTTGATTTATGAGTGCCCAAGTTGATGTTGGTTTGATCAGGTTTTCGTTTAGAGCTGACGCTGAAATTTGTTAAAAGTTTTGATTTTTTTTTTTTGTAAAATACTAAAATTACAACAAATATTGATTTGTAAAGTTTTAAACTATTTTCTGCAAGCGGATTTTTGCTTGATTTTTGGATGATATTTTTGTGTTTGGAATTGATTTAGATTCAGTTTTGAGTAATTGGGTTTTTGTCTTAAGTAAAAGATCAATGGTGATTTCCTAGTTTTAAAATGATGATAAGAGTGTAGGTTTTGCAGCTTGGATGAATCTGATATTGCAGTGCATTTTTACTTAGATGATGGATTACACTTAGTTTTTAATGTTATAAGCATGCAATTTACCTATGGATACTTATCAGTTGAGGTCTGCTTCGTGTTATGTAATTGATGAACTAGAATTTTTGAGGTTGTGATAAAATTGAAATGAATTATTAATTCTATCATACCTTATGATTTCCCATTTTATGGGATTGTTGTTTCTTGTTGTTCTAAACCATATGGTTATCCATTTAAAGAAATGTATCTTGCTTTTTGTGGGTATGATATATTTTGGTTGGAAATTTGGAGATTTTAGCTAAGGGTTGTATTGATGATTAAATAAAATATCGTGAATAATGGTTTGATAGGAGAGGGTTTCTTTTTTGCATGGGAAAAGAATGCCAGATTTGAGAGGTGGAATTCGACGATCGAAGAGGATCAATGACAACCAGGAGAGCCCTGCTGCCTTAGTTCCAACTGCTAGGCGTGGTGCTGGTAATAACTCTTTTCATTTTTATCTTTAAATTTTTTGTGTTTTTATCAATTCAATTTACCCGTTGTTTCCTTGTATAACTTGAATCCATGATCAGCTAGTAGGGGTAGAGGTAGAGGGCGCAGAGCAATGAATCAGGATGACAATGGCAAGCTTGTTGGTCCTGGTGCCTGTGGCAGGGGTTGTGCTATAAACTTTCCACTGAGGCAGGTAGTTGAGAAAAGTGCAGAAAGATTGGTTGCTGTTGAGGAGGAAGGAAGCAGTAATCCACTTCCTGAAAGGGTACTGATTTTCTCTGTTATTAATCTGCCTTCTGGGGTCATTAGTTTGCTGTTGTTATACTGGAATGATAATGGATAAGTTTCAAGATTAGTGGTGGGGATGTGGTAAATGACCAGACAGGCCTAAGCAACCACTTAAACTAATCCTACTTCCCCTTATCAAGAAAACAAGACACTTTTTCTAGTTATACATGATTTCATATGTTGTCTATGGTCAAAATTGGACCTCTTATACTCAATTTTTAATCTTCAAATTTCACATGCCAAGCATTTTCAAGTGATATGTACTAATGTTCCATCTGCTTCTCCTTTGGCAGGTACAGCTTGGTAACTCTCCTGCGTACAAGTTAGATAGAAAGCTGGGTAAAGGGGGTTTTGGGCAGGTTTATGTTGGGAGAAGGATATCTGGTGGTACAGGGTGTAGTGGACCTGATGCCTTTGAGGTTCTATTTCATTTGTTCTCCAGTGAACCTGAACAGAATTCAGTGGAAGTTGAGTCTGGTGCTAATATCATTATCCTGCTTCATTTTGCAGGTTGCTTTGAAATTTGAGCATCGAAATGGCAAAGGATGTAGTTCTGGTCCTCCTTATGAGTGGCAAGTGTACAGGTATGGCATATTTCATTCTTGCAGTCATTTGAACTTCAAATTTTAGGACCTAATTTGTTTTCATGTCTAAAATTATCATTCAGCACTCTTAATGGTTGTTATGGACTGCCCTTGGTTCATTACAAAGGTCAACTAGGAGACTACTACATACTTGTGAGTTCCTCAATAAAGAATTTCAAATCCACTGTTGTATTTTGAAAAAGGATAAAAAGAAAGTCTTTATTGATGTTTCCTTGAATCTTGTGAATCTAGGTCATGGATATGCTTGGTCCAAGTTTATGGGATGTTTGGAACTCAAACAACCAGATGTATGAAACTATTATTCTCTCTTTCTTCTCCCCCACCCCCCCCCCCCCCCCCCCCCCCCCCTATTCCTTCTCATTCTTTTAAAGTTATCCTCAGTTTTCCTAAAATTATATGCTTTGAATTTTTTGCATATAAAACTTTGATTCTAGTATATCTTGTTGTTTTTGATCTTGTTATAGGCTGACAGAAGAGATGGTTGCTTGTATAGCAGTGGAGGCAATATCAATTCTTGAGCAGCTTCATCTGAAAGGGTACTTCGAAATTGTTGCATTCCATTTTTCCCCCACTTCTTTTAGTGCTTGTTGTAGTTGTCCACATTTCTTTTCTCCACTTCAGTTTTGTACATGGAGATGTTAAGCCCGAGAACTTTTTGCTTGGCCAGCCTGGGACCTCGAATGAGAAGAACTTGTATCTAATTGATCTCGGTTTGGGTATGGCTACTTTCCTCTCTTTATATATTGGAGATGCTTCCTCTCTTTATATATTGGAGATCCTTTACTATTTTAAGCATATATTGTGGAATGGCCTATAATTCTTGATCCTTTTCAGCTTCAAGGTGGAAGGAGGCAACTTCTGGACGGCATGTTGATTATGACCAAAAGCCTGATGTGTTTAGGTAACCAAGTCTAAGCAATAAAGTTGCTTTTGTTATGTTGTGAACATGAAAAATTTTCAGAGAACTTCCATATTGTTTTTTTGTTTTATTAAGTAGCTAGCATAATTTTCTGAGTCTACTTGCCTGTTATTACATCAACTGAAGGAAGGCAAGAATTTGAATCTTTAGATTGCCAATTTCAATTTATTGTTATTTTAGGGGAACTGTACGATATGCAAGTGTGCATGCTCATTTGGGTAGGACAGGGAGTCGAAGGGATGACCTTGAGTCTTTGGCTTATACACTCATATTTCTACTTAGAGGAAAGCTTCCCTGGCAAGGTTACATTGTAAGTTTATTCAACTATTCCACTGTATTTTCCTATTAGAACTTTGTAGCTTAATTGTTGTCTTTTGCCATTATTGTGTTGTGCTTTGATGTATTTTGGGCCTGCAGGGGGAGAACAAAGGATTTCTGGTTTGCAAGAAGAAGATGGGAACTTCTCCTGAGATGCTTTGTTACCTGTGTCCTCCTCCTTTTCAGCAGTTCCTCGAGATTGTGACCAATATGAAATTTGACGAAGAACCCAATTACTCAAAGCTCATTTCCCTTTTCCATAATAGCATAGATTTCACCTCATCAATACATCCTATCCAAATTGATGGAGCTATTAAGGTTGTTACCTGGCATTTTATCATGTCTTGAGCCAATTCCTTTTCTTAAATAGATTTTTTATTTAGAATTTGTTGTAAATCTTTGATGCATTAGGCGGGTCAAAAAAGGGGAAGATCACTTGCTGAGTTGGAAGATGGTGAGCAGCCTAAGAAGAAAGTTCGGCTAGGTTCTTCTGCTTCTCAGTGGATCTCAATCTATAATTCCAGAACTTCGATGAAGCAGAGGTAAAAATTCTCTTCAAAACGAAGGATGTTGTATTTTGTATAAGCTGCCATTCTCTAGGAGTGCTTTTGTGTGTTTTGGCTGCTTCATATGCTTCACAAATCATTTGAATGGGGCAATGCCCTTATGGAAAGATAACTTTTGACCACTCTTGATGAAGGGAAAGTGAAATTAGGATATCATTGCTAGAATTTCCCGCTATCTGGTGTGCAAAATTTCTTGGCAGCAGACGACTTTAGAAGTGAATCCCATCTTCGTTGAGAAACTACATTATGTTGCGATGCCAGCCTATGCAACACCCCCAATGCCCACCCCACCCTGCAAAAAAGAAAAAAAAAGAATTAGGAAATGAAAAGTAAGAAAGTCATGGAAGCAAATCGTGGCTGCTTTTTAGAATTGATATCTCCTGCCATTTTTTGTAGTAGATTCTTCTTCCTTGTTGTCAAGAATTCGCGATACTTATTGCAGGTATCACTACAACGTTATGGATTCGAGACTCTACCAGCACGTGGAGAAGGGAAAGGAAGATGGCTTGTATATTAGCTGTGTAGCATCATCATTGAATCTGTGGGCCGTTGTTATGGATGCAGGGACAGGGTTCACATCTCAGGTTTATGAGTTATCACCAATCTTTTTGCATAAGGTAGAAATAACGGCTCATTATCAGCTTTTTAGTTTCATTATTCTGATGAGCGAAGTCTCAGTAAATTTATCCTTCTTACTAATTAAATGACCAGGAGTGGATAATGGAGCAGTGGGACAAGAATTACTACATCACTTCAGTTGCCGGTGCATCCAATGGAGGTGCACTGGTTGTTATGTCAAAGGGTAATCAAAGCTCTTTTGACATTCTTGTTTGCCTTAATTTTTCAAGTATTTATGTTTGAAATATAAATTATCCAAAAGGTTGAGCTGTTTCATAAGATTTAAGTTTGTATATTTTGTGTGGCGGTGTATGGCAAACTGATAAGGCTGTGGACCTGTAATTTCTGGTTACTGCAGTTCAGCTCGAGCTAGGTTGTGAGATTAGGACAAATAGACAAATTCTTATGTCATGATTATCATGTTGATCAATCAAATCTCCATTAACTATATTTGGCAATTATGTTGTAAAAGTGCCATGCTGGTAATGCTGATATTCCTTTTCTCCTTATTGCTACTAAAGGTACTCCCTACACGCAACAGTCCTACAAAGTTAGTGATGTTTTCCCATTCAAATGGATTAATAAGAAGTGGAAAGAAGGCTTCTCTGTGACCTCAATGACCACTGCAGGCAGCAAATGGGGTATTGTCATGTCACGGAATGCAGGCTATCCTAGTCAGGTTGTCCATTTCCAGCCTAATAATACTCACTTCTATGATACTGCAGCCATTGCTTACATCTTTTTTGACTAGGTTGTTGAACTTGATTTCCTTTATCCAAGTGAGGGCATTCATAGAAGATGGGAAAAAGGATATCGGATTACATCAGCAGCAGCTACAGAGGACCAAGCTGCATTCATACTTAGCGCACCCAAGAGAAAATCACAAGATATAATGCAAGAAACTCTGCGTACATCTGCTTTTCCTAGTACCCACGTAAAGGTAATCTAATTTCACATTATTTTTCTTCCTTATGGATGTATGATATTACCTATATCACTTTCTTGGGTGTTTGAAGAGGTCTCTCTGCCTTTCAGTGATATGGGTTTTATTATCTTTCAAACTGTGAAACTTGACTTGAAAACTTCTTTATGATGTCATTGCCATGCAACCTAGTGAACCGCACTGCAATAACATTTATTGTAAGTGTCCTTTAGGTTAGAAATGAACTAAAATAGTACAATTTATTTTTTGTGTATTTAATTGAAGAAAGTTATGGTTCCTTAATCTCAACCATGGATGTAAATCCAGTTTAGCTTCAAATTGTCAAGGCATTGCCTGCTGGTAGAATTTATTTTATACAATATAATTTCTTATAATTTTCAATTGCTAATTACTAAGAATGTAAACTTTTATATAATTATATGATTTATCCCGTACCAGCTAATGATTCTTGCTTTTATCTGTTTTGCAGGACAAATGGTTGAAAAATCTGTATATTTCATCCATTTGCTTTGGGAGGACAGTGTCCTGAAGTTTGGAAGAAGCAACTGCAGTTACAAGTAGAAGGCAGGTAAACTATTCTGATCTAGCCCTGTGTAGTCAACCAAACCTTGAAATTAGAATGCTTAATGAGTATTGTGAGGATTCCATTTTTCTTGCGCCTTTCCTCTTGATAATACTTGATGATTTGAAACAAAATTTTCCGTACATATTATCATGATTTTACTTTCATCCTTTGATTATCTAGCATAAATTAGATCATGTTTGTCTATTTATTTAGTTAATGCATTTTTTGCCATGCCCTGTTGTATTCTAGATGCCAGAAGATAAGTGTCTTGGATAATAACTCTAATATCACTTAGTACAATATCTGAATTTCTTGTGCAAACTGCATGTTCTTGAAATGTAACATCATACTGATAATTGTAGAAGGTAGCTTTGAACCTGCAAAGAGATTAGCGAATCTCCATTTATGAATTTTTATCACCAAAAATCCTATGGTTGAATATCTGCAGCTTTAGTATCAAAACTCTGTTGCAAAATAATTCTATATATTAAAATAACACATTGCATTACTTTGCCTGGATTGTGCATTTATCAAATTGTTCACTGTTTACAGACTGATTTGCATGTTTGGCATTTTTATTATGTAAACTTGTTTTGAAGTTAAACTTTGTGGTGGTTTCAATAGACATTCTGCTTGTTGGCTGCCGCTATGGAGGATGGTGAAAGAAAGTGTTGGAGTTGCACAAAGATGCAGCTCTTTGTGTGTGGCAGTCACCTTTTAGTATATAGAAAGCTTGAAGCGGGCAGAGTATCATTTGTTTTTTCTTGAGACAATGCAGGGCGTTTCAAAAACTCCCAAGTTTGTTGTAAAGTGCCCGAAGGATGAGGAATGTAAATGATACAGACAGACTATCAGAGAAGGTTTTGCAATGGCTGAAATCATCCTGAAACTTCATGGTTGTACTTTGTAACTACGTACAAAATTCAAGGAACAACTTTTAATATTTCCCTCACTGAAATTTAATTATCATTCTCACTTATATTTTTTTAAGTATTAACAGAGTATCCAAAGTGTCGTAATGATTTCATTCGGAAACTTGATTGCTTGAGGAATTTGAAAGCATTTAAAAACAAGGGAGTCGTTATCAATTTTTTTTTGTTGGGTGTAATTGGTCACCTAAAAAAATATTCATCTTTTTAATAAACTTTTTAAAATAAGTTTTATTGAAAAAACAACTTTTTGGTATGCAAAAACACAAAAATAGGGTTCGAGAATATGGTTACGTGTTGGGAAGGATTAATACCCTCACAACGTTCGTTAAACAACAGTAGCATTTTAATCATGTGTTATCTTTTAATTTTAATAAAAAAATCTTGTTTAATATTTCTTCGTCTTTTTGTTATACAATTTACTTGGCTTATTACAAAGAAATATGTATGTTTGATTAAAAACTATTTTATATATATATATATATATATACATATATTAAAAAATTTTCATTTTGAAAATAAAATTGAACCCTTTTTATTAAAAAGTTAAATCAAATATTTCAATACTTTCGGTAATATTTTAAATAACTTTCTCACTTAGAGATTTCTTAAAAATTATTACTTGCAATTTCTACATACTCTCATCTTCGGTAGGGCTCACATTATTTTTATAATTGATTAAAAATTATTATATATATTTTTCTTAAAAAAGTTTCATTTTGAAAATAAGCATGAACCTCTTTTATTGAAAGATTAAATCAAATATTCCAATACTTTTGGTAATATTTGAGATAATTTCTTCACCTAGAGATTTCTTAAGAATCGCTACTTGCGATTTCTATAGATTCTCATCCTCGGTAGGGCTCACGTTATTTGTATAATTGATTATGGATGTGTATGATGTTAACAAAAGATGTATAATGCATATGGATTTATAAAAGGAACTTTATATATTTTGATTTTTTTAATAGAACTCACAATATTGAAAAGTTTATCTAAATGTTCCAATACTTTGGTAACATTTAGTTAACTCTTCTCATCTAGAGATCAGTTAGGATTAAGAATCACTACTTGTGATTTCTGTAACATCTCATCAACGAACTTTCGAAAATAATGCAAAAAAAATGGATGATACTATACATGAATTACCATTTATTTTCAATTCATTCTATTATTAATTCCATCACTTAGTTATTTTTTTTTACATTATTTGTTTTCATGAAGAACGATTTATTCATCATTTTATTTTATAAATGTAAATCCTTTTATTGAAAAATTATATCATATACTCCAATACTTTGGTAATATATGAAAAATTTCTCTCACCTAGAGATATTCGAAGAATCACTACTTGTGATTTCCACGATATCTCATTATCAAGGACAAAATCAATGCAAAGTATATAAATATACATTACATGTTTACTTGATCTCCGATTCGTTATATTGTTTATTTATCAATTTATCATTTTTTATCTCTATTTATTTTCGATTATTTCATTCTATGAAAATTGCTCATTATTATATATACGTATTTTTTAATAATAAACATGAATCCGCATGTTGAAAAATTATCCCAAAAATTTCAATACTTCGGTAATAATTGAGAAATTTCTCTCACCTAGAGATTTTCGAAAAATCTCTACTTGCAAATTTTACGAAATCTCATCATCTTCACATTTGTTTTTATTATATTGATATTGTTAGCTTTAAATTGACATATATATTTTGAAATGACAAAAACTTAAGTAAGCTTTAATGTTTTAATTCATATTGTAAATTTGCCTTATCACACATGATTTTCTCAATACATTTCAAGTGTTCATATCAAACATTAAGACCATGATTTAATGATGCATACTCTTATTGGTCTTAACACTTTATAAATGTTTTGAATATTTTAGAAAATCACTTGATGATTTCTTGGACAATATTTTCATTTGAGAAAGTCAAGAAAAACTCCCTTAAAGCTTATAAATGTTTTGGGTTGAATTAGGATCAAAGGTCATATCATTTCTAACCCAAAAGTGCAGGAAAAATGCCATCTGGAAGAAAAGGATCGATCCCCACTGTAGCAGGATCGATCCCTTTTTGGCAAAAAGTCTTCCCAAGGTCCCTGAAGCCCAGAATCAACATTCTGGACAAAAGGGATCGATCCCCTATGGAAAGGGATCGATCCCTTTGCACGAAAATAGCCTATAACGGCTAGTTTTGTGAGATACAACGGTCAGATTCAATCTTGGCTCCACCCAACGGCTAGAATACATCCAAGGGACTATAAATAGAGGATTAGAAGCTAAAGAAAGAAAGAGGAACCACTCAGCAACTTCAAATCTCATATTCCTCAAATCTACAAGCCTCAAACAACAAATCAAGAGCTACAAAGTTTCATTTTCTATCACTCTTATATTCCTTGTATAGAATAGCACAAATCTTGTATAGGCTTTTTCCTTGTGCTTAATTTCTGTAATCACTTGCCTATCTAGAAGCTTTCTTTGATTACTCATTTGTAAACTCATTTCATTCCTTGTAAAGGGGAGGTTTCTCTTGAGCCTTGAAAAAGAGGGAGGTTACTCTTTAGCCTAGAAAAGAGGGAGGTTTCTCTTGAGCCTAGAAAAGAGAGAGGTTTCTCTTGAGCCTTGAAAAGAGGGAGTGTAACAAATTCAAGGATAGTGAAATTGGGAAAATCCTTGGGAGCGTCTCAAGGTAGAGGACGTAGGCAAGGTTGCCGAACCTCTATAAATCCATTTCTCTATCCTTTCTCTCTTTACTTTCTTGCAATTATATTTGTGGTTATTGCATTGAATTTATATTGTATAATTGCCTAGCTAAGAGAACTTAGAAAACACTCAAATAGGCTAGAGAATTTAGAGAAACCGAAAAACGGGCATAAGATTAGCTAAGAACCGATTCACCCCCCCTCTCGGTATAGCCTATAGAGCCAACAGATATGTTACATATAATTAAACTATATTAAATTACATCCTTATCTTATTATCTCACTTTTATCTAAATTTTTTTATTATATTTTATGTTAGCATTATTATTATTATCTTCATATTTTCTTATTTAACTTATTCTAATAAAAAAACATTATATTATTTTTTTATTGAAGAATTTAAACCGCATATCTCAATACTCTGGTGATATTTGGTAAAATTCCCCTCACCTAGACATTTTCGAGGAATCGCTACTTGCGAATTCCATAAAAATTTTGTCATTGGTGATTCGTATTTATTTTACCTAAATGGCTCGATTATTTTACCATCATTCATTTTTTTATTTTTGTTTAGTTTCATTAATTTAATTAATTCATTAGATTATTCCCTTCTTATTATTAAAATTCTATTATTGTATATTCCTTTATTTGTTTTATTGTAATTAATTTTTATTACTATTCTTTACTTTACCATTATCTCCTCTTTTATTGGCTTAATTAGCCTCTTTTTTTTATTAATTTCTTTTTAACTATTTTTTATTTATTAAAATTTCTCCATTACCTATTTTTATTTATCTAGTTATTTTTAAATTAATATTTTTTCTAACTATGCTCTATTTATTATAACTAAATATATATTGTCATTATATTTTCTCTTAAAATAAATATGAATATAATATTGAGAAATTATACCGAATATCCCAATACTTTGGTAACATTCGATAAGTTCCTCTCACCTAAAGTTTTTCGAAGAATCGCTACTTGCGATTACTATGAAAACTTATCATCGGAAATCATATTTATTTTAATTAATGTTTTTTTACTACACATTTTGAAACCTAGCAATTTGCCTAGTATTAAGAAAAATTACATTAAAAAAATTAATTGTTACTTTTTTTTAGGAAGTGTATAATTTTATTATTGAAACTAATCTCATGCAATTAAATAAATTATTATAAATCCTAAGCTATTTTGCATGCAAATAAATATGCATTTTTACCATGAAAATATATTAGAAACACAAGAAATAAATCATCTAACAAAAAAAATAAATGAATAAATAAATAAATAAATAAATAAGTGGAGTGAAGGTATACCCAAACTGATTTGGGCTCAGAACCCAAAGAAAAAACTTTTCAATGGCCCAGAAGGACAGCCCAAGATTTGCTCCACGCGGGATTAGGCCTAGACAGGGATGTGGGCTGAAGCGGGTCAAATGCTAGGCAGAACGACAGGTCAAAAGTCGGATCGCGCGAATCCCAGGCTTCCAAAACACACCGTTTTAAGCTTTTATAAAAGGCCACTTTTTTTTCAATCATTCATTTTCACCAGTTTCTCAAATAAAAACTTCCAAAAATTCTCCCAACTCTCTCGAATGCCAAGAGGCTGCCACCATGCTGACCGTCGTGCTCCAGTCGCTGGTGATCTGCCCGAGGCCCTAAAAATACTCCCCTCGTCTTCCTCTAACTAGATTCGGCCACCATTTTCCCCAAAAATCCTCCTAAGCCTCCAGATCTGACCAAAACCGAAACCCTTTTCCTTTTTAAAATTTTTTTTGTTTTTTTTAATGTTGTAACTGCTAGTGTTTAAGCTTTAAATCCCTTTTTCTTAGATCTAGGACAATGGTTTTTGGCTGGGTTTTAGATCTGAAACCCAAACTTTTTAGTTTTGGATTTCAGAGTTTGGGTTTCAGATCTAGTTTTGTGGGTTTCGAGTTTGAGTCCTGGTTTTCGAGTTTGTTGTTTTGTTTTTTTTTTTTGGGTTGTAATGCCAGGTAGGGGGCGGTGTCTAATGCTTTTGGGCATTCGGCTTAGGGAATGAGGCAGAGGGTTGTATGGTGGTTTTGGGCTAGGCAATGGTTTTCTGTTTTTGGGTTTCCAAGATGATGAATGGAGGGTTTAATTTTGAGAGGCAGAGGAATTGGGCTGGGGTTCTGGATTCTCAATGGTGGTTCGGTGGTGGCTTGGTGATGGCTTGGTGTTTCGGTGATGAGAATGGTGTCTTGATGGTGGTGAATGGTGGCTGTTCGGGTAGTGATGGGATGAATGGTAGAGTTTCTGCCAATTTTTCTGAGTGTCCAAAGTCTAGAAAAAATCCTTTCTGCCTGAATCATTTAGGTCTTTTTAAACCGATTCAGAAGCATCGTTTAATCCAATGTATACATCTAGGTTCTGAATATTGTCTTTAGGTCACCGGTAGGGACTGTCATATATTGGATAGGTTGCGTTTGAACGGTGGATTTGGTGAATTTTCAATGAAACCGGTAGCTGGAAACAGAGGTTTCAGCCTAAACCAGCAGCTGATCAATGGAGTTGGTGAACTTTCGGCCAGCTGGTTAATGGGAATGTATTTCCATTAAATGTGATTGTTAGAAATAATAATAATAATAATAATAATAATAATAATAATAATAATAATAATAATAATAAGTAAATAAAATGAGAATAAATAAAATTTGAAATAAAAATAAATAAATGCAATACTCAATTTCAGCCTATTTTGCTTTTGGGCCTTGAAACCTGAATTTTGGTTTGGATTTGAAAGTCTAAATTGGGCTTATTTAATTAGACTTTTTTCTTATAGTCTAATGAATGGGGTTTGGGTCCTATTAATCTTTAAAACAAATTGATTAAAATTAAATTATTAAATCTATTCAAGAAAACAAAAAAAAAACAAAACAAAAAGGGATTTACTCAAAGCGAATCGATTATCGAACAGTCTCCAATTCAAGTTTATTCAAAAGATCATTTATCATTTCGGACAAAATTGGATGTCTACACAAAGTATGAAATTTTTTTAGGTTTATAAGGATATATAAGGGAAGAATAAGAGAATTGAATTTTGAACCTAGTTGTTTTTAAAGAGGGATAATAAATGTTAGATTAAGTTTTAATTGTTTGAAAAGTATGAAATTTAACATAACAACTATCTAAAAAGGCTGAAGGGTCAAAAACCTTTGAAAAACAAATGATTTTCGCAATTGAGCTTCTAATTTTTTTTTTTGCAATCAATTTAGTTTTTACATTTCAATTTTTACTTAATTAAGTCTTTTTATAGGTGGACATCATTAAAATCGTTTGGAAACTATTAAATCCGTACAGTACACATAGCTAAAAAAATAATAGGCCTAATAATTTTCATTCAAGTAAGGGTTCAATCAAGTGAAATTGGAAATACAAGGATTCAATTAACTGTACAAAAAAAGATAGAGACTCAATTGTGAAACTTTTTATTATTCGATGGTTTTTTTGACCATTTAACCATAAAAAAATTGATCGCAGGTATGTTTCAGCGTGAGATATGGTAGTTTTTTTTTTTAAGTTTAATATACACTAAAATTGTCCTATTCTTTTTGTACAACACTAAATTGTCTTTGAGAGCGAGATAGGTTAAGCCTCTATGATATATTAATTTTATAATCAATCCACTTCCCTTACCTTAAAGTAAATTTTTTGTATGCATGTTTTGTGTTCTATGATTGATCAATTTATAAAATCAATCCACTTCCCTTACCTTAAAAGTAAATTTTTTGTATATATATTTTGTGTTCTATGATTGATCAATTTTTATAATCAATCCATCTCCCGTACTTTAAAGTACATTAGTTGTATATATTATTTGTGTTTATGTTGTATAAAATAGATAAATGATTATGTTAAAATTCGTGACTATATGATGATATGTCGAAAATAATATAATTTTTTAATTTTTGTTAGACTTATATATAGTTTTTATTAAGATTTAGTTTATATTTTTTTAATGTCATTTTTTTATTGTATATGGTTTCTTTTATGGATGAGAAAATTGAAAAATTGACTCAAACATGAGGTTTTGGATCAATTTGGTTTAGATAAAACAAAATTCAATTTGGATTTGGATTTGATTTTGCTATCATTAAATCAATTACTTTCTGTTTAGTTCTAAAACAGATTATATCCAAATATATTGTTATTTAATATTTTGTAATTTTTACTATTTATATAGAAAAACTCAAGTTTTATATTTAATTTAAAAGCAAAGAAAATTTTGAAATAAAGCTTAAAGTTGCTTAAACCCAAAAATCCAAATGATTGATGTGAACCAATTTGCATGAACTTAAATCAAATAGGATCAAATATTTTGTTCTATTAAGACTAAATACAAATCACAATTCACAAAATAAAATAAAAACCCTCTTAAATTGGATCTGATCAAAAAATTGTAAAAGTTCTTACCAATGTCCAGATAGGTCGGGTGGGCTTTGATTGTTGTCCTCTCGCTCAAATTTTTAAGATTTTATACCCTAACTCGGTTCATTAGTTAAGCAAAAGCCTTTTCTTACATTCACTAGAGCAACATCATTTTAGAAGCGAGTAATCCATTTTTCTCATTATAATAAAAGAAACCAAAATTCTCCTACCAAACCACTTGACCAGACTTAACAGAAAAATACCAATGGACACCACTTTTGTATGGTTAAACAACTTTATTTTCAGATAGTTTTCTACCATATGAGGGTATAAGACGTGTATGTATTTGTATCATTTGAATTATCGAAACCGAGATGTAAATGAATTTTTATTGTAAATCGTGCTAAAACCCAAAAAGTATTATATAATTTCTTTGGGAATTTTTTTGAAAGGTCAAACGATAGTGTTTTGATGTGATATTTAAATATGTTATAGTATACGAAGTTTACAAGTGCGATAGGGCGTTAAGATTGAAAGTTGATAGCTTGAGATTGCTAAACTAGGTTATGGCTCGAAATGTGTTAAATCGAGGTTTACTGCTTTTACGTAAGAATTGTATTTATGGTTCATATATATGATTGTTAAATGATGTGATATCAAACTAAGACCATAGGCTGGATACCTTAAATCGAACTAGGTAGTTAGCTACCTGTATTTATAAGATTGAATTCCTCACATGACAAGCCAGTGTAATAATAATTGGAAAAAAGTTAGCCCGTAAATCTCGAATTCCTCATAAGTATAGTGTAAGTGTACAAACTGTCGTATCCTTCGGACTGTGACATTTGGATCATTTGAATGATCACAAGATTGATTTCAATAATTATTAGCTGGAGTAGCTGGCTTTCATATCCCAGTGTAGTATTTTCCTACTTTTGTGACAACATAATCCTCAAATGTTCCCGGTTTATGATGGTCAGCCATCTCATACTACGGAGTGAAGTTGCTAGGGCTTTTCCTTTTTAACCCCCTAAAGGTTCTTTCTGTTTCTTTCTCTTAGGGAACTATACTCGCATCTCCTAGCTTTACACATGAGACATACAACAAACCTAGCTAAAGGCTTGAAAACTAACTACACTAATCTAAAGGTTTTTTTTTTGAAGATTAAACTAACCTAAGGAAAATATTTACACTACCTAAATATTTACAAGTCTGAATTACACCTAGGTATGACTTGCATTAATATTAGTTAAAGGCTATACTCAATCATCAGCAACAGTGCCAAAAGCTTTATGACTATTTTCTACCCTAAGGATTTCAACATGCAAGCGCATATGGTCAACAAGTAATATAGAAGTGTAAGTCTAGATTATTATCCCACAAAGATTGATTATTATAGCCTTTACTAATTAGTAAAATTAATAATCCTAAATACATCTAAATAGCTCATACATCCCAAATTTACGAAAAAGAAAAATGAAAAACTAATTGCAATTAAAATAAAAACATGAAGTAAAAGTTTAGAATAAAAAGATTTACAGTGCTATGGTGAAAGTAATGTATAGTCCTCATCAGTGTCCTTGTATTTGAAAGCCTTTCATTTTCTTCCACTCTTTTTTTTTTGAATAAGTAATCATCTTTTCTTAACAAAATGTAAAGCTAGAAATGATTCAGATTCTTGAAAATGTAAGTATTATGTTCTTTGTTGTCCTATTGGTAAAAGAAAACATTATTAGATCTCACTTGGACTCTTAACTATGATTGAAGTGATAAGATTTGCATAGATATCTTAAATGGAAGAGAAAATTATTGAAAATCTTAAAGGGAGTTGGCATTTCGGCAAGACTCCTGATAAGATGCAAATGAACGAAATATGAATAAATGTTATTATATATGTGTTCGTTCATTTATTTTTTAATATTGTTCGTGTTTGGTAAACTAGTTCATGAATATTAAATTAATATGTTCACGAACATGTGTTTGTGAAATTAAACGAACATATATACATCATATTGAGTGTTCTTGAGTATTGGGTAAAGATCTTCATATGGTCTTTATAGACATGAAGAAAACATATGATAAAGTGCCTAAGGAGGTACTATGGTGGTCCTTAATGAAGAAAAAAGTTCTTGTGAAATATATTGAACTTATTAAGGACATATATAAAAATGCAAGGACACATGTGGGGACATATGGAGGGCAAACAAGTGAATTTTCTACCATAGTAGGATTACATCAAGGGTCAACACTAAGTCCATTCTTGTTTGCAGTAGTAATGGACGAACTAACAAAATCTGTCTAAGATAAGATACCTTGGTGTATAATGTTTAGAGATGATATTGTCCTATGTACTAAGATTAGAGCGGAGATTAACGCAAAGTTAGAACTATGGAAACAGACACTAGAATAAAAAAGGCTCAAATTGAGAAGAGTGAAAATTGAATATATATATATATATATATATATATATATATAATGCAAATTCAGTTCAAACAAAGAGGAAGATCATAATGTAGTGAAATGAGATGGAGTGGCGATACCTAAGCGAGACTATTTTTTATATCTGAGGTCGATAGTACAAACATATAGAAAGATTGATGATGATGTGCCCTATAGGATCTAAGCTGGATGGAGTAAGCGTAGAAGCGCTACAAGTGTGTTGTGCGATAAAGGAATTCCTATTTGGTTGAAAGACAAGTTTTACAATATAGTTGTTAGACAAATATTGCTATATGATAATGAGTGGTGGGCGACTAAGAGACTACATGCACAAAATAAGAGTTAAGCAGGAATATGAATATTGCAGTGGATATGCGAATATACAAAAAATGATAAAATATGAAATGAAGACATCTATAAAATGATGGAGTGGTACTTCTCGAAGACAAGATATGTGAAAGTCGTTTATATTGATTTGAACACATATGACATTGACATGCAGATAATCCAATTAGGAGAGTGGAAGCTATGAATAATGAAAAAAAGATCAAGGTTAGAGGAAGACCGAAAAAGACGTAGAAGGAAGTAATTTGGAAAGATATGGAGACCTTAGAGTTGGATGAACACATTATCTTGGATAGAAATGTGCAGATGAGGAGAATTCATGTGGACGATATAACATGAGTTCAAATAATGGTTCATGTAGCATACTTCAATCTATTAAGATAAAAGCTTTGATGTTTACAAACACGTGTTTGTCAATATTAAACAAACATATTTGTAAATATATATGTCATAACGTTTTCTAGGGCTAGGTCGCTAGATATTAAAAAAATGAAGTCGCCACCAATCTTTTTTTTAACCTAGGTGTGATTGGCTACCTAAATGACTCTAAGGACTAGTCTACATTTTAAATTTTGGGTTCGGGAGTTCATTTAAGCGTAGCGAAGGTTATAACACCCCTACAATGCCCAATATTGGTACCATTTTAATATTATATTATTTTAACTTAGTCTTAATTTAATGATCTTTTAATATTAATATTGAAAATTCTTTTAAGACTTCTCCATCGTTCTGTATAAACTCTTAAAAGACTCTTCTCACCTCAAGAGTATTCAAGGGATGTCATTCGACTCCCCTAAAGAGGCTCCGTCGTCAGAAGTATCAAATTTTATTTAAGTTTACTATTTCTTAATTTATTTTATTTAATTGTTTTATTACTTTTATTTACTTTTTAAATTTATAGATTATTTTTATTTGGAATTCAAATATTTATTATAGAAAATATCTCTTAAATCTTCCATCATTCTGGATAAACATAGGAGAATCCTTTAACTTAGGAATTCCTCAAGTGTTACTTATTCGCAATCGCCTCGAGGATTCCATCATCGAAATTATTTGTATAATTTATTAATTTTTATTTATTATTATAATTATTTTATTTTTTATTCTATTTTTATTATTTGGAGAATAAAAGTGTTGACTTTCATTTTTGAAAATACCCTTTAAGTCTTCCATCATTCTAGATAAACTTAAAAGGATCATCTCGCCTAGAAATTCTTTGAGTGTTACTCATTTGTAATAGCCTCAAGAATTCCATCATCGGAATGATCTAACTCATTCTCAAATTTTATTATACCATGATTTAATTAAACATCTATAAAATTTTTTATTCATCTCTTTAATTATATTTTTTCTTACTTTTTACTCATTCTATCATTTATTATTTTAGTTACTTAATTTTAAGGTTTACTTATCCTCCTACATTTATTGACTTAATTTTCTTATCTTTGATTTATTACTCCCATATTTTATTTTTTAAAATTCCCACTCTTACTCCTAAAAAAAGAACTTAAGTAATACTCAACTATAAAAATATCAAATGGAAACAAAAAGTAAAATGAGGTATGAATACTCACCTTAATAATGGATACACGGGCTCACAAAAATTAATTGGTTTGGGCTTTGAAGATGGCTGATGCGCGCCTAAGATAAAGGCTGAAAATTTGGCATTAAACTTATAAAATGCTTGGGCGGAGACTTAGAGCCCCAAGATTTAAGCTGGTCGGATTGGGCTTCTAAGCATGCGAGCTCTTCTTCCTCTATCCATAGCCGTTGGTTATAACCTGATGGTTTAGAAAAACTTACCAATTTCTTTGTTGAGGTTCTTGACGCCTTTCCTCAATGTGTCTTTGCAGGAGCTGCCACCCGTCGCTTGTCGCAAACTGGTGCCGCCTCGCCACTGTGATCTGCGCCACTACTGCCTGTCGTCTTGCACTGCTGCTGGTCTGGGCAAAGTAAAGGACTGCTGCCAATTTCCTGAAGTGCCGTGAGACCCGCAATCTCCTCTTGCACTCACTGATCGCCGGTGCTTGCCGCCTATCTGAGACTCTTCGCCGTGGATGAGGTTGTGGGTTTTGATGAGAAAACTTGTAAATGATATTTCCCAGAACCAAATGCCTTTGAAAATATTCTCCAATTTTGAATTTTGGCTCTCGCCTTTGTAATTGCCTCTGAAGAAATATCAAATTATATTCATCTTAATATCAAATTAAAAAATCTTACATAAATATATAATTTTAATAATAATAAAATGTATTAAAATAACGTATTAGTAAATATATAATTTTAAAAATGTATTATCACCGATAGCAAAAGAATATTTAATTATTCACTAACAAACAAATTTTGAGTTTATTTGCAAATATAAGTGAATATACCATATAATTATCTATAATAATACGTTGAGCAAACGAATATGAACAAACTACACAAGCACATATTCATTAATTATTAATAGAACGTTTGTTTTCGTTTACCGTCTAACTCGTACCGTAGCTCCTGACTCTCCTGCATTAAAAGGCAGTAGAACCACGTGCTGTTAACTATTAATAGAACCACGTGGAGGCGGCAGCCACATCTATCACTGTATCGTCTTTCAACACTCCGCCGTCATATGGTAAGTTACGTCATTTTTTTTTCAATTCCAAACCAGAAAGCTACGACTTGAGTGAATGCGTGCAGTACAATGATGAAACCAAAACATCTTTTACTGCTTTCCAAACCCAGTTCTCAGATTCCCTCAGACTCCCAAAAAAAAAAAAAAACTCATTGTTATTGTTGGAAAAAAAGGAGAAATAATGCTAAATTCAGGCATAATAGAAGAAAATTATAGTTATAATCACATGTGTTTGTTTGTGTGTTTGACCAAATTAAAAAATTAACCTTGAAAGTAAAATTAATTATCTATATATATAGTGTAGCATTCAAAGTTTAAACATTCAAAATTACTCTAGCCTTAATTATATTTCTCAGTTGCTGTTAAAATTGTCTTGGCATCTAATTAAATAGTAATTTAATTTAATTATAATTTAAGAGGAAAAAAATGATAAAATCATAATTTGATTGGTCTAAAATGATTTTTTATATGTGTATATTAGATAATAGATATGCTTTAATATTTTACATAACAATTAGAGTTAAATTACGAAAATATTTTTGAGAAAAATATGTTTTAGGTTCTATTTAATTCGAAAAAATGATTTACAAAAAATAATTTTAAAAAAATATTTATTAAACGAAACAAACAGAGACGTGGCTTATTATCTGATCAAGCGTTCAAAAACAATGATAGATGCGATTTGTCTCTAGCATTCCCGTCTAGATTCAACAAGGCTCGACCGTTGGCTTCGTAAGTTACAATTAGACTTGACAATTCGTATTTTTAATTTATTTTTGTATCATGTAAAATCGTGTTAGTATAGTATAAAACGCGAAAACTTCGTGTCAAAATTCGTATTAACATGTGTTGACACGAAAAATATAAAATCTTATTTTTAGCTTATTTTTTATTTTTATAGTATTGATATACAATTTTTATTTAATTTTAAATTACATCACCTTATATTTTATATTCGTATCATTTTTATGTCATATCTAATCAGGTCTAGCTGCAACTATGAAAACCACTTACCTAGCTGAATTGGAAAGACAATATTGTAAAGTTTGGGCCTTGGGGCAATGGAGTAATGGACCACTTCTTATAAATGCTGACATTGTAGTGTATATTTTGTCTTCAGAATGCATTGAATACTGAAAGGGAGATCTGATGTGTTTATATTTGGACCTAAGTGGCTGATGTTTATATATTGTTGAATTACTTGCAAACAGGACCACTTTCGAAAACTTTGTTGTTTTTGAGAAATTGGGCATATTTCCATGTGTTGTCGATTTCATTGAAGATCATGATTCTTGGTTGAATTATCATTGTAATGGTTGATTTATGATGCTGATTTTTCCTAATACTGGTCCCGGTGAGAAAACTATTCTACTATTAAAATATCGGGAGATAGAATTCCAAATTTTGAGTTGAAAATGTCGAAATCTTTTTTTCAGTTGGCTATTTTAGCAAGGAAACTTGTTCTAAACGAAGTGCACTTGGACAAAAGAAAAGTAAGCGGACTGTTAAGCTCCTTGATTTTGGTACATTAAATAAGGCAAAAACTGATAAAAGACTGACAAAGGACTGCTAAGCTTGTTGATTTTCATTATTTACATCTAAACATATATTTTACTATTGATTTTAATCTTATCTCTAATTAATTTTATCTCCTCCACTATTTTCAATATTATCAAAACTAATGTTATCATCCATTCAAACTAAGCTCTAAACATGCGTTTCAAATGATAAAATCTAAGTTGGTTTGATTTTTTTTATCAAATCTTAAGTACAAGCTTATTAATTACTCTTAATATTTTTGTCTAAATTCATTCAAATTTTAAGTTAAATTTTAAGACTGAATAAACCGTCCAACCTATAAAATTTGGTTTGGTAAAATGATTGACTTTTGGTTTTTTTGGAGAGGGTTAGAATTTTTATTTATTCTTACTTCCTTCTCTTCCAACATGATCCACTTGATTCGTTAAATTATTTGTTTTTAAATATTCGTATGATTTCTTCATTTATAATTTTTAAAAAAAAAATTAATCATTGAGGTATAAGCACTTACTGAATTAACATATCAATTGAATTAAATTCAAGGGTCAATTATTTGAAATTGAATTAAAAATTAAAACTGAAAAAATAATCTATAAAATATTTAATATTAAAAATTAAACAAAACAAGTTCCATGATTTAAGATTATATAAAATAATTAAATAGCATTGAGTTAATCACATTAAAAATGTTTTGAATCCATTCCAAAAGTAACTGCAATAATACTATAAATTTTTTATATTTTATTTAATACTATAGAAACTCAACTTCTTTTGCCCAGACCAAAGCAAGACTAAGAACAATAAAAATCGTTCACGTAAAATTGTCAAGTACTGTACCTGTAGGCTGTGGACCACCTATTGCTTTATTATATAGGGTTAATAATCAAATATATTTGTTATTTTTTATATAAAATAGATATAAATTTTCAATTTTTAATTTTACTCTAAAAATTTATAAATTTTTATTTTACCGTAAATGTCATAACGATTTTGTCCATGAATTCGACCGCTCGATAATTTTAAAAATATTAAAAATAAAGAGTCGTCACAAATTTTTTTGACTAGGTGTGAATATAATTGACCACTTAAAACTTTATCTTTTCAACAAAACCTTAAAAACAATTCAGTTTTATTAAAAAGATAATTTTTCGTCTGCGAAAACAAAAATTGGGTTCTAGAATACAGTTACACGTGGAGAATGATTAGCACCTCCACAACACCTGTTAATCAAGTATTATCATTTAGTTTCAATAAAACAGTCTTAATTTAATATTAAAAAATAATTCCTATTTTATTCTACCTTTTTTGAAAGTATTTTATTATTTGTCAAAATCATCTTTTTCTTATTTTAAAAAGTTAAATTTTATTTTTTTTCGAAATCGAATTTGAATCTTTTTGTATAAAAAATTAAATCAAATATTCTAGTACTTTTGGTAGCATTTGAAATAATAATCTCGCCCAGAAATTTTTTAAGAATCACTACTTGCGAAATTCATTAGAATCTCATTCTCGGAAAAGCTCGCATTATTTTTAGAATTATTCATGAATACACATAATGCAAGCAAGGAATTCATTATGCATATGAATTTTATTTTTCTTAAAAAATGTATTTATTTTTGTTTTTATTTTTATAAAAATTCATGTTATTGAAAAGCTTTACCAAATACTCCAATACTCTGGTAATACTTAGTTATCTCTTCTCACCTAGAGATCAATTAATTATTACTTGTGATTTCCGTAACATCTCATTATCGGAACAAATATTTAATTAAATTTAAATTTTATTATTAATTTTTCTTTCCCTCGTTTAAAACCTTTTTCATTTTTATTACTAACAAAAAAAATTTAAAGTATTGAAAAATCGAACTAAATACTCCAATATGTTGGTAATATTTAATGGACCTCTCTCACCTAAGGATCAGTTAAGAATCACTACTTGTAATTTTTGTAACATCCCATCATCAGGCTATATTTAATTATATTTAAACTTTATTATTAACTTTCCTTTGTTTTAATTTTTTTATTATAAAAACCTTATTCATTTTTATTTTTAATAAAAATTTAAATTATAAAAAATTGTACTAAATACTCCAATACGCTGGTAATATCTAGTGGACTCTTCTCACTTACGGATCAGTTAAGAATCATTACTTGTGGCTTCCATAACATCCCATCATCAGACACAAAATTGTCATTTCATTTTTAAAATTTAAATGAGTGCATATGGTGCGAGCATATAATATATAACACCCATGAATTCTTACTTATGTCTTTTTTTTTAATTATTTGCATTTGTTTTTAAAATTAAGTAAATAAAAATTCGTAAATTAAAAAATCACACTAAATATTCTAATACTTTTTGTAACATTTAGATGATTTCTCTTAACTAGAGATTTTCGAAGAATCACTACTTGCGATTTGTACAAAATCTTATCATCGGACTAATTTACTTAAATTTAAAATTTATTAGTAATTTATTTTTTTATTATTCCTAAAGTATTAATTTATGTTGTAAAATCAACTGTATAAAAAAAATTTAACATTGAACTAAAATTACTTAAATATTCCAATACACTGGTAATATTTAAGAATTTTTATTCGATCTTAGGGATTATCAAAAAATCACTACTTATGAATTTTAAAAAATCCCGTCATTGGACAAATATTTAATTAAGCTAAAACTTTATTTTTTTTCTTAACACGATGAAAATTTGCAAATCATGATCTTAATACTACTATAAATCTGTTTTGTGAATTAAATATTCATGAATTGTATTTTCTTCATCTTATCTTCATCTTTAGTTTTATTATTCTCTTAAATATGAAAACTAGTTAAATATATTATAAATAAACAAACAACTTGTATGTACAAAAAGCATGCAATTTTCCAAGCATCGTTACAATGCTAAGTTAAATGCAAGAACATGTACTCATAGTTGAATAGTCAAAGCAAAGGCAATTTAAGTTAAATAGTTAACAAATAAATAAATAAACCATTAAAGCCTCCGTTAAACCATTAAGTTGAGTCCGATCAGGCCTCCCTTTCTCTGATTTAGTTCCAAAAAAACTTGGAACCTCAACAAGCACGAGAACCTGAAACCATCTTTTTGTTGCGATTATCTTTGCTGCTTTTTTTTTTTTTAATTATGCTTGTGTTGCTTGCTTGACTGACCCAACACAAGTGCGGATTGATGTTGCTAAAGGTTTGTTAAGAATTTTTTTTTTGTTTGGGGAAGAGATTTTTCTCAGGTAAAATGGGTTTTTTCAGTTTGAAAATGCTAATATGAGAGATGGTGAAAGCAGGCGGTGGCTGGTGTTGAAGGATGACTGTGTGGAAGGCTCAGTTTGATGATTCTTACCAGTGGAGGGGGCTGAAAATGGTGATGGGTAGCCAACGGCAGTGGCTGCATCCCCCTTTACAGTAGGACGAGTTTGAGTTTTAATCCGATTTGGGATGCATAATTTTGTCCGGCTTCAATCTTCAATCCAAGGGATTTTTACAGCTACATTTAGCCACCAAGTGACTATTATTGGCAGAAGGATTTGGCTATCATGGACTCATGGGGATGAGGGTTTGCAGAATCAGCAGGCAGCTGGTGGACAGGGGCTATCAGAGGGTGGGAGGAGTTGGAGCTGTGCACGGCACCAACTTTTTCGACTTCTGGTTTCTTTCATTTTTACAGTTTTTCCTTTTTTTTGTTGTTCTTTTTTTTATATGTATTTATTATATTCTTTCATTAATTAATTTACAATTAAAACAAGAAAATCAACGATCAACAAAAAAGACTACCCATTTGGAGTTGAGCTTTCAAGCCGGCACACGTTGCTTGACTGCGAATTGAATTTAATTAATTAAACCCAAATTTAAAATTGACAAATATAAAATTTTATTTAATTCAATTTAAATTAAACTTTATCACTAAATCCAGTCAAGTCTAAAACAAATTTAATTGAGCTCAATAACAAAATGTTCAACAAATTTTAATAAACTTTAAAATTTGATTAATTATAAATTTTACTGATCCGGACAAAATTACAACAAACTTTAATAAACTTCAAAAATTGATTAATATAAATTTTGCTGATATGGAAAAAATTGGATATCTATGCTAAATATGCACACAATCTTTTAAAATAATGCAATTAAGTCAAAATCATTTAATGACATTAATTGTTATTTGGATATTCTACACTCCAACTAAAGTGAATAGTTTTGTGAATTGTTACTTGACATGTCCATGTGCAATACGAACGAAAATTAATATCACTTAATAAATTTGAATTTAGTTATGTTATTTTAAAAAAATTAAGAGTTTATACAATAACATAGAAGGATTTAGGGCTTATATCTGTATTGTGCAAAATATTAAAGTTATATTTAATTGTTAAGCCTATTATATAATCCTACAAAATATTGACATCGAGCTTTTAATTTAGTTTTTGCATAATTCATGCCATTTGTAACATGTTATAATCAACAAGTGTACAACACAAGTTTAACTTAATGGTTATTACCATTCATTCGGAGGGATTAAATTGAAAATTTAGTTCTTCGTGCCCCTTATATCTCCATATGAATAATAAAAAAGCAAGTGTTTTGTAGTAAGACCTTTAATTGAAGAAATTGTTATAATTTTAATACGGTACTTAATTTTATATTAAAACTATGAATTATTATGATAAACCATAACTTTAATACTTATCGCATATCAATATCTTTTTTTAAGAAGTAATACAATTTTGGTTCGGCAGAGAAAGGTTCCAACTTTTTTTATCCTATGTTGTTCAGGTTAATTTGCAAACTATTGACATTAATTTATTACTGTATTTTAGTTTGAAGTTAAGATTAATTTTTAGATATTTAATCGGCTTAACATATTTCATAAACTGATTTTTAATTAAAACCAAATTAATCAAATCAAATTCATCAAATTTGATCGATTTTGGTGGTTAAATCTCTGAATTGACTTACTTTTAATTCAAACCAGCGTAAGAATAAAAAAAATCCTTTTTTTATTGTAATTTGCCAACCAATTGCACTAATTTATTCTTGAATTTTAGTCCAAAATCAAAGTAACTCCTGGAAGACTTCAATTTTTACTTTTGCACTAACTCAATTCCGACTGAGCAAACAATTTAGAACATTTTCTCAAATATATTTTAATAAGAAGGCTGGAAATTTTAGATTAAACAACTCCCTTTTCCCTCTGTATTTTTTTCAGTGCAATTTTTTAATCCTTCAAGAATAAGAACATTGACAAAATTTTCCTTACCGTAAATAAGGATCATTTCACCCAAAATTAAAAGTTGAAATTATTGAATAAAGATGATAAAATTTCGTAAATTAATCTTAATTTAATCCATTTTCCTTCGACACTGCGACAGCCCACCCGACAACCCAGTTGTCTTTGCAGCGGCGGCCAAGGCAAGGCAATTGGTCTTAGTCTTTCAGATATAAACAGTCAGTCCAGACCAATACTTATTTTTCCCCTTTTTTTAATTATTAATGTCAACAATATTTTCTCTGCATGTGTTTGCCGGTCATTCCCGTCTGACGTTTCTTGCATGTGAAGTGTATCTGGTTGATTTTAAATTATTCAAATTTAATTTAATAATTATATAAAATTTTGAATATTTAAATTCAAATTATTCGAGCAATATAAGTTAATATTTGATTTTAATGGTTTGTGAGTTAGATTGAATTTTTACTTATTTAATATTAAATTATTATTTTATTTTTATAATATTAAATTTATTAAATCAAATTTGAAATCAAAAATTAAATTCCACAAGTTTGAATTCAAAACTTTTGAATCAATCAAAATAAAATATAAAATTAAATCACTTTGACTAGACTTCGAGTGTATTCATAATTAAAGCAACGAAAGGATAACTCTAACCAAAAAGTTAGCATCCTGCGGCCGGCACCCCCACTTTTCTCATAGAAAAAACCCAAAATTAAGAAGAAAAGAAGAGAAAAGCACGGTTGTCGGTAAATGTTAGAATTATTATTAGAATTTGTATTGATGTATTAATAATGTATGGTTTTTATATATTGTCAATGTATTAAAATTTGATATTTTATCAATTGATAAATTAAAAAATTTGTCAAGTTTTTAAAAATAAATATAAATAAATTTTTTTAATTTACTCATAAAAACATATTAATGAGATATTAACTTTTAATGTATTAAAAATGTATAAAAATTATATGTTTGTTATGAATAGTCATAAATAATGGATGTTCATTCATCCCTCATACTCTTCATAACTTCCCTTTCATTAAGTTTATAACTTTCCCTTCATTAAGTTTATAACTTTCCCTTCATTAAGTTTGTAACTATCCCTTCAGTAAGTAACTATTCAATTCCATCTTTATTCATGAATTTGTAAAACCTATAAATAGAGGCTCACCATTCATGTATTGTACACACTTGAAGAATAAGAGAAAATCTCTCTTCTTGCTCTCTCTCCTTGTGTTCTTTCTATAATTTTATAACACGTTATCAGCACGAGTCTCTAAAAACCCGTGAGAGATTTGGAGAATAGGCCTCAACCGAGGATCTTCATCAACCAGACTTGAGATCCTGTCTCCTTTGTGCTAATGGACACAAAAATACGAGCCTATAGAACAGATCTTGTTCAAGTAAGGTCCTTAATCAACCACAATTATCTATCTCTTTTTTTACAGTAATGAAACTATTTTTATCTAGCTCCTCCGTAATTATCTATGCTTGTGCGTGTTTTATTTGCTTACTCAAATCTGAGATTACAAGATTTTAAATCTGTAAGTGAATATAACTCAGCAATGTTTAGAATCAATTCTCAATTAAAGTCATGTGGAGAAAAGATCACTAATGAGGATATGTTAAAAAAAAAAAACATTCTCTACCTTTCATGCATCTAATATGCTCCTGCAGTAGCAATATCATGAAAAAGGTTTTAAGAAGTACCCTGAAATGATTTCATGCCTCCTTGTGGCTGAGCAAAATAATTAGCTATTGATGAAAATCATGAGGCCCGTCCAACTGGATCTGCTCCATTCCCTGCAGTGAATGCAGCAACATATAATGGAAAAAATAGAGGTCATGCTAGTAGTCATGGCTGTGGTTGTGGACGTGAACATAGTAATTATCGAAGTGGTCATTTCAAAAACACATATACCACCAGAAGTGGGAGCATAATGATGGAAAAGATGAGACAAATTTTGTTTGTGAAAATGATGACTTTGATTATGGTTATGCTGATGCCACACATTTATTTGATATTGGACTTTATTTTACACATGCTTCTTATTAATAGGATTTTAATTATTAAGTATTTGTCATGTTTAGATGCTTCATTATGTTTTGGTTATTTATGAGTGTAACTGCCAATAATTACATAACTGTCGTAACTGCTACTCACTTAATTATATATTTAATTATGTAACTGCCCATTTAATGAGTGTAACCGCCCACTTAAACACCTATATAAAGGTGTAAAGACATATGAAGCAGGTACGAGCACACTTTACTCTCTTCCAATTTTGATGTTCTTTCTTGAATACTCTACATATTTCTTATTTTTAATGAAGAACATAGATACTCTACTGGTTCGATTTGCAATGAGTAGTGGAGATATATGTCTCACAGACAGTGCCACTACACATACTATATTAAAGAATAAGAAATATTTTTCTTATTTGATAATACAAAAGGCCAATGTTAGTACTATATCGAATAGTGCAGAATTGATAGAAGGCTCCGGAAGAGCTAACATATTCTTGCCTGGAGGAACAAAATTTGAAATTCATGAAGCATTATACTCTCCCAAGTCTCAAAGAAATTTATTGAGTTTTAAGGATATCCGCCGCAATGGATATCATATTGAGACAACAAGTGAAGGAGAAATTGAGTACCTTCACATTACGAGTATAATCTTGGGTAATAAAATTGTATTAGAAAAATTACCGGCCTTTTCTTCCGGTTTGTACTACACAAGAATTAAAACAATTGAAACAAATGTGGTCATTAACCAAAAGCTTACAGATCACAATAACTTTGTTGTTTGGCATGACCGGTTAGGCCATCCCGGATCAATAATGATGCGAAGAATAGTTGAGAATTCATGTGGACATCCATTGAAGAGCCAGCAGATTCTTCAATCGAAAGATTTCCCATGTGCTGCTTGTTCTCAAGGCAAGTTAATTGTTTGACCATCACCAGCTAAGATAGGGATTGAATCCCTTATTTTCTGGAACGAATACAAGGTGATATATGTGGACCAATACATCCACCATGTGGACCTTTTAGATATTTTATGGTTTTAATTGATGCATCAACTAGGTGGTCACATGTATCTTTATTATCAACTCGCAACCTGGCGTTTGCGAGGTTACTTGCTCAATTAATTAGATTACGAGCACATTTTCTAGATTATCCCATCAAGACAATTCGTCTTGACAATGCTGGTGAATTTACTTGCCAAACTTTCAATGATTATTGTATGTCTATTGGGATAAGTACTGAACATCCTGTAGCACATGTTCATACACACAATGGCCTTGCAGAATCATTTATTAAGCGTCTTCAATTGATTGCAAGACCATTACTAATGGAATCAAAACTCCCAATTTCTACTTGGGGTCATGCTATTTTACATGCGGCAGCACTAATTCGCATCAGGCCAACAAGTTATCATAAGTCCTCCCCTTTACAATTGGTTTTTGGTCAGGAACCAAATATTTCCCATCTAAGAATTTTCGGATGTGCTGTATATGTTCCAATTCCTCCACCACAACGTACTAAGATGGGTCCTCAAAGCAGGTTGGGAATATATGTTGGATATGAATCCCCATCTATAATTAAATATTTAGAACCATCAACAGGGGATTTATTTACAGCTAGATTTGCTGATTGTCATTTTGATGAATCAGTCTTCCCAACCTTAGGGGGAGAAAATAGGTAGCTGGAAAAGGAGATAAGTTGGAATGAATTATCATTGTCTCATCTTGATCATCATACAAAACAATGCGAACTAGAAGTTCAAAAGATAATTCATTTACAAAGTTTAGCAAATCAATTGCCAGACGCATTTACTGACCCAAAGACAGTGACAAAGTCACATATACAAGCTATTAATGCTCCAATTAAAATTGATGTCCCAGAAGGACAACCTTTTGTTGCCAATGAATCTAAAGCATGCCTGAAGCGTGGTAGGCCAGTCGGTTCCAAAGATAAGAATCCTCGAAAAAGAAAGGGAGCAAAGATTCAAGATGGCTAGGTCGAGGAAATTGTAACTCCAGAAGAGCCCTTAGACATGACTAACATTACAATTTCAAAAGAAAGTCAGGTACCTGAAATTACTGAAAATGAAGAGATCTCGATAAATTATGTCATGTCAAGAAAAATATGGAACCGAAATAAAATCGACGTCGATAATGTTTTTGTATACAATGTAGCGCTAGATGTTATGGATGATAACGAGGATCTTGAACCAAAGTCTATCGAGGAATGTAAGCATAGACATGATTGGCCAAAATGGAAAGACGCAATTGAGGCAGAATTGAAATTTCTTGAAAAGAGAAATGTTTTTGGACCAGTAGTTCGTACACCTAATGGTGTAAAACCAGTGGGTTACAAATGGGTCTTTGTGCGAAAACGAAATAAAAAAGGTGAAATTGTGAGACATAAAGCACATCTAGTTGCACAAGGTTTTTCGCAAAGACCGGGTATTGATTATGAAGAGACATACTCTCCTGTGGTGGATATGACTACTTTTCGATTTCTAATTAGTCTGGTAATAAATGGGGGACTCGATTTGTGTCTAATGGATGTCGTTACAGCCTATTTGTATGGCTCACTTGATAATGACATTTATATGAAACTCTCAGAAGGATTTAAACTGCCAGAAGCATGTTATTCTAGTTCTCGAGAACATTACTCAATCAAATTAAACATATCTCTATATGGATTAAAACAATCTGGTCGTGGTATAACTGCCTTAGTGAATATTTGTTAAAAGAGGGATATAAGAATGATCCTGTTTGCTCATGCATTTTTATAAAGAGATCTAGATTTGAGTTTGTTATTATTACGGTATATGTTGATGATCTGAATATCATTGGAACTCCTGAAGAGATTTCAAAGGCAGTAGGGTACTTGAAGAGAGAATTTGAGATGAAAGATCTTGGAAAGACAAAATTTTGTCTTGGGTTACAGATAGAACATTTAAAGGATGGGATTCTTGTGCATCAAACAACTTATATAGAAAATGTGCTAAAACGATTTTATATGGACAAAGCACATCTATTGAGCACCCCAATGGTTGTAAGGTCACTTGATGTAAATAAAGACCCATTTCGACCTAGGGAAAATGATGAGGGGATTCTTGGTCATGAAGTACCATACTTGAGTGCAATTGCAACACTAATGTATCTCGCTAGTCATACGCGACCTGATATATCATTCTCTGTTAACTTATTAGCGAGATATAGCTCTTGTCCAACCCGAAGGCATTAGAATGGGATTAAACAAGTACTTCGTTACCTACAAGGTACAAAGGATATGAGTTTGTATTTTCCTAACCTATCCAAAACAGATTTGATTGGTTTTGCAGATGCAAGGTACCTATCTGATCCTCATAATGCTCGATCACAAATTGGATATGTATTCACATGTGGTGGCACCGCCATTTCATGGCGTTCCATGAAACAAACTATAGTAGCCACATCTTCTAATCATGCTGAAATTTTGGCAATGCATGAGGCTAGTCGTGAATGTGTATGGTTAAGGTCTGTAATTCATCACATACGAGTAGCTTGTGGTTTATCTTCAAGAAAAGAGGCACCAACGGTTTTATATGAGGATAATGTAGCATGCATCGCCCAACTCAAGGAAGGATATATCAAAGGTGATAGAACAAAACACATTTCACCGAAGTTCTTTTTCACTCATGACCTTCAGAAGAATGGTGATATAAATGTTCAACAAATCCGTTCAAGTGAAAATTTGGCAGATTTATTAACAAAGGCGCTTCCTACCACTACATTTGAGAAGTTAGTCCACAATGTTGGATTGCGTCGACTCAGAGATCTCAAATGATATAATCATGAGGGAGAGTAAATACACGCTGTACTCTTTTTTCCTTAACCATGGTTTTGTCCCACTGGGTTTTCCTGGTAAGGTTTTTAATGAGGCAGCATCTCATATGTATTTTGAAGAATAATGTACTCTTTTTCCTTCACTAGGTTTTTGTCTCACAGGGTTTTTCCTAGTAAGGTTTTAATGAGGCATATTCTTTAGTAATGGACATCCAAGGGGGAGTGTTATGAATAGTCATAAATAATGGATGTCCATTCATCCCTCATACTCTTCATAACTTCCCTTTCATTAAGTTTATAACTTTCCCTTCATTAAGTTTGTAACTACTCTTCATTAAGTAACTATTCAATTCCATCTTTATTCATGAATTTGTAAAACCTATAAATAGAGGCTCACCATTCATGTATTGTACACACTTGAAGAATAAGAGAAAATCTCTCTTCTTGCTTTCTCTCCTTATGTTCTTTCTATAATTTTATAATAATGTTGTCAATATATTATATATAAATTTTTATTAAATTATTAAATTTTAGCCAAACAGTAAAGACCCTCGCATTAAATACCGGAAACTGAGTCCGGACAACAGCAACGAAATATTTTACAGATACTCTTTCCTGTTTTACGTAACCCGGAGGAAAAGAGAGGACAGAGAAATTAGAGATGGCAAATCACTGCAACGGAGGCTCTGACAATTCTGAAGCTTCACTCAAAATTCCACCAATAAAATTCACGAAGCTCTTTATCAACGGCAAGTTTGTGGATTCCGTTTCGGGTAACTTTCCATTTCCATGCTTTTCTTTCTCTGAAACATACTCAGATTTGCTGCTCCGTTTTCTTGTCTTGCGTCGCTCATGTTTCTCGTTTCTGGGTTATGGTAATCGTTTAAACAACGCTTTTGTTTGTCTATGGAGTTGAGAAAAATTAATGACCGATTCGGTTGCTCCAGGGACAACGTTCGAGTCGGTGGATCCAAGAACAGGGGAGGTGATAACAAGAGTTTCAGAAGGAAACGGAGAGGATGTTGATTTGGCTGTGAAGGCTGCACGCCATGCTTTCGACCATGGCCCTTGGCCTCGCATGTCCGGCACTGTAAGTCTTACTTATTACTCTCAGCAATGATCATTAATTAGTTCAGTTGCTTTAATTCAATTCATTTCTCTTTTGAGCAAAACCAGTGGTCCAACAGTTAATTATGAACGATATTTCCAAAAAAAAATATTGTTGATTCAACAATTTGAACAAGTCATTAAGTCCATGGTTACGGTGTTTTCTCATTGAAAAATTACGATCAGAAAAATTTTTTGGCCGTAAGCATGTTCTGCGACGAAACAAAGACAAGATTTCATAACTAAACCTGTTCAAAAGTTGAGCTACCAGTTCAAATCCGAAAGTTCGTCCGATATTTGATTAGATTTAAAAAAAATATATGATATAATAATCGAATTTGAATAAAATTTTAAGCTCGTTTTAAAAATAAGCTCAGACCTGAGCTTAACCTTCCAAGGTTCAGTCCGGTTCGAATTAATATATTATATTATTTTTTTATATATTTATTTAGTATAATATAATTATATATATAAAGTATTATTGATTAATAAATATTATTATAAATATTTAATATGAAAATTGATATATAAATTTTGATAAATTAAATTAAAATTTAAAAAAATTAAATAATTAAAATTAAATAATTAAAATTAAAAAAATTATATTTGAGCGAGATTCAAGTTTATGACACAAAAACAAAAATAAATTTAAACAAAAAAATTAAACTCGAATTATAAATTAGATTTAAGCACCGATTAAACTTTTTATTACCTATCATGAATCCAATGCGGCCCATAGCAGGCCTATTCATAACCCAAGTGGGAAATGGACAAATTCTAGGGTGTCGTGCTTGATTCAACCGGTGTAACTTTTACGTGCAATGACCATGAGCCGGCGCCATCCAAGGACAAACGCCACCGCAAATAATACAAGTGTAATGCACGTACGTCCATTATTGACAGTAAAATATGAAGGCGATTTGAACAATTTACAATTTCATATTTATTCATAAATTGTAGTTCAGTTTTTAACGTAAATTAAATTTGTGAAAAAAATTTTCATATTCGAATCTTATTAAACATATTTTTATGAAGGGATGAAAAATTATTATTGTGATAAAATTTCGAATAAAATTAATTTTAATAGTTAAAATAAACAAAAATACTTATGATTTAAAAAAAATCTCAAATTTACTGAATCAAACAATAAATGAAAGGGCCTTTTGCGGTATTGGTGTATCAGCGGGGTGACGTCCCCTGTATATTTAGTATCAGGTTGTTCTTTAAAAAAAAAAAAGTCTAGGTTTTAACATTTTGATTTAGTCAAACATGTCATATTGCATTAATAGATTTTTTTAAAAAAATTGTTGACGAGGTCTAAAAAATATTTAAGTTCCACTTCAAGTCGTTTTCTTCGTATTCTGTGAGTTAATTGGTCTAATTTTATGTTGATTTATTTGACTTTTGGGATGGATTAATGGTATCTTTTATTGAATGTATTAGTTTTTGTTTAATTGCAATTATATATATGCAATTATTCATGAATATTATATATCTAGAAGAGTAATTATATATGCATCAAAATACATACATAAATACATATATCAAAAAATAAATATGATAATTCGTGTATATAAATTATATTTATAATATGTAAAATTATGTTTGTATTGTGTAAACCATAAAAATTTTATATTAACATATCATATATAATTTTTTAAATTTTTATCATATTTATATATAATTTTTATTAAAATTTAATGCATGTCACAATATCGCATTTATAGGTCTACCAAAAAAAGTACACGGCTCTGGATATTGCCATTTATTTAGCTACTAATTTATTAGTACATTCTTTTTTATTATTCCATTTTAAATTGGGCATTAGGATCGAGGAAGGATCATGATGAAGTTTGCAGACTTGATTGAAGAAAACTTAGAGGAAATAGCTGCATTGGATACCATTAATTGTGGAAAGTTGTTCTCTCTTTGTAAGTTGATGGAAGTTCCAATTGCCACTGGTAGTCTGCGTTACTATGCAGGTGCAGCCGATAAAATTCATGGGACAACGTTAAAATTGTCAAAAGGGCTTCAGGGCTACACTCTCAGGGAACCCATTGGAGTAGTAGGCCATATAATTCCCTGGAATTTTCCCACCGCCATGTTTTTCATGAAGGTTAGCCCGGCATTAGCCGCTGGTTGCACCATTGTCATCAAGCCAGCTGAGCAGACGCCTCTTTCAGCTCTTTATTATGCTCATCTTGCTAAGCAGGTAATCAAGCTTGGATAATAAGTTTGAACTCTTCTGAAAAGGGAAATTAGTGTTGAACTTGGCTTTGTTAATTCTTGTTCTTGTTTGTGTTCAAATCAGGCTGGCATCCCTGACGGAGTGCTCAATGTTGTTAATGGATTTGGGGAGACCGTTGGAGCTGCCATTAGCTCTCATATGGACATTGACAAAGTGAGATATTCTAGTTTCATATTTAAGATAAGAAATTTCCATTGAATGAAGAAATTAACCTATCTTGTTGGGTCTTTTAGGTGAGTTTTACAGGGTCTACAGCAGTGGGACGTAAGATAATGATGGCGGCAGCAACAAGCAATCTGAAGCCAGTATCGCTAGAGTTGGGAGGCAAATCACCTCTGTTAATATTCGATGATGCTGATATAGACCAGGCTGCAGATATTGCTTTCAATGGTCTCTTTTTCAACAAAGTAGGCGATGACTTTTGCCTTTTATGACAAGTTATACTTTACGACCCAAAACTTAAAGTGGCATAGCAAATTTAAGCTGTACTAACAGTTCTCATCCTCTAATTTTGCAGGGAGAAGTTTGTGTGGCAAGTTCTCGTGTTTATATCCAAGAAGGTGTTTATGATCAAATTGTGAAGAAGTTGGTAGAGAAGGCAAATTCATGGGTTGTTGGGGACCCGTTTGACCCTCAAGTTCATCAGGGACCCCAAGTAAGTAATCATGATTCAAGGATAAGTCTGCGTGTGTGTATTGTTTCCTCTAATTGATCAAGATTGGCATTCATATGTTGTAGACTGGTAAGAAGCAACTCGAGAGAATTCTATCTTACATTGAGCATGGCAAAAGAGAAGGAGCTACTTTGCTAACAGGGGGCAAACAAATCGGCCAGAAGGGATACTACATCGAGCCTACGATATTTGCTGATGTCAAGGTAGATTTTCTTACGAACGCTGGAGAATCTTCAAACTATGATGTTGTTGGAAGTTTGCTCTGCATTCTTATTTACATCCAAAAACTTGTACGCAGGAGGACATGATCATTGGCAAAGAAGAAATTTTTGGTCCCGTAATGTCATTGATGAAGTTCAAGTAAGTACTAGTCTGTAAAATTCTCTCTTCTTTCTTCTGTTGATAACTAAAATACAGATTAACGAATTAACGGGCGATTTTAGAACTATTGAAGAGGCGATTAAGAGGGCAAACAACACAACTTATGGCCTGGCGGCTGGGGTTATAACCAAGGACTTGAACGTGGCGAACACCGTGACGAGATCGATCCGTGCCGGCATCATCTGGATCAACTGTTACACTGCATATCATTTTGATTGCCCCTTCGGAGGATACAAGATGAGCGGTTTCGGAAGAGACTTCGGTTTGGACGCCCTTGCCAAGTATCTCCAAACCAAGTCCGTTGTAACTCCCATTTACGATTCTCCCTGGCACTAATACTCATAGTTCTACTAAATTTATACCTAGAACGTAATTTTAAGAGCATAATAATGTTGAAAATAAGCATAGTGAGTTCAACAACAGAGGCCAGGGGATGCTATACCTTGTTATATAAGGCAATCAGCCAACAGCGTGCTTTTGTTTGTGAGACCACGACTTGATTTCATAATAATGTCTACTATCTTCTTCAGTTGCCTTAATTCTTCCTTTCTTGTGATTTCATCATTGTTTATTTTATGTCAAATTAAGATCCAAATTGACTCTTACATAATTTGTTTGAATAAAGTTAAATTTTTAAGAAATGAAACTTTGGCACACCATGAATATACAATGAAAGCTGATATTTTCAGACAAGATAACTAGAAATTCAACACTTTTCTACACATTCATGACAACAAATAGTACAATTTAATTCCTTCTATAGATACTTAATTTTATCCGAACTATTGAATATTACTCAAAATAAATCAAAATTTTATTCTCAATTTCAAAGCATTTGATTTGGGCTCGTTTGAATATTTTAATTAAATTTATTAAATCCTTTGAATTTGATCTTAAATCAATATAATTTTATCTTTTGTGTCTAGCCTATTGGACTAATAGGCATGAAATTCAATTGTGAAGTCTATTTTTAGACTTAAAAGCCCAAATCCAAAGTTTATTTTAAGGCCCAACTTGTTTTAGTAATTAATTAAATAAAATAAAAATTCATTTAAAAAAATTGGCGTGAGAGTCCACGCCAGACTATATTTTCTCTTTCCATTTTTGCCTTACACATACCACCCTAAAGTCCCTGCCATTCTTTTTCAACATTCACAAATCTAAGTATGCATTGGCATTTTACCCTACCTTTTCCAGTTTCCACTAGTTTCACAGCCCATCATTTTACCCACGTTCCTCTTGGCCATCACCAAATTATCCAAATCTCTTCATCCGAGAATCTTGCTTTTAGCCCCTGCATCAGAACATCAATAAGCTACAGGCACAAATCTTCACTTTTCCCTTTCCCAAGCTATCTCATTCAGCCACCTCCCATCACTTCATCCCCATATTAGTCGGTTCTCATCCTCATAATAGTCATCTTCGTGACCGAATGGGGCTAAAAAATCCTTCGGATTGAAAAATGAAAAGGGGACAAAAATATGCATCCCAAATCGGATTAAAAACTACCAATAATTGACATGAATGAACTCTCACTCCTTAAACGATGTCAAAATTCGAATTTTGATTTATGTATGGAATATCAATATTAGAAAGAGTATTGTCTAATCACGCTATATTTTTCCTGACTTCGAAATAATCATCGAAAGTGGATACAGAAGGTTTCGACAAAAAAAATCAGATTAAAAACTCAAACTCGTTCCACTGTAGAGGGGAAGGTTGCAGCCTAATCCTTCGTCTTCAAAAAAGGCACCAGCAGCCTCAATCTCACGAGCCCAAGCCACTACCTTTGCCTACTATCCGAACAAGCTCTCGGCCTCTTGCATTCACCACCAAAAAAATAAGCAATAGAAACCCATAGCCGGATAGCCCACATCCCAACCACCACTAACCCGAAACACCAAGTCCTTCCACTCTTACACAGCCTCAATCCTTCAACCAAATACTTCAAAATAAAAAATAAAAAAAATCAAAATTTCCATTCTCTTTCAGGAAGTCTCACCAAACAACACCGAAAAAACCAAGCACCATAATAGCAAAGCAAAGAGAAACCACAGGGGTTTTCTGGTTTGTGCATTCTTTGATTCTTGAAGCTTTTGGGTCTAAGCAAAGGAAGCAGGGAAGAAAGGAGCTGTCGGTGGTCAAAGGGTTCATGGCTGAAGAAGAGATGGCCGGCGACTAAAGGAGTGGTGAAAGAGTGGTTGAATGACGCTGTTTTCTGGAGGAGAGGAGCTAGAACGTTCATGTCTGCTGAAGTAAGGAAAGAAAGTGGAACCTTCCTGCCAAGTTAAAGAACCCCTTCTAATCTTTCATTTTTTTAACGTGCTTTGTCAAATCTATTGGGTCGGTCTATCATTATTATTTTTTTATTAAATAATATGCTTGTTTGACAGATTGTAGGAGTAGCTTTGAGGGTAGGCTTTAATCTTTATCTTTGTTTAATGTAACCATGTGTTCATGTACTTATATAATCTATTTACTTGAAACCTTTGGCTTGACTTGATTGGTTGATATATATTTATACATGGCTTGTTCGCCTGACAATGTGGCCTGTCTTTTTAATGCTTTATTAATTTTGCTTCGAGCTCTTTAATTGCTCATTTCGATTGCATTGATTTTTGGTAATTACTTATTCACTTTGTAATTGTCAAGATGAGCCTTAATTATCTTTCACATTTTGAAACGTAAGATGTATAGGATAAAATACATAATATATAAAATTAATATTTGTTTCAGGGATTAAATTTTAATAATAAAATTTTAAATTTAAGTAAATTTGTCCAATAATAAGATTTCGTAGAAATCGCAAGTAGTGATTATTTAAAAATCTCTAGATGAGAGAGATCATCTAAATATTACAAAAAATATTAAAATATTTAGTGTGATTTTTCAATATACAATTTCTTAAATAAAAAATAATAATAAATAAAAATATAAAATAAGAATTCATGTGCATCATATATTGTATGCTTGCACCATTTGTACTTATTTAAATTTTGAAAATCAAATGAATAGTCTGATGATGAGATATTACGGAAATCACAAGTAGTGATTCATAACTGATCCCTAAGAGAGAAGAGTCTACTAAATATTACAAGCGTATTAGAGTATTTAGTACGATTTTTCAATAATTTAAATTTTTGTCAAAATGGAAATGAATAAGTTATTTTTTTAAAATTGAAACAAAGAAAAATTAATAATGAAATTTAAACTAAAGTTAATGAATTTTTCGATGATGGGATGTTACGAAAATCAAAAGTAGTGATTCCTAACTAATCCCTATGTGAGAGGAGTCCGTTAAATATTACTAGCGTATTGGAGTATTAAGTGTGATTTTTCAATAATTTAATTTTTTGTCAAAATGAAAATGAATAAGTTTTTTTTAAATCGAAACAAAGGAAAATTAATAATGAAATTTAAACTAAATTTAATGAATTTCTCGATGATGGGATGTTATGGAAATCATAAATAGTGATTCTTATTTGATCTTTAGATAAGAGAAGTTCACTAAATATTACTAGAGTATTGGAATACTTAGTGCAATTTTTTAATAATAAGAATTTTTATTTAAAATAAATAAATAAAGTTTTATATAAAAATTAAAAATTCATCTGCATCATATATTATTTGTTTGCATCATATGCATTCATTTAATTTCAAAATAAACATGAATCTTACAATGATGAGACTTTATAAAAATCGCAAGTAGCGATTCTTAAGAAATCTCTAAGTGAGGATGTTATTTCAAATACTACCAAAAGTATTTGAGTATTTAATTTAATTTTTCAATACAAAAAGGTTTACATTTACTTTTGTAAAAAATAAAATTTAGTCTTTTTTTAATATAAAAAAATGATTTTGAGAAAAGTGAAATAAAATTTTTCAGTAAAATTAGAATTACTTTTAAATATTAAGTTAAGGCTATTTTATTAAAACTAAAAGGATAACACATGATTAAAATGGTATCGTTTTTAAACTAGCGATGTGGGGATGCTAATCTTTTTTCACGTATAACCGTACTCCCGAACCTAACATTATTTTTGCGGACCCCAAAATAGTTTTTTTAATAAAATTTAATTAATTGTAAAGTTTTGTTAAAATGACAAATTTTTTTTGTGTAGCCAATCACAAATAATAAAAAAATTAATGATGACTCTTTATTTTTAATATTTTCAAAATCAACGAATGATCGAATCTTCGGACCAAATGGTTACGACACTTTCCATGATATCTAAACCTCATATGTTCAAAATACTGAAAGCACTACCTAGGCACCCACCCTGTATTCTATAGTATAGTTATTTCAAATCACTTACCAATCTTTCCTCTTAACTTCACCCCAAGATCTTCGCCAACACGGCTGGCTTCAGCGCCGCCTTCCCATTCTCATATTCCTGAACCACCTTAGGCTGCTCGTTTATCAACTTAGCCAACTCAGCTTGACTCATCTTCTTCTCCAGCCACGCCTTCTGTATCGCCTGCCTAACATCAGTGGAAACGCGGTCCAGAGCTGCCGGTTCCGTCCCTTCATCAAGCTTCCTCGCATTTAGCACCAGCCTCGCGGTTTTCTTGTTCCACCCTGCATCGAACTTCTTGATCAAATTTCAACACTTTTCTACACATTCATAACAACAATTAGTACAATTAATTCCTTCCAAAACATATCAATTGAATTAAATTCAAGGGTAAATTATTGAAATTGAATTAAAATAAATACTAAAAAATATAATTTATAAAATATTTAATATAAAAAATTAAACAAAACAGGTTGCTTGTTTTAAGATCACTTAAAATAATTAAATAGCATTGAGTTAATCACATAAAAAATGTTTTGGATCCATACCAAAAGTCTAACTGCAATAAAAACTATTATTTTATTTTATTTTATTTAAGACGATAGAACTTCAACTTATATTGCTCAGACCAAAGCAAGACCAAGAACAATAAAAACCATTCCTCTACGGGACGTAAAATTGCAAAGTACTATACCTGTAGGCTGTAGACCACCTAGTACTTTATTTTATAGGTTTAGGAATCAAATATGTCATTAATTTTTTTGTGCAAAATAGATATAAGTTTTTAATTTTTAATTTTACTCCAAAAATTTATAATTTTTAATTTACTGTAAATATACACACAATCTTTCAAAATAATTAAATTAAGTCAAAATCGATTAAATGAGACATTGTCCTTTGGACTTCCTATACAACAATTGACGTGAATAGTTTTGTGGATTGTTACGTGGCATACTCATGTGCAATATAAATGAACGTTAGTATTATTTAATAAATTTGAATTTAAATTATGTTATTTTAAAAAATTGAGAGTTTATACGATAAAATAAAAAAGATTTAATGCTTATATCTATTTTCTACAAAATACTGAAGTTATATACCAACAAGTGGGTAGAAGAATGAAAGTGAACTTTTTTCCCCAAACATTTGAACATAATTTGAATTTTGAAATCGTCACTCTTGGAAGGGATTTATCCTTTACCACTTTCGATTTGAACAATATTAGTCTCAGACTATAAAATGGACAAAAATACTTGTAGTTACGCAGAAAAAATTATTGAGCTTACATTTAGTTTTTACTTGATTCATGTCATTTGTAACATGTATAATCAATAAGTGAATAACAAACTTTAGTCTAGCTGTTAATACTTTTCATTTGGATGGATTAGATTCCATATTTGATTTTTCATTCCCTTGTATTACCCTATGAAAAAAAATAGCAAGTGTTTTCTAGTAAGATCATTCATTGAAGAAATTGTTATAATTTAAATAAGGGATTTAATTTTATATTAAAACTATGAATTATTTGTTGAATTATCTCATTAATGTGGACTAATTAAGTATAATTAATATCATATAAGTTAATTTACTAGTATATTTTGTATAAGGTGTGACCATTAATATAAGTAATATATTTTTATTGTACATGTATTTATCCTTAATGGGACGGATATAATACATGATCTAGAATTATGAGAGGTCCCTACTGCTGGCACCACTATATAAGTGAAGGCCCATTATTCACTTGTAATTAACCGAAGAAGTGCACAACAGTAGCACTCTCCTCTCTTCTCTCCCGATCCATTTTTCCTCACCATTATCTTCAATTTCCTTCTTGGCACAGGTCACATGGCAGACCCAATCACCACCGGCGGATCTCCGACGGAGCACCGGCGTGATTTCCTCTCCATGGCAGTGGCATTGGCGTTGGTTATGGTGGGTATTTTGCTTACCCACAAAGGTTAGTATTTCTCTTTAATTTATTGTGCTAATGGGCTTTGTGGATGAATTAGTTCCAACAATTGGCATCAGAGCTCGTCCACAATAAAGCCATTAGCCATTTTTTTGAAGAAAAATGAGATTTATGGATTTTTATTTTTTTTGGGTATTTTCGGATTTTTGCTATACCCATGAGATTTTTGCATTTTCAAGCCAAAATAATGTCGTATATTGATTGAGGATGATTTGTTGTTGAAAATGCCACAAAAACGAAGTGAAAATGGGGCTGTGTAGAGTGAAAAATGGTCCAAAAACCGATCGGGTCGGATAAAACCCGTTTTCTGCAAATTTTGCCCGATTTCGGGCGAGGAAGAAGATCTAGCGCGTGCAACGCACGCGCCAGACAACTCCCATTTGGCGCCGCCTGAGAAGGGTGCGGGCGCGTGTTCTGCAAATTAAAAAAATATATATTATTTTTTTATTTAATTTTTTTTACCCGTTTTTGGCAATTTTGAGCCCGAATTTTGGGCCAATTTTTGGGCCAAAATTTTGCTATTTTAAAATGTTGGGCAAATGTTGGGTTTATTTATTTATTTGGACTTATAGTTATTTTATTATAGGCTGATTAATTAAATAGATCTTGGGCCTAATAATTAATTTAAGGTCATCTTGTTTTATTTAATTAGATCTTGAAATTAATCTAATTAAGCCTTATAATTATATTTAATATAGGCCAAATTAGTTATGTAATATTATGGGCATAATTATTTAATTATTTTAATGATTGGCCATTTGGTATAATATTAATTTTGGGCAATTTGATTAATTAATTTTTTGGCCGTTTTGCTTAATTAATTTAGGGGCCGTGTTGATTAATTAATTTTATTTGGCTATTAAATTTGAATTAATTAGTTGCTATTTTGCATAATTAATTAATAGACCATTTTGGATTATGATTTAATTGGCCATTTTGATTGATTAATTATGAGCCATATGGTAAATTGATTTTGGACAATTTTGGATATTTAATAGCCATAATTAGTTATTAAGCCCAAAATTAAAGGTGTATAAGTGAATTTTTGGAGGAATTATTTTGAGATAATTTTTTTGGGAATTCAATTACCTATTTAATTCATAATTCACTTAATTTTGAAATATATACTCATGCCCATAAATTACTAATATTTGGCCTAATTAAATAAGTTTAAATAAACTCTCTAGAAATGAAAATTGCCTTATTATTTGAATATTCACATTTATGTTGAATTAATTTAATTAATTAATGTTGGACTTGAAATTACTACATATGTTTTTGAAATTGCATATTTTGGATGTAGTTAATTTTGGTCAACAAATTTTGTGAGTATTCTTAAAATTATAAATCATTAATTGGATTAGCTAGTACTTGCCTGTCTCAGGAATAGTCATGAAGATTTTTTGATGATTTATTCTGATAATTTTAAGGATATAATAATAATAAGGTAATGCATAGTGATAGTTGCAGTTGCATAATTTACTAAGGTCTTTAGAAGTGGCTAGTCTCTCCCTGTCGGATTGTTAGTTGCTTTTAGAGATGCTTGGGATTGAGAGGATTCTGGTTGGGATATGACACGGTCTTCCTACCCTGTCGGTGGGCGATCATTCAGGTTGTATTCAACTAGTTTTGTCTTATCCTCGGTAGTGTATTGTGGAATTTATCGAGTCATTCCACTAGCCTCCATATTGTGTAACTATCACATATTGAATTTCTAACAGGATCAAATTAGATAGATAGTATGAATTATTCTCTACGGTTAGGGATATATTGAACTAGGTAGTAATCCCATGAGTTGATTTATCTACTATACCCAATAGTATAAGCTCTTTGAGGACAAAGTAATATGGAATTTAGGAACACTTAAGTGAGAATTTTCTGATTATATAGGGTATACCATGAAGGAATATATCAGAGAAAGTGTTCCAGTTAATGAATAACCAAGAAATATTTGTGGATGCCATTAGAAAAAAGTTCGCATAAGATGGATAAAGGTTGCTATAGGATTTTGCTTCCATATATGGCAGATTCAGTACTACTTCCTTCTGGAATGGAGAATTGGAGATTTTCCAGTTTTACAGATCTCATTTAATGCAGAAGGAAGTATGGCATTTTAATATCAAAATTCATATTGTCATTCAAGAGTGGGAGATCTTTCAGGTTAGCAGATCTCATTCAGTCATAATGATGATACATGCCAATATTACTGCCGAAAGGAAATATTATTACGAGGTCTCAATAAAAGGTCATTTTAGAGGAAGAAATTTGCGAAGTCTAATTCCCATTTTTGGTTCCACCAACACCTCTAAATATCAATGTGTGCCACTTCTGTAATAATCCTGGGCACAAAAGGGTAGATTGCAAGAGTCCTCTAGATTGGAATGTGTAAAAAGATATTTCGTTAACCTTTATTTTGAATTCAATTTAGAAGATATGCACTCTAACTGTTGGTGTTTTGAATACCGGTGCTATTATTGATAAAGTCATAAGCAACCGGAGATAGAATAAGGGAAAATTGTTGTGAATTGAGGTTATAGAGTTAGAATCCATATTGAAAATATAGCCAGATTGTTGTTACATTTTGAAGACAATTTTGGAACTACTGTCAGTTTATACTTTTCATTTCGATAACAGAAAAGTATTTCTAATTAGTAATAACATGTGTACTGATTCTGGCATTCTGCGTGATGGATTGTACACAGTAGATTTGTACCCCAATATCGAACAAATTTTCTTCAATAGTGAATGATGTGACTGTAGATTTTGATTATGATAGGATAGATAAGAAATCTATTAAGTTGTGGCATGGGTTAGGGATATTTCGAGGCACATGAAGAGATTGTATTAAGGGATATCTTGCTGCTAATATTAAGGACATGATTAGTAGATATTGAAATAATTAGGAACTTATGTATACCGACATTTGTAGATCATTTTCACATATTGTATTTAGTGGATATAAGTGTTTCATCATTTTACTAACGACCATTTCGATATAGGTCATATGGAGTAATAGATCTGATCTTATAGAGGCCTTAGGCATTCTGATTAATTCCGCTGCGTTGCTTAAGGTAATGATCAGACAATAGTGATGAATATTATGTTCGGTATAATGAAGCTAGGCGAAATCATATACCGGTTTTCGGTTAAGTGCACTATAGGATTATATATTGACACCTAGTATGCATGCTTGGAATATTGAAACAGAATGAGATTATAGTTGCAGTCAATCGTACATTCTGATCTAGTACGATTTATGTTAATCACTCCAAATCTTTAAAATTCGGGTGGAGTGAAATTAAAAACTGTAATTCACATTCAAAGTTGATCTCCAAGCAAGACCAATTCCTAAATGCATCCCAAGTTATAGTCAGACATTAAGCCGATTTTATGTCGCTTTCTGTGTTTAGGGTTATAAGGTAAGGCAAAAGAGCTATAACCCATAGTCAAGAAAACTTGACAAGAAAACTATCAGTGGCAAGTTTGTTGGCTATTATATCGACTAGAAAGATTCTAGATTTCATTTCTCGTTATGTGACAGTAGAATCATTGAGTCTGACAATGTAATCTATTTGGTAGATGACTTAAAGAGTGGGAGTTGTGAACTCCACAAAGTCATTATTAAGATACATTTCGTTGTGTCATTCCCATATATGCGTTATCTTTTTATGATGAAAAGCCACAACCAAAGGAAAAGATTGATCTCAATACCATATTTTGAACCTACATCTGACTTTACAGAGGAACATGAATGTAAGATTCATGTGTCTTCTAATTCTGATATTTGTCAGGAGACTATACTGATTCGAGATCTTAGAGTTAGATATTAGTCATGCAGGATAAGTGAGCATCTATGTTGCATAAGAATGCATGTGATCTATTTTAGTTGTCACATCATTATAGACAAAAGGGAGACTCTAACGATTAGGTAGATTATTTAAAGCTAAATTTTGCCAAGGCTTTAAATAAAGCAACCTAAAAGTTTGTAGTTCCTAAGATGGAACATACAGTTTATGTGAACTCAAGGAGTTCATTTGTGAACATTAAAAGGCACCCAGATTGCAATATATAAAGTAATAAGATTGTCATTTTGAGGAGAACATTATCGTTTGATAATTGAATCCATTGTGAGGTCAGTGGGAGTTATGTACTTATTGTGCTCTAAATTGATGATATCAAATAGCAGCCTATAGCACTAACCTATTGTATGAGACATTCCATGTCGTCATGTCACTTCAGGATGAAGAATCTAAATGAGGCTCTATTTCTTTTTAAGGATTGAGATTCTTCGTGACATATCAATAGGCATACATTATTGGTCTCATAAAACCTATATTGAGTGTTGAGTAGGTTTACTATATATTGTTCTCTTAATGAGACGTCATTTAGTAAAAGGTGACATATTATGAAAATCTCAAAGTCCTCAAGATAAAAGTGAAATAGCTCATATCAAGTGTAGTGTATGCCTTATTGTGGGTAATTACTGTATGCTCAAGTTTATACACATTTGGATACTGTGTATACTATAGATGTATTTCGGAGATACTTGAGCGATCCTGTAATAGAGAACTGGAAGCTATAAAGAGAGTATTTTGATATTGATAAGTCTGACATTTTAGGTTCGGTCAGATATTCTGATATTAATTTTGCAAGCTCTCCAGATATTGAAAATTATTTTGGTTATATATTTGTGGATATAAAGGAGTTGTATTGTGGAAAGTGTAAAGCAAACACTTACAACATTCTTGATTGTGGAGGCTAAATATGTAGCATGTTGTAAAGCTACATGATGGGCCATTTAGGCTGCAAAATTTCATCTCAGGGTTGGTTTTGTGTGGTTGCCATTTCGAAGTCCTGGAGATGTACTGTGGTAATGCTGCAGCAAGTATTTTCTCTCTCAAAATGCTTGGAGTTCCTCACACTCCGAATATTTAGATATCATCATTCGATTGGTTAGAGAGAAAATAATGGAATCCGTTACTTAATTGGATTATAGAGCACATGTTTTAAAGAGCTCATTCTGTCTAACTAAAAGTTTGGTTGCTAAAGTGCTTTGACGACATAGCACTTTTATGAGGCATGTGGAGCCATTTGCTGTATTAAGTTAGTGGGAGCTCTGCAATAAAATCAGTTGCAACTGTGTGAATGGATTCCTATTTGTCATATATGCATATTTTGTTTGCGCGCATTTTGATAAATATGACATTCTGTTAAATGAGACATTCTGCATTGGTCACATGAGCTTCTGTTGAAACATTGCATCATTCAGTTTGGATGCATGGACCTAATGGAAATGGATATTGATTTTGTTTTCATATCATTTCCATTTCACACTAATACTACTATTTTTGTTGCAGTCTTTATAAGTTTACGCATTTGTACCCTGTCGGTATGATGCATTTTGAAGCTTGTAAAAGGCTTGTTGTTGTTAAAGTATGTATGCGTCTACACATTTGTACCCTTTCGGTACAATGTATTTAGAGGGCTTATGAATACACACTGAGATTTTATGATATACTTTGTTAATTAACTTAATTGTCCAAGTGGGAGAATGTTGCATTATCTCATTAATGTGGACTAATTAAGTATAATTAATATCATATAAGTTAATTTACTAGTATATTTTGTATAAGGTGTGACCATTAATATAAGTAATATATTTTTATTGTACATGTATTTATCCTTAATGGGATGGATATAATACATGATCTAGAATTATGGGAGGTCCCTACTGCTGGCACCACTATATAAGTGAAGGCTCATTATTCACTTGTAATTAACCGAAGAAGTGCACAGCAGTAGCACTCTCCTCTCTTCTCTCCCGATCCATTTTTCCTCACCATTATCTTCAATTTCCTTCTTGGCACAGGTCACATGGCAGACCCAATCACCACTGGCGGATATCCGGCGGAGTACCGACGTGATTTCCTCTCCATGGCAGTGGCATTGGCGTTGGTTATGGTGGGTATTTTGCTTACCCACAAAGGTTAGTATTTCTTTTTAATTTATTGTGCTAATGAGCTTTGTGGATGAATTAGTTCCAACATTATTATGATAAACCATAACTTTAATACGTATCGCATATCAATCTCTTTTTTCACGAAGGGTTACAATTTTGGTTCGGCAGAGAAAGGTTCCATTTTTTTTATCCTATGTTGTTGGCAAACTAATGACTAATTTATTATTGAATGTTAGTTCGAAATTAAGATTAATTTTTAGATATTTAATCGGCTTAACAAAATTCATAAACTGATTTTTAATTAAATTCAAATTAATCGAATCAAATTCATCAAATTTGACCGATTTTAGTGATTAAATGTCTGAATTGACTTTTACTTACTTTTAATTCAAAACAAAGTAAGAAACATAAAAATCCTTCTTTATCTAATGTTGTTCAGACATGCTAATTTGCAAACCAATGACATTATTTATTCTTGAATTTTAGTCCAAAATCAAAAGTAACTCTTGGAAGACTTCAATTTCTACTTTTGCACTAACTCAATTCAGATTGAATAAACAATTTAAAACATTTTCTCAATATATATTTTAATAAGAAGGCTGGAAAATTTTCATTAAACAACTCTTTTTTCTTTCTGTATTTTTTTCACAGTAATTTTTTAATCCTTCAAGAAAATGAACATTGACAAAATTTTCCTTACAGTAAAAAAGGATCATTTCACCCAAAATTAAAAGTCGAAATTCTTGAAAAAAGACGATAAGATTTCATAAATTATCTTAATTTAATCCTTTTTCCTAAGATAGTGGAATACCCTACACGACAATCCAGTTGTCTCTGCAGTGGCGGCCAAGACAATTGGTTTTAGTCTTTCACGTATATAAACAGTCGAGACCAATACATATTCCTCCTCATGTGTTTACCGGTCATTCCGGTCTGACGTTTCTTGGTCGTGACGTGTATCTGGGGTTGGAATTTAAATTAAAAACGCTAAAAAGTAAGCGGTTCGTTGTTGATTTTAAATTATTCAAATTTAATTTAATAATTAATTAAAAATTTTGAATATTTAAATTTAAATTTTTCGAATAATTTAAATTAATATTTGATTTTAACTGTTTATGAATAAGATTGAGTTTTTAATATATTTAATATTAAATTTATTATTTCATTTTATAATATTAAATCATATTTGGAAACAAAAATTGAATTCCGGAATTCAAAACTTTTGAATCAGTCAAAACAAGATAAAAAATTAAATCAGTTTGACTTGACTTCGAGTATATTCATAATTAAAGCAACGAAACAATAAAATTCTAATCAAAAAGTTAGAGCATCGTGCGATGCCACCACTTTTCTCATAGAAAAAACCCAAAATTAGTATTATTTAAAAGTAATTGATGTTCCCTGATTTTCGTTTGCTGCTGCAATCGTGTGTCACGAAAATGTTTTGCACATGTGTCGGAACTCGGAGTCCTCTGACTTTTCCCTACAAAAAGTGTGCGACTTTTCTGTCCGCTGTTTGCACATGGCCATGAGGCCATGGCTCGTGTCATAAGCCATCTTGTATTGTAATAATTTTATACGGTATGACTAGGTAAAGGTGTTATGGCATAGAATTCATGTATTTAAAAGAAGTTCTCCTATTTTAAACGAATTAACGATTGTTTTAGCATATTTGTAAAAGCACTTCCAATATTATAAAAGAGCAGTCAATAGATGTTGGATCTTTTATTTGGACAATTTCTTTAGCCTCCGTGATGATGTAAAAGCCTTATCTAATCGTTGAAATATCATATTCATCAATCAAACATTTTTTTTTAAATTATGAATCCAACACTCTTACCATTTTCACAGAGTTAACAAAATATAATACGTAAAAACTTCGATGAGATAATGTCAAATGAGAGAGAGAAAAAAAAGACTATCACGTTATCAAAAAATGAATATAATCTTTCTTTTTAGGAACAACTAAAAACTTAAAACTCCCAAAAGAAGAATAAGTCCATATTCATAAACCATGGAAGAAAGTACTTATAGGCACTGTTATCAAAACGATTCGATCACTATTAATTTGATATGTATCGATATAAAGAATTGATTTTATCATAAATCGGTAGCATACTTATCGATATGCAAGTAAATCGATATGTATCATACAATACACCAATACACTTCGATACGCTTTATAGTAAAATTGAGTCAGGCTCAAAAAAATCTGATCTGATCTAATTAGCTAAAAATGCAATTTTAATAATTTTTTAACCTAAAAAACAATTAAAAACACATATTTACTATATAATTTAATCTTGAAATATTGAAAAAAAATTAAACTTTTAGTTGGAAAATTAAAAAATAAAAAATATATAAAAATATTATTTAAAAATATATACTATTAATGAATATGTTAAGTGTTTGAAAACAATCATACTTTTTATTTTTATCATATACATGTGTATATATTATTTATAATTAATTTTAAAATTATTTACCGTATCCTACGATACGATACAATACTCAATTCTTAAAAATAAAATTTTGATTCATGATTCATATCTCGATTTAATAACTATGCTTATAATCCATTTGCTGGAAAGGAAATTAGTTTTAAGGTACTTGAGAGGCGGCTATAGCAAATGTGGTCAAGCACTGGTGGTTATACCCTAATTGATCTAGGGTATGATTGTTTCTTAGTGAAGTTTAAAAGCATGGAGGATAAGGATTATGCACTAGCTGGAGGACGGTAGGCGGTAAACCTTCGGTGCGGTGGCTTTCAACAAATAAGATAAAAAAAATAATAAAAATAAAAAAATATTTTTATATTTTTTAATTATAATTTTTTTTATTATTATCTTTTCACATTTTTAACTTAATCAAAATCAATTTTACTACTCAACCAAATTAACCCAAAGTCGACGGATGTTGGCTCCTGTTGTCGATGGTGGTAATGTTTTACAAGGACTTCAAACCTAATAAAAAATTAGTATAATTTAAAAGTAATTGATGTTCCCTGATTTTCGTTTGCTGTTGCAATCGTGTGTCACGAAAATGTTTTGCACATGTTTCGGAACTCGGAGTCTTCTGACTTTTCCATATAAAAATTGTTGGACTTTTCTGTTTGCTGTTTGCACAAGGCCACGAAGCCATGGCCCGTGTCATAAGCCATCATGTATTGTATTAATTTTATACGGTATGACTAGGTAAGGTGCTATGGCATAGAATTCATGTATTTAAAAGAAGTGCTCCTATTTTAAACGAATTAACGATTGTTTTAGCATATTTGTAAAAGCATTTTCAATATTATAAAAGAGCAGTCAATAGATGTTGGATCTTTTATTTGCTTTAGCCTCCGTGATGAAGTAAAAGCCTTATCTATGTTAGAAAAAAAATATCCTTCAAACCAAACACTCATAAAAATAGAGAAAAGTAAAAACAACCACAATATTTAATAGGGTTTGGCCTAACCAAATTTGGCCTACAACCACCCAACCAAACTAATAATCAATCAAACAATTACAACTGTGCAATTTTTAGAAGAAAAAAATTGCAAACTCCTTACAAACCCAACCCAACTACCCAAAGAGCCCAACTACACCCTTTTATAATAGCCCAACTCTATAACTCTCAGAGATATTTTACAAACCAAGCCTAACACTTTATTTGTAAGGGAATAACCTTTATAATTTCTCATATACTTTCGATGTGGGATTCAAGACAAACCCCAACAAATCCTCCCTTGACTTGAATCTCCAAACTCCCCAAACTGCTCAACAACATCTGAAAAACTGACATGCTTCTGAATCTTCTTACTCTTGGAAACAATTCTATCCTTCGCATCATCAAGCAAATATAGTTGTTTCTCATTCCTCTTTCCTTGCAAAACTAAACCATCATTCTTGTATACTTTGCAACAATCATTGTTACCAGCATATGTGTACCCACGTGAAGCCAACTCACCCAAAGAAATCAAATTGTAGCTAAAACTGAGTACATACCTCACATTACGAAGAGTCCTGACACCACCATCATGAAGCTTGAGTTGAACACTCCCAATACCTTCAATCTTCACTCGATTACCATTCCTAACCGCAATATTGCCTAAACTTTCAACCTCTTTCAATTCATCAAACCGATCTTTATCATTGCAAATATGCATCGATGCAGCTGAATCCAAAACCTAACTTTTCTCACAAGTATGAGACCCATCTAAACAAGTTGCCAATACATCATCATCTGAATCAGTCAAAACAACACATGTCTCATTCTTCTTTCCATCATCACTCTTTTGTTGATCCTTCTTGAATGCAGCCATATCCTCTCTTAATGTCCTGCAGCGTGCTTGAATATGACCTTTCTCTCCACAATAATAACATTCCACCTCACTATAATCTCTGAATCTTGACCTTGATCTCCCTCTTGATCCACCATGTCTCTCATTAGTCCTCCCTCAAGTAGAACCTTCCACAGCAGCTAGTGCACCTCTCGCAGATGAAGAATCTTCTTTGCCCATAAATCTTTCATTCTCACGCAGCACAACAATCACATCATCCAACGTCAAAGTAATTTTACCTACCAATAAAGTATGAACTAAAGGTCTATAGGACTTGGGCAAAGATGACAACAACAACAATACCTTCTCTTCTTCTTTCAACTCTTTAGAATCAATAGCTACTAATTGTGAAACTAATCTATTAAATTCATTTAAGTGATCATGAAGACTCGTACCTTCATCCATCTTCAGAGAATACAAATCCACTTAAAACACAATCTATTCGTCAATGATTTTGACGCATAGATGTCTCCTAGCTTCTTCAACAATCCGGTTGGTGTCGTCTCAGTCAATACATTATACTTAATCTCTGGAGCAAGTGGCAATCTAATTGTGCTCACAACCCTTTTCTGAATTCTAACCCAATCCTTATCAGACATTCCATCTGGCTTCATTTCTTCTAATGCCAAATCTAGACCTTGTTGCACTAGAAGATCCTGAATCGTACTTTGCCATAACATAAAATTACTTTTACTATCAAATAAAGGAATCTCAAACTTAGGCATACCTCCAGACATAGCTTCAGCCATAGCTTTCCTCCTATCACAAGATCACGAACCTTCAGCTCTTAATACCACTTGTTGGGAAAAAAATATCCCTCAAACCAAACACCCACAAAAATAGAGGAAAGCAAAAGCAAACACAATATTTAATGGGGTTTGGCCCAACCAAATTTGGCCTACAACCACCCAACCAAACTAATAATCAATCAAACAATTACAACTGTGCAATTTTTAGAAGAGAAAAATTGCAAACTCCTTACAAACCCAACCCAACTACCCAAAGAGTCCAACTACACCCTTTTATAATAGCCCAACTCTATAACTCTCTGGGATATTTTACAAACCAAGCCTAACACTTTATTTATAAGGGAATAGCCCTTATAACTTCTCTTATACTTTCGATGTGGGATTCAAGGCAAACCCGAACAATCTAATCGTTGAAATATCATATTCATCAATCAAACATTTTTTTTTTAAATTATGAATCCAACACTCTTACCATTTTCACAGAGTTAACAAAATATAATACGTAAAAACTTCGATGAGATAATGTCAAATGAGAGAGAGAGAGAGAGAGAGAGAGAGAGAGAGAGAGAGAAAAAGGCTATCAAGTTATCAGAAAATGAATATAATCTTCTTTTTAGGAACAACTAAAAACTTAAAACTCCCCAAAGAAGAATAAGTCCATATTCATAGACCATGGAAGAAAGTACTTATAGTCACTGTTATCAAAACGATTCGATCACTGTTAATTTGATATGTATCGATATAAAGAATTGATTTTATCATGAATTGGTAGTATACTTATCGATATACAAGTGAATCGATACGTATCATACGATAAACCAATATACTTCGATACGCTTTATAGTAAAATTGGGTTAGGCTAAAAAAAAACTGATATGATCTAATTAGCTAAAAATGCAATTTTAATAAAATTTTAACCTAAAAAACACTTAAAAACACATATTTTCTATATAATTTAATCTTGAAATATTGAAAACAAATTAAACTTTTAGTTGGAAAATTAAAAAATAAAAAATATATAAAAATATTATTTAAAAATATATACTATTAATGAATATGTTAAGTGTTTAAAAACAATCATACTTTTTATTTTTATCATATACATGTGTATATATTATTTATAATTAATTTTAAAATTATTTACTGTATTCTACGATACGTTACTCGATTCTTAAAAATAAAATTTTGATTCACGATTCGTATCTCGATTTAATAACTATGCTTATAGTCCATTTGCTGGGAAAGGAAATTCGTTTTAAGGTACTTGAGAGGCGGCTGTAGCAAATGTGGTCAAGCGCTGGTGGTTATACCCTAATTGATCTAGGGTATGATTGTTTCTTAGTGAAGTTTAAAAGCATGGAGGATAAGGATTATGCACTGGCTGGAGGACCCTGGGTGATATTTGGTCATTACTTAACACTACGAGAATGAACTCCGAATTTCAATCCAGCTTCAACAACAGTGGAGTTAGTGTCAATTTGGGTGCCTTTTCCCCAATTACCATTAGTGTATTATGATAGAAGGTGTTAAAGTGCTTGGAGACAGAATTGGAAAGACCTTAAAGGTTGATTTAAACATAGAAGAGAGATCACAAGGTAAGTATGCAAGATTCTATGTGGCAGTTGATTTAGAAAGGTGCTTAGTTTCGCAGTTTATGGTGCAGGAATATGGAGTTAATAATAGAATGTTTTCAATTGAATATGAAGGAATTTCATATTGTTTGTTTTAATAGTGGTAATAATTATTAAAAAATATGTAATAATTATTTTACACTCATCTTTGCCAAAGCAACTCTGATTAAATTATTTTAATCTAAGTCAACTCTCATTAAATATATTTACTTACCTATTTCACTCAATTTAATGAAAAAAATTTAAAACGCTTGCATAATTAATAAAAAATTAATTTTTAGAATGTGAAAGAGAACTGTGTTTGACAAAATATTTTTGGAAGTAGTTTCTAATATAATAATATAATCTAGTTAAGGATAATTATTTCATACATCGCCAGTGAAGTGTTTTTACTCAACAAGAGGGTTAAAATCATGACATATATTTTATTTTATTTTATTTATTATTTATTTATATTTTTATAAGATATGTGTTACGATCCTAATACCGATTGTGAAATAAAAAAACTCCTATGTAATAATTATCCTCTAGTTGGTCCTTCAAAATGTAAATTCTCACCTAATAATCTTTGGGAATATTGTATTTATGAAATAAACAAGTATCTATATTTGAAAATATCATATGACAAGTCTTGACATTTTTTAATTCATCTAATTGTATTTGGGTGCTCGTTTTCTAATTCGTCAAATTAATTTTTCTGTTACTTTTTAAATTGATCTTTTTGTTACAAATTGATCTTTCTGATACATTTGATTTATTTACAAATTATGTCATTATATCTAATTATTTAAACACAGTGTTAGATGAACATTATAAAATGTATGATAAATTAGTAGTGTTTACAAAAATAATAATTTTTTTTTATGAATAAGACAAAAAAAATTTGGCCAAAAAAAAATTAAGACAAAAGATATTAAACCATTAAAATATAGGCTTATAATTTAATTTCATCACTTGCTAATAATTACGTTACAAAATAGTGCTCTGTCATATGTGTCCTTATTTAATTTTTCAGTCAAATAAACATAAATTTGATTTTTTTAAAAATAATATCTTGATTAAGTTTGAAAATATAAAACTTGAAATCTGCCAACATTATTTTAATATTTTAATTGTCTAATTTTATTTAAAATAACAATCAAAATTAAACTAATTTGATTCAAAAAATAATAAAAACTGAATTATTTTATAATGAAAGGTGTGATAGTTTATTAAATGCCAAATTAAATTTTGATGCCATTTTTAATAAATGCAATATAGTATCCAGACATTTGGATATAGTTCGAATCTTGGAGTTATCATTATTGGAAGAGCTTTACCGTTTACCACTCCTGGTTCAAATAAAATTAGTTTTCAGAATATTAAACGAAAAAAGATACATGTAATTACACAAAATAATAATAATGGTATTAATAATAAATAAGGATACATGTGATTACAAAAATAATAATAATGATGATGATGATGTCATTTAACTTTGTTAGCTTTAAATTGACGTGTGTATTTTGAAATGATAAAAACTTAAGTAAGCTTTAATGTTTCATTCATATTATAAATTCGTTTTATCGCATATGATTCCCTCAAACTATTTTAAGTGTTCATATCAAACATTAAGACCATGATTTAATTGTATATTCTTATTGGTCTTAATACTTTACAAAATGAGTTTGAATGTTTTCATTAAGTAATTTTCTCAAGAATATATTGAACACAAGTTTAGAAAATTACTTAATAAGTTTTTGGACTAAGTCCTCATTTGAAAAAGTCAAGAAAAACTCTCATAAAATTCAAAAATGTTTTAGGGTGAATTAAAATCAAAGTTTACATCATTTCAAACTCATTTTAGCCTAGAAAAGTGTAGGTTTAGGTTGAGGGATCAATCCCCTAATGGCAGAATGCTCACATGGGCAAAATTGAAGCATAGGATTGATCCTCTAAGAGAAGGGATCGATCCCTTCATGGCAGAATGCTCTGGAGGCTAGAAAACATGCACAAGATCGATCCCCTAGTTTGGGAAAGCACTCCAACGGGTAGTTTTTGTGAGATACAACGATAACTATTGGTTTTGGCTCCAACCAATGTCAAAAATACATCCAAGAGACTATAAATAGAGGCTTAGAAGCTCAAGAAAGAGAGAGAGGAAGATCTAAGCAACAAATGTCATCATCTTCTTCATCTTCTTCAAGTCTCAACAACAATTCAAGAGCTAGAAATTCTTCATCCTTTATCACTCACATCTTATTGTATTTCATAGCACAAATAGTTTAGATTTTCTTTTTTAGAACTTAACCTTTGTAATCATTTGCCTACCTAGAGGCCTTCTTTGATTACACCCATTGTAAAAAAACTCAATCACATCTTGTAAAGGGGAGTGAACCCTTAAGTGCTATATTGTAAGTGAGAATTGGGTAGATAATGTTTACTTCTTGAGCCCAGAAAAAAGAGGGGATATGTTTCTCTTGAGTCTTGAAAAAGAGGGAGGTTTCTCTTGATCCTAGAAAAAGATGGAGGTTACTCTTGAACCTGCAAAAATAGGGATTGTATTACAAATTCAAAATAGAGAAAAATATCGAAAATCCTTAGGAGCGTCTCAAGGTAGAAGACGTAGGCAAGGTTGACACCTAATTTTGTCCCATTTTTGTTATTATTATTATTATTATTTTTATTCTTGTTTTATTATTATTATTTTCATTTTTCTTATTTATTTCGTTATTATTCATATTATTATTATTAGTTTATTATTATTATTATTATTATTATTATTGTTGTTGTTGTTGTTGTTGTTGTTGTTGTTGTTGTTGTTGTTCTGTTGCCCTAGCCGCCGGTGCACTTCCTGTCACCCATCCATCGCTAGACTCTTTGCCCCAACTGCCGGCACCTCAGCCCCTCTCCTCTGCCTCGACTGCCGCCCAGTATTCATTTTCCCAGGCTATCAATCCCATCTCTGACCAATGCTTGGATAACCGGAAGACAAAAACAAGAACCTAAGGATTAATTCTGAAACCCTAGACCAAAGGATGCTTCAAAATCCATTTAAAAGGTCTGAATGATTGAAGCACAAATTTTGTTGGGAAAAGACCAGGGAAGACTGAAACAGATTCACAAAAACCCTACCCTAACTAAGACCAAACCACCACCCTCATCGAGACTTAAACCGCCACCAATTGCCATCATCACCACCACCACCGTAGCACCACCACCATCATCACCACCGAAGCCCCCAAACATCACCACCAAATCCACAACAAACCCTAGATCCCGAAAACACGAAACCCTAGATCTCATAATCGAGACCCCCAGAGCCCTAGATCCTATATCTAAGCCCCCACCTGCAAAAACACAAAAACAACAAACAAAACCAGCAACCAAACCACAACAGTCGAGCCATCAACCACAAAAAAAAGAGAAAAAAAGAAAACAAAAAAAAACGGAGAGGAGGTTTCGGTAAGGTCAGATCTGTAAGGTTAGAGGGCTTTTTAGGAGAAACGGAAGCCGAAATCGGAAAGAGGGTGGGAAGAAGCTTCGGAAAGCCGCAACTTTTTAGGTTTTTGGCCACCGGCGGCGGAGGACAGCGGTCTGGCGGCGGCCTGAAATCGCCTGGGCGGAGAGCTTCACAGCTCTGAAATTTTTTTTGAGAGAGAGGAAAAAGTGAAGAGAAAAAAAAAGAGGGAGCTTTTATAGCAAAAAAAAAAGGAAAAAAGAAAAAGAAACGACCAGCGCACGACCCAGATCCGACCCGGGATCCGCGCGCTCGGCCCGCGGGAGGGAGAAGATCCACGCGTCGCTCCAGAATCCGACCCGACCCGCGCGCCCAGGCTGGACCAGGCCCACCCGTGTGGCCCCCTTGAGCTTGGGCTGTTAATTGGGCCTCCTTGCTATTGGGTTTAAACACAATTAATTTGGGTACATTTTTTAGCCCTTTATTTTATTGTTATTATTATTATTATTATTATTATTATTATTATTATTATTATTGTTGTTGTTGTTGTTGTTGTTGTTATTATTATTATTATTATGTTATTATTATTATTATTAGTGTGCTTTTATTATTGTTTTTATTATTGTTTTTATTAGTGCATGTTGTAAAATAAGAAATTGAAAATTTTTTCTTTTACTTGTATTTTCATTAATTATTATTAATTAGAAAATGTATAAAAAATATATTTAAAAAAAAGAAAAGAAGAAAAAAAGGAAAAATAAAAAAAAAATGAATGAAAAACGTCCAATGATGGGATGTCATGAAACTCACAAGTAGTGATTTCTTGACTGATCCCTAGGTGAGAAGAGTCTACTAAATGTTACCAGAGTATTGGGATATTTAGTATGATTTTTTAATAATTAAATAATTAAAATTTTTATTAAAAAATAAAAATAAATAAATTTTTTAAAAGAAAATAAAAAAAGGAAATAAATAATAAAATTTAAATTTAAGTAAACAAATCTTCCGATGATGGGATGTCATGAAACTCACAATGTAACGGCCCAGCCCAACCGGCCATGGCCACCCTTTTTGGGCCCGCGGCAACGATCGTTGTGACAATGCTACTCATCCGTACTGTCCTCTCTGTGAGGCGATGGGCTACCCACTAGGACCACACAGGTCCACCTCACACAAGGCTTTATTGGGAATAAATTCCTACTTCGCGTCCGCCGTTACTCGAACCCCTTACCACTTGTAAGTGTCGAGTAATGACTAACCATTAGGCCCCAGAAAGGACAGTACGGATGAGTAGCGTTGTCACAGCGATCGTTGTCGTGGGCCCAAAAAGGGTGGCCATGGCCGGTTGGGCTGGGCCGTTACACTAAATGTTACCAGAGTATTGGGATATTTAGCTAAATTTTTCAATATCAAGAGTTTCATTAATAAAATCAAAATAAATAAAATTTCTCTTAAGTTTCATATGCATCATTTTTTTATCTGTTTGCATCATGTGCATTCATAATAATTTTCGAAGCAAGTGCGAATCTTCCGATAATGAGATTCTATAGAACTCACAAGTAGTAATTCTTAAGAAAATCTCTAGGTGAGTAAATTATCCGAAATGCTACCAGAGTATTGGGGTACTTTGGAATAATTTTCAATACAAAAGATTTTCACTTATTTCAAATAAAAAATAAAGTTTAAATGTTTCAAAATTAAAAGAATAAAATTGATTGCAATAAAAATAAAAATTATTTTTAAATATCAAATTAAGACCATTTTATTGAAATCAAAGGATAACACGTGATTACAATGGTACCGTTTTTTTTAACGGGCGTCGTGGGGGTGCTAATCCTTCCCAACGCGTAACCGTACCCCCGAACCCAAAATTTTGTTTTCGCAGACCAAAAATTATCTTTTTAATAAAACTTAATTAATTTTGAGATTTTGTTAAAAAGATAAATATTTTAGGTGATCAATCACACCTAGTCAAAAAAGATTGGTGGCGACTCCCTTTGTTTTTAAATGTTTTCAAAATTGTCGAGCGCGAAGCCGTTACGACACCGCGTATGCAAAATTAACGGCAGTTAGGTTATTTAACAGATTTGGCCTATTTCCACTGAAATAAAAGTTTATAGACTGAATTTCATGCGATAAAACGTTGAAGACTGAATTTCATTTTGGGTTAAAGGTTGAAGGTTTATTTGACTATTAAGCCAATAAGGATACATGTGATTACAAAAATAATAATAATGATGATGATGATGATGTCATTTAACTTTGTTAGTTTTAAATTGCCGTGTGTATTTTGAAATGACAAAAACTTAAGTAAGCTTTAATGTTTCATTCATATTGTAAATTCGCTTTATCGCATATGATTCTCTCAAACCATTTTAAGTATTCATATCAAACATTAAGACCATGATTTAATTGTATATTCTTATTGGTCTCAATACTTTACAAAATGAGTTTGACTGTTTTCATTAAGTAATTTTCTCAAGAATATATTGAACACAAGTTTAGAAAATTACTTAATAAGTTTTTGGACTAAGTCCTCATTTGAAAAAGTCAAGAAAAACTCTCATAAAATTCAAAAATGTTTTAGAGTGAATTAAAATCAAAATTTACATCATTTCAAACTCATTTTAGCCTAGAAAAGTGCAGGTTTAGGTTGAGAGATCAATCCCCTAATGGCAGAATGCTCACATGGGCAAAATTGAAGCATAGGATTGATCCCATAAGTGAATGGATCGATCCCTTCATGGCAGAATGCTGTGGAGGCTCGAAAACATGCACAAGATCGATTCCTTAGTTTGGGAAAGCACTCCAACGGCTAGTTTTTGTGAGATACAACGATAACTATTGGTTTTGGCTCCAACCAACGTCAAAAATACATCCAAGGGACTATAAATAGAGGCTTAGAAGCTTAAGAAAGAGGAGAGGAAGGTCTAAGCAACAAATGTCATCATCTTCTTCATCTTCTTCAAGTCTCAACAACAATTCAAGAGCTAGAAATTCTTCATCCTTTATCACTCACATCTTATTGTATTTCATAGCACAAATAGTTTAGATTTTCTTTTTTAGAGCTTAATCTTTGTAATCATTTGCCTACCTAGAGGCCTTCTTTGATTACACCCATTGTAAAAAAACTCAATCACATCTTGTAAAGGGGAGTGAACCCTTAAGTGCTATATTGTAAGTGAGAATTGGGTAGATAATGTTTACTTCTTGAGCCCAGAAAAAAGAGGGGATATGTTTCTCTTGAGTCTTGAAAAAGAGAGAGGTTTCTCTTGATCCTAGAAAAAGATGGAGGTTACTCTTGAACCTGCAAAAATAGGGATTGTATTACAAATTCAAAATAGAGAAAAATATCGAAAATCCTTGGGAGCGTCTCAAGGTAGAAGACGTAGGCAAGGTTGCCGAGTCTCTATAAATCGCTTGTGTACATTTCTCTTTCCCTTCTCTCTTTATTTACTTGCAATTATATTGTATTTGTTGTATTGAATTTGAATTACATGCTTGTGTAGCCTAGAGAACTTAGAAAACGTCAATATAGGCTAGTGAATTTAGAAGAACTGAAAAACGAACTTAAGGTTAGCTAAAAACCAATTCACTCCTCTCGGTTTAGTTATAGAGCCAACAAACTTCTATATGGGTCTTAACATAATTCGTTCAAAAAAAGTCCTTACATAATTGGTAGAATATTGGTACAGTTTTAAATCAAACAGACAAAAATTGAAATAAAGTGAGTACCTTTTTAATTCAGCTATGTGTAAAACAAGTATCTATTAATCGCAATAATAGCGATTTAAGTGAGGGAAGAATTTGTTTATTATGATAATATAATTTTAAGGACTAAATTGTTACATTTATATACAAAAATTATATAATAAGGTCCAAATTATAGAGACCATAACTATAATTTATTTATTTATTTATTTTTGAGGACGCCGAGGCTCTACTTGGTAATTTTTTATGGCTATTTATTTATTTTTGGTTACATTATGGCTATTTATTTTGTTACATTGTAATAACTTAGAATTTTTTTTTAGCACTATAACTTTGAATTTGTTTGTTGTATAATCAGATAATTAAGATATTTTAATATATTTGTATGGACGAAATCATTAAATTACCGGTGCCGCGCGGAAACAGCTTAATCCGTCACATTAATTATGGATGCGATAAACTGGCCTTAAATGCGCGTTTTGCCTGTACCAAAAAAAGTGTGGCTTGCCGCAAAGTGACGAAACACATTGACATATTATCGACGGTCAATTCAATATTTTTAGTAATTTCTTTGATGTTATCAACATTTATTATATTTTTTACGTCACTTTTATGTTTTTAAATTTTAATTAATTTTATACTATTAATAATATTTATATTTATAAATTTAATCACATTCATATTGTATACTTTTCAACATTTTTATTCTATCTCAATAATCTTATTTTTCTGTTATAATTATTTTTTATCTCATCAAATTCTAATATTCAAAAAAATTTTGTTTAAATAATACAATTACAAATATTTTGAATTTATGTATTTTAAAACACTTTTCATTTCAAGATTGTTTTAAAATTTATAAATTCTTATCCAAATGCATCCTATAATGCATTGGAAGAGTTTTTTTTTTTAAACTAATTGCGATACTTCAGGTCACGGGATCATTCGGCAACATGTAATATTAAAAAGAAAAATATTCTCAATACGAGCCTAATATAATTTTTGGTTTAATGTGATTTATAATGTTAAAATTACGATTAAGGTAGTCTTCACTTATCTTTCCTTTATCTTCTTGATTCAAAAATAGCATAATGACTAAAAATCGAAACAATCGTTCTTCTTAAAAAGAAGATTGAAAATAAAAATTTCCTTCCGAAAAGAACAATGACAGCAAAAATTCTTTTGGTTTGTATTAGTAGGGATTATGTACAAGGTTTGAGGTTTTTATTTTATACTTACATATATATATATATATATATATATATATATATATATATGTAAAATAGCCAAAAATTCTTTTGGTTTGTATTAGTAGGGATTATGTACAAGGTTTAAGGTTTTTTATACTTTTATATATATATATATATATATATATATATATATATATATATATATATATATGTAAAATAGCAAATGGACTTTGTTGAAAGGGAATACCTGGGGTTAACAACAAGAACAAAGTAGTCCTTAAGGATAAAGTTGACAAAATCTTTACCAAATAAAGAGTTTTTTTATTATGTTAACATTACTTTATTAGTATATACATTTTAACTTTTAATTTTATGTTCAGATTGTTTATCTCTAGAAACTTGATAAGTGTAACATATACAAATAAACACCTTTTATATTTTCTTATAATAAATGTTAGGTGAAAAGTTTTTTTTTTTTACCATAATGTTAGGAGAAAAGTTGACTGGAAATGTACACATAAAAACCTGTAATGAACGGACACTTGAAAAATTGAATGTTCCATGTGATAATAGTCACAAACATAAACAAACATAATGTTATAACCAATGTCTGTTGGGTTGGGTGGAAGGAACTTAGTGCCCCTTAAGTAAGGTCTCGAGTTCGAGCCTTATGAATGGAGAAAACAGCATTGAGAGAGCTTCCCCCATTTCGGGTCCAACTGTAACTCGACTTCGGATTAGTCGATGCCCAAAATGGCCTATGGATACCGAGGGGTTTCGACCAAAAAAACAAACAGAATGTTATACAAACATTTATTCATTTATATTCGTTTATTATTATTGGCAAACAATCATGAACAAATGTATGTTTCGTTTGTTTATGTTTGTAAACAAATTCATTTAATGTTTGTTTAAAACTCGTGCATTTAATGAATCATTTAATATTCATTTTCTATTGATTATAAAAAATTTTAAATTATATATTTACTTATATGTTATTTTAAGATATAATTATTAAAATTACATATATATGTATGATTTTTTAATTTGGTATCATATGTATTAGAGTAAATACAATTTGTTTGTATAATTTTTTATTTAATGTTCACGGATATATTCGTTTAATGTTTACGAACATATGTTTGTGAACATGTTCGTTAATATTAATGAACAAGTTTAACGATCACAAACCGATCATGAATAGTTAAAATATAATCGAACGAACATGAGCATAATAATATTCGTTCATGTTTAGTTCGCTTACACTCATAAATCATTGAGATGGTAGAGATGATAGTCTTAAATTTTGGATATTTTTATATCAATTCAGAAAATTACAAATTTAAAACTAAATGAAAGTGTTTAAAAATTGCAAATGCTATAATTTTTTGAGATTTTGTAGAAATTCAAATAGACGCAATAATTTGTGTATATGTATTTAATTTATTTCATGTCAACTAATATAAAATATAAAAATTATTATATTATATTTTAACATATTTAATATTAAATTAATTTTTAAATTAATATAATTTTTTAAAAACTATAACCCATATTATTTTTATGAGAATAATTTATATTAGGATAATCCTAAAATAATGGCAACTCATTTTTTCAAAGAAAAGTAATTATTATTTTACACTCATCTTCACCAAAGCAACTTTGATTAAATTAACTTACTCTAAGTCACCAATGGGTTGTGGCTCAATTGGTAACGTAGACTGAATTTGTAGGAAGAGCTCTCGGGTTTGACTTTCACTAAACATGTCTTTTATTAAAACGGATGAGGATACATTTGGTTTACACAAAAAAAAAAAACTCACGCTAAGTCAACTCTCATTAAATATATTTACTTACCTATTTCACTCAATTTAAAGAAATTTTTTTTAAAAAAAATCGCATAATTAATAAAAAAATTAATTTGTATAATGCGAAAGAGAATTTTGTTTGATACAATATTTTTAAAAGTAGTTTCTAATATAATAATATAATCTAGTTAAGGATAATTATTCCACACATCGCCAGTAGAGTGTTTTTACTCCACAAAAGGGTTAAGATCATGACACGTCTTATTTTCATTTATTTTTTATTTTTTTATTTTTTCATAGGATATGTGTCACGATTCTAACACAACTTATAAAATAAAAAAACTCTACCAATAACATATGTAATAATTATCCTCTTGTTAGTCATGCAAAATGTAAATTCTCACCTAATAACCTCTGGAAAGATTGTATTTATGAAATAAAAAAGTATCTACATTTGAAAATATCATACAATAAGTTTTGACATCTTTTAATTCATCTAATTGTATTTGGGTGCTTGTTTTCTATTTCGTCAAATTAATTTTTCTGTTACTTTTTAAATTGATCTTTTTGTTATAAGTTAATAGCTCTTAGTTAATTATATAAGTTTTTAATTTGTTTCTATTAATTTGAGTTAAATAAGTAAGTAAATTAATTTAATAAGAATTAAATATTGAGTAAATTAATTGTTTAATGAGTATAAGTGAAAGATAATTATTACATATTTTTAAAAAATTATAAGGTATCATTATTTGGTTGATGCTTATGCCTAAAATTTTTACTGTTTAAGATAGTCTTAGTATAAATTATTTTTTTTTTATATAATTTCTCATTGAATTCGCGTCTAAATCTTGACGGAAAAGAAGACACGAAATTCCTAGCCTCTCTATTTTTCCTTAAAGGCAAAACTCAAAAGAAAATATCTTATAATTTGACTTCATTGTAAAAAGGTGATTCCACATAATGCTGACGAAATTCTTTAGGACTTTTCGCCAAAAAAAACAGAAAGAAATTTGGGACTGACCCTCGCATTAAATACGGGGAAATGAGTCCTGACAGTGGCAACGAAATATTTGACAGCTCTTTCCTGTTTCATGTAAGCCGTTGGGAAAGAGAGAGACAGAGAAATTAGAGATGGCAAATCACTGCAACGGAGGCTCTGACCATTCTGAATCTTCACTCAAAATTCCACCAATAAAATTCACGAAGCTCTTTATCAACGGCAAGTTTGTGGATTCCATTTCAGGTAACTTTCCATTTTCATGCTTTTCTTTCTCTGAAACATACTCAGATTTGCTGCTCCGTTTTCTTGGCTTGCGTCGCTCATGTTTCTCGTTTCTGGGTTATGGTCATCGTTTAAATAACGCTTTTGTTTGTGTATGGAGTTGAGAAAAATTAATGACCGATTCGGTTGCTCCAGGAAAAACGTTCGAGACGGTGGATCCAAGAACAGGGGAGGTGATAACAACAGTTTCAGAAGGAAAACAAGAGGATGTTGATTTGGCTGTGAAGGCAGCACGCCATGCTTTCGACCATGGCCCTTGGCCTCGCATGTCCGGCTCTGTAAGTCTTACTTATTACTCTTAGCAATCATCATTAATTAGTTCAGTCGTTTTAATTCAATTCATTTCTCTTTTGAACAAAACCAGTGGTCCAACAGTTAACTATGAACGATATTTCCAAAAAAAAAAAACAGTGTTGATTCAATCTGAACAAGTCATTGAGTCCATGGTCATGGTGTTTTCTCAATGAAAAATTAAGATCAGAAAATTTTTTTGGCCGTAAACATGTTCTGCGACGAAACAAAGACAAGATTTCATAACCCAATTGGGAATGGACAAATTCTAGGGTGTCGTGCTTGATTTTACCGGTGTAACTTTCACGTGCAACGATCTGGATTCTCTGGGCTCATGAGCCGGCACCATCCAAGGACAAACGCCATCGCTAATAATACAAATGTGACGCACGTACGTCCATTATTGACCGTAAAATATGAAGGCGATTTGAACAATTAGCAATCTCAGATTTACAGAATCAAACAATAAATGAAAGTGCCCTTTGCGGTGTTGGTGTATTGGCGGAGTGACATCTCCTGCATATTTAATATCACGTTGTTCTTAAAAAATAGTCTGGGTATTAACATTTTGATTTAGTCAAACATGTCATGTTGCATTAATAGATATTTTTTTTTAATTGTTGAGGAGATCTAAAAGATATTTAAGTTCCACTTCAGGTCGTTTTCTTTGTATTCCGTGAGTTAATTGGTCTGATTTTATGTTGAATTATTTGACTTTTTGGATGGATTAATGGTATCTTTTATTGAATGTATTATTTTTTGTTTAATTGTAGTTATGTATATGCAATTATTCATGGATATTAGAAGAGTAATTATATATGCATCAAAATACATATATAAATTCGTATGCCAAAAAGTAAGTATGATAATTTGTGTATATAAATTATATTTTAAATATGTAAAATTGTGTTCGTGTTATGTAAACCACGAAAATTTTGTATCATTATACCAAACATAATCTTTTAAACTTTTGTTATATTCATATATAATTTTTATTAAAATTTAATCAATGTCATTGTGTCATATCTATCGTGATCTAGGTCTACCAAAAAAGTACATGGCTCTAGATATTGCCATTTTGTTAGCTACTAATTTATGAGTACATTCTTTTTTGTTATTCCATTTTAAATTGGGCATTAGGAGCGAGGAAGGATCATGATGAAGTTTGCAGACTTGATTGAAGAAAACTTAGAAGAAATAGCTGCATTGGATACTATTAATGGTGGAAAGCTGTTCTCTCTTTGTAAGTTGCTGGACGTTCCAAGTGCCGCTAGAACTCTGCGTTACTATGCAGGTGCAGCCGATAAAATTCATGGAACAACGTTAAAATTGTCAAAGGGACTTCAGGGCTACACTCTTAGGGAACCCATTGGAGTAGTAGGCCATATAATTCCCTGGAATTTTCCCACCGTCATGTTTTTCATGAAGGTTAGCCCGGCATTAGCTGCTGGCTGCACCATTGTCATCAAGCCAGCTGAGCAGACGCCTCTTTCAGCTCTTTATTATGCTCATCTTGCTAAGCAGGTAATCAAGCTTGGATAGTAAGTTTGAACTCTTCTGAAAAGGGAAATTAATGTTGAAATTGGCTTCGTTAATTCTTTTTCTTGTTTGTTTTCAAATCAGGCTGGCATCCCTGACGGAGTGCTCAATGTTGTTAATGGATTTGGAGAGACCGCTGGAACTGCCATTAGCTCTCATATGGACATTGACAAAGTGGGATATTCTAATTTCATATTTAAGATAAGAAATTTCGCATTGAATGAAGAAATTAACCTATCTTTTTGGGTCTTTTAGGTGAGTTTTACAGGGTCTACAGAAGTGGGACGTAAGATAATGATGGCGGCAGCAGCAAGCAATCTAAAGCCAGTGTCGCTAGAGTTGGGAGGCAAATCACCTCTGTTAATATTCGATGACGCTGACATAGACCAGGCTGCAGATATTGCTTTCCGTGGTCTCTTTTTCAACAAAGTAGGCAATGACTTTTGCCTTTTATGACAAGTTGTACTTTACAACCCAAAACTTAACGTGGCACGGCAAATTTAACCTGTACTAACATTTCTCATCTTCTAAATTTGCAGGGAGAAATTTGCGTGGCAAGTTCTCGTGTTTATATCCAAGAAGGTGTTTATGATCAAATTGTGAAGAAGTTGGTAGAGAAGGCAAATTCATGGGTTGTTGGGGACCCTTTTGACCTTCAAGTTCATCAAGGACCCCAAGTAAGTAATCATGATTCAAGGATAAGTCTGCGTGTGTGTATAGTTTCCTTTAATTGATCAAGATTGGCATTCATATGTTGTAGACTGGTAAGAAGCAACTCGAGAGAATTCTATCTTACATTGAGCATGGCAAAAGAGAAGGAGCTACTTTGCTAACAGGGGGCAAACAAATTGGCCAGAAGGGATACTACATTGAGCCTACGATATTTGCTGATGTCAAGGTAGATTTTCTAACTAACGCTGGAGAATCTTCAAACTTTGATGTTGTTGGAAGTTTGCGCTGCATTCTGATTTACATCCAAAAACTTGTACACAGGAGGACATGATCATTGCAAAAGAAGAAATTTTTGGTCCCGTAATGTCATTGATGAAGTTCAAGTAAGTGCCGTAAAATTTCTCTTCTTTCTTCTGTTGAAACTAAAGTACAGTTTTAATGAATTAACCGGCGATTTCAGAACTATGGAAGAGGCGATTAAGAGGGCAAACAACACAACTTATGGCCTGGCGGCTGGGGTTATAACCAAGGACTTGAACGTGGCGAACACTGTGTCGAGATCGATCCGTGCCGGCGTCATCTGGATCAATTGTTACACTGCGTTTGATTTGGATTGCCCCTACGGAGGATACAAGATGAGCGGTTTCGGAAGAGACTACGGTTTGGACGCCCTTAACCAGTATCTCCAAACCAAGTCCGTTGTAACTCCCATTCACGATTCTCCCTGGCACTAATCCTCATATTTCTGCTAAATTTATACCTGGAACGTAATTTTAACATAAAGTTGAAAAATAAGCATAGTGAGTTTAACTGCAGAGGCCAGGCGATGCTATACCTTGTTATATGGGGCAATCAGCCAACAGCGTGCTTTAGTTTGTGACACCACGGCTTGATTTCATAATAATGTCTACTGTCTTCTTCATTTGCCTTAATTCTTCCTTTCTTGTGATTTCATTATTGTTTATTTTGTGTCGAATTAAGATCGAAATGAACTCTCATATAATTTGTTTGAATAAAGTTAAATTTTTAAGAAATGAAACTTTGGCACACCATGGATATACAATCAAAGCTAAAATTACATATGTTCAAAATACCGAAAGCACCACCCAGGCACCCACCCTGTATTCTATATTATAGTTGTTTCAAATCACTTACCAATCTTTCCTCTTAACTTCACCCCAAGAACTCTCTCCATCTTCGCCAACACGGCTGGGTTCAGCGCCGCCTTCCCATTCTCATACTCCTGAACCACCTTAGGCTGCTCGTTTATCAACTTAGCCAACTCAGCTTGACTCATCTTCTTCTCCAGCCGCGCCTTCTGTATCGCCTGTCTAACATCCGTGGAAACGCGGTCCAGAGCTGCCGGTTCCGTCCCTTCATCAAGCTTCCTCGCATTCAGCACCGGCCCCGCGGTTTTCTTGTTCGACCCAGCATCGAACTTCTTGATCGTCTGGACCGGCGCACCCGACCGCAGCGCCTGGTTCACGACCTTCGGATCGCGTAGATCCTGAGCCTTGGGCTTCGACTTGTGTAGCACCACAGGCTCCCAGTCCTGACTCACGGCTCCCCCAAATCTGCTCGGCATTGTTGAAAACAATGGAAAAACCTTTGATCAAACAAAATTGCAAAGCTGGGTGAAGTGAAGACAAATTGAAGTATATGTAGAAAGCCAGGCTCTGGAAAGTTCCGGCAGTCATTTAATATCCGGAAGGTTCTTTGCAAGTTTTAGTTGTGAATCTGATGACATGGCAAATCGTTATTGGTTCATTTCCTGACGTGGAAATTAAAACACTGTAATTCGCGTGATGCCCAAGCAAAAAACTCAAAAAGGAAAGGAAAATACCTTATTGACTTGGGTTCAGTTCAGATGGACATTAGAAGTTGATTCTGATTAAAAAAAAAATTGAAATGATGATTGATGATATATTTTTTTATAAAATAATAATAAAAAATTTAACGGAAAGTTAAAATGGTACTTTCACTTCCCATATTTTTGTCTTTTTCTGTTTGGGCGTTGAGTTCCAAACTCACCCTTGGTGACGTGGAGATCTTTCATTTGTTTTAGAGTCGTTTTACGTCAATTGCGATTCTTTGAGGGGAGAAAATGGATCCGACGCTTCAGACTGAGCGGTAGAAATCTGACGTTCGAGATCTTCTGCATACAACGCTGTAAAACCATTTTCGAGATTAAAAGATTTCGAAGGGGCAAAAGTTGGCGCCAATATCGTGCTTCTTAAAGTGCTTTTTACCGCTTTCGCACCTCTCTCTCTCTCTCTCTGTCTGAAAATGCAGCGCCAAAAATCGATAATCTCATTCTTGCAAAAACCTTCGCCGGCGAGCCAAAACGGCAGCTGCGGAAAGGTGAAAGGCCAAGGAGCTTCCCAGTTTCCTTCAAAGCAGCGGAACCAAAATGGCGCCGTTGGTGGCTCCTCTTCGGAAGTCACAGGCACCGATACGCCACCGGAGAAGGTGCCACGTAAGGTGTTACCGGCGAGCTTCGCAGATAATGCCGAGACCAGGGGTTCTTCTTCACTGTTTTCTAGTATTATGCACAAGTTTGTGAAGGTTGACGACAGAGAAAATGGAAGTCAGAGGTATTTTATGGTTCATTTTGGGTTTAGGTTTCGGTTTAATTTTCTTAATAATCAGTCACAGCTGAAATTTATCTCTTTTAGATTTCTTTACTTTTAGAAAATATACATAATCTTTAATATGTGAGAGAATTGAGGGAGGATAGAAGAAAACGCCCGTCCATTCTAACATTATTCAATTTTATTATAAAATAAAATTCAAAGGATTGCTTGTCAATGAATTGTATTAGATTTGCAGGAACCAGGCACGCGACAATTTTTCCATTGTTGAAGAATTGCCTAAAGCGGAATCAACTGTGCAACCAACTGAAAAGCCCAATGTTTTAAACATTGAGAGTGGAGATGATCTCGGCCCAGAAACACCTGGTACACGACCTGGTGTTTCTCGTTTGAAGCGAATTCAAGAAGACTTCCCTAAGTTTGGGGATAAGAAGGATTGTTCTTTGTTGGATTCCAGTAAAAGAGTAAAGCTTCCCCAGGAATCTGTTGTTCAGAACAAGAATCATTTGGATGGAAATGATATTGCTAGCAAATTTGAATGGCTTGATCCTTCTCGCATCAAGGATGCTAATGGAAGAAGGCCTGGTGATCCCCTTTATGACAAGAAGACTCTTTATATGCCTCCGGACGTTCTCAAGAAAATGTCAGCATCTCAAAAGCAATATTGGAGTGTCAAATGTCAATATATGGATGTTGTTCTCTTCTTTAAAGTGGTTAGTTTTTGTTGCATCACATTCCTGTTACATTTGTTAGTAGCTATTGCTGGCATTGGATTGTATGTTTGTTATATGAGATGAACCTTTAATTGGATAATTTATATAGGGGAATAGAAAAAAGTGTTCATTAATTTGGTTGTTTTGAACAATATGACTATTTAGATTTGTTATTCTTCAACCTCTCCCTTTGTGTATCTATACATGGATTTAAACTTACTGATGCAATTTATGAATTTTGCATATCTTTTCTGCAATCACGTTTACCTAATTCAACAATTTAATGTTCTCTAAAAGGGGAAATTCTATGAGCTTTACGAAATAGATGCTGAAATTGGCCACAAGGAGCTTGACTGGAAAATGACAGTAAGTGGAGTAGGCAAATGCCGCCAGGTGAGTTGTTGTCCAATTTTCATTATTGTAATGGTCTTCCTTTATGTTTGCGCATTTAAGGCAGTGGTCTAGATGTTATAGTGTCTTCCTTTGTTGTCAGGTTGGTATATCAGAGAGTGGAATTGATGATGCTGTTCAAAAGCTCGTTGCTCGTGGGTAAGAAAACAATTTGCATAGTTTTATAGAATGATGAGGAGATTTGATCGTTATCATCCTAAAAACGATCCAAACTCTGAAATGAGAATTTTGTATTTTACTCTTTCTGAAATGTAGAGAGTGAAATAAAGAGGTGTTGATGACAGAATGTGCAAAAGAGGAAATGATGATCTAATTCCTTGGTCATCTTTTAGTGAGTGCAGTGTTGAGTACTAGATTGGGTCTCTTCCTTAATTAAACATGATTCAATTTTTTTATGCGTTTTTTGAAGATACAAAGTGGGACGGATGGAGCAGTTAGAGACATCTGAGCAAGCAAAAGCTAGGGGTGCAAATTCAGTAAGTTTTTGAGTTGCATGTTTGAGATGTAAATTTAGATCAATTTTCCTATATATTTATTGTCTTTTTTTTAGCTATTCTTTGGTATTCACGCTTTATGTGCCATTATTATACATGTGATTAACACTCACAAGTAAGAGTCTTGCTTTGAAGAGTAATGCTATTGAGTTTTCCTTTTACAGAAATATACTTAATGTGTGATGACATGATAAAAGGAAAAAAAGGGCAATCCAGTGCACAAGGCTCTGACATTGTGGGGTCTGGGGAGGGTCATATGAAGGCTGCATATGATGACATGATATTTAACCTTAAATTATGATATTTTCTGGTTTGATCAAATTGGGTTCTCCACCAAAGTTCCATACACATGATTCTTGAATAAAAGTTCAGCTATTTATCTTGATTTTTCCTTAGTGGTTTCATGACTTCAATTCTGCATCATGGATGTGTTTGATAATTTGTCTAAGTAGTTTGACAAGCAAAATTGGACTTTTCAGGTCATTTCGAGAAAATTAGTTCAAGTAATCACCCCATCAACAACAGCTGATGGGAACATTGGGCCTGATGCTGTTCATCTACTTGCTATAAAGGAGGTTTGTTTTATGTTTATGTTGGTTATGCTTATATTCAGGCATTCGGATTTTTAGTTTTGCTGTGCCTGCCGAATGAATATATCTGGCTTGTCAGTCATGATTTTTTCTGGCTCAAAATTTCAGATGTTTTCCTGAAGCTTATCTGTAATGTATATGGAATACTTCACTATATTCCCCTCCTTTGACTCCTGAAAGTGATCTTTTTTATCTGTATTCCTCTTATTTCTATCTTTGCTTTTAGTTAACATTGTAGATATGAGTTGGGAAGGTGGGATCTGCTGAATGAACATTTGGCTTATCTCTTTCGATATTTTTTTGTTCAAATTTTCAGCTGTTTTCTTGAAGCTTATCTGTACTGTACATGACTGCATTTTACATCATGGGGTGGGGGCCGGGAGGTGTCATGATCAGGTTCAAAGGGTCAAGTATAAATATAATGTGTATGTATGCATGTATGCATGCAGCTGCATGAATTGATATGGTGGTTGATTTACCATTTTTTGCCTCTTCAAATCGCTTCTGCATGAGTTATTATGGTTTATCATTTATTTTGAAATTTATTACTTTTCAATTATAGTTTGAATATTTATTGGAATATTTTATGATTACATGTTTACTGTTAGGACAACTACGGAGTGGGGAATAGTTCAACGGTGTATGGGTTTGCCTTTGTTGATTGTGCTGCTTTAAAATTTTGGGTTGGTTCCATCAGCGATGATGCTACTTGCGCTGCTTTGGGAGCTCTATTGATGCAAGTAGGTTCTTGTATATTCCTGCAATTGCTCTATATTTTTGAAAAGCAAGCTCTAATGTATTGGTTTGAATCTGATTTTAGGTGTCTCCTAAGGAAATCATATATGAAAGTAGAGGTGAACTTTGTCTATTTTTCTCCCTTTGTTTTCTTCTTTTGTAGGCTAGTTTGGTAAAAGTTTTGCTTCTTAATTATAAGTATATATTAAAATATTTCAGGACTGTCCAGAGAAGCACATAAAGCACTAAAAAAGTACTCATTTACTGGTAAGCATTTTATCAACTCTCTTGCCAGCATAACAATCGTGACCTCTGTGTGTGTGTCTGTGTGTCTAGCTTTATTTTAGTATTTCTATCGCTAAGAACTAGTATTTCATGATGCAGAAATGAGTAATTCCTGTATTCACATTTTCTTTTTTCCTATTGGATTCTCAGGTCTGTAATTCATTGGTTTAATTAAGAGAACAGTAATTCAATATGACAAAGATGAATTTATGTTTGATGGCCATCTACAGTATAATGATGATAAAAATGTCCCTGCTCTTTCTCTTTCTGGACAATCTGCAGCAGCATAAATGAGAATTTTGTAAATCAGCCTCGCTTATTTTATTTGGATTCTTTATTCTTGAAGAATCAGCTATATTATTCATGGTAAGTCAAACTGCATACTCATTTTGGTTAATTTTGCAGGAGCTACAGCAGTTCAACTAAGTCCTGCACTCTCAGTCACTGGTTTTTTGGATGCTTCTGAAGTTAGAAATATGATTCAGACAAATGGGTACTTCAAGGGGTCACCTAATTCATATATTTATGCTCTTGATGGTGTAATGCACCATGATGTTGCATTGTGTGCACTTGGTGGATTAGTCAATCATCTATCGCGGTTGATGGTAAGTGCTTGCGAACTAGCATTTTTGTAAGCATGTAAATATGCACAAATCTGGGATCAGTTTGTATGATTGATAAATTGCTTTTTCATACAGCTGGATGACATTTTACGGAGTGGAGATATTAGACACTACCAAGTTTACCGAGGTTGCCTCAGAATTGATGGACAGACACTAGTAAATCTTGAGATTTTCAATAATAGTGCTGATGGTGGTTCTTCAGGCAAGTTGTGAATCTCTTTAGCTTTAAGTAATATTTCTGGCAGGCTGTTTTGTTATTTATAGCTTTGTAATCCTTATGATTGTTTTATTTTCAGGTACTTTGTACAAGTATCTTGATAACTGCGTGACATCTTCTGGTAAGCGGCTTTTGAGGAGCTGGATTTGCCATCCACTGAAAGATGTTGTCAGCATTAACAACAGGCTAGATGTAGTTGAAGAACTTATGTCACATTCAGAAATCATGTTAGTCATTGGTCAATATCTTCACAAACTTCCAGACTTAGAAAGGTTACTTGGTAGTGTTAAGGCTAGCATTCAATCATCAGCTTCCCTCATTCTTCCCATGATAGGCAAAAAAATATTGAAACGACGGGTAAGTCTCCTCTTTGTGTCTTCTGTTATTTATTTATTTTTGGTAGGCTCCTCTACCTTTGTCTGCCTAAAGTAGCTTGGAAAGTAAATGTATTTATTTCACACTTTTATAAAGATCATGATAGCATTTTCTGTTGTGGTACAGGTGAAAGCTTTAGGGACTCTTGTCAAAGGTCTCAGGATTGGAATGGATTTGTTAAGATTATTAGAAAAGGATGCAGATATGTTATCTCCATTAACAAAAGTTTTTAAACTTCCAATGCTAAGTGGTACTAATGGGCTCAATGAATTCCTGACTCAATTTGAAGCAGCTGTTGATAGTGACTTCCCAAATTATCAGGTCTGCTTTCTTGTCAAGTATGACTCTGAGAATATATTTTTATATTAAGCTTTTGTGATCTTCTTCTCTTCTATTTATTTATTTAAATTTCTTAGACATTGCATCTCTTGGAGCAGGCAATCCTTGGCCAAGTATATTGCTATAGGCTTATATATTGATATTTTTTCTGGAAAAATCTGCAAGTATTTCTGGGGATTAGATCTTTTTTTGAGGGAATATTAAATCTGAAATAGATCTAGGATATATTGATGGTGAAAACGGCCCACCTTTATCTGTCGTGTTAGGCAGTATTAGCTGACCAATTGTGGTCTAAACATTGATTTTGTTCAAATAGATTGCTTTCTAGTAACAGATTTTGGTTTCTGCCATGATTGAGTTTCTTGATTGCACTCTGGGTACATAACTGACATTATCTCTACCAGAACCATGATTTGACAGATACGGATGCTGAAACGCTTTCTATACTGATTGAGTTATTTAGTGAAAAAGCTATGCAGTGGTCTGAAGTCATTCATGCCCTAAACTGCATTGATGTACTAAGATCTTTTGCTGTAACCGCAAGTTTGTCATCTGGGGCTATGGCAAGGCCAATTGTGTTGCCCCAATCAAACACCTTAACTTTGAACCAAGAAACAAGAAGACCAATACTTAAACTTAAAGGGCTTTGGCATCCGTTTGCCCTTGGGGAGCATGGGGTACTGCCTGTACCCAATGACATTTTCCTGGGTGAGGATGTAAATGACTATCATCCCCGTGCTTTGCTATTGACTGGACCAAATATGGGTGGAAAATCGACTCTCTTACGTGCCACTTGTTTGGCTGTTATACTTGCCCAGGTTTGTTTCTCTCCTTGTTCCCTAAAGCGCTGTTACTAGTTATTAAATACTTGCCTATCAGTTGCTGGTGATCAGTATGTTTTAATAAGTCTCACCCAATGCGGCTATGTTCATAGGTGTTAATGTTTTGATATGCAGCTTGGCAGTTATGTGCCCTGCGAGACATGTGTTCTCTCACTTGTTGATATAATCTTTACAAGGCTTGGTGCTACCGATCGAATCATGACTGGAGAGAGTGAGTTTAATTTACAAACCAAGAGTTTGTTTACTTCCTTTTGGTCCAAAGTTGGCTTTGTGTTGTAAATTGCTATGCTTGGTTCATTGATATAATCTACATTATAATTTTTCCAACTGAAGTGGGATTGTGTAAATTGTGGACTTGTTTGAGTCTTTTATTATTAACTGTTGGAATTATCAAAATTCTAAATTTTTTCTTTCCAAATTGTGGTTAATAAATAATTCTCAATTAATTCCAAATAAGTTAATGTCAGGATTGCACAAACAGTTACAAGCATGCTCCTCAATGAGTTGATACCCTTAGTAGAGATATGTACCGTATTTACTTTTTCATTTGCAAAGTCTGATTGTGCAACCAACTTTTGTAGGTACCTTCCTTGTGGAGTGCACAGAAACAGCATCAGTTCTTCAAAATGCTACCCAAGATTCTCTTGTTCTTCTTGATGAATTGGGACGAGGAACAAGTACTTTTGATGGATATGCTATTGCATATGCAGTGAGATTTCTAACTTTACTGGTTTATTACAACTTTACCTCCTCTTCCACCTAGATTAGGAGAATTAATATGCCATCTTGCAACTCATAGAATGACATTTTCTCATCTCCTTTAAACCTATGCTTTGACACAGCCATGATTCTAGCCCAGATACTTATTTTGTTTATGTTCTTCTCAAGATCTCCTGTATAGTCAGATATTGACCATAGCATAAAGAAAAGCATATGGTATAACGACAAGGAAATTTTTATTCTATATGGGCTCTTAGTGATGGTGAGAATAAACAGTGCATTGTTATTTGTTCTTCGTTTGATAAAAAACAAGTACCTCCTAATGGTGATGAATGTTTGTGAAAGGCAGGCACAAGTGGTCTCACTATTTTATTTATAACGTTGCAAATCTTTGGGGAAATCAAATGCATGGTATAGAAGACTGTTAATGGATAGCTTTAGAGGCAACAAACTTAAATGGAACAGAGAATAATCTGAAATTTCTTTGCTATAAACTTGAAGACTAATGAGAACTGCTCACATCATGTTATTAACCATTTGTTTTACAAAATGTTGTTTTGTCTGCCATTTGTAATTATTACATATTGTAAAGTTTGAATACTGGTTCCCCTTTTAAGTAACCTACTTTTGATACTTGTCTAGGTGTTCTGCCATCTTGTTGAAAATGTTCATTGTCGGCTATTATTTGCAACACACTACCATCCACTCACCAAGGAATTTGCTTCTCATCCACATGTTACACTGCAACACATGGCCTGCTCCTTCAAGTTGAAGTCTGAGGGTTGTTCTAGGGGGGAGCAGGAGCTGGTTTTCCTATATCGACTTGCTGATGGAGCATGCCCAGAGAGCTATGGTTTGCAAGTTGCAATCATGGCTGGGATCCCGGAAGACGTAGTTGAAGCTGCCTCAAAGGCTGGACAAGTAATGAAAAGATCCGTTGGAGAAAGTTTTAGGTCAAGTGAACAGAGATCAGAGTTCTCAACTCTCCATGAAGCGTGGTTAAAGACCCTAGTAAACGTCCCACAGGTTGGAAATTGCGATTTTGATGATGTCGATTCTTACGACACATTGTTTTGCTTGTGGCATGAGCTAAAAAATTCATATCGAGCCTGCAACTAGAATAACAAAAAGCATATGATTGGCAGATTGCGTTGTAAGAATCATGTATTGTAAGGGTCCTGGCTCCTAACAATTACTTCTGCCAGAGATGGGACGAAGAATCTCTATTTGCGGTTTTTAATTCGGGCCGGTTGGCTTGTTTTTCTCTGGACTGGCCCGTCTAATTGAGGTGAAATGCTACAGGCCCCGAGAACCATTGCTTGTTTCGGAATCAGAAATGTGCTCTGGAACCTAAGTTCTTGTTTTCTAACCAATGCACACTTTCTTTTCTTTGCTAAAAGCCCAAGGTAAGAATCGTAACGAACTCTTTTCTATTTTGTTTGTCTTGACGTTCATCGGAGCACTGCCATTCGAATTTAACTTCAAGTTGCCCTGTCAAAGCGTAGGTGCATGGGTATATGAAAATATTTACAGTAAGATTATGAATTTTGATTTAATTATAAAATTAACGTGAACAATACATAATTATAAATTTAAAGTTATTAGATGTAAAATATATTAAAAATATTGTACAATATGATAATTAAAGTGAATATGTTTTAGAGTAAAATTATCATGTGTTTAAGTTTATTGATATTGATATTTATGTTAATTATCATATTTTTACTTTATTTTTAATATATTTTATGTTTAATTGTTTTAAATTTATTTTTAATTATGTGTTGTTTACGTTGATTTTATAATTAAAATTTATATTTTTATTATACGATTCTTCGTAGGTGCATCGCTTGCAGAAATATTATTAATTGTTCATAAACAAATGAATCGTGCTGTATTATAAACTTCAATTAATATATAATGTCAGTAGGGAACCTGTTGTCTCATTTTTGTACTTTGAAAGAGTTAAAATTGACTTCAAGCTTTAATCCTCCAGAGAATTTCTTTAAATGTAAATTCTGGGCTTACCGCCCTGTAGCCGAAGAGAGCTGGTTACCGATTAGTCATCGAAGAGAAGCAATTAATTCTCCGCATGTTGAGAAGCTATATTTGTGGCTTCCATGCTTCCACAGTCATGTTGCTCATTGCCCAAGCTGTTAAAACTAGGACGCAGGCCTCATAATGTAAAACATCGTACGTGCAAAGTAATAACTACTTCAGAGGCATCTGTTCATTTCTAATTAAGTATTCTCCAAAATTAACAATTAATACCTAGTCTAATAGTTGTTAACTTCTTTAAGAAGGCTTAGATCTAAGTCTATGTTTGAATTGAAGGTGGGGAAGGGAAGGGAAAGGAAAGCTAAGTAAAACAAAAGAATATTGTAAATATTTCTCTTGTTTGGAAAAATTTTTTAGTTAGAGAAAGGAAAGAGAGGAGGAGTGAGCACCCTTTACTTTCCCTTGACTTATTCAGTTTTCTTAAAACCTCAATTTGGAATAAACAGAAAGGAAAGGAAACTTGAAAAAAATTTTAACATGTAAAATGTCAAATTTAACCTTATAATATTATAAAATTTAAAACAAAAGAGGTTATAATTTGAAAAAAGACGTTATAATTAATCATTTCATTTCCTTTCCTTTTCATTATTTAAACAAACAATGGTTGTTAAGATTACTTTCTTTTTCTTTCCTTTATTAATTTTAGCTATCCAAACAAGAGGTACATGTACCCTTTCCTTTCCTCTCATTTCCTCTAGTTTACATTCTTTTCCTTTCCTTTCCTTTACTAATGTTTATCCAAACACCGTGTAAGATTTGATTTTCCATTTTTTTCCTTGTACTTTCTTATGCAAAAAAAAAAAAAAACCGGCATTCTCCTAAATCATGGAAGAATCTCTAACCCATCTGGTCATTTCTAAATCAGATCAGAAAAAGAATCCCGTCACAGAAACTTCTGTAAACATTGTAAGTTAACCACATTGTGCTTCCAATATACCAATAACAACCTTCAAACACCACCGTGCTTTTTCCTATAATTGGGAACATGAACTGAACGCTTCATAATAGCTTGACAATATACAAGCGACATATCTTCATTTGAAATACAATAATTAAGAGGGAGCCACTAAATCCGCCTGACAATTCTGAAACAAATTGACAAACCGAATTTGAGGCTAAGATATGGAAAGCCAATGATAATCCACATTCATTTGCTTGGCCTGAAAGCTTCTAAGAAGCCATTTTAAACCTGTCAAAATGAGCCATATAAATTCAAATGGCAGCATATAAAGATGATAAAACTCATAAATGTTAGACTAATAGCACAAATATTTACTAGATTGTAAATACAAAACATCCATTAAAACTAAAACCTTCAACTCCCATAAGTCATCTCACCAAGCAGCGAGCGCAGGGTCCTCTGTCAAGCGCACTTGTTGTAGGTTCAGATGTAATGTCCCTTACAAAACTTCAAAAGCTGAGAATAAGAAAACCCAGAAGGTTAAAAGGCGGAAGTTCTTTTGACAATAGCGCAACATTTAGATCGTCAGAAAATTAACCAGGACTTCAACTTATTAGAGAATTCCATATCTCAATTTAGTCAAAACATAACGAATACATATTTTTATACAGCTATTACAAAATCAACCAGGCTTCAACTTATCATTAGAATTCCATATCTCAATTTTTATACAGACTGAGTAGAATCCCACGAACTGCTCAAGAGAAAAAGAGTGCACATCACCAAGCACCACATTACCATAGTTTCATTGGCATCCATTAAAAACTTGTTAAGAAATACCAAGTGTCAATATGATGCATACTGCTACATTTCATACAAACGAAGAAATAAACAAGGATTCAAGGCGAGACATATTTTTCTCTCTGATACTATTAGTATAAGCTACCATTAATTTTTAATTTAAACTAGATTTTACTATCTAGACACCTAATCTGTTCCTTAATTAAGATTTAAAAGCAAGATGCATTACTACCTCTATCACCTACTAATATAGGAAAGGAATTTGGCTCCAACACAGGTTTGGTTTCTATTGCCTAAATGGTTACTCTTTGCTGCAAATTCTTTTGCAGTTAGGTAATGAAATGCAGCCTGATTAGCTTAGGTTGAACCCAAGTTCCAATCCACTATTGAGCTTCATTCAAACTTGAGTTCCCAATAAAGAAAACCAGAACAAAACCATCATAATTTCTAGCTAGTAGCAACAGTCTAGTTCTCCACTACCAGGAAGGAGTAGTATCAACTCTTAACCAAACAAAGGGAAATTCAGTTAAAATAAGCTAATAATATATATTTTATGTAAAAAAAAATGGGAACAAAAAAAATGCTATGAATCTTTCCTATTTTGGTTCTCCTCATAAACGCTAATATAATCAAGATCAAGAGACAATAAACAAATACAAACACAAGAAACAAATGAAACATGATCTCCAACATTAAATGATCTATAATTATGAAAAAGAATTTGATATGTCAACCATAGGAACAAAGACACAATAAGTACAAACCAAGAAACCTATTCGCTCATATTGTCCATGGAATTGTCGTTGTACTCAACAATTTCATCACTTTCCTCGTCCTCTTCAGCATCATCCTCTTCCTTCATTTTTGCAATCTCTGCCTGTGCCTTCTCCAAAATCTGCTTCTTCTGCACCTCCAACTCCTTCTGAAAATCCATTCTCATCTTCTCCAACTCCTTCATATGCTTCCTCTTACTACTCTCAATCTTCTCATATATTCTGCCAAACCTCTGCACCGAATCCGCCAACATCCTCATAGAATGCGCATCACTCCCTTCCCTTCTCATCCTCAACCCTCCAGCTTCCTCCTCCTCCTCCATCTCTGACTCTGCGGGACTATCCTTCATCTCATCAAAACCATTAGACCTATCCAAATAAACCTGCGGATTCATAAAAACAAACTCCCCAGAATCCACTCCACAATCCAACCCTGATTCTTGTTGCCTAAACGAAGAACCCAACCCCATTAACATCTCCATTTTCCTAAAAAACACCCATTTACTTGAATTCAACCCCATTCTTTCAGCTTTCAACCTCTCTTTCTTAAATTTCCTCTTCAACCCGTCAACCATTAGCCTACATTGCCCTTCATTTGTCTCACTTTTCAAAGCATCACTAACTTTCTCCGCTACATCAACCCAATCTTCACCCCCCAAACTCCTCCTTCCCAATTGCAAAAACCTATCTCCCCAAACTTCTAACAAAACATAAATTTCTTGCTCCGCCCAATCACAGGTATTTTTGAAGCCATCTCTATAATCGGGCGTGTATTGGAAGTTAGGAACTGAAGTTCTCAACTTTTTCCGTTTTGGGTACCTTTCTAAACGCTCGCTTTCTTTAATACGAGGGTAATAAACATCTGGGTCATCGCGGTTATCGTCCTCTACGCAGTCGTTTTCTTCTTCCATTTCTTCTTCTTCATCATCTAATTCTTCTTCTGGTCCATAACTGTATACGTGGCGTGTTCTGATTGAACGAGGGTATTTAAGATGCTTTTGGCGATTAAAAGAGTAGGGCTTGGTAGGGTATCTTGAATCGTCTTCAATACCGTCCATTTCCTTTTCAGGGTTTCTTTTTTGGGGGTTTTTATTTTGGGAAATTCGATTGATTGGGTGTGAAAGGAATTTAAAATTGGAGGTTTTGGGGAAGATCAGAATGAAAGACCTTGAACCTTCGAGTAGGGAACGAACCCTAAATTAAACGGTAATTGAAGATTCTAGGGTTTGGATTTGGGAAGCTTTCGGGTCGAGGAGGAGATGGCACCATGACAACCCGGATTTGATCACTGGGTTTTGCAGATCAGGATTTTGGGTTTGGGCCTCGCCATGGGCTTAATTTAATTGAAGAATGGGCCAGGCTATCAGAAGGAATTAAAATGGAATTATTTTTTTTTTGGTGAATTAAAATGGAATTATTCAAATTTAGCCACTGCCCCCTAAATAAATTGAGTTACTTGAGTTATAATTAGCATTTGTCATCAAGGAACTTATAAAATCACGAAAAACCGTTTCTTTGGTTAAAGAAAAACTTGGATTTCTTGGTATATGATTTGATAAATACTAAATAGGCTTGATAATTTTAGGTAGGATACGAAAAAGAAATGGATTAATATTTTGAAAAAAATTAAAAATTAAAAATTTTATTTCATATTTACACAACACCAGCTTTTAATTTGCTTTCTTCTGATGATTTTTGATTTCAGCAGTCAAAAATAGAGGTGAAGCAGCGAATATGTCCCTCTTCCAATTCATCAGTACCGTTTTCCTTTTCATTCAACGAGAAGCCAATTTGCCTATTCTGCATGCAAACTTTTAGCACAGTTGGGTAAAGAAAGGAACGTGATTCTCGAGAGATAGCAGAAATGGAGTGGTTCGGACAGCTCACAGCTCTATACTAGTTTACGGTGGCTTTGAATGCAAATGCGAACTAATCACGTAGAAATGCATGTCACCAAGCTGGAATATTGTTCCAAATCTAGCGGCGAAGCAATTAATCTATCGCAACTTCCAACCATGTTAGCCTTCTTTTTGTGATTTCTATTAAGAAAAATGGTATCCGAGACTTGCCTTTATGAGGTTTATATGGACTTGAAAGAGTTAAGAGTCTTGCATGAAGCAATGGGAATTTTAATGGCCTGGAATAAGTTTGCTTGGCTTGCTCTGTGGATTTCTTTGCTGGTGGGATTTGAGTGTGTTGAGGGTAGGAAGCTAGAGGAGAAGAAGGGTGGGGATGCGATTAAGAAGCCAGAATTGTCTTTTGATGGTAGCCCCAGTTGGCTTGGTGGAGGTGGTTTTAGTGGAGGCAAAGGGTTTAGTTTTGGACATTCGTTTAGCTTCGGGAAGGGAGGGGACTTCAACTTTAACTTCAGGTGGCCTGATTGTGTTGGAAAAGGGGGAGGAGGAGGGGGCGGGATTGGCGGCGGTGTAGGTATCGGTTGTGGGTTTGGAAAGGTTCACAAGGACAAGGATAAATGGCATCATTATGGTGGTGGTATTGGTAGGGGAGGAGGCAATTTTGGCAGTGGAGGTGGTGGCCTTGGCGGAGGTATAGGCAAAGGAGTTGGAAGTGGAATAGGAGGCGGCAGTGGTGGTGATGAAGTTGGAGGGGCTATCGGCAAAAGAGTTGGGGGTGGAATAGGCGGTGGTGGAGGGATAGGTGGAGGTTTTGGCAACGGAAGAGGTGGAGGTTTTGGGGGTGGTGCTGGAGTTGGTGGAGGCATTGGTGGGGGTGGAGGTGGAGGAGGGGGATTTGGCGGGGGTACAGGTGGTGGAGGTGGAATTGGAGGCGCAAGCAACCGTGTTGAAGAGAAGAAAACATGAATCACCGAAAATGAACTATGCTGGTGACTATTCCATTGGATTTACACTTGTATTGCTTTAATTACCTTTCTGATTTACTTCCGAGATAAGTCTATCTTAAGTGTTTAAGTCTGTAACCGACTACAAAATGCTTTAAACAACTGTATTTTCCATTTCTCCGCCCTCTGTTTTGGGGATGACCCACTGCCTTAATCACCATAGCATATTACTTTACCTGACCAAATCCAGTAAATTTGAAGATTCGAAAGAACAATTATTTAGCTATAAATTAATACAACACCGGCGTTCTCCTCGGTAGCAACTGAATCCTGAATTTAGAATAACTTTGAAAACTGAAATCGACATTAATCTACTACAAATATCAGGGGAATTCTATGCTAGTAATTTAGTTACATCAATTCAAAAGGTTTAGTCTTCCCCCCATTCAAGCAGCATTATTACTTATTTCAGCTTCTATTATAGATAAGTTCTTTTATAAGTTGGATCAAACATGCATTTAATTGCATGATTCATCGTTTAATCCCCAGCATTGGAGAATAAGATAATTTCCTTTAACAAAAGCATGCTTTATCTATCAACTTAATTGTAAATATACAATAATTTTGAGATGTGCATAGCTGAAGACTGAAAATATAGACATTTTCCATGAAGTAGGCTTTCTAATAGATTATTGTTGCCAGGGCAAATGGTCTTGGATCCAGAATGGGCTTATTGGTCCGAGATTTCATGTTTCATATTAGATGACTAGGAAGTCGAAGCCAGTGTAAAACTCTCTTTCCAATTCAATTATAAAATATTGATGCAATTCTCGAAATATTTTTCGAATTTATTTGATTCAAAATTTATAATTAAACAAATGCTCCTCAAGAAAACCTTATTTTAGAAATTTTCTCAACACAAAACCTACATAATTTCTTAAACATTATGCATTTTCCTTTTTCACTTGATGACACAAATATTGGAACTCCTTTTAACGTACTAGATGTTTAGATTCATCAAGTGGAAATACCAACAAGTAACTAATAAGAAATAATTATTTGATTTGAGCATTATTTAAAATATAAAAATTTTGCATATTTAAAATTTAAATTTAAATCCCAACATCTATAATTTTCTTTTTCAATCAAAACCTAATAAGAATTTTTTTCTCAACACAACAAAGCAATGGAACAAACAGGAAACATGAGAGTATACACTATGATTTGGCTATAATTTCCGGTTGAGCAAAGTGAAGCAGTGATCACCTAGGAGGCTACGACACCATCTCTCTTAGTAGCCTCCAAAAGCAGGACTATGTCTACCAATCACTAAGAATTGAATAATTACCTGTTTAAAGCGAAAGACAAAATAATTCAGTGTTTTATCATTTCATCACTCTCCAAAACATAGTGCCTGTCCAAGCTTGAAAGGAGAAAGCATCCTAGCAAATACGATGCCAAAATAGAAGTGAAATTTTACCTAATCATGATGAAAACAATTAAGGGAACAAAGTAGAAGTAACAAATATGATTATTGCACAGAAAAGAGTACTAGTCAAAGTCAAGAACCAACTCAACAGAACCCTCATAACACTTTAAAAAAAAAATTTAATCATGTTTTGAAACAATCAATCGAGCGTTATTGTTTTATATAAAGAAAATCGTAATTTAAAAATAAAAAAGATTGTAAATAGTAAAATTCAAATTACAAATTTGTTAAAACCCATCTCTTGAATCAAAATCCAAGTTCACTCTTACTTTTAATTTTCAATAGCCAATAATTATAGGAGACATCTGCGCAATATAACACCATGTTTCTTTGAGGCTTCGAAAAAATATTAAAATCTATTTTCATCTCTAAGGTGAGGAGTTTATTGCATGTCCCACGCCTATGAATTAAAACCCTAGCTCCAGTCCACAACTTGTTCTGAACAAAAAAAAAGTCCACAACTTGTCTCCCTTTATGAACCCAGCTTCATTTCGGCATATAGTTGATTGACTTCAACTTCCATCTCCAATTCCTGTAACAAATTGTTTTTTTATAGCTTTGGATCTGTTGCTTTGATCCAACTAAAGGGTATGTCAGCAAAGAAATGATTAAATTAGAGATGACAGGAGCATTAATATGGCTTGGTGGGAAGAACTGTTGCTTTGAATTATTATGCAGTTTACTTTGACAGCTGATGAATGTGAAAAATGTAGAAAAATATTCCAGAAACATTTTCGTGTTGCTTGTGATAATTACTGGAGGAAGAATATTGTAAAATGGCTTGCATTATGCTTTGGTTTGCAGTCAACTGAAGGTATTGCTGTCTGACTCCGAGGCATGCGTTTACACGTTGTTCGTGATAAACGTTGCTTGAACTAAATAAAATTTTTGCCGCAATGTTTTTATCCATGTGTGCTTCATGGCCTATTTCCATCCACATTATGTTTTTGGAAGTAAAAACCAGTCTTTCTGATCAGAGACAAGGTAACTTTGAAATTCAAAGTCATTGACAAAAGCTAAGACTAATGCAAGACTGCAACTCAGCCGCCAGAGCCACTAATATTATTTGGAACGTGCATGGGAACTGTATTTTCGTTTAAAAGTTTTGATAAGTTTTTTATTTTATTTCGTTTAGGGACTAGGGTAGTCGGGTGCTTCTAACATGTTTTGTTCAGATGTTTTTCAAGATTTAAATGGTTAAATTAGAGGCTTATTATAGTTAATATGAAAGATTATTTGAAAGAAGATTTTATTTGTCTCATTATTCTTTTTTTTAATCAATAGTGGATTTTTCATTCAATATGAAGTTAAAATTGAGATAGGGGTTCTCTGTAATTACAATTTGCAAGCCAATTGCTAATTATCAAACCATAAACATTTGATTTCGCTCCACTCCAACTTGTGTCAAGGTATCTGTTATCCCATAAACTTCACGAATTTAGTATTAACTAATATATTTTTTTTACCAAAGAGAACATTACAGTTTGGGTTTAATATTTTTACTAAATTAAATCCCGCCCACCAATTGATATGCTTAATTCTAATGATGTAATTCATTCTTCTTCTTATCCATAATATTATGTAAGGAAAAATGTCTATGGATTATGTTTAATCAAATAATTAATAATTTCTCAACTCACTTCATAATGGTAACTTTTCTTTTTGCACATTCATTTTCTATCTTAAGTACATCATCATAAGACATTGTAAGCACAGCCTGCCATCATCTCCATTATTTGGAAAACTATTCTTAAATGGAATTATAGCTATATTCATTATTAAAGTTTCGCATTAATGGTGAAATTGCAAACCTTCAAATGGATAGGAACACAAGACCCCACATGGATTTGCACTACATACCCTTGAAAATAACCTTATATTATTCAAATCTAAAAAGATTTCCACCTTTTTTATCCTACTAACAACCCATTTTCCCACACAAAACACAAAAAGGTGAAAGTATATATATAAATATATATATATATATATAAATATATATCATTAATCATACAATAAAAAATTTCCCACAAATCATCATCGACATTTGAAGTGGGATATAATCCTCAAATTCTTGGCCTCTATTTGAGTTGAAGTTCTCATTCACAACAGGCCACAAGTTACACGAAATTTTGACTTTCCTATACACTAAAGGTCAAGGTCGGGCAAACCCTAGCAAAGGTGTTATACAAAAAGGTCATTTTTGGAAACAGAACTCCTTACGCACTTCCGAGAATAGTATGTTCTTTATTGTAACTATCTTGTTGAATTAACAACATTCCTCTCCTTGACTAAAGAACTTCAAATGTCTAAAACCTAAATATTGAACAATACAGTTATTTTGATTAAAAATTATTATTGAAAGTAAAATTTTTGTAATCGAAAGTTTTAATTTGACTATGTATATTTTTTTACATTATATTTACCATTAAATGTGACGATTAATGTGGTCAAAATACAACTTCAATTGTGATAACAAATCTAGTCTAATATATTTAATATATATGTTATATTACAAGGTACATAGCATATATTGTAAGGATGTCTACATGGACGCTTACATAGACATTCTCTTTGAATGACACGTAAGCATATACTAATTTCATGTCATAGTAGTAAAGAAAGCAGCTTTCGGGTGGAACATGAGAGGAGTTTAGATTGGCGGAGCTGTTTTAAACAAAAGGAGGAATGATGTTACGTACGACAATGTTTCTAATGGCAGTAGGGATCATAGAAGTTACAAGGAGGTTGTAATGGGATCCAATAAGGATGCTGGAGGTGGCAATATTATTCAAAACGATAATGGCGCCGGGAGTAGCAAATCTACAGGCGATGATGTTGAGTTATCAGGGGGTAGTGACGAGTCAATGGAGGGTAAGAACTTTCCACCTAATGTTGAGGAGGTTAAGTTCGATTTGAACATCCCTTTGAAGGAAATGGAGTGGTTAGATAGAAGTGTGGTCGGCATCTTCTCGGATGCAACTCATTTTCAGGCTTTGAAGGCTGCTGTCATTAAAAAGTTAAAGTGCCATATCAGTCCCATGGGTGGTGTTTTAGCTCTCCTCACTTTTAATGAAAAGGTCGATATGGAAGTTTTTATGAACGAAGATAAGGAGTTCCAGGAAAGATGGTTTGTGAATGTATGCTCATGGGGCCGTTCGACAATGCAAAAACAACTAGCTTTCTGGATTTCATTAGAGGAGGTCCCCCTGCAAGTTTGGAATGAGGAATTTTAAATCTCTATGTAATAGTTGGGGAAGATTCATTGGAATAGACGATGTTACTGCCAGGAGAGAAAGGTTAGATTCGGCTAGACTGTTGGTGGTGGTTGAGTCATGGCTTAGAATTCTATCTTCGATTTTTGTTAACGTCAGAGGGGAGCATTTTCGAATTCTTATTTCAGTTGATGAAGGGGTGGCAGACGGACACTCTCTACGAGACGGTGACAGTATTGTCAGTGGTTGCTTAGGTGACCTTTCCAATTTTGAAAAAGTCAATGTAGTAAATGATGTACTTAATGGAGACTCCTTTGGCAGCAAAAAGGTAGCTTGGGAATCAGATTTTGAGAGGTGGTATATTCACACTTTCGAGGAAAGCAACATTGGAAAAATGCATGTTTATTGGAAGAGGAGTTGGTTGGTACTAGTAGTCTTGGTAGTATCAATTCTGAACACTCCTTGACAGCTGGAGGCGTGCAGGAGAGAATGGAGGATCAATGGGAGAAAGTGATTAATGAAGCTGATATTTCAACAAGAGGTGTAATTGATGTGGCAAGCCTAGTTTGCAATCAGATCAAGTGTGGGCCCATCAAATGTTGGGAGGATTGCACGATTGGGCCTTTGAATGGGGATGGCTTTCTGCCTCTAGTTCCAGTAGAGGACTATATAGATAGTCCAGATAATAACATCATTTCAGAATTGATGGGTAAGTCAAGGCGTAGAAGAACTAATTGTATAGATGGGAGCGGCAAAAAGAAGAAGGCCATATTTAGGGTGAGAAGGAGGAGGAAATCAAGGAAATTTTTTTTGGTGAAGAAGATAATCATACAGGTATTGATGAGAATTCTTTGTCTGACGAGGATATTGAGCATCAGAATGAGGTCATTTACAAGGAAGCTAAGGCTACGTGGAAGATCAGCTCGGTGCTAGGGGCGTCCTTTGATAAAGATAGAGCTAATTTGATTGAGATTTTTAGACTAATGGAGGAATTAGATAGAAAGGGGAAGGCATCTCTAGGTTAAGAGTTTGCAGATGTGCTCGGGATGTTTTGTTTTTATTTAATGAAGATCGCATCATGGAATATTAGAGGCTTAGGTAGGAAGGAGAAAAAAAGAGCAGTTAGGAGATTTGTTAGGAAATGCAAGCTGGATATGCTATTTATTCAGGAGTCCAAGCTAAACCAACTTAACTCGTATGCAATAAAATCTGTGTGGGGGTCGAATTCAATGAGGATGGAAGCGGATCCGACGGTTGGTGCTGCAGGGGGTTTGCTCTGTTTTTGGAATGACGAGTTTTTTAAGGTTGATTCTAAGTTTTTATCACAAGGATATATCCTCCTTATTGGCGAATTCAAACAAATTGGTTTGAAGTGTGGCTTTGGCAATATTTACACACCAAATGATGATGATGAAAGGTCTGTCTTTTTTGAAGAACTTGAAGGTGTTTTAGGCAGTGTGGAGTTTCCTTCGTGTTTAGGCGGAGATTTTAATGTTGTCAGGAATATGGAGGAAAAACAAGGAAGATCATATAATTTGAGTGCTATGAACATTTTTGCAAACTTTATTGAGTTTGTTGGGTTTATCGGCTTACCACTTGTTAGAAGGCAATTTACGTGGGGTAGTAATAGAGAAGACCAATCCTTTTGCAGGCTTGACAGATTTCTTCTTGCTCCAGAGTTTCTTTTCAATTGGCCCACTTTAGTTCAAAAAGTCTTCCTAAGATCGTTATCTGACCATAATCCTGTGGTTCTTGGTTTGAAGATATTAATTGGGGTCCCAAACCTTTTAAATTCTTTAATCATTGGCTTGAAGAAAAAGGTTTTCAAGAGTTGGTTAGAGATGCCTGGCGTAACCTTGATAATAATGGTAGTTGTAATGGTAGCATTTGGAGCAAATTAAGGAATGTGAAGTCCGTTATCAAACAGTGGTATAATTAGGAGTTCAAGGATAAACATTTGGCGGTTGATCAGCTAGAAATGAAGATCGATGGTCTTGAGAAGAAGTTGATTGCGGGGGTGAGTAATGATGGAATTACACAAGAAGTGAGAAAGTTGAAAGCTGAACTTTAGGAGCATTATAGAGTGGAAGAGAGGTCATGGTTGCAGAAATCAAGAATAAAATGGATCCAAGATGGAGACAGGAACACTAAGTATTTCCATTTGGCTGTTTCTACTAGAAGGAGATTTAACTCAATTTAGCATTTACATTTTCAAAGAACTGTTGTTACTGAACCGAAGCTTATTAAAGAGTCTATTGAGGAGCATTTTAAGTCTTTTTACAATACTCAAAAGGATGCTCAAATTGTTGATTTAGATTGTAACTTCAAGACTCTGGATGAACAGAATGTCAGAATGTTGGAAAATGCCTTTACTGTAGAGGAAGTTTGGGAACCAATTCAAAGTTGCGATGATAACAAGGCGCCGGCCCAGACGGGTTTAATCTTAATTTTATTAAGAATAAATGGGAATCGATTAAAGATGACCTGATGAAGTTGTTTGATGATTTTAACAATTATCATCCATTGGACAGAAGGATCAATCGTGATTTTAACTCTCATTCTGAAAAAACAAGACCCATCTGAAATTGGTGATTATACACCTATTTCTCTCGTCGGATGTGTTTATAAAATACTTGCAAAGGTCTTGGCAAATAGGCTGAGAAATGTGATGAATCTAGTGGTCAGTGAATTTCAATTTGCCTTCGTTAAAGGTAGACAGATCATGGATTGTGCTCTGATTGCAAATGAGATGATTGATGAGATTAAAAAGAAGGGTGTTGGAGGGCTGATGTTACAGGTTGATTTTGAAAAAGCATATGATAACGTTGTTTGAAAATTTCTGGACTTGGTCATGAGCAAAATGGGATTTGGTGAGAAGTGGAGGTGGTGGATTCAAGAATGCATTTCAACGGCTTCTGTGTCCATTCTGGTGAATGGTGTTCCAACGAGAGAGTTCGCCACAAGTAGGGGCATTCGACAAGGTTGCCCTCTGTCACCTTTCTTGTTCAATTTGGTTGCTGAGGCTCTAGTGTAATTATGATCAAAACTTCTTCGTTAGGCACTACAAGAAATATGGCTTTTAGTGGAGGAAAATTTGGTCACTAGAAGCATAATATTTCGTCACTAATAATTTTTAGTGACAAATTTTCAATTCGTCACCTGTCGTCACAAAAAACAGCGTCACTATTTCTTTAGTGACAATTTTTAGTATTTCGTCACAATAACATATTTCTTTTGTGACAAATTTTTTGTCATTAAAAATATTGGTATTTGTGATAAAACAATATCGTCACAATAGCTCACGTCTATTGTGACAAATGTTTTGACACAAAAAATGTTAAAATAGTGACAAAGAAAGCCGTCACTTTTGATTTTTTTTTGTGACGACAATATCGTCTCTAAAAATATTTATAATAGTTACAAAAATTATTGTCACTAGTGCTATTTTTTATAGTTTCGATTATTTCGTCACTAGTATTCACCACAACAGTGACTTATACGTTGTGTCACAAATATTAAAATAATTTCTTACAATAACTATCGTCACTAATAAATTAGTTATTGTCACAATTAAAATTTATCAATTTGTACAAAAAAAATCATTAGTGACTATATAATGACATTGTCACAATTAGTTGATAGTTTTAGTTACAAAATATAGTCGCTAAAAAATTATTTCAAAATTGAATATTATAATAATGACACAAAAAATGGTCAATTCTTTTATTTTTTTGAATAAAAAATGGTGATGATGATGATGATAATAATAATAATAATAGTTTAAAAGTAAATAACAGACAAAAATATATAATATGCTATTAATTTCTAAAATCTGATAGTTTTCCAAAGTAACATCCAAAATACAATTATCAAAGTACTAATACATTTCCATCAAAATATAAATAATTACTTCAAAGAAAAAAATTGTCCAAGACTAAATATAAATTTATGCAAGTGAAAGTTCAAGCTAGCAATCCAAGACGGTCTTAATAAAAGTTCACCCTTCATTATTTTCCTACAAAACAAACAAAAATATAATGTCAATAAATAATATAAACATATTATATCTTGTTATTATAATACTAGAAGTGACATTAATTATTTATCTAGGACACTTACATTATTGCTTGATGAATTTGATGAAGCTCCATTAGATAACAAATTTGAAATTAGCCCTTCACCTGCTAAATGATTAAATATGTCCTTCACTTTTTTTAATTCCAAGTTCTGTTTTTCAATAGCCTTCCCTTGAGCCACAAGTTCTTCACGTTGAACTTCCATATCTTTTTGAAGTTGTGTGTTGGTCTCCTCTTGTTTTTTTGTGATTTCAGTAAGCCTTTCAACCTCTTCCTCTGCACGTTTTCTTGCAGCTTCAGCTTCTGCAATAATGTGACTTTTTTCTTGAGAGCTAGATGTGATCCCTCCAACACCTATTCCACGTAAGTAATTTGACTTTGTTCCCAAAACAAGAGAAAAATGCTCCACTAGTGGTATAGGTGCAGATGAGATCTTCTCTTGATTTTTTTCACCCTCTTCTTGAAGCTTTTTCTACATAGTTAAAATAATAATTAATTTTTTAAAAGTAAATGAATATCAAATCAAAAACAAAATTTTAAACAATTTCTATACCATTATTTCTTCTCCATCTGGGACAGACCAAGTTCCATTAGATCTCATTCGTGTTGCCTTCCAAACTTTCACAGCATCTGGCCATTCTTCAGAATCTTTATCTTTCTGAAATAAAAATTAAATAACCAAAGGATAAAGCATATAATTAAAAAATCATTTAAAAAAATATAGATTTAACTTTCTTAATAATATATTAAAATTGAATTTACCATCTCATATGCTTTCTGAACAATTGACTTTGTGCCAATAATAGATCCTATTTGCTGTTTTTCCCTATTAGCTGTGTTTTGTTCACTTTGAACCTGTATCATGGTAAAAAATATATTTTTTCTATAACATAACTAACAAAAATAATTAAATTTATTCAATAAGCAAATTACCTTAAATTCATCTGTGGACCATTTATTGGCAATTAACCATTGCCAATCATTTGAGTCCACATCATTTGGACAATCTTTGCTCTTGAGATAGCTCTGGTGCAAATGATATTGGCGATTCTTATATTGTGCTTGCACTTGTTTCATCACATAAGGATGTACATCATCTGTAAAATTTAACTTGTCCTAAAATGAAAATAAAAATATTAGAATAATATGATATTGAAAATAAGATCACAAAAAATAACTATTTATTTTTCATATTAAATTTTATATTCATCAAATAACTTAAACATATATGTAATCATACCTTTAAAAAGATCCACATTATTTTGATATCATTTGAATGAATTTTTTTCCAGCTAGTAACTCTAAGAGGTGCATATTGCCGAATGCAATTTGTCACTTCTGCCTTGAAAAGATTGGCATGCTTGCCACATACCTTATGGTATGGAGGAGGAAAGTGGATATCAAGCGTTTTACCTTCGGCCTTCTTTTTGGCAAGCTTTGTATTCTTAGTTGGTCCTCGTCCTCTTTTTTTAGAAGTTACATTCCCTAATAAAAAAATTACAATCAAAAAACAAATAACATCTTATGCATTCATTTTTCACTTACCTTAATTAAAGCATTACTAAATATATTTTTCCAAATGACATCACCTGTAGAAGCAATAACTTATCCACTTGTATTTATCTCCTCATTTGAATTCTCGAGTAAAGCATTCAATTGTTGATTAGGCACATCGACAGATTGAGATTCATCTTGAATATGAGGTGGATTTTGTTGCGCATTTCTTGAATTTACTGAAGACTTGCGTCGTAAAATATTTACCATTTTATACCTGAAAAACTATTTAAAATATCAATCAAATTTAAAATGCATAATTAGATTCAAAATTAAATAATGCAAAATGATATAAAAAAACATTAAAATTAAATTTATTTTTTTAGAGCTTAAAAATTAAAAAACCATAAAAATAAAACAATACAATACAAATCAAAGACCATTGACATTTGACAGTACAACACACATCATACATATATATGGCATAATTTAAATTCAATACACATGAAATTAGCATGAAAAAAAATTTAAAAGATCCGAGTAGAAACTAAGATATTGTACAGATAAAATTTGCCTAATGTGAATTATGGCTAATATAGTTTGACTAATGGGTTCAACTTACAAGTCAGTTTACACCATTAAATATAATAGGTATAATAATAATAATAAATATAAAAGCATATGTGTTCAATGGACATAACAAGATGAAGAAAACAAAAAAGAAAGAAAAGAATTGATTAAGAAACGTCCGTTGCAAATGGAAAAAGTAAAACAAAATAAAAAATGCCTCCATGCCTAAATAATAATAAATATACAAGCACATGTATTCAATGGACATGACAAAATAAAGAAAACAAAAAAGAAAGAAAAGAATTGATTAAGAAACGTCAGTTGCAAATGAAAAAAGTAAAACAAAACAAAAAATGCCTCCATGCCTAACTTTTTCTTTTTTGGTGCGAATGGCATATTATTGCTTTATGCTAAACAGAGTCTATATCGACGCCATGAGGATCTGCCTAAAACAACGGATGAGACCTCTAGCGTTAAGGGCAAATCTACAGGCGATACGACTGACAGTAGCAGTGCGGATAAGAGCTCTAAAGAAAACATCAATTCGATTCGGATCTGTGGAGCGAAGTCGTACCGGCAATCCTGGCCTGCCTGCCTTACAGTCTCGGTCTACCAGTCCTAAACCCATAAGGAGTGCCTCATATCCCTAAACCCACAAGGAATTATAAGAAAAATTGATGGAAAAGGGGCGCTCTCCTCTCTCAATTCCTAATTCTCGACTGGACAACTAAAACAACAACAAGGGGAAGAGACCTGCAATGTGTTATCGCCAAATCAAGAACAAGCCATACCCAAAATCTCGATACAGCCATGGTGTCCCAGATCCTAAGATCAGAATTTGTGATGTTGGGATGAAGAAAAAGGGCGTCGACGAGTATCCTAAGATCATCATAATCTCGCCATTGCAGGTAATCTTTTCAATCAAGTAGAAACTAAATTTGTAAATCCAAAATTTTAACAAAAAAAAAATTACCTCTAAAAACTTGAAGAGCGGCACTCCTTGTTATTGATAAGTCAAGAACAAAATAGATTATTAGGTTAGGCTCTGTATTGATATATTGTGTTTTTTTTCCTTTTTTTTGTGGAGTATATCTAAACGGGATATTACTGCCTACTGATTTTTTGGTGACCAATTTGCCGCCTAAAATAATTTTCATTTGAAGAAGCTTAAAATTTAACGAGTTATTAGTGTCATTGTATTATAGATTGACTGGATGCTATTTAATAAATTAGAATATTTTATAACACTTATTTGACTTAGTATTTTTTTCGTATAATTAAGTGATTAATAAATTAATAGACATATTGATGCAATGATTAATTGAAGAATCAAATAAAAAACTTAAAATTTTTCTAATTATGATATTATGATGTTTCAACAAAATACATTTAAGTTCATGATCACTAGATAAGGTTTTATCATTGCTCAAGGGCATAAAGTCCATAATCAATAGTTACAGAGCAATCAAAAGCATAGAGATATATCATCAACCTTCCAATTGAAATGAGACATAATTAGCCTTACATTGGGATACTGCATGCTTCATCACATAACTACTGAGAATTTCAAGAAGCAAATGGTTAGTGAAACATCTTCTAATGGTATCAACAAAGAAGCATAAATCCACATTTTACCACATTGTATTACAAATTCCTAGTACATAAACCTCAACTTAAAGAAAATAACCTTCTTTTGCTTAGGAAAGAAGGGCTGGAGCTTAAACCATGATGTAGTAATTAACTACTCAAGTACCCACTATAAAATTATTCAGCTCTCTAAATTGTATTAATTTATATATTTTGAACAATTTAGTTAGTTTCCCTAGCATAAACAATTACCAGATTTTTAATATGACTAATTCTATTATTTCCTCATCACTTAATTCTTTATAATATGTTTTTTTTATATAACTAATTCTTTTATTCCCTCATCACTTAACTAATTCTTTTATATACCTAAATTATTATTTTCATATAAGTTCCGTTTTTTGCTTTAAATAACCCCTTGAGTTCTAGAAAACAAAACTGTAATTTAATACACATCTAAATGTAAATTAAATAAATTACAATGGGCCTAAGATATTAACACAAAATAAAATACTGAATTGGAGCAGCCCATGTTTGCCTGATTGACATTTTCTTAACCCATAAGCCCCACACATCTTCTAAATTAGTAAAAACCTAAAATTGGATAGATATCAAATTCAATGGAGTAAACCGATTGCTTGATTGTGGTACATCATCTTGAGTTAGAGAGAATTTGGAGATAATCAAGGCTTTTCATAAAGCAGCTAATCAAGGTTAGAATCAGATTTTCTATGAATTTGAACATGAAAAAAAGAAAAGAATAATTCTTGTTTGCACAATATTGTCAATTTTTTGTCCCTCTGTTCTGTCCTTTTGTTTTTTTTTCCAATTTGACAAGTTAACTCCATGGTACTTTATACTCAACTATGATGTTGCTAATGCACTTCACACATTCATGTATTATTCTCCATCTGAGACCATGGGTAAAAAGATGGGTTTGCTTGTGCATCACTGCATGTGGTTTGTGATATGTTAGAAGGGAGATTATAAGTGTATAATATATGCATAAATTTTATTTCATCATCTAAGTTCCACATTACTTGAAACAGAAGTTTGAAAAAAGGTTTTTCCTTCTACTTGGTAATTTTTATTTTTCTGTGCCTATTGTCTTAGTGGCTAGTCAAACCAATTAGAGAAAAGAATAATTCTTGTTTGCATAATATTGTCAATTTTTTGTCCCTCTGTTCTGTCCTTTTGTTTTTTTTTTTTTCCAATTTGACAAGTTAACTCCATGGTACTTTATACTCAACTTTGATGTTGCTAATGCACTTCACATGTATTATTCTCCATCTGAGACCATGGGTAAAAAGATGGGTTTGCTTGTGCATCACTGCATGTGGTTTGTGATATGTTAGAAGGGAGATTATGAGTGTATAATATATGCATAAATTTTATTTCATCATCTAAGTTCCACATTGCTTGAAACAGAAGTTTGAAAAAAGGTTTTTCCTTCTACCTAGTAATTTTTATTTTTCTGTGCCTATTGTCCTAGTGGCTAGTCAAACTAACTATAGACCGTTAGAGTAAGTAGCCCCTGTACAGTTGTAATTGACAAAGTTGAACCAAGTTGAACCAATCACTTGCCCTTAAATGATTGATTGTCAATATCATTCTCTTTTAGATTTTAAAGTGGTTCTGAAAACTGAGTTGATAATTAGATCTGAAAACTGATTTTAAAGTGAAGTCAGGTAGCTTGAAACAAAAGTTTTGTGCACTTTCAAACCACAGTTACACTCACATATCATCCTTCTAACTTATATAATCTTCTTAGAATTAAAATAAATGAATTGATCCTTCATACCCTTATAAAACCGAACATTGCTCTATTTCCCCTGTTTTTGCTCTGCTGTTGTAGCTGCTATTTGCTTCTGTTTGCAGTAGCTATTCAAGTGATTTAGGGTTGAAATTTGGTGTGTATAAAGGTTATTATATGGGGTTTAAATATGAAAATTTTCCTCTCCTAGTTCCTTTTTCTTCCCTCTCTTTTCTTCCTCTCTTTCACACAGTTTCTCTTGCTGAAATTCAGTTCTGTCGTGAGCTTCTCCCTCCCTTAATAAATATTTTCAGCTCACTTCTTTGACCAATAAAATGTGAGTTGGTAGGTTGATCATATCTACATGTATCCCTATATTTTTAATTAATTTTTCCATACTATTCTTATGGCTTAAATGTGAACATAAGACCCCAAGGTCTTGGTTGTCCACGTGAGGTGCCAACTTTTCTTGACTATTGTTTCAACTGATTTTCTTTACTTAAATGGATATGAATTGTTGTTTGTTTTAGACCAATATGAGCTTGATTAGTTAGCTTACTATTACCACTTGTTTTCCATCTAGATCTTTAAATTTTTTTATTCTATATTCCATGTTATGTTTTCTTACATTTATATTTTACAGGAATGCTCTCACATCTTTGCTGAAATTTAATGGTTTAGGTATGGTCGACAAAAGTTGGATAGATATTTCTGATAGACGACTGCCTCAATATGAGAAAGGAGTTAATGAATTTCTTGAATATGCATTTGAAAAGATTGATGAAGGAAGAGCAGTTCGTTGTCCGTGTAAAAAGTGTAACAACAATTTATTTAGGACACGAGAATCTATTTATGAACATTTGATCATACATGGGATAAATAAAGATTATAAGCACTGGTTTCATCATGGGGAGCGTTTGTACAATTCTGATGAAGAAAGCGGTAATGAGGTTATTGATGAGAGTGAGGAAAATGATGATGATGGAATGCATGATATGGTGTATGATTTTGGATGTGCTACTGCGAATTTTCCTCAAGAGTTTGATGTTCAAATGGGTGATGGTGAGCCTATAAGAACTAGTCCTAATGTTTCTGTTGAGGAAGTCGATGAATCAATCAAAGTTAGTTCTACTGCTCCAAACACAGAAGCTGCTAAGTTTTATAGATTATTAGAGGAAGTAGAACAACAATTATATCCTGGTTGTGAGGATTTTTCCAAGCTTTCATTTGTTGTTCAAGTATTGAATTTAAAGTGTCTCTATGGTGTTAGTGCAAAAGCCATTGATGCTCTGTTTAAAATCCTGAAAAGAGCATTTCCTAAAGGTAATAAAGTTCCTTGTTCATTCTCTGAAAGTAAGAAAATTGTTCGAGACTTAGGACTTGAATATGTGAAGATAGATGCTTGTGTAAATGATTGCATCCTTTTTAGAAAGAAATATGAGAATGCTCAATCTTGTCCAACTTGTGGTGAATCTAGATGGAAGAAGGATGGAAAAGATGGGAATATGAGTAGTCAACCTAATAGTAGGAAATTGATTGCGCAAAAAGTTTTACGATATTTCCCGTTAACTCCACGTTTGCAAAGGTTGTACATGTCATCTAAGATTGCTACGGAAATGAGGTATCATAAGGAAAAACATTGCAATGATGGATCTATGGGACATCCAACAGATTCTCTGGCTTGGAAAAGCTTTGACTCATTACACCCTTCTTTTGCAGCAGATCCACGTAATGTTAGACTTGGCCTAGCAAGTGATGGTTTTAACCCATTCGGGAATATGAGCACTTCTTATAGTCTATGGCCAGTTATATTGATTCCTTATAATTTACCACCATGGATGTGCATGAAAGATCCTTATTTCATGATGTCACTTCTCATTCTTGGTCCTAAAGCTCCTGGAAATGATATTGATGTGTTTTTAGAACCGTTGGTAGATGAGTTGAAAGAGTTATGGGAGAAAGGCGTGGAGACTTATGATGCATCTTCAGAAAGTAATTTTCAGTTACATGCAGCTGTTTTATGGACCATAAATGATTTTCCTGCTTATGCTAATTTATCAGGATGGAGCACCAAAGGTAAATTAGCATGTCCTATTTGCAATATGGACACGTCTTCTCGTAGGCTTCCAAATGGACATAAAACATGTTATCTATCTCACCGTCGTTTCTTACCGCTCAATCATCCATGGAGAAACAATGCTAAGTCATTTGATGGTACAAAAGAAAAAAGGTGTGCACCAAAACAATTATCAGGGGATGATGTGGTTGAACAATATAAGCAATTTTCTCAGGTGAATTTGTTTAACTCTTTAACTATTTGTTTTTAATGTATTATTATATTCTTAGATTTTATTTTTTTAATATTTTTTGTAAATCTTTTTTTTCTAAAATAGGTGACATTTGGTAAAACTCCAAGAAAAAGAAAGCGTGGAAAGGTTCTATTGCTTGGTAATTGGAAGAAAAAGAGTATTTTTTTTGAATTGCCATATTGGAAAACACTCAAATTACGACATAATCTAGATGTCATGCACATTGAGAAAAACATTTGTGACAACGTGCTTGGGACTTTACTGAACATTGAGGGCAAAACAAAAGATAATATTAATGCTCGTTTTGATTTAGAGTGCATGGGTATACGACCTGAGCTTCATGCTATCCCCACAAGTGATGGCAGGTATGTGTTTCGCCCTGCATGTTATACAATGTCAACAGAAGAAAAACGAACATTTTTGCAGTTCTTAATTGATCTAAAAGTTCCAGATGGTTATTCTTCCAATATTTCTCGTTGTTTGAATTTCAAGGAGTTAAAGGTTTTTGGAATGAAATGCCATGATTGTCATGTATTTTTGCATCGATATCTTCCTTTGGCTTTACGTGGTTTGTTATGTAAAGAGGTATCTGAAGCATTAATTGAGTTGAGTGCTTATTTAAGAGAGTTATGCGTTAAAACCATACAGGTTGAGAACTTAGAGGGACTTGAGCAATCAATTCCATTAACTCTGTGTAAGTTAGAGAAGATATTTCCTCCTTCGTTTTTTGACATAATGGTGCATTTAACAATTCATTTAGCAAGTGAGGCAAAAGTTGCTGGACCAGTACAATTTCGATGGATGTATCCTGTTGAGCGATTTTTACGTAAGCTAAAATCTTATGTAAGAAATAAGGCACGTCCAGAAGGATCAATTGCTGAAGCATATATCGTGCAAGAATGCATGCATTTTTGTTCAAGATATTTATGTCAAACTGAGACTAGGTTGAATCGGGCTGGAAGAAATGATGAGGGAAATGATGGCCATTCTTATACAGGATTATATGTCTTTTCTCAAGCTGGGAAGCCATTACTTGGAAAAAAATATGAAGAGTTGAGTTTGACTGAATGGGCTCAAGCCAGAATGTATGTTCTAGAAAATTGTGAAGAAATAAGAGAATTTGTCGAGTAAGTGATCTAACTTTTATAGTTATATTTTATGTGATTTGTTTATGGTTTATATTTTTGTTCTAAATATTCATTTGTATTTATTTCTTATAAAATGTGAAGCATGCATAAGGAACAACTCAAAAGGGAGAATCCCAGAAATGTAGAGAAAAGGCATACAAAAGAATTTCATGAGTGGTTTAAGAAATATGTAAGTATTAGATATGTTTTGAAATATACTTTTATCTTTAATGTTAAATTTATTGATGTTTAATTATTACTGTTTATCACAGATCACTCAATTGCATGAGGAAGGAAGTGAATTGGTCAATGATCAATTATTAAATCTAGCTCTTGGACCTGATAAACGAGTTTTACGCTACACTAGCTTTCTTATCAACGGTTGGAGGTTTAATACAAAGGAGCGAGACATGCAATTGAAATCACAAAATAGTGGTATTCTAGTGACAGGGGATGAGAATACAGGTAACTTAGATTATTTTGGTGTGTTGACAGATATCATACAATTAAATTATCCTGGAGAAAATAGTGTGATTTTGTTTAAGTGTGATTGGTGGGATGTGTATCATAAAGGAGGGTTTAAGGAAGACAAGTTTGGGTTTTCTATGGTCAATGTGACTCGTAGATTGAAAACTAATGAACCATATGTTTTAGCTTCTCAAGCTAAACAAGTTTATTATGTAAAAGATATTAAAGATTCCAATTGGCAAGTTGTGGTAAAGACAAAACCTCGTGATTTATACGATTTGCCTCTTGAAGATGTAGGAGAAGAGCCATACCAAGAAAATGAGGAATTAGGTTTCAGCTTCCATGACCCTAATGTGAATGATGAGGATGATGATGATGTTGTGTCTTTAGATAGACCTGATGAATTAGTCAGTACAAATGTTGAAGGAAGACCATTAAATCTTGATATGTTGGGTGTTAGGGATGATGATGATGAGTCTGATTATGATGAGTTTATTTCTATTGATGATGACGACGAGATAAACTCAATAAATGAAGAGGAGATTGAAGATGATGATGATTGAGAATAGATTATTTAGAATTTATTTTTGAAGGTTAGTTTGACACTTTTATTTATTGTTATGGTACAAGATTTTTGTTTATTATAAATTTTTAATTTATTTTTTATTTTTTAATATTATGTCAAAGGTAAGTTATGCTTTATAAAAGTTCAATATCATGTTTAAGCTTTTTGCTTGTTTACTCATGCATGATTAATTTAGAATTCATTTGAAAATACATGTGATATGAATTTTAACTACTTTTACATAAAGGTTATGAAATCGTTAGTCATACAAAAATGGCTTGAACTCTTTGTAACAATTAAAATTTTGGAAGCATATAAGGATATTGAACTTTTACATGAGTAGAAAGTATTGTTTAATTAAGAAGAGTATGAATAGATTGAATTTTAGGAGTAACTTATTTTTTCTTCTTAAGTAATATCTACATTTGGGAATTAGATTAACTTATTTTTTCTTCTTAAGTCATATCCATTAATGAATATTGTTGTTGATGAATTTTTAATATTAGTATTATGAATTATTTTTGTTAAAAAATCATTCATAATTGTTATCCAATTAAAAAAAAATTATTGATATACAAATTATTATTGTAATAAAAAATAATTTATTAAATTGGTTAACATAAATGGTGAATAAGTAGTTGAAATCATTACAATAGTTACAATTTTGATTTGTCACAATTGTAAATTTATTATTGTGACGATATGTAGTCGACATTAATTTGTTATGTTAAATTGTGACCAAATTTTCGCAACAAAAAATAAATTATTTTGTGACCAATAATTATGTCATCACAATAAAGATAAAAAATAGTGACCACTTTATATTTCGTCACTAGTATTTTAATTCCCGCCAAAAACCAATTGGCGGCAATTTGTGCATTTTATTAGTGACAAATCTTTAATGACAAATTTTAAATCGTCACAATTACTATTATAACAGTGACCATTTAATTGTGAAAATATTTAAATCGTCACAATTACTACTGTAATAGTGACCAAAAAACAATATGTCACAATTACTTAAAACAATAGTGTCACACCAAAATTTTGTCACAATAAACCTAATATTTGTGACGAAATTACTCATGGTCACAATAAAATTGTCACTAAAAACATTAATTGTTGTAGTGAGGTCTCACCAATGGTTTGCTTATTGGAAATAGTCGGTTGATGATCTCTCATTTGCAGTATGCGAATGACACATTAATTTTTTGTGAGCCTGTGTTGGAGTATTTGTATAACATTAAAAGGGTTCTTCGTTGCTTTCAACTTATGTCTAGATTAAAGATAAATTTTTTGAAGAGCAAGCTGGTTGGAATCAATGTTGATCAATTAACTGTGGATAGATGGGTTGATTTGATCTTATGCAAGTCCGACAAGCTGCCGACGAAGTATCTCGGACTTCCGTTAGGGAGTCTTTCAAAGTCTATAGAGACTTGGAGTCCGGTGATTCAGAAGTTTAAAAAAAGGCTGGCTGGTTGGAAATCGAAGTTCTTGTCCATGGGTGGAACGGTAACGTTATTAAAGTCTATCTTTGCAAGCTTGCCAATGTACTATATGTCGCTTTTGCAAATACCATGTGTTGTTAAAGACAAACTTGACAAAATTCAAAGGAGATTCTTATGGGGAGGTTCAGATGATAAAAGGAAAATACATTGGGTTGACTGGAATTCACTGTGTACATATAAGGAATTTGATGGTATCGACATTGTTGATTTAACAATTAAAAATAGAGGTTTCTTGAATAAATGGATATGGAGGTATGGTAGAGAGCAAGGTTCTTTGTGGAAATTAGTTATTCAAGAAAAATATGGTGAAAATTGTAATGACCTTTTTCCGCCTCATGGTAACAACAGGAAATTCTCCAAATTATGGAGGAACATTGTTAGGCCTTTATTTCCTAAAAATAGGTTTTCCACATTATTCAACGATAATGTGGGGTATTGCTCGGGCAATGGAAGTCGAATTTCTTTTTGGGAGGGTGAATGGATTGATGGAGTTAAATTAAAGTTTAAGTTCCTAAGGATGTTTGCTCTGGCTACAAATAAAAAAGGGAAGATTATTAAATTTGGATTGCGGATTAATAATCTGTGGCAATGGAACATTGGTCTAAGAAGGAGACTCTTTGTTAGCTTTAAATTGATATATGTATTTTGAAATGACAAAAACTTAAGTGATCTTTTATGTTTTGATTCATATTGTAAATTTGCTTTATCACACATGATTTTCTCAAACCATTTTTAGTCTAAGATCATCATTTAATGAGATATTCTTATTGATCTTAATACTTTATAAAATGGTTTTGAATATTTTCATTAAGTAATGTTTTCAAGAATATATTTGATCACAACCTTAGAAAATTACTTAATGAGTTTTTGGACCATGTTTTCAATTGAGAAAGTTAAGAAAAACTCCCACAAAATTCTAGAATGTTTTGGGATAAATTAAAATCAAAGTCTACATCATTTCTAACCCAAAATAGCCTATAAAAGTGCAGGAAAAACATGAGGGATCAATCCCCTAGGATGAGGGATCCATCCTGGAATGGAAAAATGCTCCCAAGAAGCGAAAAGGAAGCATGAGATCAATCCTCTAAGGGAAGGGATCGATCCCTTTATGGCAGAAAGCCTCCAATGGCTAGTTTCTGTTTTGGCTCCAACCAACATCAATAATATATCCAAGGGATTATAAATAGAGGCTTGGAAGCTCAAGAAAGGGGGAGAGCAGCCAAGACATACATTCTTCAATCTGTTCATCTTCTCCAAGCATTTCAAAGAGTTAAAGAGCTAGAATTCAATATCCTCTATTACTCTCATCATCTTTGTATTTTATAGCACAAATCTTTTAGATTATCTTTTCTAGAGCTTAAACATAGTAATCACTTGCCTAACTAGAGGCCTTTTTTTAATTACATTCATTGTAAACCCAATCATACCTTGTAAAGGGGAGGTTTCTCTTTAGCTTTAGAAAAAAAAAGAGGTTTCTCTTTAGCCTAGAAAAAGAGGGAGGTTTCTCTTGAGCCTTGAAAAAGAGGGATTGTAATACAAATTCAATTTAGTGGATTTGGAAAAAATCCTTGGGAGCGTCTCAAGGTAGAGGACGTAGGCAAGGTTGTCGAACCTCTGTAAATCGTTTGTGTACATTTCTCTTTCCCTTCTCTCTTTATTTACTTGCAATTATATTTGTGCTTATTATATTGAATTTATTTTGTATACTTGAGTAGCCTAGAGAACTTAGAAAACTTCAATATAGGCTAGAGAATTTAGAAGAATCGAAAAACGACCTTAATGTTAGTTAAAAACTGATTCACCCCCCTCTCGGTATAGCCTATAGAGCTAGCACTCTTTGATTGGAAAATTAGGCAATGGAACGAATTCATTGGTTTGATTAATGAATATTATGTAAGTCACAATTTAGAGGATACGGTGATTTGGAAAAGTTCTTCTAATGGTGAGTACTTGGTTAAGTTATTTTGTTTGAGTGTTTATAGTCAAATTCATCGGTAAGTGGATTATTGGAATGACATTTGGGCTGGTTTGGCCCCTCCCAAAGTTAAATTTTTTTGTTGGCAAGTTTTGAAAGGGAAGGTTGCTGTGAAGGAGCTCTTAGCTAAGAAGGGTTTTTACAATGGGATGCAACTGCTTGTCCTCTTTGCAATTCGCAGGTTGAGTTTGACAAGCATCTGTTCTTTACTTACAAGGTGGTGTGGAAGGTGTAGGCTCAGGTTTGTTTGTTCTGGGGCTGTCATGGATTGGCCACAGGGATCCGGTTTCTTTCTTTGTAGCGTGGTAGGCTGCTTTCCCCTCTAAAATGTGCAATAAAGTCTGGACAATGGCTTTTTTTGCTGTGGTATGGTCGATATGGCTGGTCGAAAATAAGGTTGTGTTCAATAGGAAGTCCTTTAAACTCAGTGAGATTTTGGAGATTGTGAAATTGAGATTGAATTTTTGGTTTAAAGCTAAATGGCCCAATAGCTGCCAGGTTGTCAATGATTTTATTAATTTTCCTAATTTAGTTGTGGTCCCGAGCAAGCTGAAGAATGGCAAGTATTGTGATGTGTGGGTTAAACCCCTATTAGGTTCCCTTAAATTTAATGTTGACGGGTCCTCTTTGGGGAAGCCGAGTTCAGCTGGAATTGGAGGGTTGCTCAGAGATGAAGATGTAGCCATTAAAATCATCTTCTCCAAATCTGTTGGGGAGGAAGAGTCTAACATGGCTGAGTTGCTTGCCGTTAGGGAGGTGTTCTTGATTTTTGCTGCTTCAAGGTGGGCTAAAACTCATGTTCTTTATATTCAAAGTGATTTTACTAACGTTGTCCAATGGGTGCAAAATCCAGCTTGTGCTCTGTGGAAAATAAGGAAGGTGATCAATCAAATTGAATGTCTTAAGTTGAAAATTGATGTTTGGCAGATCTATTATATCTCTCGCGCCATTAACGAGGAAGCTGATCTTTTGGCAAAACAGGGGGTGAACAGAGCTTCTAATCTATTCTTAGTGTTCAGCTAATAGGGGGTGGTTTTGATAAGGTTATGTAATTTGTGTATGCTGGCATAATGTTTGGGTTCTCTCTGATTTATTTTACTGGTGTTTTGTATTCTGTTGGGCTATTGATTAAGGTTTGTAGTGGGTTGGTCGTTGTGTATGGTTCCTAATCGCATTGGCATGGTTTGTGCCTATCTTCTATTTAATGTTTGGTTTCTGTGAGTTTCTGTTTCATGTTCTGAGCTGGGTGGGTCGGGATTAATGGATGGTGGTGTTTTATTTAATTGGGTTGTCTCAGCATTGGAGTGAAAAATACTTTGTTCATTATTGCAACCGTTTTGATGCTTTGAGGTGGCATGGTGGTTGGAGTTTTTTGGATTGAATGTTCTGATATGGGTTCTATTTTGTTGTGTTCTTGTTATGTGCCTCGTGAGCTTCATGTGCTTCTCTTAGGATCAGTAGCTGCAACGTTTTTAATTAGATTCAGCACGTTTTATTGTTGTATTCAAGGTGTTTGTAGTTTTATTGCTTTGTGTTTCAATTTGGATGGTGATTTGGGGTTGGCACAGGCACTTCTACGTTTGTTGCCACCAAATTCTGGGAAATCCTTCGGTAATAAATGCTGGAAATTATTAAAGATGAAAGGAATCATGCACTACGCTGTCTTCATTGCAGCGTTGGGTTTCTAATGGTTTGGCTCTCGGGTTCAAGCAAATCTCCTGCTGTCCTTCATCAGTGTGCCCATGTGGTGTTTGTATTTTTGCTTGTGAGTATCTGGCGGTTGTTTGTATCTTTGTTGGCCATGCTCCTGGTCTCTTTTGTGAAGGCTTAACGTTTCGAACAGGGTTTGGGTCTCTCGCTTGGTTTCTTCTTGGCTCTGTCAACTTTTGCTCACCAAGTTCTTGTTCTTTTGCATGAGAGGATGGTGCGTTTTCGCGGGTTTGAAGTCTGTTGCTTCTTCAGATGGTGTTTGTTTGCCTTGTTATGTTTTGTTTCACACCTATCCTATGTTGTCATATGTCCATTGTTTTTTTGATTGTCCCTATTTTTGCTTCGGTTTTAGGCTTGTATTCTATTGATTGCCAAACTTGCCTCTTGGGATCTCTATTGTTCCCTTGTGCTTGTCTCGGATCTTTTAAATGAAATTTCCTGCTTTTCAAAAAAAAAATCTAAGTCAAAAGGAATAAACAATTAAGACTTGACTTACTAATTGTTACTTGTTATTTCTCGTTAGGAGGTATGAATAAAAAAATACTTAAAAGAAATAATAAATATTAAACTACTCCACTTTTCTAATTTTTTAAAATAACTCAATCTTTTTTGAAAAATTATCTTAAAATAATTTTAAATACTATCTAATCCAAAAATATTTTAAAAAATATAATTTTAATAATATCTATTTAGAAAACTAAATAAAACATTAATTGATATCTATTTATATTATAAAATAAATAATTTTAATTTATTTAAAAATATTTTACTAACTAAATTGAAAAATATAAAAGTAAGCTATCAATATCATGTATGTTATTTAAATATTTAAAATTATTATTTTTTTCTAAATAAATAAAATTCATTTATAAAACATATAAATTTACATCTAATATATTATACAAAGGATAATTATCCTATACATTGTCAGTGTTATTTTTTAACTCCACAAGCGGGGTTAGGATAATAATATATGTCATATTTTATTTATTTTGTATTTTCTTAATATGTTTAAAGGACATGTGTAATCATCTTAATCTCGTTTGTGGAATCAAAAAGCTTCATTAACGATGTATAGAATAATTATTCTTATATAAATATATAAAAGCAAAAGCTTTTAGTTAAAAATAAAATATCTTATGTGAATAATCAAAATGTTTGACAAGTGTATTATCTTAAAATAACAAAACAATTATCCTTTTTTTCAATTTGCTAAAAGACAAAAATTGATATACATTAAAACTACAAAATAAATCAATTATCTTCTTAAATCAGTTATCAATTTCATTTTTTAAATGTATTAACTTAAATTAAAATACTAGCAGTTATATATTTTCAAATTTTTAAAAGATAGACATCTATATATTAAAATTATAAAATCAATTATCTTTTATCAATTTCTTTACCCATCTTTTATCATTGTTAAGTGATTAATGCTTATATATGTGTTATTTGCAATTGCAAGAATATTATGTTTAAAATAATTCTAATATGTAATATTTATTATAATATAATATGAAATATCAAAACCAAAAGTATTTGTGGTGAAAATATTTTTTATTTTATTTGAATAAAGTATTCTTTATTTTATTTAATTTGTTTCGCCATTTATTAACTCCTTAATTTTTATTAGATAGTGATGCTATCAAGGTTTATGTTAAAGTTTTTAACGTATTTTATATAATTATATTATTATTTTCAAATTATATATAAATATTTGTATGGAAATGAATAATATTATATAAAATCATCATGTAAAATATAAAGAAATAATTAATTATTCCAAACATATTTTTAGTAGTTAAATTTTATTTATATTTCAAACTAATTTTTTTTTATAATTTATACACTATCTGTCTATCTTATAAGTTTAAAAAAATTGAAAAAAACCCATAGGTTGTGACTTTGTTGGCAATGCAAACTGAATTTGTGGAAAGAGCTCTCGAGTTCGACCCTTACTAAACACATCTTTGGGAAGGGGTGAGGAGCCTTAACTGTGACGAAGTCCCAAGCAGGATTAGTTTAAGACCGTTAAAATGGATGAGGATACCTGTTGTTTACACTAAAAAAATTTGAATAAATAAATGTGTGAATAATATGAATTTACCATGTACACATATATTTAAATATATAAAATTATCCATGAATGGCACGAGTCACAACTTCAATTGTGATAACAAATTAAACTCTATGCATCATAAAAATTTACTGAATTTTTATGAGGCCATAATCAACGAAGAATTAAAGAAGGGAATTAAGCCAATATATTTGTAAATATTTTGTACATAATGTTGCTATCCTTTAGCCTTAGATTTCTCTCCATTCCAATTTTGTTTCCTTAAGCTGTATGTTAGGAAATACATGTTCTCTGCACATAATGAAAATTTGCCCTTTCACCAAAAATCTATATCATGTTCCAAAGTTTTCTGTCTTCCAAACAATGTCTTACTATTTCTAGCTAGACCCGCCTGTGGGCCAAATGAGATTCAATCAAGCCTAAGCAGTGTATTACCGAACTTCATGTGAGTCCGATCTCAGCTTGGCTTGAAATTCGAGCATGATATTTTGTCTAGCTAATTTTTATGAACAACAAAAAAACCTAAACCTGTACACACCTGTACATTTTAAAAACTAAAAATCAATTTAATGTTTATATTATAAAATTATTATTCTTTTAAACTCTTGCATAGCAAAATTTAAATATATTACTTGAACCAATATTCAAAATTTTTATAATGCTATTTTTCATTATTAAAGTAAATGTGCTATATCTTATAGATTTAAAATTGTAAAAATTCTTTATTGATAACATTTGAAATAAATCAACTTAATTATTAATTAACAAAACATAAAAGTTTTTTTTTAAATGTTACTAACAAAAAATGCATCAAACCGAGCCAAACCTTGACCTTTGAGAACAAGATTAGGGTTTAAACCATTTTTAATTGATTTTTTTTTAGTCTAAACCTATTCGATGAGTTTAATATTTTTATTTAAATCTATCCAAAAATCGAAGAAGCATTTGAGTTTGGATGAGTAATTCAATCTATAAGCAGGTCTATTTCTAACACCAAGGTGTGTTCGTAGATTCATGTATTAACATCATATATACCGTTGCTTAGTCTATTTAGAGTTAATGGAAAATATCGCATAATCTTGTTATGTCAAGTGTCCATCTTATGTTCAAGAAATATGTGATGGAGGCCACGCGTATTTCCATATATCTGAGGTGTAAAGTTGTTTTTAAGGGGGTGTTTTATCGAATATTTCTGCGGTGGAAGCAACAGTTTTGTCTCGGGAATTGTTTGTACAGGAGAAAAGAAAGTGGATAATTAAGATTAAGGGAGACAGTGGCCTCATCTGAGAAGCCATTCTAACAACCAAACGAAAATCTGAGGCGGCAGGAGACTAATTAATTAATTAATTTTCTTTCAGTTAATTAATCCAGGAAGGCAGGGATATATGACAATTAGTGGAGTAAAACGGTTTTATATATATATATATATATATATATATAACTTTAAAAAATCACAAAATATATAGTCAATAACTAACGAGATTAACATTTTTTTTTGCTAAATTAGTTCTTTTATTGATAGCAACTTGATACGCTAACAGCTGGTTATAAGTACAACATGCTAGATATACAACTCAAACACCAAACCAGAATAATAAACTCATTTTGAAGAATGAGATTAACGAGATGGAACATTTAACTTAAAATATATTTAAAAATAAAATATATGATAATAGTTTAATTTCGGTTATGAAATTACAAAAAAAAAACAAATTCTTAATTTTATCAGGAATTGATTGATCTAGAGATCTTTACTTCTTCCCCTAGAAGAGCATTATCTCCAAGGAAACATAGTCTTTGGATTAATGGAAAGCTTACGCGGCATTTTAACACCGCATTTGCATGCAACTGTTCTCATAAATCATCTTTTAGCGTACAATTAGAGATGAGAATTTTAAACCGGGATAAAAAAAAGTCTCAACTCATATGTTCAAGACGAATAATTAATAAGTAATTTTATACATGAAATCAAAATTTTTTTTAAAAAAAGTTGTAAACATGAAGCTCAATATTTAACTAAATTTTGAGGTACATCTAATAGTTACAAATTAAATTTTATCTTAAAAGTTTTGAGTTCAATTCATGGACGAGAAAAGATTTCTACCTCCCTTTGTTTAACTCTATATTACATGTATCAAATAAAAAAAAAGATAAAAAGCGAAATAATTAAATGGAAACAAGATGAAATTTTCAAAATTTAATGCAAAAACAGTCTATCTACTTTTATATACCTTGTTAAAAATACATAAATGGCTAATCATTTTAATAGTTTAATAAAATTAAAAGAAATGATCCAACAGTTATAAATTTAAATTTAAAATTAACTCTCGGATATATATATATATATATATATATATATATATATATATATATATAGAGTCAATAATCGCATTGATTAACAGGCAATATACTGAACAGCACCATCGAATGATGGGTAATAATCAGATTCCAAGTAGCTTTCGCTAGTAACGTATGTCAGGAACCAAACATAGCTTCTGCGATGAGACTACATTACAAGGATACGTAAAATTTCAACCTGTCAATGGGACTTGGCTGGCCAACGACTTTCGTTTCTAACCATTATCAAATGACAACGTTGTTACACTATTTGGTTCGCATCTTAACTAGCGTGTTCATCGTTGGACTGTCTTCCAAAGACGTCCATCCATGAACGCGCGTAATTCCTCCAGCATTACAAACAAAGCACCTCAAATCGTTTACTCCTCTCCAATCACATCCGGTTATCACATCAACGGATCAAGTTGTTCAGATCGGCCAACCATGTTTGCTGCTAGCAATGTAGGATAGACGCGGCTCGTTAGATCACATCGTTCGGGTAAATCACATCAGAACAACGTCCCTAAATAAGGTAGTTTCTCTTTCAGGTAATACTAAGATATCATTTTTACCTAGTCTCTCATGCTATATTTTGCTACTGGTTTTAACGTGTATTTTCTCTTGCAAGTTTCCAAACCAATCTTAGCACAAATAGTAAGGATCATAATTTTTCGTTAATAAACAATTTGTATGTCTTTAAATAAGTTTTATGGTACATTTTGACCTGAAATAAAATATTCTTTTTTTATTTTTATCTATAAAAATGAATTAAAATAGAATAAAGTATTGTATTAGAAAAATAATGAATAAATTTAAAATTAATATAAAATTAAATAGAACATTAAAACTTGCACGTGACAAAACTTTTTTTTTTTTACCATTGAGGCAATAGTTGATTGGCACCTGCACTTCGCGCTTAAACAAGCAAAAACAGCTTTAGCCTCAAGCACCAGTAATGTGGGCTTTAGGGAGTCCACTGAGCTGGAAAAGAGTAATTATTACTCCCCATTGGCCATCGGCTTCTAAAAACTGACCGATGCTTAAATTATTGATGGGCTGTTATAATTGTGAGTTCAGAATGTTAATTTCCTGGAAACTCTGATAACAATCTACGAAACCTGGAAAAACTATAGAGGGTGGATGGATCATGCAGGAGAACGCACTCAAATTTCGCTTTCTATTCTTTAAATTTTTTTATTCTGATTCTGACTTCCGATTGGGGAGTTAGCAAGCAATGATTGAGGCTACTGAAATGATGGTTGAAAAGTTAGTGTGCGAGAGTAAAAGGAGAAGTGCACACAAGCTCACCAAATTTCAACAAAGAAAAAGAAAACAAAAACAAAAACATTGCGTTTCAAACTTGAGTGTAGATTTCTCCTTCCAACTGCAATCCATTGTCCACTGATGTGCCGCACATCATCGCCATCTGAAGCAGGTGAGGCCTTGTGCCATGGATAACTGAGGGAGGTTTCATATGAAATTGTGGAGGCTATGGCTCGAGGGAAAATCAACCAGCAACTTCTAAATTACGTTTAATTTAAGTGGGAATCCAATCTAACAATACGTTTCCAAATGCTAATCTTTCCTTTTCAGTTCAGATACATCAGATTCTACCATTTTCCATTATTTCGGTTAAACAATTCAACGCGGGTTTCTTGATTATTATTATCCTAATTCCAGCTGTGGATCAATCAGCTTATGTTTTATCGGTAGGTCAGTCAAACAGGGGCCACTGTCTATTCAAGGGAGACGCCTGCGCCAGCTTGTTGATCAGACTGTGACCTTCCCAGATGGATCATAGCAAATTAAAGGGCGATTTCAGAATTTTTTTTAACTGGTTTAACGAAATTTCTGCTGTGTTTCTATCGGTTGAAAAACTTCAAAGCTTACTTTCCAGGAAGGGTTCTCCGTTTCATCCATTTTTAGAAAGGGCAATTCTACTTTGTTTGGAAAATTCTAGTTAAAAAAATTACACAAGATACACTGACAGTGTATAAATTATATATTATTAATGTATAGAGATTGATAACTCATTAATGAGCAAATTGAAAAAAAGATAAAGCTTATTTGTATTTATTTATAAGGGTTTAACAATTTTTTAGTTTGCTTATTAATGAGGTACAACTTCTAGTACACTAATATTGTATAGAAAGTACATACTGTTAGTACATCATATATAAATCTTAAAAAAACTCTCTAAACTTTGAGGTCTTAGGTTCGAGTCTCACCAAGTGTGAGCGTGAGTTAGTCTAGTTATTTACTAGTTTGTTTAGTTTGTTATAGTTATTTACTAGTTTACCTACTTTTAGTAATGTGATTTTCATAGTTATCTGTTTATGGAATGTAATATGCTGATTGTGATTGTAACTTCTAATGAAAATGTGCTACTAAAAAAAATGCAGATTTTAAGAATATTAAATATTACTAAGGTTTTGTTTGGCCTAATTGGAGCTTTTATAAAAAATGCTATGCGAGTAGAGCTTTTTTAAAAGTACTGTTAAGTGAAATTAAATTAGCGTTTGGCAAACTATTTAATAGAAATTTTAGATATATTGAATGCATATAAAAAAAACGTAATTAAATTAAATCCCAAGTTTTTAAGTGAAACAAATAAATAAAATAAAAATAATTTAGTAATTCTATGTACCAAAAAAAACTTTAATAATTAAAACCAAAAAAATTAAATAAATATAAAAATTACACAAAATAAATAAATTAATATAAATCATATATTTCTTTTTATAATTTTGTGAATTATTAGAGAGTAGAGTGAAAATGTAAAGGCTTTCACTGAATATATGTTATTAAAATTAATACTTTTTAAAAAAACTTTAATTTATAGCTTGATCAAAAAGTTAAAATTTGTTTCCTAAATAAGCTAAAAATTTTAAGAACCAAACACTTGGTTTCTGCTTCTACAATAGATAAACATGCAATAAGTAAAAAAATCTCTTTCTCAAACAAGTATGGAAGTACGTGAACTTGCATTATGTATAAGAGGCAAACTGAATAAAAAGATATTTGCATTCTGAAGATAATAAAAAACACATATTAAAGAAGAAGAATCATATTGAGGTTATGATATTCATACTAAAAAGAAAAAAAAAGTAAAGTCATTAAAATATTGATATATAGATATAGAAAAAATTAATTATGCATGAAACTAGTCAATAAATTATATATTGTTAATGTATTGACATTTACAACTCATTAATTAGCAAATTGAAAAAATGTCAAACTCTTTTGAGGAAATTAAAAAAAAAACTTATTTGCATTTACTCATGATAGCTTGATATTTTTTCAATTTGGTAATTAATAAAGTGTCGATCTCTAGTGTTCTGCTAGTATATAGAGATTATACACTGTCAGTGCATTAGAAGTTGATACCTCATGTATGAGCAAACTATAAAAATGCCAAGTCTTTATAAGCGAACTGAAAAATAATTATTTGTGTTTATTTATAAGGGCTTGACATTTTTTTAACTCTCATTAATGAGATGTCAACTTCTAGTGCACTGACAATGTACAAAAACTATAAACTGTCAGTACATCATATATAAACCCTAAAAAAACTCTCCACGCTAAACAACAATTAAATACAGAATTTAAGGCTAACAATCACTTGACCGGATGGTTAAGAAATAGTTGTAACATATTATAAGGCTTGAGTTTGAATCTAAGCAACCCCAGCTCTATCCCCAATTATATATTTCCCTCGTAACCAAAAAATACAAATTTTAAGAATATTAAATACTAACAACTAAAAAAATCCTCTTTCGCAAATGAGTACTAAATTACATGAACTTGCAATATGTATAAGAGGCAAATTGAATAAAAAGAAAAACACATGATTAAGTATAAATTTAAAGTTATTAGACATAAAATGTGTTAGAAGTATATTAAACACATGATAGTTGAGTAAACATACCTTATAGCATAATTATCATGTGTTTAAGTCTATTGACACTAATATTTATGTTGATTATTATATGTTTACAATACTTCTACCATATTTTACGTTTATCAACTCTAAATTTATACTTAATCGTATGTTATTTACGTTGGTTTTATAATAAAATTAAAATTTGTGACATTGCTGTAGAATTTCCTATAAAGATAAATTTAAAGTTAAAAAATCATTTTAATCTAATAAAAGTATATAGATTTATCTAAATAAAATGCCATAAAATTCAATTTTTTGTTATTGAATCTTTTATGTATCTTTAATTGTCTCGATTTCTTTTGCATGAAGGCAGCGTTATAAATTCTTCCGATACTTCAATATGTTTGGATTTAGTGTCTTCAATTATAGCCGTATGAGTTGTGTTAATTAAATTAAGAAATACTACTTTAAAGGGTCCCTACCATGCCTTGTAAGTTGTTCTTCTAGCCATAGTGTTTCATACCTTTTCAAACCGCCCCATTACAAACAGTAGAAAATGAAAATCATTGAGCAGGCCCACCCAATCTATAAAATAGTAATCCATACTAATTTGGAAAATTTTATATTATGGAAAAATCGAAACGCAATAATTTGAATAAAAAGAAATATGAATTAATTTTTATTTTGGTTCATAATTAAATATTATTTTTTAAAGAGATAAATTACAAGATGAGTTACAATAATAATTGAATATTACATTCCTAAAACTTGTAATCACATGTAAATTATTTCATTCAACTAACTAAACTAGCTTTGACCAAAAAAATAACTAAATTAGCAAATAATTTGATTAAATACCTAAATTCTTTTTTTGATTACAAGAGGAATATTAAATAACTGGGGATGGTGGTGCTTGAATTCGAACCTAAAACTTACAATATGCTACAACTCATCCTTAATCATTAGACCAAGAGGTTGTTGGCAAATTAAATACTTAAATTCAAACTCATACATGATGAGATTTGTATTTAGAACTTCAAAATATCTAGACTTCCTTTCTGATCACTAAATGAATGTATCATTGTCAATTAATTATTAAATTAAATACTTGAATGCATGAAAAATTTTAATTTCAAATTTATTGTGATAAAAATAATAAAAAGATTCATGCTTGACTAAGCAACCTCGTCCAAGGATTTTTTTTCATAAGAAGGTATAAGGAGAAAAAGAAATTCGAACTTTGAATCTACTTCTTTCTAAAAAAAAAAGTAATAATCGTTAAGCTAAATCTTGATTGTTAACAATGATTTTTCTTTATTTTCCTTTTTTTTTTCATAAAATGTACAAGAAGGGAATGAGTGAATCGAAACTTTGAACTTATTCTTTCTAAGAAGAAGTAACAATCACTAGGCTAAGTTTTTGTTTTTGTTTTTTTTTTATTTCTTACTCCATTGAAATTACATATATGCAGTTATTGAGGATGATTAATTTTTAGGCCTTTAAGGAAAACAAAATGAAAGGGATAAATGTCTTAACAAAATTAGAGAAAAAGGAAACCACCATTCTTGGCATATATGTCTCATACAAACTACTTAAATAAAACAGCACTCAAATTTTATAAAAATAAGAAATTATTATATATAAAAGGACAATTTGGTACGCAAGACTTCTATGTGTGGAATTTGGAGAGGATCATTGTGCATAGCCTCCACTCTTCATTTACAGAGAAACTGTTAATTTTCGCTTGAAAGTTGAACCCATAATCTTTAAGTTACAAAGAAGCAACAAAAGTTTCGCTCTATTATCATAATATATATGAGTCAAAAATGCCAATAACCTTTTAGTCAAGTTGTAATATATTATAAAATTTAGATTCAAATTCAAACAATCTCAATTTTCACCTCTCAATATATCTGGGTAAAAAATGTATGCAAATAAATACTAATTTCCAAATCATTGATAGGAAAACTGATATATAGGGAAAGTTGTATGAATTGTTGAATTTATATTGAGTCTTGTAAATCACACAACCTCTATCTTCCCTCCCCCTCTTCTTGTTTCCCCCAGAAAGCTTCGGATTGCAACTGTCGTAATCTACGGGCTCAGACAACTTAGCAAAAGGGGCAATAGCTTTAGTTAGCATTTCCTGTCAAAGGTAAGCAAATTATATCATGGAATTTGGGAAAAGACTCCTCGTCGAACAAGCAATTTGATTTGATGCATGGCAACCACCACTCTTTTGGAAGTTATAGGAATTTATTCACTTCGTAAATCTAAATAAACGTATATAGACATGCAAAGGGAGATGGCATTAGCTTTTTTTTCCATATGAAAAAAGGGACATTTGCTCGTGTTTTTAAACAAAATAATACTTAGATTTATCATCGAATCAAATATTTGAATGTAAAAAATGACGTTCACAAGCTGCTCGGGCATAGAGAACTTTGTATGTTGTTTCTCATTTTGTTTGAAGACCTTCTTTCTCCCATTTTACTGTATCGTACTTCACCAAATCTTGTAATGTCTTAACTTTTTTATGCCACTAACAGATTCTTATAAACAAAAGCAATTCATATCCAAAGTAAAAAAGTTTATATATATTGTAAAATCAAAGTTTACTGATCACAGAACCATTTAAAAAAAAGTACCATAGTATATAAGAAATTAGAGGAAGATTTAAAAAAAAAATTTAAGAAAAAAAAAGAAAAACATTTATAGTTAAGAATTTTTGGAACAATAACTCCACATTGCCTCTGTGAGACGGCAAAAAATGCAAAATTTGATGCAATAAATTAAGAAAGATAGAAAATAATGAAACTAATCTAGTACAAGATAGCTAATAAAATATAGCAAAGCAATGTACAAATTATTTTTAAAAAAATTGCTTTATTTCTTGTCGTACCCCTTAATTAATTAATTAATTTTTGGATTTGAATTAATTAATAATTTATACTATAACTGATAGTTAATTTAGTATTAAAGATGTTAAATTAAAATTTGTATTTAATAAAAGTTTTATGAAGTTAATAGATAATTGTTGGCCAAAAAAATAGATAATTAAAAATTACTAAAATTATTTTATCAAATAATAGTAGTTATTATTTACTTTTGTATTTATATATTTATTATTTTATTATATAATAATATTTTAAGTTAATAGAGTTATTTAAATTTTTTAATAAAAAATTGAAGAAAAAAATGTTAAGTAACAGAGACTTTATATATATAATTTATCACAAATGGTTTGATTGAAAAACATTTTGCTCCATGTACCAAGAAAAATAAAACTTAATTTTTGCTCCAATTATATTGCACTAATCCAAGTGGGATCTACCTAAATAACTACAATTTCTTAATTAAATCTAGGATAATTATTACATATACTGCCAGTGATATTTTTTTACTCTACAAGTGGTGTTAAGATCGTGACACATGTCTTATAAAAATATTAAAAAAATAAATAATAAATAAAATAAGACATATGTCATAATTCTAAGTCCTACTTGTGAAGTAAAAATATTTCACTAATGGTGTATAGAATGGGAAGGGGTAAAGAGCTTTAATTGTGACTAAATCTCAAGTAGGATTAGTCTCAAACCATTAAAACGAATAAAGATACATGTGATTTACATTAAAAAAAAAGGTTATCCTTAAATCTTTATTACCATATTCACAATTAACTTATTTTTTATTAACAAATTAACCGGATAAAAATACAAGGAAAACAAACAATTGTACCAAACGCCACCCAATTCTCCAATTTGGATGCCGACTGCACAGTCAATCAGCTCTGTAATTTTGTTATTCCTACGTTGTCCGTCAAAAGACTTATCCAATCCCTGTCAGATTTGCTGTTGTTCTCTACTGTTTGGCACAATTTCAGTGCTGGGTGACTTCTATATAAATGCCAATTGCAACTCTCATTTCCTAATCCACACCACCTCCGCTTGTGTTTTGCTCTGTAGCCATGACAACGGATTCCAGCCATCTGATGAATTTCGCTGCCCCGAGAGACTTTTGCACCACCTTCAAATCCGATTGCAAAGAAACTTTCTTCCCTGACGATCCGTTTCATAAGTTCAAGGATGAGAATCCTTTGCTCAAAGCCAAGAAAACCATCCAATACTTCATTCCATTGTTTGAATGGTTACCCAAATACAACCTACGTTTGTTTAGATTTGATTTGCTTGCTGGTATCACCATTACCAGCCTTGCAATCCCTCAAGGAATCAGCTATGCCAAACTCGCTGATCTTCCTCCGATCATTGGCCTCTGTAAGCTCCTTTTAATTAAAGATGTCATAATATTTTTTAATGAATTTTCCCAACTTGGATAAGAATCTGTTTGGTTTAATGCGGTTGCCTTCATTTCTCTGAAAATGTGATGGATCAATATTATACGATGCAGATTCGAGCTTTGTACCGCCTTTTGTTTATGCCATTTTCGGGAGTTCAAAGAACCTTGCCGTGGGAACAGTGGCCGCATGCTCACTGCTTATAGCTGAAACGATTGGAGCTAAAGTATCACCAAAAGATGATCCCACATTGTATCTTCACTTGGTTTTCACAGCCACTTTCTTTACCGGAATTTTCCAGACTGCTCTCGGCTTTCTGAGGTCTGTAGTATATATTATATATTCGCATCTTACTATTACCATTTCTCGATACGTTTGCCTTTGCTGTATTTAATTCCATAATTTTCTATATCGTTTGTTCAGGCTGGGAATTTTGGTTGATTTCTTATCACATTCGACAATCACTGGTTTCATGGGAGGGACAGCTATAATCATTTGCCTGCAACAATTGAAAGGAATGCTTGGTTTAAAACATTTCACGAGTCATACTGATGTGGTTTCGGTTCTACATGCAGTTTTCAGACATAGAAATGAGGTTGGTGAAGGAAAACTATATGTTCTGTTTTGATTTGATAGCTGTTTTTGGTTAGTTGTTTTATACTTCTAATTTATTTTTGTTTTTCTTAGAAAAAAAAGAAAAGCAAAAACAATTACCATACATAGCCTCTAGAACTCGGAAAGGTTTCTTCATACATAAATTGAATGGACTGTGAGCAGAGAAAATTGTTGTGTTTGTGTTGTGCAGTGGAGATGGGAAAGTGCTGTTGTTGGTGTAATCTTCCTATGTTTCCTCCAACTCACTCGATTCCTGGTGAGCTTGCCTGCTTTCTCTCATATCTTACTTTTATAATCTCAAAACAGAAAAGCCAAAGTGGATAAAAAACAGACATTTAACCCATATTAATGGGAAATTAGAACCGTCATTCCAACCATAATTCTAAGCAAAAACTAAAAAAGGTAATGATTTATTTTTTTTTTTTACCTTTCCATTGACTGTTTCAGTCATAATCACATATCAAATCAAAACGGCCTGAATTTAATGTAAATTAATTCACAAGATAAGCAATTGTTGTCTTTTCTTAGTATAATTTTCTGGCTTTATTTTTATGGAAATACACATCTAAATCAAGCCAATACAGAGGTGATCATTCTGGCTCTTCAACCCATATTAAAATCTCACCTTTTATTAATTTTAATTGATATACTGTAATAAAGGCAAGTCCAGCGCCTATATTTACCAAAAAAAAAAAACTGCCAAGGAATGGTGTAAAATGGACTATAATCCAATCGACTTAATACGGTTTCAGTATCAAATTTGAGTTAAGTGCGATTAAAATATGTGAGATTCAAATTTCAGTTCAACCACAATTGAACTTAACTTTTAAAGTTCAAAATCAATTTGATAAAATATTCAAACTGCTTTAATTCGACTTGATGGATAGATTCAAATTTGGTTTTATAAACTTAATTTGTCATTGTACAACTTTATACTATAAAAATAAAATAATAAATTAATAATAAAATATTAAAATATATATTAAAATAAAAACCATTCAAATCACAAACTATTTAAATCGAGCGGTTAAAATATTTGCATTTGATTTGATTTTTTAATCTATTAGCTCTAGAATATCTTGATTTATTTGTACTACTAGATGTGATGAATGATATGTATGATAACCCCTGGATGTAATGAATGATGATGGACAAGAAACGGATATTGGGGTGACCTTTGTTGAGGATGATTGACCATGACTAGCAAAAAGCTGGTCAAAATTGATCTATATTTTTGTCTTCTCTATACACCTAATAAGCTATAATTATTTGTGAATTGAAGAGAATATTTCATGTTACAACACTTGTTCTTATTAAATGTTGATGCTTTCTTTTTAACTTCATTTAAAATGAAAAAAAAATTAACTAATTAAAAATGACTTATGGTGATATGGTGTGCTAAAAAAATAAGAAAAATTAACACAATCCAAAGCAAAAAAAAAAAAAAAACTCTTTATGGATCACTGTCAATCTTCATAATATGAACCAATAAATATGAAAGCCACGATAATATATAATTTCTAATTATGCTCTACTGTGATTTTAATATTACTGTTATCTTTTTTACCATGTATTTCAGAAACAAAGAAAACCAAAGCTATTCTGGGTATCAGCTATGTCTCCAATGGTCGTTGTTGTGGTTGGTTGTCTTTTTGCATATTTTGCCCATGCAGAGAAACATGGAATCGCCATCGTGAGTTCATGTTTAATTTCTACTATTATCTTTATTTTCTCTTATTATTATTTTAACTGTTTGTTGTTTTTTTTCTAAGGTGGGTGATTTGAAGAAGGGATTGAATCCTCCCTCGATTCAATATTTGAACTTCGATAGCCGTTATCTTCCGGTGACCGTGCAGGCCGGCCTTGTCACAGGGCTTATTGCATTGGCGGTGAGAATCCCAACTTTCTGTTTCTTTTAGTTGCTACACTTTATCATTTTTATCCAACCTTTTGAGTTCATAAAGCTGTGAAAATCAATAATTGAATCCTCTTCGAAATGAAACTTCCAGGAAGGGATAGCAATAGGACGAAGCTTTGGCATCATTAAAAATGAGCAAACGGATGGGAACAAGGAAATGATAGCCTTTGGATTAATGAACATGATCGGATCTTTCACTTCATGCTACTTGACAACAGGTATATATGTTTTTAATGCTTCAAAATTTCAAGTTTTGTTAATCTTTATTTAGTATGATTCTGATTTTTGTTGATGTTTGGTTATTTACAGGGCCATTCTCAAAAACAGCTGTGAACTTCAATTCTGGGTGCAGGACAGCCATGTCCAATGTAGTAATGGGAGTTTGCATGATGTTAACACTCCTGTTCTTGGCTCCTCTCTTCAGTTACACCCCTCTGGTAGCTCTATCCGCCATTATCATGTCCGCGATGCTTGGACTAATCAACTATGACGAGATTATCCACCTCTTTAAAGTCGACAAATTCGATTTTGTCATCTGCATGGCTGCCTTCCTCGGTGTCAGTTTCATAAGCATGGATGTCGGCCTCATGCTTTCCGTAAGGAACTCCTCCGACAAAATACTATCAGAGAAATATTTCTGTTTCACTTTTCAGATTTTTAAACTGAAATACAATCTTTTATCATCTCAGGTCGGACTTGCTTTACTCAGAGCACTTTTGTATGTGGCAAGGCCTGCTACTTGTAAGCTTGGAAAAGTTCCAAATTCAAGTCTATATCGTGACACAGAGCAATACCCTGGCTCAACAACTATACAAGGCATCCTAGTTCTTCAACTTGGCTCCCCTATTTATTTTGCAAACTGCACCTATATAAGAGAAAGGTACGGAAAAACAATGTCTACAGCTTAGAAGATACAGAAAATCATGGTAATTTCTAATTTGTTATGGCTGAATTTTGGCAGGATTCTGAGATACATTCAGGAGGAACAGGGTATTTCAGAATCTAAAAGTGATGTTATTGAGCATGTTTTGCTAGATTTGTCAGGTAAATTGTCGTTTTCCTAGAAAATCCTTGACCAAATACAATATAGTTACTTATACCAGTTGCCAACTACTGGTACTAAACAACCTATCCATATTTATAAATTTTAAGTGATACATCTGAGGGTGGCGGTTTGCAGGAGTTTCATCTATTGACATGACAGGCCTTGAAACATTCGTAGAACTGCGTAGAATTCTGGGAGCAAAGGGTATCAAGGTAAACTAAAACAGGTTCCCTTTTCATTGAAGCCTGGAGTTTTAAGAGAAAGATCAAAGAAATTAAAAATCTGTGTTGAATCCAACTTTTGCAGCTAGCAATAGTAAACCCCAGGATAGAAGTTCTGGAGAAAATGACCTTGGCGAAATTCACGGATGCCATTGGGAAGGAATCTTTCTACTTGTCTATTGAAGATGCAGTCCAAGGTTGTCGATTTATACTGAACAGTATGAAAGCAACTGCAGAATCCTTAAACGACCAACATGTTGCTTAAAAGATACTGGCTATACACACATATATTCCTATGAATCATCAGTGTTTATGTAGTTCAAGTAGCACCATAAATCTGTAACCAAAAAAAATTGGCATCATAAATCCAGTTTTCCAGGTCCTGAGTTCGATCATCCTTTGGACATCAACAAAGGGGTTAGCACAGAAAGAAAAAAGGTGCCTAGTTGTTGTTATGTAAATGATAAGAATGATTAGATAATCCTCTGTTTATGTACCAAAAAAAGGAGATAATCCTCTGTTTGGATAAATATGATCGTTTTTCCATGTTTTCCCATCTCTTAAGCTTCTTGTTTGATCATATTTTGAATTGAAGGATGAAGTTCGTGTAGTTGTACCATGGTAATAAAGATCAACCAGTTTTTCTTTTGACATGGATTTAAGGCATCAAGGCTTCCAAGTTATCTGAATTTCTCCAACTACAGAATCTCTATTGATTTCAAATTATGATGAGTTAATTCTTTTGTACAAACAAAGAAAAAAATGAAATGGTTAAAAATGGAAAATGTACTTCTTGTTCAAAACTTTCATCCTCCACCCACTGCCCCAGTGGCCCATCCTATGTCCTAATAATGCTTGAGCAGAATTAAACATGCTAGAACTACTTGGATGAAGTAGAGAATAATATTGCAATCAAATGGAATCTTTTCATCTTTATCCTTAGTCACTTTTTAATAAAAAGAGAAACACCCACAATCATCATATAATTGAGTGGAGTAACCATATGTCATCATTATTTAATTTTGTTCCTTACTTCCTTTACACGGTTATCTTCTCCAATATCATTTTCACTTTGTTTGTTTCCCCGAGAAATGGACTTTTATAGTGAAAATAACCTGCACTTTTTCCTTCAAATTAAGTTCAGATTCACGAACCCAGTGCATCATTTATTCAACACAGAGACAGTGCCTCTGTTTTTAATTCCGACTTAACGGAATAGTCAAGATTGTCCGACACTCTTTTGCTATAAAAATTACCACTAAAAGCTAGTTAGTTATACCAGTTTATCCCTTCAAAATTGGAATTTGGACTCCATTTTGATCTTGATAGCAATTAGCTTTCATTTTTTTTCTTTGAAAGAAGTGATAGGTTAAGGTTGTGGTTCTTCACTACCTCCAAATTTCATTATCTACATTTTAAAAAAAACCTGATGTTAGATCAAAAATGCAACTTAACGTGTTTCTTAATATACATGAAACATGTTAATTGCCAATATGCGAAAAAACACTGTAATGATCGAATTAACCTCCAACAATTACTCTGCTATGTGTCTGCTGTTGATCTGGCTTTTGGAATTGACAAGCTTCTTTGAATTACTTCTAAGCCTTCCAAGCACTCAAAGCCTCACTAGATGGTATTTTTACAGAATAGGATTATGGTGCTCGGGAATCGGAATGAGCTCTCTTTTTATTCTAATGAGAGCTTGCTGATATGGTAAGAAAATCATAGTTTCAACTATCACAAAATTGTGTCCAAAATTAGCCAAAGAAATAGGTTGAAAATCACATGAAATTATGGACCAAATCTGGTCAAGATACACAAGCTACAAATATGGTAATGAACCGGATTCAACAAAACCCAGTCTCCCTTGCCTTTCTTGAACATACCAACACTTGATCGATAAAATTTACATGGAATTTTCAATGTTTAGGATAAGGAAACTATCTGGCCGAGCCATTGAGAATAAAGAAAGCCTAATTATATAAGAAGAATGCAAGAAAGGAAACTAAGAATACATGTATTTAGTAGAAGCAATGTTTGGAGATTGAGATTTTGCTTCAAAAGGAGACCCACAGTACTATGTGAGAAAGAGAAGATAGATCTGGTTAAAATGTTAAGTAGGATGCACTTTGCAAATTTAGACAAAATTAATGTGAGGTGTTGGTGACCATTTGGATAGACTAACTTCAAAAAAACCATGCAAGGGTACCAAAGTTGCTGGATTTGGATAGCATGACTTGCTAAAAACAAAAAACCATGAAAGGGGTACCAAAGTTGTTATTTTGATGCATTATGCGTACTTCGACGCTCAAATAAGTAAATATTAAAGGAGATGGGGATGTACAACAAAAAAAGAGATGAGGATAATAGGCTTAGAGAGTATATGTTTAAGCGTAAAGCTTACCTAGCTACTGGTATTCGAGAATACTTGTAATTTTGTATCCAACGGATAACTCATCCAATGATAATTCTATTTAATAGGGATCCCTTTGATATGGTTTCAATCCTTAATTAATGATTGTCTTTCTATAAATTAACTTACAGTTGACTTTTAGCTTGAATTGGGATATCCAATTTTTATTGGACTATTAAGCCTTGGTAATTGGTATGGGCTAAAAGTCTAAGTTAAATATAGTATAACATGAGAAATATGAGTGTGGCTTAAAAAAAAAAAACTTTGATCTTGGACATCCATCAACAATCAACGGAGAATATTGAAAATTGAATCATTTAAAGTCACAAGCGCAATGTATAAGGATGATTAAAAGATGGCATTGAATAGCATTCAGATATGATCTATACCTACTTAAGTAGACGAGAAAAAGTTGATATATTTTTTAACTTAAGTCATGCCAACTACGTATGGCTTGGGACAGAGTGATCAAAAGATTACCCTTGTAACAAGGCTGTTGGTTTAGATAGTGAAAAGTTGCATTGGAGCTAGAAAAGCTTCTGCTTAAAACCGAGTTAGCTAGGGGAGGAAATAGATTGTAATGTATTGTATATTGTCTTATTAATGCTGATTTTAGTAACTATTGGCTGCTCTTTCCATTCAATGTGATGGATGTATGATGTTTCTGGTTGAAATCCTGTTTGTTAGTCGTAGATGATTTCATTGAAATTCTATTACAACTTCTATTCTTTTCAGCTTTTGATAATTGAATTCTTTCAGCTGCCATTCAATTGAAAAAGTAATTGTTTCCATAGTGCTGACTAGTTGTGTTTCTATCTACTTCTTTGTAAATTCTTTTGAGGTCATGATTGCCCAGGTACATGATGGCCATGTTTCTTCTTCCTTCTAAATCCATAATTCGTTCTTCACACAGTAATTTGCTTTATACCTAATCATGTAAACTTGTCAGCAAACTTTTTACACATGAGACTGTCAATGGTTGCCACAACCGATGACAAGTTTTTACTGGGATATTTCAGCTTTGGTTGTCCATCCAACTTTTCCGGATGTATTTTTTGTTAGAGTTTGTGGAGTCTGAGAGGATGTAGCCCATTTGATACTTATGCAAAGCACGGTGATCTCTCTTATTTGTTTTGTATGTGATTGTTTTTTTTTCTTATTTAATTCTCAGATATTTCTTAATATTTTCACACGGTCCTAATTGTTGGGTTGTAAACCCAATTACATTGGGTAAGTTTTTATTTTGTAGCCCATAATGTTAAGACTTTTGTGTAGTGTATTAAAGCCCATAGTAAAATAGAACAAAAAGACAAAAAATTTATGAGCTGAAAATGTACAAAAACAGAATACAACAGTGCAGTAATTGTAGAGAAAAAAGGGCAAAAAATGTGAGTTAAGAACAAGGGCTTTCTTTTGCTTGGTATGAAAAAAAAGGTGCAAACTTTCTTGTAAGCATTCTTTTATTCTACCTATATGAATATATTTTGATGCATTTGGAAGTGAAAATATTGTGATATTGGTGTTGTTTTACATGTTTGAAGATGAGTTATGTTTAATGATTGTTGTGTGGATATTCTTGAAACTTGAGATTGGTTGTTGTGAGTTAATTTTGATGAGATGTTGATGATGGAAATGTGTGTGTGATTAAGTTGAAAGGTTGTGAATTTGGTGGCTGTTGGAGCTTGTTTTAGTTGTTTGTTAGAAGCTTAAAACAGTTTGCATGCCAAGTGTTTGTGTAAATGCCTCTTAGACCTCTCCTCCCAACAAAAGTGGCATCAAAGCTTCAAGTCTATTTGTGTTGATTTCTTGGTGGATTTTACTTAACTTAGGTCTTCCATTTGGTGTTTTTTTTATTAGTGTGGTGATTTGTTGTGGGTGTTGGTGACGTTGGCATAGTGATGGCTAACACTTCTGTGCAACCACAAATTCCTAAGTTAGGTAAAAATAATTTTGATAATTGGAGTATACAAATGAAAGTGTTGTTGGAGTCTCAAGACTTATGGGAGATTGTTCACAAGGGGTTTGAAGAACCTAGTGAAGAAGAGGAGGAAAAACTAACGGAAACTCAAAAGGCCACTCTTAAGGAGTTAAGAAAGAAAGATAAGAAGGCTTTGTTTGCATTGTACCAAGCAATTGATGAGTCAAATTTTGAGAAGATTTCTATGGTTTCAACTTCTAAGAAGTCATGGGATATCCTCAAGAATTCACATAGAGGAATTGACAAGGTTGTGAAGATTCGCCTACAAGTGCTAAGGGGTGAGTTTGATGCCATCTCTACGAATGAAAATGAGACCATTTCGGAGTACTTTGGAAGAGTGTTAACTATTGTGAATGAGATGAGGAGGAATGGTGAGAAGCTTAGTGATGTTACGGTTATGGAAAAAATTCTTCGATCGTTGACTCCAAAATTTGAGCAAATAGTGGTGATTATTGAAGAAGCAAAGGACTTGGATGATATGACGGTTGATCAATTGATGGGAACATTGCAAGTGCATGAACAAAGATTCAGTGAGAAGGTGACTAGCTCTATTGACCAATCTTTTCACACTAAGCTTGTTTTGGATGGAGATAGAAAGGAAGTTAGTATTTGAGGTGCTCAAAGAGGAAGAGGTAGAGTCTCTAGAGGTCGTGGGAGAAGTAATACAATTCGAGGTCGTCATTATGAAGTTGGGGGGTAGAGGTTATGATGACCAAGGAAGAGGCTTTGTAAGTAGAGGTAGAGGATGTAGAACAAGAGGCGGAAGACATCAATCATGGCATGCTCCAAGAGGAAGAGGTAGAAATGATGGCAACTTCAACAACTTGCCAAACCGGCAAGGTTATGACCAAAGAAATGTTCAATGCTATAATTGTCATAAATATGGGCATTATAGCAATGAATGTTGGGGAAAGCAAGGTGGTGAAGTCAATGAGCAAGCTAACTATGTCGAGAAGGACTATGGTGAGGTGGACTCTACTTTGTTGTTCACTTCTAATGGGACTATTATGGATGAAAGCAACACTTGGTATCTTGATAATTCAGCTAGCAACCACATGATCGGGAACAAGAAAGTCTTTGTTGAGTTGAATGAAGCAATGAAAGGCAATGTCACTTTTGGAGATGATTCCAAAGTTCGAGTGGAAGGTAAAGGTAACATTCTTATCAAGCTCAAAAATGGTTCTCATAATTTTATTTCCGATGTTTATTACATTCCTTCTTTAAAAAATAACATTTTGAGTTTGGGGCAACTTTTGGAGAAAGGGTATGTGATACATATGGAGAATAGTCTTCTTACTATAAAGGATAGGAATGGGAAGTTGATTACTTTTGTGAAGATGTCAAATAGAATGTTTCGTTTGAATTTGCAATATGATGAAGTTCATTGTTTGAGTTCTATTATGCAAGATGAGTTTTGGTTGTGGCACTTGAGGTTTGGGCATCTTAACTTTGATGGCTTGAGAGTTTTAGGAAGCAAGCATATGGTGAAGGGGTTGCCTCATATTAATCATCCTACTCAAATTTGTGAAGGGTGCATTCTTGGAAAACAACATAGGCTAAGTTTTGCCAAAGAGGGTAGGTGGAGAGCATCTAGACCTTTGGAGCTTGTGCATACTGACATTTGTGGTGCTTTGAAACCAATGTCGAATGGAAAGAATAGATATTTTGTGACTTTCATTGATGACTTTAGTCGAAAGACTTGGGTGTATTTTTTAAAAAGGAAGTCCGATTCGCTAGAAACATTCAAAGAGTTCAAAGCATTTGTGGAGAATCAAAGTGGCTATTACTTGAAGATTTTAAGGTCCGATCAAGGTGGAGAGTACACTTCGGATCAATTCCAACACTTATGCAAAGGTCATGGGATTATGCACCAAGTCACTCCATCCTACACTCCACAACTTAATGGTGTTGCCGAAAGGAAGAATCGGACAATCTTGGACATGACAAGGAGTATGATGAAAGGTAAGAAGATGCCGAGAGAGTTTTGGGCAGAAGCAGTGGCTTGCGCTATGTACTTGTTGAATCGGTGCCCTACTAAGAGTGTTTATTTGAAGACCTCGGAGGAAGCTTGGAGTGGTTTAAAACCAAGCGTGGGTCATCTCAAAGTATTTGGGTGTGTTGCTTACGCCAAAATTCCGGAAGCTAGAAGAACAAAGCTTGATGACAAAGGGGAGAAATGTGTCTTTCTTGGCTATGGAGCACCGGCCATGGGTTACAAGTTGTATAATCCATTCTCCAAGAGAGTTTTTATGAGTAGTGATGTGATCTTTGAAGAGAATGGTTCATGGGATTGGAATCTTGATGAAGTTAGTGTTGTGGAATTACAACTTGAGCAAGAAGAAGAAGAACCTAGAGTGGTCCAAGATGTAGAGCCACAAACACCTCTCCACACTTCTCACTCAACATCGTCTCCATCATCCTCTTCATCATCTGGAGATAGCTCTAGTGAAAGGCCTCGTAAAACTAAAAGTTTGAGGGAAGTGTATGAAGCCACCGAAAGCATTGAAGATATTAATCTTTATTGTTTCTATATGGATTGTGATCCTCTTTGTTTTGAGGAAGCTATTCAAGAAGAGAAATGGAAGAAAGCCATGGATGAAGAAATGAAGGCAATTGAGAAAAATGATACTTGGTCTTTAACAACCTTACCGGAGGGTAAAAGGGCCATTGGTGTGAAATGGGCGTACAAGACTAAAAAGAATGAAAAGGGAGAAGTTCAAAGATGGAAGGCGATATTGGTTGTAAAAGGGTACAAGCAAAAACCCGGTATTGATTATGGTGAAGTGTTTGCTCCGGTTGCTCGGTTAGAAACTATTAGATTGGTGATTTCCTTGGCTGCCCAAAATGGTTGGAGACTCTATCAATTGGATGTCAAGTCTGCATTTTGAATGGTTTTCTTGAAGAGGAGATATATGTGGAACAACCCTTGGGGTATGTGAAACCGGGTAATGAAAGCAAGGTGTACAAGTTGAGAAAAGCTCTTTATGGGCTCAAGCAAGCGCCACGAGCAAGGAATGCTAGAATTGATAAGTATTTCCATGATAATGGGTTTGAGAAGTGTCCTTATGAACATGCCTTGTATGTTAAGAATACCACTTGTGGAGATGTGCTATTTGTGTGTCTTTATGTTGATGATTTGATCTTCACCGGAAACAATACAACTATGTTTGATGAATTTAAGAAAAGTATGATTCAAGAGTTTGAGATGACAGACATTGGCTTGATGGCACACTTTCTTGGTATTGAGGTAGTGCAAAAGGATGATGGAATCTTTATCTCTCAAAGTGCATATGCAAAGAAGGTTCTTAAAAGATTCAAAATGGAGTCTTATAATGCAGTGAACACCCCTTTGATTGTGACTTAGAGTTGAGGAAGAGTTCCGGTGGTGGTAATGTGGATCCTACATACTTCAAGAGTCCAGTTGGAAGTTTACGCTATCTTACTTGCACTAGACCCGACATTCTTTATGGAGTTGGTTTGATTAGTAGATACATGGAGGAACCGGATCAATCACACCTTAGTGTGGGAAAAAGGATTCTAAGGTATGTCAAAGGAACTATCAATGATGGCTTGTTCTACTCTTATTCCAATAATGTGAAACTTGTTGGTTATTCGGATAGTGATTGGGGTAGAGATTTGGATGAAAAGAAGAGCACTTCCGGTTTTGCTTTCTTTGTTGGTGATTGTGCATTTACTTGGTCTTCCAAGAAGCAACCAATTGTGACTTTATCAACTTGTGAAGCTGAGTAAGTGGCTGCAAATTCTACTGTTTGTCATGCTATTTGGTTGAGAAATGTGTTGAGCTATTTGGGGTTTGTGCAAGAAGGTCCTACGGAGATTTTTGTTGACAATCGCTTGGCTATTGCTTTAGCCAAGAATCCGGTGTTTCATGATAGGAGCAAGCATATTGAAACTTGCTATCACTTTATCCGAGGGCATGTGGAGAAGAAAGAAGTTGAGTTGGTGCATTGCAAGTCTCCAGATCAAGTTGCGGATATTTTTACCAAGCCATTGAAGATTAATGTGTTTAAGAGAATGAAGTTGATGTTGGGAATGAGAAGTGGTAATTGGGTTTAAGGGGGGATGTTGGGTTGTAAACCCAATTACATTGGGTAAGTTTTTATTTTGTAGCCCATAATGTTAAGACTTTTGTGTAGTGTATTAAAGCCCATAGTAAAATAGAACAAAAAGACAAAAAATTTATGAGCTGAAAATGTACAAAAACAGAATACAATAGTGCAGTAATTGTAGAGAAAAAAGAGCAAAAAACGTGAGTTAAGAACAAGGGCTTTCTTTTGCTTGGTATGAAAAAAAAGGTGCAAACTTTCTTGTAAGCATTTTTTTACTCTACCTATATGAATATATTTTGATGCATTTGGAAGTGAAAATATTGTGATATTGGTGTTGTTTTACATGTTTGAAGATGAGTTATGTTTAATGATTGTTGTGTGAATATTCTTGAAACTTGAGATTGGTTGTTGTGAGTTAATTTTGATGAGATGTTGATGATGGAAATGTGTATGTGATTAAGTTGAAAAGTTATGAATTTGGTGGCTGTTGGAACTTGTTTTAGTTGTTTGTTAGAAGCTTAAAACAGTTTGCATGCCAAGTGTTTGTGTAAATGCCTCTTAGACCTCTCCTCCCAACACTAATATATTTAGTTGCTCATTAGTTATCAAGTTGAAGGATTACAAGAAGATTGGACTTAGATTGTTTTAGGGGCATTCTGACTTCGTACTACAATTTAAAAATAAAAAATTACATCTTTGCAATTGCCTTTGTTGATCTTATTGCAATCAAAAATTTTCATCAGATACCTTTTATCATTCTTTTACAAAGGAAGGCACTGTGCTTTTTATGGTTGTGAATTTACAGGGCATTCTTGCAGATTTGCTATGCTGAATTTTCTCACTTTACATTGGAGACCAACTTGAAATGATTAAAATGTTATGATTACTTAGCTGATGCTCAAAACCATATACAATGACCGACTAAAATAATCATACGAAGAAGGCAACAAAACTTCTTCGTAGCATAGAACTTGCATATTAGCATCCTAAATTGCAGTTTCTTGAAACATATGTTGAAGCGTACAGCTATGGGAATGGGACTACAAAATGAGACGTACCCGTTCACATTTTATCCACAGTATGCTTCCACCGGTCCACCCTAAACTTCCAAGAATATTTGCTTCTTCTGAAGATGTGACGGTTCAGATATGACGTGCAGTGACTCGCAGGCAGTTTCTATATTTAGATGCTACTGTAAAAGCGTTATTTGTGAAATTGTAAACGTTTCAGACGATTTATATTGGAAGTTGTTAATGATGCTAGAATGTTGATTAACTCCAACTGCTATAATTCTGTATGAGCAAATTTCGTCAAAGTTCACAACAAATTCGGAAATTCCTATTGCTACAGTAACTCCTTGCTTCTAACTTGCTCCCTCCAACTCTATAATATTCGTAAACTAAAACCTGTAACCGTGAAAGCATAAACAAGTAAATGTAGTCAAAGCTTTATTGCTGTTAAATGCTCTAGTATCATCATCAAATTTTCAATGGCCAAAATAGTGACTCATAAAACATGCAGGGAACTACATAAGGGTATAAATGAATAGAATGTTTGACTAACCATTCATGAATCTATTCGATTTTTGTTCGTTTATATTCGTTTATTAAGTTTAACGAACAAATACGAACAACATTTTAATGTTCGTTTATTAAACGAACCAAACATGAACAAAAGTGTGATTCATTCATTTTTGTTCGTGAACAGACTCGTTTATATTTATTTATTGTTCGTTCATTTAAAGTCTTATTTGTTATTCGTTTATTATTCGTTCATTTATGTTTGTTTATAACTCATTTATTTAAAGTATTATTTTATTATTCATTCATTTAAAGTCTCATTTATTATTTGTTTGTTGTTCGTTCGTTTATAACTCATTCATTTAAAGTATTATTTATTGTTTGTTTGTTATTTATTAAAATACGAACATTACTTATATTATATAAATGATATAATATATATTCTATTTTTAAGACATTAACCTAAAAAACTTGTACCTAATTCTTAAACATATTTATACAATACAACTTTTTTTTTTGGTTACAAGAGGAATATTAAATAACTGGGGAGGAGGTGCTTGGATTCGAACCCAAGACTTACAATATGCCACAACTCATCCTTAACCACTAGGCCAAGAAGTTGTTGGCTTATACAATACAACTTTGTTGGCTTAAAAAATTTAATAAAATAATTATTAAATTGAATTAGTTAATTATGCTTCAAATAATTATTTTTTTTAATTTTAAATATAATGTATTGAAATTAAATTAGTAAGAATTTCATAATAAATTAAGATCTCATTTTTATCCATTGACCATTTATATATATATATATATATATATATATATATATATATTACACATGTGTGTATACACACATATATATAATACTTTAATATATGTATATGAATATATGTATATGTGTATGATACAAATTGTACTTAAAATTATATTTTTGATTTTAATAAAACATTGCTAACTTAAGTTGTGTTGTATTTAAGATTGTGTTAGATGATTTCAATTTGCATGTGGGATTTAATATTTATGTGGGATTTAAATTTAATATTTAGTTTGTTCTTATGAATACTTGTTCATGAACATGTGTTCGCGAACACGTTCGTTTACATGTTCGCTAACGAATTCGTTTATATGTTTTTGAATACGTTTGTTTACATGTTCACGAATTATTTGCGAACATTAACGAACAATCTCTACAAAACAAATGAACTATTTACATGTTCATATTAATTAACGAACATGAACAACACTAAAAAATAAACAAACGAACAGAGACATCAATTTGTTTGTTGGTTCATATTCAGTTCATTTGCGGTCTTAGAGCTGCACGTTAGAGGTCCGTAGCTTAGAACTTGGCAGACAGCAACCGACCTTTACTGCGGTCACTTATCTATGTTTTAGCAGTGAGTTTCTTTTGCTTATATACAGTGCCGAAGACCAATAACAGGATTCTGCTTTTTTTTTGTGTAGGTGATTAAGTTCGGAATGAAAAATACTCCATTAGGAAGTGCAATTGCAACGGTCTTTGTTTCACTTTTCTGATGCATCATTCTGTTTCCTGTGTCTACTGTGATATGTTAAACTTACGAAAAAAAAAAATAACGGCATCAATGGTGATGTCCTCTTCTCGTTGTCTGTTTGGGAAATTGTTTTGTATGGTTACTTGAATGTGATTAGCACATGGGTTTGAGCTTTGAGTTTTGGCTCAGGTTCCCATGGCTTGTTTGTCTCTGTCTGTAACAGAAAAATTCTAAGTAGTTCCTGTTCCATTCTTTTAATTATAGTTTTAATTGCAGAACAAGCACACTGAGTGTGTACTTCATTCATGTTTCTTGACTGGAGATTTCGTCTTGTACGTGAATAATTTTATAGCAATGCTATTGGTTTGTTATTGTACTGCGGGAACATGAACCCCTTGCCCACGATAAGAACGTTGAATATGTCTCATCTGAAGCTTTTCATTAGTTTTAATTGCAGAACAAGCAATTAATTATAGTTTTAATTGCAGAACAAGCACACTGAGTGTGTACTTCATTCATGTTTCTTGACTGGAGATTTTGTCTTGTACGTGAATAATTTTATAGCAATGCTATTGGTTCGTTATTGTACCGCGGAAACATGAACCCCTTGCCCACGATAAGAACGTTGAATATGTCTCATCTGAAGCTTTTCATTAGTTTTAATTGCAGAACAAGCAATTAATTATAGTTTTAATTGCAGAACAAGCACACTGAGTGTGTACTTCATTCATGTTTCTTGACTGGAGATGTTGTCTTGTACGTGAATAATTTTATAGCAATGCTATTGGTTTGTTATTGTACTGCGGAAACATGAACCCCTTGCCCACGATAAGGACGTTGAATATGTCTCATCTGAAGCTTTTCATTAGCGTCATCATATTCATCATTTCCACAGGACTTTTGTAACATAGGACTCCATATTAGATGTAGCACTTGTATATTTGCATAGCTTAAATTTCGTTTTTAACAGGAAAATTCACATACATGTTATAGCTTTTATCAAAACCTTAAGCCATATCATTTTTGTGTTTTTGCTATCATATTATCCTATTGCATTTAAATTGTCAAATCTATTTTGAACAAATAACACTACTTCTGAATCTGATCAGATTTATTTATTCCATTTGCTAATTGGATTAGGAAGCTTGTTTTGCTTCTGTTATATTTCTTCCTCATATTGAATTTGGTGTTGAATAACTTAAACTACACCCTGTCACCCTCCTACTTCCAAATCTGCAGTATACATAAATTACGCTTACAATTTTAGCAAACTGTGGCTGTGGAGGCGAATGATGTCAATATTGCTGATTCCAGTTGCGTCGTCTGTGTCTCCTTTTCACTTGTTAGGCTGAGCTGAGATGGCAGTGACTTTGTGCCACATCACTAAGTCTCATCCTGACAGCATGTTCCAGCTGTTATGCACAAATTATACCGAACCTTCTAAATTTTTCTGAACTCCATATTCTAGCTGTTCACCTGAATTGCATATTCCAGCTGTTCACCTGAATTGCATATTCCAAAAATATATAATCATATCATATGTTAGGTTAAGCATCTTGTTTAAAACAAATCGATTATAAGCTGAAGCTTTAAACTTAATATAAAACCACGCGAATATAATATTTAACAGGAGGAGATAACTATTTTAATTAACCCACTTTTCATATAGAAAGATATAGAAAAGCTTACCGCATGAAAAACTAAGAAGAGAAAACAGATAGTCATATAATAAATCTGAGCATTGATATCATATTAAGCATTTTACCTAAAATTGACTATAAATATATGGATCTCACTTGAATATAAAGTTAACATGTAGCGAATATAAAATAGCACCATTTTAATATGTTATTTTTTTGGTACATATTTTAATATGTTATTTTAAGCAAAGGCATTTTCAAGAAAAAAAAACACACTAGATAGAAGATTGAATGGCAATTTCACGAGTAAAAACTAGAAATTTGTAGTTGAGTTCCAACAGCTAAATTTATGCATTGGGGGTTACTAATGTTTTCACATGTCCAATCATGCAACCGATACCAAGAAAATTATAGATATTGTGATACATCCCACATTGGTTGGTACTTGGTAGATGGTTGAGCCTGTGATTCACAGCAATCTAAATGCCTTTGATAGTTGGGGTTGTTCTCCTTGGTGGAGCCATCCTGGATTCCCGATGACTGAGTTCTGATCAACGGCGCCTATGAAAACATAAGCTGACCCACACTGTAGCAGTAAATAGAAAAGCGGGTTCCATGCTTGAAAGCGAAAATTGTTTACTCGTACGAGCGAGAGTTGTCCTGCCCCTCCCAGGTGGGACCTGATCCTGCGCTCTACACCAGCAAATAATCTTGTAGCTCTCCATTTCCATCTTAGAAATTGACCTCACAGAATTTTCTGTTGCCTTTATTTCCTGTGTTGGCTGCCTGTATCTCTTCTGTATCCATGAAAACCCAAAAAATCTTAAAGATTTCTCTTTTATTTTTTGTTCCCTTACAATGCTTGCTTGTTATTCCTGTGATGCTTTTCACTTTTACAGATGCAAAGGAAAAAGAAGATAAAGCAGAAGGTGTTAAGCACACTGCTAAGATCCTGTAAAGATTTGGACCAAGTCCTATTCCTTTCCACCCATGTTTATTCTTTATTTTTTTATCTGTAAACAGGCTAGCTAAGGTCAAAGTTGATTCTCATCAGTAATTTTGCAACAATTTGTAAATGATATTCTTATCACTTATCGGTATTCCTTTGTGATAGCTAAGAACATGTTCATCCCCTTTCCTTTTGGTGTATTTTTGCTGTCCAACAATAAATTATCCTTCTTAATTTAGCAATCATTTATTAAAAAAAAACCGATCATGACTAATCATTTGGTATTCTCTCTGCTAAGCATTATTTGCAGCAAGAATCAAACAATAATAAACACCGAAAAGAGTCAAAAAAAGAAAAGCAAAGTTATCAGTCACAAGAATTCTTTGATGTCCTTTTTCCCAAGTTCTTTCTGTTCTCTTTTCATTTCTTTTATTTTCTTTCCTAGTGTTAAGTCAGGTAGGAGAAACCCAAGCTGGCATTTTTAATTTATGCTATTCTTTTTTCTGGCCGGTTCAAAAGAGAATCTAACTTTTGTTAGCGTTGAATGGTACAGGACTTTTTGTTCTCACATGCCGACAGGTTTACAAATAAAAATGGAAAAAAAATAGATTTCAGTTGCTGCCCAAGCGTCTTTTCTCCCTGCTTCCGCTGAAATTCACATGGGATGCTTCTTTAAATGGTAAAAACATTCAAAGCTTCATAACTAGCATGAACATAGACCACTGGCGGCTTTTCCATGTGCAGGTGTTATAACGTGACGCCGCTTATCTTCACCCAACTCGCCATGCAACAAAAATTTCGAGTTGTATACTTGCGTCCTAATTGGAAATTCAAAAATTGGAACTTATATATTCAAGCCTGGCTCCGATTAATACACTCACCAAGTCAAGTATGTTTCATGAAATTTTCTAATCCATTTTACGTTTGCGACTGAAAGGATAGAGTTACAAAATGCAATCTTTTTTAAAATTATCGCAAATTTCTTGTTTAACATTGTCTTTGAGGTGAGATTTAATCTCTATAATCAAGCTTAATTAGCTATATTGCTCTCTCTTTTTTTTCTCACATGAAGTTGTAATTTTAATTCAGATTTGAATTTCAACCTGGATATCGTATCTTAAATTTAATTATATAAATCAATTGATAAATTAATCTTCAATTTCTTAACCACGTCCATTTTTCTTTTCTTTTCTTAAGTATTCACTTTTAACCTCCTTTTTATTAATTAACCAAAAAAAAGCTACTTAATACCACTCACACTATCAAAAACATAGCCGACAGAATTTCCGTCGGTAATGTCATAAATTTCATTGGTGATATTCCGTCGATATTAAACAAAAATTGGTAGTGTCAATTCCTCGAACATATATTAAAGACATGAAGACTTATACATGTCTTATATTTATTAATTTCATTGGTGATGATATTAGATCCATGCTTTATATATATATATATATATATATATCTATTGGCGTGGGGACGAAACAATGATTTTTCGGCATAGGGACTTAGACTGGATGATTCGTGGCATTAGAACAAACACATCAACTGATATTATCGATTAAGTACCAAAATGATGGGTCTTTTCCGTCTTCAAAATCATCAAGGATTTGGGACATGTTTATTTTTTGAGTTATTATTGTGAGGGGAAGTTCTTGTCTCACAATGATGAGTTTTCACGACTTTGGGAGATTTTTAAAGCAAGACATGTTTGGGATAATTTAATTATCTGTCTCACAAATTATTGAAATAATAATTTGTTTATAATTCATTTATAATTCATTTTAATGAAAGATTTTAATCTAAATGTCATAAAATATTGAGTGGTTATTTAAAGTACTAAAATCAATTTCATTTAAGGATAAAAATATTATTAATTTACAATACTTGATTTTATTTTCTTTTCTTTGTAATCAATCCTTTGTTTTTATTTTTAAAATTGTTTTAATAAATAATATTTTATTAAATCATATCTCTCTCATATAGAAGATTCAATAAAAAAAATCTATTAAAAAATTAAAATTTTAGTAACATGCAAAATAGTTTTTATATTAAAAATTCATTAATTAAACTTTTTTCTTTGATCTCTTCCTATTTCGGTTCAATATAATTTTTTTACATTAAATGAGAGATTAAAATCATAGTCAAGTATATTACATTCATAGATCACTTAAATCAACCAAACATACTAAGATATAATTGGATATACAACTCAAATGCAATGAAACTTGAATTTGAGATTTCTTTGTCTCATTAAAATCCTATGACCTTCTTTTTACCACTAGTCTAAAATCTCTATAGTGTTTAACATATCATTTTAAGTTGTAGCCCTTTTGGTATGTAAGGTTAATTTTGAACAACTCCAAGCCCCAATTACACTGAATTGGATTCTTTTCTCTTCTACTTGCATGAAATGGGCACCACTTCACTTTACCCCTAGTGCTTTTGTTTGCGGCTTGGAGTAGTTTGAAATGTCCAAATCAAAAGTGCCCACAAAAGGCTTAGAACCAAAAAATTTTCATATTTTTCTTTTCCGTTGGGCAATAATCACATGGCTTGGCTACTGATTGGGACGCAACAAACGTTGACGTTTAAGAAGAAGAAAGAGCCAAGAAATGAAGAAGAAAAGATATCGGACGGGTATTTCTTTTGACATAAAGGGAGGGGCATGCATCTTATAGAGAGGTGGCAAAAGTTGACTTGATCCGAAAAATCCGTCCAATTAATCCGAATCCAAATCCGATCGATCCGATTTGATTAAAAAATTCAACAACACAAATCCAACCCGATCCGAATCCAAATTGATCCGAAACCAAATTTATCCGAATTTACATTAATCCAAATCCGATCGGATCCGAACCCGAATTGATCCAAACTCAAATTCATCCAAATTGAGATTAACCCGAACTCAAATTGATCTGATCCGAATTGATCCGAACCCAAATTGACCCGAATCCAAATTTATCCAAACCTAAAAAGATTCAAACTTAAATTTAATATTATCAATAAATATTTAAATGTTAAAATTAAATATCAAAGTATTTTAATATAGTAAAAATATAATTTTTTTCAATAATATGAGTGTTATATATTTTTTTAATCTAGTTAAATTTAAATATTCACTTTTATATTGCATTCATTTGAACCTAATATATAACAATTTAATGGCTAATCTATAATAAAGTACAGAGGCTATATCATCTACACTAATATCTCCAATTATTCTATAAAAAATCAAAATAAATTAAAGAGATATATAGTACTGTTTTATGATATTTAGTATGGATTATTAAATCACTTTAATTCAAAAGTTATTAATTATTGTATATAATAAAAATAAAATGAAAAAAATGTAATTAACTTATGAATATTGGTAAATATATTATAAAGAAAACTATCATACAGATTATTAAAGATTTTGATTATTTCAATCCCAATTGTACTATAGTTCATGTAAGAAGAAAATTTTATTTTCATGAGTTTTTTAATTCTTAGAAATATGGTTTTAGTTGATTTTCATACCAGATAAATCACATTAAGATGACCAAAGCTTAATCCAATAAATTTGTCTAATCGACCCGAATCCAAATCCGACCAACCTGAATCCAAATCTGACTAGCCCAAATTGACTAAAAAAGTCAACGACCCAAACCCGACCTTATCCGGACCCGAAATGATCAAAACCTGAAATAGACTGATTTTTTCTTGACCCAAACCTGACCTTATTCGAACCTAAAATGATCCGAATCCGAAATAATCCGATTTTTCCTTAACCCAAAATGATCCGATCCAAAATGATCCGATCCAAACCCGATCCGACCCGCCCATTTGTCACCTCTATTCTTATATCCAATGTTTGTATTGATAAGATGAGAAAGCAGCACATGGTGATGGCAAATGGCAATGGCATTTTCAGGACAATTTATTTGTTCATTCAGGGACCAGTAAGAGCATCTTATCTCTTCTTATCATTGGGTAATCAAATTATTTCCATCTGTTTTTATTTGTCAAATTATAACAAGAGAATTTTTAAATATATCCAATTTTTTACTCTTTATACTCCAATTATCTTCAATGAGTTATTGTTCAATACAAAGAAATGAGATGTGAAGAATAAAAAAAATTAGTATATTTAGAATTTTTCAATAACAAACCCTAATTCCTTTCATTGATAATGTCTGTATAACCCTAACTAATCAAGCTAATTACCATAATAACCAAAACATTTTATTGAATTAAATGAAAAGCTATCCATTTTGATTTTTTAAAATTTATTAATATAAAATTATAATTATAATCCATATTATATTTTAAATAAAATAAATCATTTAAATCAAATAAATAAATTAACCAATGAATCAATGTATAATTGAATAAATCCAATCATAACTTCTAATTGTTAAAAAAAAATGTATCATTGCAATTTAGAAATTTTTTATTGAAAAATACTAGTATAGTTAATTACTTGTGTCTCAAATTCTGAGTCTTCAAATTGCAAGAATAACAATAAATAAATTACTCAAGAAAACGGTCAAAATCATCAACCTCTTGATGACTTCAGTTCAAATCCAAGCAATTTCATCTTTGTTTCCAATTATTTAATATTATATTTTCCTTGTAACAAAAAAAATTTCCTCTCTTCTTTGCCCAATACATCTAAAAAAATACATATACTTGAAAAATGTAATAACCAAAAGTTTTCCTATTTTTGGTATTAATTACCAAGAAATAAATAAATAAAGTTATTTAGGAGGATCAGAATATATTGAATTTCGAAAATTGATGAAGCGATGAATTGAGGGAAATTATTTTGGATATTAAGAGATCCAAAATAATAAGAAATAAAATGGGTATATTTATATCCATATAAATATAATTAGTGTATTTATATATATTAATATAAATAAATATATATAAATTAAAAAAAGAAAAAAAAAAGAAAACACGGGAATCGGGAATACAACCCGATTCCCTCATTTCTTCTCTGTTGTAAACAGAGAAGGAATGCCCCGTAGCCAACCCCCTGTCGACGACGAGAAGAGGAGAAAGGAAGAGGAGGATGTCGTCGGCGAAGGAGAAAGAAGAGGAAGATGAATCTGGCGACGGAAGAAGGAATCGGCGAAGCGAAACAGAGGCGAAAATCGAAGGAAAAAGGGAGGAAAAGATAAGAAGGGACACAGCGGTGCCAGCTGATCCGGGCACCGCCACTCCCCCCACGAGACCGGCGGAGACCAGGGGAAGGTGAGAGGAGCCACCGACGGTGAAGGAAATGACGGAGGAAGGAGAAAAGAGGATGAGAAAGGCCGAAAGTTCCCGTTCCAGATTTGGCGCCGTCGCCGGTGATGGGGCGAAACGGAAACCAAATCCGGCATCCTCGCAACGTCGGCCAACGGTGGGAAGCGTGAACCGATGGAATGGGTGGCCGCCGGTGGCCGAACCAGCCAAGCCAAACTGAACTGGCCAAGCCAAGCTGAACCGGCCCGAACCCGATCCGACCCGGTTCAGAAAAGAAAAAAAAAAGAAAAAGAAAGAAAGGAAAAAGAAGAAAAGAAAAGAAAAAGAGAAAGAAGGAGAAAGAAAAAGAAAACAAAAAGAAGAAAAGAAAAGAAAAAGGAAAAGGAAAAGGAAAAGGAAAAGGAAGAAGAAGAAGAAACAGGTAAGGAAAATTAAAAGATTTCGCTATATTTCTATGAAATTTATTAGAAATTGTTGGATAATTTTCTAAATGAAAATATGTGTTAATTATTGAAATTGTAGCAAAACAGAAATGAGACGAATGGTGGAGTTCGGCAAGGCTCGAAAATAGGAAAGTGCGCTAAGCTTTGGCGAATAGGTAAGATACTTTTATAAAACATTAGTAGCTTTATATTGTATGATTTTGAATTATGATTTTAATATGATGCATTGATGAATGGATATTAAAAGGCTAAGAGGACCCACAACTGATGGTGGGAGTCTTAGTAAAAGATAAATAAATTGTGAGAATCAACAGCTGGGCTATAAATTGTGTTTTCCTTGCAGGAGGTTTAGTGAAAATTAAACCGTTATGCTGCCGAAATTCTTAGGAAAACGTTGAGGAAAAAGATTTAAGTTTTCTAGTTTAATGGAACCTTGGAAAAAATTATCGAAGATAAGCTTGAAAGGACCTTATCATGTCGTAGGAAAATTGAAATTTTTAGACAGTTGAGAAGGTAAATGGATGAACACGATACCGTGAGGAATTATATGGAGAGTTTTATAGAATCGATAATTCGAGTGACATCTTAACATTTTAAGTTGATTATCAAATCAAAAATGAGGTGGAATGTCGATTAGTGGAGTATTGATAAAAGTGACGATGATTATATGATATAAATTAAAAGAGAAAAATCGAAGTCGTAATTTAGATGGTTGAATAACTGAATTGCTAAATTATCGATTGAGTGATGATTATAGAATTGATAGATTCAAATAAATGGATGTCAAACATGTAATTGTACAGATTTGATTATAACCTTGGAATAAATCTCGAAAAATATTCTTTCACATCTGAGTGACTTGGAGAAATTGGAGTACATGATGAATAGTCGTCTTAATGGTATGATTGAGATGATGATAATAAGAAAGTAGATTGTGATGTCTTATGAACAATGATAGAGCACACATCTACATAAAATGTACTTGTACATATCGATATTAAATAGATGTGAACTGAGATTTTTGCAATAACATGGATAGTCGCAAGGTGACTTAAACGATTGAAAAACTGTTGATAGTGGAAATTGGCAAATTCTTTTAAGCGGGTAAATTGCCAACCAAGAATTGAATTGATAATGTTTTATAGATAATTCTAACATGATATTATACTCTACAGGCCATATGAAAAGTGAATTGAGGATTGTGATCTGATTTTTATGATAGTGAATGAAATTGAACTTCAAGTCAAAAATTTTGAATGTGTGCCAATAGGTCAAACCATAAATGGATTTGATAAGTGACTATTGATCTTGTGGTTCTGTCATCTTCGATGTCGATTCTGGAATAGATATCGAATGAGGATATCGGTAATTGCATAATTCCAGTATCTTAATGGTTATATAGAAATATGATATTTAAATATTCAGAGATACTGAGAGGACTCATATTGACAGTAGTGGTCCTAGTATTGAATGATAAAATGTACAAATGATTTTTATAGTCGATAATTACTACGAAATGATACTGAATATCGGGGAACCATAATGAATATCGAAATTACCTATTAGGTATGATTTGATTGAAATCAAAAGGATGGAAATGAGAGAATTGAATTATAGTGAACGTTATAATTAAATGACATGTTTGATGAAAATGATAGTTCAATGTTTGAACTCGTGATTTAAATTACATTGCATTTAAACATGCCTTGTTACAACTTGAAACATTTTAATAATGTTTATATGAATAATATAAAGTATTGATTAGTTTTGAAAGGAAAGTATATGGTAGATATATATATTTTGTATATAAAACTTCTTAAATGATGATACCATATGCTTTACATGATCTTTGACAAGAAAGAGATAAAGATTTAAATGTTTTATGAGACTATAGGCACCCGAAAAGAATTAAATTCAATAAAGCATAGTGGAAACCGCCCGATTAGAGCTTTGCTCATTAGGCAGAGATGCTTGTCCGACAATAGTCGTAGACAGGTCTCAGTCACAAGAGGTGGCAAAAGTTGACCCGACCCGAAAAATCCGCCCGATTAACCCGAATCCAAACCCGACCGATCCGATTTGACTAAAAAAGTCAACAATCCAAATCCAAATCCAACCCGATCCGAATCCGAATTGATCCGAAACCAAATTTATCCGAATTTACATTGATCCAAACCCGACCGGATCCAAACCCGAATTTATTCGAACCCAAATTCATCCGAATTTAGATTAACCCAAACCCGAATTGATCCGACCCGAATTGATCCGAACCCAAATTGATCCGAACCCAAATTGATCCGAATCCAAATTTACCCAAACCTGAAAATATTCAAACTTAAATTTAATATTATTAATAAATATTTAAATGTTAAAATTAAATATCAAAGTATTTTAATATAGTAAAATATAATTTTTTTTAGTAATATGAGTGTTATATTTTTTTAATATAGTTTAATTTAAATATTCGCTTTTATATTGCATTCATTTGAACATAATGTATAATTATTTAATGGTTAATCTATAATAGAGTACAGAAGCTATATCATCTACACTAATGTCTCTAATTATTCTATAAAAAATCAAACTAAATTAAAGAGATATATAGTATTGTTTTATAATATTTAGTATTGATTATTAAATCACTTTGATTCAAAAGTTATTAATTATTGTAGATAATAAAAATAAAATGAAAAAAACATAATTAATTTATGAATATTGGTAAATATATTATAAAGAAAACTATCATACAGATTATTAAATATTTTGATTATTTCAATCCCAATTGTACTATAGGTCATGTAAGAAGACAATTTTATATTCATGAGTTTTGTAGTTCTTAGAAATATGGTTTCAGTTGATTTTTATATCAGATAAATTACATCAAGATGACCAAAGCTTAATCCAATAAATCTGTCAAATCGACCCGAATCCAAATCCGACCAACCCGAATCCAAATCCGACCAACCCGAATTGACTAAAAAAGTCAACGACCCAAACCCGACCTTATCCGAACCCGAAATGATCCAAATCGGAAATAGACCGATTTTTCCTTGATCCAAACCCGACCTTATCCGAACCCGAAATGATCCGAACCCGAAATAGACCGATTTTTCCTTGACCCAAACCCGACCTTATCCGAACCCGAAATGATCCGAATCCAAAATGATCCGATTTTTTCTTAACCCGAAATGATCCGATCCAAAATGATCCAACCCAAACCCGATCCGACCCGCCCGTTTGCCACCTGATCAGTGGGGCTGAGAGAGATGAGGTCTATGGCCATAGATAGCGCCCTAGTTGGTTTCCAGGGGACGATGACATGATTTTCACTGCTAGCTACAGTGATTTAAGTCTTTATTGATAGAGAGATAGGGATCTAGCTTAGTCTCTAACTGATATGATATGAAGTCTAGAGTATGATTTTATTGATATAAACTCTAGACTTGACATGATTTATATAGTACATGAAACATGTTTGAAAAGAGAAATATTTTGAAACTGTACATGTTTTAAACATGTTAAAAGTACATGATATATGATTTCGACACCTATATGATTTGTATATGATTTTGTGTCGAACATGACATGATATGCGGTCTAGAGTATAGTTTGATTTGTTATGAACTCTAGACCTGATATGACTTACAGTATATGTTTTAAAAGTACATGATATATGATTTCGACACCTATATAATTTGTATATGATTTTGTGTCGAACATGATATGATATGCAGTCTAGAGTATAGTTTGATTTGTTATGAACTCTAGACCTGATATGACTTACAGTATATGTTTTAAAAGTACATGATATATGATTTCGACACCTATATGATTTGTATATGATTTTGTGTCGAACATGACATGATATGCGGTCTAGAGTATAGTTTGAGTTGATATGAACTCTAGACCTGATATGACTTACAGTATATGAAAAATGTTTTTAAAACACATGTTTCAGACATGCTCTAAAAACGAATACATGATTTGCAATTGTACATGCATCGATCATGTTTTGAAAGTAATTATGAAATGAATTGAAAGTTATATGTGGAGCATGTTCTAAAGTAAATATGACATGATTTGAAATGATAGCAGTTTATACAGTAAAGTTACATAAGCTGCTTAGTAAATCATTAGTGTATTGTACAAAAACATGAAGAGTATATGAGGAGTATCATGACTTGGTGGTAACGATATTTCGTCTACATGATGTAATGATGTGATATGATACATGAATATAGAATTTATACGAAGATGATTATGACTTCGTACCACTGTGATCATGATTTCTCTATATGGAAAGTGATATGAGATGATAGAATACAGGAGTACGATTATGAAATATAAAGTGACTTGATATGATATCTCAATTGGACATGATGTACTTTGAGATTGAGGAAAGTATGGACTAATAGTATATGACATTCAAATTGAACACGACATATTGATGTGCGATGCACTATAGTATAAGGATGAGAAAACTGAAAAGTGAAAATGATGATTTATTTAAAAGTATAAGTGATAGACAGATGACAAGAATTGAGATAATGAGATGTTATCGATGAAAAAGGATTAACTGTAATTGCAAACTTGCAGGTTTTAAGCATTGCGGTTTAAGACAGTATAATCCTACTCTTGCATTTATATTAGTATCTTACTGAGCCGTGGTTTTTTTCACCCCACTAAATTTCATCTCTTTCAGACTATTGAAGTAAACATCTGCCATGCGAGCTGCTAAGTGCGCATCGGAGACGGTATCTAAGCTTGGTCCTAGCCACCGTTCTTCGAATCCGCTTCATTGCCTTGAGGTATACATTCTTTGTAAATCTCTTGTTTACATGTACAGACTTTAATTAATACACAGTACGTATGTTGTTCAGTGAGTCGGGATGTAACTTAGAAGTGTGATAAAGTATTGTATAAAGGATCAGTGAAATTAGAGTAGTAACTACACTGACACCGAATACAAATCTTAAAATAAAAATGAAAAATTTAGTCCATAAATTTGTAGACTAAGAAAAGTATAAGAATCAAGTGAAAGTCGCGGCTTCGGGTCGTGACAAAAAATGAATGAAGTAAATAAAGAACATTTCTTTTTATTGGAAATATATATATTTGCACATTATTGGGAAGGAAAAAAAATACTCATATGAAAGAAATTGAAATACTAATTAAGGGAAGATTCTAATGAAAATTTGAATACAACTATAGCTTCATGGCATTTATGAACCAACCACTGCCATTGCCCATTGGCATTTTTGGATATAAGTTGAAGCTCCTTGGTCCACCTGGGTGCAGAGCTGCCCAACCATTAAGAGAATGTATTTTTCCTTGTTTTTCCCTTTTTTTTGCTTTAGGAAAATATTTCCCTGCCGACAAATCTTAAGTAAAAAACAATACTTTGCATGAATCTGAATTTTTTTATATAATGAAAGTTTCTATCTGAAAAAAAAATGTAAATATTATTTGTTTTAACGAATAGCATAAATAAAAATATAATCATTTAAATTAATATTAAAATTTGCATACATGGCTTTTTCTTAATCTTATAATCCTTGAGGCCACCTCATAATTTTTTTTAATTGACTATAGAGTTGAGAACACTGTTTGCTGCTATTGTTCCGAACCCTCATCTTAATTGAACCATTTGCGTGTCATTAGTGCATTTGGCAAGTCAAGTCTTGCTTTTTGACCTTATTTTACCGAGACTAATTATGTTTGTAATATTTATGATCTTTCCACGTTTTGAATTCACAATTTCACGTTCTTTCTTTTTTTTCTTCTATTTCTTGCACTTTAAGCGTCCTTTTTTTTTGGGTGGGCACTTTAAGCATACTTGTTTTACCGTAAAAAAAAAAAAAAGAGATCAGCCATCCAACTTGGGCTTTAATAAAAGTTGAATTTCAATGTTATCTAGATGCACTTATCTTTACAGCTTTATAGTATATATTTCTTTTTTTTTTTGACAAAAATAAAATCTTTATATTTCAAGTCAATTTTGGTTGCTAAAAAAAGTATAATTTTAGTTAACATTATTATTATTCCATTCATTTGTGATAAAGTTCAAAATTTTTATAAATGGATTTATATACCTATTTATGTGTTTTTATATTTAACTTGTAATTAATAATTGGTTTTATTATTTATAGTTAATACTTAATATAAAGTTTTGACACGCATGTTTCTTTGCAAATTTAAAATTTCATTGATAATTTATTAAAAAAATTATTTTTAGTGATATTCATTATTCGTAATAAATAAGTGTTGTTTCAATTGTTCCTCACATTCTTGCAAAATGCATATAATTCAATCCAGTTCACAAATTTGTAAAATCAATGCAGAAGGATATATGAAAACAAACAAAACCAAAATAATTCTTTGACAAAAAGAAAAAATCATTTACGTCACTTATTTATTCAATCATTCAATTCTACAAATCCGGTATGAACCAAATGCAATTTTGGAATAATCAAATTATTACAAAAACATTCCACATGCACAACTGTGTTAATCACTATATTTTGTCTGCAATTTTGGTCAATCAACTAAAAGAGACAAACACAAAAAATTAGGAATTCGGGAATGTGAACCGAAATAAGCATTCGGGAAAGATACAAAACTAGAAAAAGACCTTTTATTTTGTAGTTTAGCCGATGGGAGGTTAGGGGTAATTAACGCTTAACTACAAACTTAAGTAATTAATGATCCTTTTAACTTAAACCACAAAAAAAAAAAAAAAAGCGCATGTGGCATGTCAAGTAGACTTGTTCCATGATTAAGTTATTTGCCCAAGTACAAAAATTTATTCAATTTTTGAATGGATTTGAACAAAAATATTAAATCTATTATATGGATTTAGACTTGAAAATCGAAACTCGTAAAAAAAATAAAATTGAGTTTGGATTCATCATTTTAAATCCAAGCCTAACTTAGCCCATCACGATAATTTTAAATTTTTTTATTATATTTACTAATGTTGAAATGTATTTTTTATTTTTTTTAATTTTTGCAATTTAATTTGCATTTGTACATTTTAGACTTTTATTTTAAATTGTAATATTTCTTGTAGTCATTTTGTAAGAATTTAATTGAACTTATTGCGTTATATTTATTAACTATTATATGTTTTAATATTTTATATTTTACTATAATTTTTAAAAATAATAATCTTTGAGCAAGTTTAAACCAAAAAAAATAAAAAATTGAATTAAGTCGAATTTGAACTAACTTTCAATTCATTAATATCTCATCAAATTTCAACTCAATTCATGAATAGATTTACATTTGTCATTTAAGATATGAACTTTTCCCTTGACATGGATTCAAAATTTAAAATAGGTCTATATATATTCGTGTTCGTTTTGTGATAAAGTATGTTCATGTTATATAATATACAAAAATTTTTATAATAAAATTCATATTAACACGTCAAATACAAAATATTTTTTTAGCTTTTGTGACATGCATATACAAGCATTAATTGATGAAAAAATTTTGTAAATCTAAAATTTGAAAATCAATAGTTGCAAATTTTTTTCGAATCAAAGTCCTTTATAAAAATAAAGAAATAAGCGTTCGAGAAGGATTCAAAACTAGAAAAAACTTTTCATTTATTGTTTAGCTGATAGGAGATAGGGGTTAATTAATTCAATAATTCTTAACTACAAACTTAAGTAATTAAACCCCATTGTTAGAAAAAGCAAGTGGCATTTGAATGCATGAACTTTCCCTTGGCATGGCCATGGGTCCATCCATCCAAAGTCTTGTTGAGGTTTGTCTTGAATTCTACATTGAAAGTATAGAAGAAGTTATAAGGGTTATTCCCTTATAAATAAAGTGTCATGCTTAGTTTATAAAATATCCTGGAGAGTTATAGAGTTTGGGCTTATAAAAGGGTGTAGTTGGGCTCTTTGGGTAGTTGGGTTGGGTTTGTAAGGAGTTTGCAATTTTTCTCTTCTAAAAATTGCACGATTGTAATTGTTTGATTGGTTATTAGATTGGTTGGGTGTTTGTAGGCCAAATTGGTTGGGCAAAACCACATTAAAAATTATTGTGTTTGTTTTTACTTTTCTCTGTTTTTGTAGGTGTTTGGTTTGAAGGATATTTTTCCCAACAAGTGGTATCAGAGCTGAAGATTCGTGATCCTGAGAGAGGAGAAAAGCTATGGCTGAAGCTATATCTGGAGGTATGCCTAAGTTTGAGATTCATTTATTTGATGGTAAAAGTAATTTTATGATATGGCAAAGTACGATTCAGAATTTTCTAGTGCAACAAGGTCTAGATTTGGCATTAGAAGAAAATAAGCCAAATGGAATAACTGATAAGGATTGGGTTGGAATTCAGAAGAGGGCTGTGAGCACAATTAGATTGGCGCTTGCTCCAGAGATTAAGTATAATGTATTGACTGAGACGACATCAACCGGATTGTGGAAGAAGCTGGGAGAAATCTATGCGTCAAAATCGCTGACAAATAGATTGTGTTTGAAGATGGATTTGTATTCTCTGAAGATAGATGAAGGTACGAGTCTCCATGATCACTTAAATGAATTTAATAGATTATTTTCACAATTATTAGCTATTGATTCTAAAGAGTTGAAAGAAGAAGAGAAGGCATTGCTGTTGTTGTCATCTTTGCCCAAGTCCTATGACCGTTAGTTCAGACTTTATTGGTAGGTAAAACTACTTTGACGTTGGATGATGTGATTGTTGTGCTGCGTGAGAATGAAAGATTTATGGGCAAAGAAAATTCTTCATCTGCGGGAGGTGTACTAGCTGCTGTGAAAGGCTCTACTCAAGGGAAGACTAATGAGAGACAAGGTGGATCAAGAGGGAGATCAAGATCAAGATTCGGAGATTATAATGAGGTGGAATATTATTATTGTGGAGAGAAGGGTCATATTCAAGCACGTTGCAAAACATTAAGAGAGGATATGGCTGCATTGAAGAAGGCTCAACAAAAGAATAATGATGGAAAGAAGAATGAGACATGTGTTGTTTTGACTGATTCAGACGATGATGTATTGGCAACTTCTTTAGATGGGCCTCATACTTGTGAAAAAAGTTGGGTTTTGGATTCAGCTGCATCGATGCATATTTGCAATAATAAAGATTGGTTTGATGAATTGAAAGAGGTTGAAAGTTTAGGTAATATTACGGTTGGGAATGGTAATCGAGTGAAAATTGAAGGTATTGGGAGTGTTCAATTCAAGCTTCATGATGGTGGTGTCAAAACTCTTCGTAATGTGAGGTATGTACCTAGTTTTAGCTACAATTTGATTTCTTTGGGTGAGTTAGGTTCACGTGGGTATATATATATTGGTAATAATGATTGTTGCAAAGTATACAAGAATGGTGGTTTAGTTTTGCAAGGAAAAAGGAATGAGAAACAACTATATTTGCTTGATGATGTGAATGGTAGAGTTGTTTCCAAGAGTAAGAAGATTCAGAGGCATGTTAGTTTTTCAGATGTTGTTGAGCAGTTTCGAGATTCAAGTCAAGGGAGGCTTTGTTGAGATTTGCCTTGAATCCCACATTGAAAGTATATGAGAAGTTATAAGGGTTATTCCCTTATAAATAAAGTGTCAGGCTTAGTTTGTAAAATATCCCAGAGAGTTATAGAGTTTGTGCTTATAAAAGGGTGTAATTGGGCTCTTTGGGTAGTTGGGTTGGGTTTGTAAGGAGTTTGCAATATTTCTCTTCTAAAAATTACACGATTGTAATTGTTTAATTGATTATTAGATTGGTTGGGTGGTTGTAGGCCAAATCGATTGGACAAAACCACATTAAAAATATTTTTGCTTTTCTCTATTTTTATGAATGTTTAATTTGAAGGATATTTTTTTCAACAAGTCTAACCGTAAGTCGGGACTCGGTCATTTTGCGTAGGACCTGCAGGAAAAGTCTGCAACTCACAAGGGGCAGCAATTGGAGCGTAACATGACACATGTCGTTTAAGGAAGTATAGCCGGCATAGCCGGCCGGAATTGTAAGGCTTCTTACGTGCCGTTAAAAGCTTTCACGCGGTGTTTGATGATTTATTGAAAATATTAATTCAAATTTCAAAATTTTGATTACAAATTGTGAGATTTTTTCTTAATTTCAATATTTTTATTACATATTGCGAAATATTTTTTTCACATGAAACTATAATGGAAATGAAAGAATTAATGATCGATAGGTAAAATTTTAATTGTTAATTGTGTGATTTTTTAGATTGATTAAAAATATTATTATTTGAGAATCAAATTTGATGAATGAGTAAGATGATAGGTTAGAGTGAATTCAGTTTAATGAAACATAAGAGAACAATATAAAGAAAATTGTGAGATTTACAAGATTAGGTGTTTAAATAGGGTATTTAAATTTAGATTCATTGTGTTTATTAGTATGAATTGATCCTGTCAATAAATTTCTTTTCTCGTCTGTAAATATAAATAAGTTAAGTGTCAAATCATGTTAAAATTTTTTTTATAGAAATAATTTATTAATTAATTAATCCTTGTTGTTTGACATGGCGTCGAAGATTATTGAATCAGGCGTCCGGTTTAAATTGAGTACATGACCTCAACCAGCCGATTTTACGCTAAAGTGACTTGATGGCTGATGGTGACATAATTTTGGAGTTTTCCCTGTTTTTTTCGTACGAAAAGAGAATACTACTAAACAGTATAGACAGATCATGATACAAAGACTATGGTTTTTGTTTTTGTAGTTTTCGTGAACGTTTTTTTTATATTATAAGTATTTTTATTCGTTTTAACGTTCTAATATTAATTATATTAGGAGTTTAATCACAATTAAAATTTTTCATCTTTCAAAGTGTGTTTAATGAAAATTGAACCCGAAAATTCTTTTCACAAACTCAATCTGTGTTATCAACTGAATCACAATCTATAAATTTTTGGGAACGTTTTGACTTTCATTTTATCGGTGATTATTTTATAGGAGTCAAATAACTATAATTTTCATTAAAAAAATTATAATTTAATATTATAAATATATATACAGACTACCGATGTCAAGAGTCAAGAGGATACAATGCATTAATATCTTAGTTGTTAAATATAGAATACCACAACTTTACAATTATTATATATACATGAGTTTATATTTGATATATTGATTGTATATAAAATTTATGTTCTGTGGATCAATCATAAAAATGTAATTTTATTAAATAACAAAATTTAAAAATACACATATTTTTAAAATTAAATTAAAATTTTTATTAATGTTTGTTTTTAAGTACCTATATATTTTTTGATTTTGTTTTTTAATGATATAGTAATTTGTAGTTGATTGGTGTATAAATATTATGTATTATGGGTCCCACTAAATATGAATAAATCAAATATAAACTCTTTATTTTAAACCAACAATTTTTTAATTGAAAAGTTAAAAAAGATTTGTGACATTATATAATATATGAATTTAAAGTTCAAAACAAATTCAACTCCATCTATTAATTATAAAAAAAGAATTATAAGAAAAAATTTATTGAGTTTCTTCTTTTTCTCCAAAAAGAATTATTGCATTTTTAAGAGTGTCAATGAAGTGATGTTCGAGGATTTTTTTTTTTAATTCTTCAAAACAATTTGTATCGATATAAGAATTTTGAGTACAAACATTATCTAAACATAACAAACGATAAATATAGCAGAGGATACATTCAAGGAGGAGCTGTCTAATTGACATTATGACCATTGACATTCCTTTCATCAATGGTTTCACATCTCATTTTTCATATATGCCAACAAAAATAAACATCATCAGACATCAGTTCTTCTTGCTTTACCTCTAGATCTTTGAAGTTTCCCAATAGCCATTTGTCAAACTGATGTTTCAACTTCAAGAGCATTTATTCACACTAGACATGAACAAATCATTTAAAACAATTCTTATTGCTATATTAACCTAATAGTTATTTATTAAAAAATAAACGATAATGTTACTCTCAAAAAAAAAAGGATAATGTTGAAATGAACACATTAAACTGATGATAATAACATTTTGTTTTTACAGAAAAATCATAATTTAAGTGCATTTGAACACTTTGTTATTTCAATAGAACCCTTCTAAATTAATATTTTTAGGACCTATCATTAAGTATTAATTTAGAGGGATTATTATTAATTTAAATAGTTCAATGTTATAAATTGTTATTGTTTCAAAAAACGTATTTATTTAATTCTCACATTCTTTAAACCTTTTTAATAACTTTATCGTCTTTAATTTTCATAAAAATCTCATTGCAAATTTATTCTTAATATTTTTATATTTTTTTAGTTTTTATATAAAATATCTTGAATATAATAGTCTTTAACATTTTAAAGTGTTCTCTGGTTCTTGAATATTGTATAATAATTTTGTATTTTTATCAAATTATTAATTTATACGACAATCGAAATTAAAATTTTACATTAGATTTTAAAATAAATTTATTAATTATTACGATTAAGGAGTTTGTTAATTTTTTATATTACCCCGAATTGGGAACATGATTTTTTATTAAACTAGAGGAGTTATTTATTTAGAGGAGATTAATCTAGAAAGGTTTTACTGTACCAACTGATGTGAATTAAAAATTTGATTAGCATAAACAAGAAAAGCATAAGATAAAGCCTTTGTTTTCTTAATTAGTTCTTACCATTGAGATGTACGAGGGCCCTTCTGAGATTTTTTTTTTTTTTACTTCAGCCAAAAAGGCAACATTGTTTCACAGTAGCCCCAAATGTAAGAGATTTTCGTAATTTGAATTCTGTTTGTCCGAACTGGAAAATTTTGTGGTGTATAACTATTAATAGTAAAAGAATAAAATAAAAAATTTTACTGAAAAAAATTTATATTTGATGCACTCTCGATGCATCAAATAAACATTTATTAAAAGTTTCTTCAATTATGATGAGCACGGAGCCGAGTAAATAGTTGTTAGAATTTAGTAAAAAGATGAATATATAGTGTCACTCTAGACGTTATTTTATGTTTAATTTTGCCAATCTGCCATGCTTTTGGGCGTCATTTAGTCGGCCCTTTTATTTTACTTAATTATAATAATACTTGTCCACTTGCAGCAAAAAGTGGTTGATAATTTAAAGGGTTGTTCATCCAATGTAAAATTCTGTTAATATTTGAGTAAATATGATTTATGATAAAAAATTTCGTATTTGAATCTTCATTAAATTAAAATTTTTTGAACCAATGTAAATCATGAAATTAAAAAAAATTAATATTATATCTAATATGATACAAAAATACTTCATTATTTATACTTTAAAAAAAGTAACTAGTGGTTAATTGTTGCGTGGATTATGACAATCAAACAGCTTGCATTAATATATTCATAAAAATCGAACATAAACGAGTCAACCACGTCATACTCTTCTTTTTAAATATATATAATATATTATAAGTAAAATTTTTAATTTTATAAATAAAATTAAGATAATAACATGTATTTTTAAAATAATAAAAAATAAAATATATATTATAATTTAATCTCATTTATAAAATTTAAAAACTTCATGGATAATGTAATATATAATTATCCTATATTTTATTTCTAGTTAAAAAATACTATATTTCTCTCACAAAAAAAAAAATACTATATTTTTAATTAAAAGCTTTGCGATAGCGAAGATTTTCTTCGTACAGCACAGTCCATGCGGAGGATACGAAGATTGCGCGCGCGAGCTGTTTCCCTCTCCCAACCCGGTCATCGAGACTATCATGTTTCATGTTGCAATCAAATGGATTTTTTTAAGTTACCTATGGATGGTCCAAACATAATTTAAGATACTTGTTTTATTACAAATGAAATAACCTTCTATGGTTTGACATAATGTAAAAAAACATATGTGAAAGCTTCTAAACCTTTATTAACCTTATTGAGCATGTTAATAAATTAAAATTTTGAACTATCTTTTGATTGAATGAATAAAAAATTATGAAATATTATAAAATGTGAGTTCAAATTAAGATAATTTCAATCCCACCTACAACTATAATTAATAAATAAACTAAAATTTTCCCAAAATCACATCGCTGAGCTCAATCACGTACTTGTAACTTTGTAAGACTGATAACAACCAAAAAAAAATAAATAGTAAGGCTGATGGTAAAAGAAAATTTGAGTTCAGATCATGTCATCATGATCAGTTCAATAAAAAGGTAAAATATAGTAAAAGAAAATAAAAAAAATGAATTCCCATTTCTAGGAAGTCACTTTTCATACATAATAAATAAGAATAAAAAATTATTTTTTATATTTGAGTATTTAATTTAATAATTGATATATAATTTATTTTTAAAAATAAAATTTTTATTTTAATTCAAAAATATTACTTTTTTTATATAATAAAAATAAAATTTATATATGATGTATTGATAATGTATAGTTTTTATACATTGTCAATGCATCATATATAAACTCATAAAAATATCTCACAACAAGTATAAATTGAAAATAATAATTTAATTTCATATCTATAAACAACATGGAAAGGAAAATAAGAAGAGAAATCTCAAATTGCTGATATAATTAATTAATTATTACGTAAGCACACGAATTCGTTCCCAAATCACAAAGTGTTGCATTTTTTTTAACAAAAGAAATGGAGGCTTGAAAATGCGGAGAGGTTGTAATCAAATAGGTTAGAATTTGACTCAAATCTGTTAAATATAATTTTTAAAAAAATAATTATACAAATCATTTCAATTAAATCCCAATTTTCATAAAGGGTGTACTTTAAATATAATGCATTGGAATTGGTCAAATGTCTCATTCAACTCAACGTCTCAAAAATGCAAACCACCCATATACTAAAAACGGGTTCCTTTTTTACGTTACACGTAAAACAAAAACCCAACCGGACACAGCAAGTCGACAGCTACAGCGTTATCTGCAAATGCCAGATTGCCGTTGTTGGAATGTGAGGTGAGCGAATAATGCGTGCAGCCAATGTACCAAGAAAGGGCAATTCTGTAAATGAAAAAAAGAAAAAGCAATGCTAATCTCCATTAGAGATGATGCGGTTGCGGACGCGGTGTAATTCCACAAGGGAGCGCGGGGAGCGGGGCCCTTTCCATCTCTTATTTTCATGCCCGCGCCGACGATCCAGCTGTGCACGACGTGACACGTGGGTCCCTAAAAGGCCCAAACAGAAATACTCACTTGATTGATGTCGTTTTTGTTGGTGTCGGAACGCATGATGTGGTTAAAATGGGTGGGATCCTTATTTTTTTCATCCGAGTGATCTCAAATCTCCAAAGGGGTAGTTTTGTAAGTTCGATGCTGATGGATGGTGATGACGATGATGAATAATCAATCATTCATCAACATCATGAAGCTTGATCTGTTCGAGTAACATGCATGAATCATTCAATTTAGAGTATAAACTTTTTTTAATGCATCCTCATTCAATTTTTTCGTTTTGGGATTGATGTTATTCAAAGTACTAAATGATAAAAACCCTTTTTATTATAAAACTATAGAAAGAATACAAGGAGAGAAAGTAAAAAGAGATTTTTTTTATTATTCAAGTGTGTTCAATACATAGATGATGAGTCTCTATTTATAGGCTTCACAAATACGTGAATAAAGATAGAAAATCAAAAGGAAATACAAACTTAAATAACAGAAGGATGAATAGTTCTTCATTCATGTACCAATATGAAGAGCATATGGGATGAATGGACATATATATTTACAACTATTCATAACACTTTCAACAGTAATGATTTCATAATTTGAATCATGACTAAATATTTTTAAAAAAAATCTACTTCCAATTCTTGCAATCACTTATTGGTCAAAGTCTAAACCGATCTTTAAAATTTGTCTAGGAGGTGCTTTTATGTCTTGTAGTAAATTCTAGTAAGGCATGTGTTATCTATTTCATTTTCCATTGTCATAATTGCCCTTTTTCTCTTTGTTTTTTTAATCAATTAAATGGAAAAATTATGCAATTAAAAGTAAATAAGAAATGCATCATATACAATCTTAAATTGTAAATTAAAAAAAAAGGGGGCAAACTCAAGTGTAACCTTAATCTTATTATTTTTTCGGATCATCTTAAAGATGAATCTTTTTACGTAGATGTATTGTATTAAGGAATCTGGTAATAATTCCCATAAGGATTTAATCTTTGCTAGTAAGGAAGGAAATTCTCTATGTACCAAAAAAAAGGAAGGAAATTCTTTTTTTTAGCAATAGACCTTGGTTAAATTATGATTTATTAATTGCATGTAATATGCTCGTATGTTACAAAAATATAGCATTTAAAATGGATAATAATCCTTTAAATTTTTAAATTTTAATATTTTTAATATGAAATTTGAATTATTTTTTCAAATTGAATTTGGGAAATAAGGGACAATTATCTTCATTTTCGAAGTTTACATTTTTCTACAAATATCTACAAACACTAATCAACCTATGCTCTTTAAATGATTTAAACATATATTCTATAATGTTGAGTTTATATATATACACACACACACACACACACACACACACACACACACACACACACACACACACACACACACACACACACATATATATATATATATATATATATATATATATATATACACACACACACACACACATATATATACACACATATATATATATATATATATATGTTGTTGCACGAAACAACAATGATTGATTGCTGACATCAAATCTTCGATCTTCGTGTCAAGCTATCCCTAAGAATTCTGCAAGAAAGAAAACCATCAAGGGGCGCAGGGGTTTTCTCCTGCACGCGCACTCCGATGTTTCAGTCAGATAGAGTTTTGGCAGCATCTTTGTAGGCAAATAGAGCTTAGGGTTTAAAAATGATACCTGTGACTTATTTATAGGAGTCAGATTGTGCGTAATTACCTTTATGACCCACAGCTTAAATGGTCATTTAATGGATTATTTATAGGCCTTCTGAGTCCTCTTTCCTCTTGAGCTTAGATTATCATTCGGCCCCAATGGTTTTCAGGTTGACTTATAGAAAAGCCCAGTAATCTTTGGTTTGACTCTCATCAATTGCTCCCCACTCTTTCGCAGCGTTTACCCGACGAAAGAGTATATAAAAAATGAGTTTTTCAAATTCTTTTGCTACCCTCTTTCTGGGATTATTACAAGAGTCTTTTCGTCTTCACTTAAGGGCTCATTTAGTGGACTTCATCATTATTTGTAACAGGAACGACGTCGTGTCGTTATTTTTTTTGTCAAGTGCTTTTTCAAAACACTACTAGGATACATTTTCTTCCATTAAGCTAATTGTTTCTCAAGTGGAATATGTCACCCTTCTTTTCAAATTCAAGGTCTTAGCTGACCGAAACCAAGAGCTATAAGGAGAAATTACAAGAATGCAAAGCCACCAAAGCCTTCTATTAGCCAAGAGGAAGAAAACTAAATCTGGGTTAAGGCCATGAGGGCGCATCGTCAAGAAGTGCCACAATAGGATGCATATGTTCTTAACTGGTTTCGTCAGAGGCGATTTGTACTTGGCATGCTCCTGATTGGTTGAAGCTTGAACCAGATGCTAAGGATTTGGAACCTTTTTTGAGGATAGACACTTATAAAGATCTATCTGATCTTACTAGCCCTTAGGAGCCTTTTCGTCGACCCGAGATGGTCGAGGTTCTCACAGGCTTGGACGAAGATGATTTAGATAATCCAGAGACTAACTTTCCTAAGGATCAAGCTCTTGACATTATAGCACCTCAGGACGTACATGCCTGGTGCCTGTTAGTATCGATGCTTCTTTTGTTGCAAAAGTTAATCTAGAGTGCTCCCTAGTTTTTTTGTGAAAGAGCTTAGTCTTTTACAAATTGATCAATACATTTTTAAACTCATCTACATAGGCAACTACACATTTACCTTATACTAATCTTACGTAATAATCAGACTTTCCTCGTGCACTTTTCGCTTCAAGTCCTTTTATTTCATTCATGGCTTATCTCGCTCATTTTTCGCTTCAAGCCCGTGTGTTGCCCATCTCACGCATTTTTCGCTTAGGAACTTTTATTTCATTCATGGCTTACTTCGCTCATTTTTCGCTTCAAGCCCATGTGTTGCCCATCTCGCGCATTTTTCGCTTAGGGACTTTTATTTCTTTGTATGCTTGTGACAGAATATATGCTATGTTATTACAATGCTAAAGCCATTCCAAGAGTCACAAGGTAACATACCTTTTGTCTTTCATATGGTATTGTTACTCTTCTTGTCCAAAGAAGAACTTTTTGCTCGAGCGTTGTACCTATCTCGCGCTTTTTCCGCTTAAGGACTTGTATGTTTAAGTTGCCCGCCTCGTGCATTTTTTACTTAGGGACTTATGTTTGCCCGTCTCACACCTTTTTGAGCTTAGGGACTTTAGATTCGCCTATCTCGCACTTTTTTGTGATTAGGGTCTTTGGATTTGCCCGTCTCGCACCCTTATGTGCTTAGGGACTTTATAGAATTGATAAGAATATAACATCGTTTATATCCGAAATGCCAACATAAAATGTTAAATGTATTTTGTCAACTAATTGTATGACATATCCAATGATAAAAGTGTAACATACCTTGTAACATGCCTCACAGCCTGCATATTGTGCGCTACCCAAGTTTTTCTTTGCGACTTTTTGTGTCCAAAGAAGAACCTTTACTTAAGCATTGAGCCTGTCTCGCGTTTCTCCACTTAAGGACTTGTGTATTTGGTTTACCCGTCTTGCGCATGTTTCGCTTAGGGACTTTCGAATTTGCCCGTCTTGCACACTTTTGTGATTAGGGACTTTGAATTTGCCCGTCTCGCGCCCTTTTGTGCTTAAAGACTTATGTTTGCTCGTCTTGCACCCTTTGTGCTTAAGGACTTTGAATTTGCCCGTCTCGCACCCTTTTGTGCTTAGGGACTTTGATTTTGCAATAGGCAGCTAGTTCGCGCATTTTTCGCTTTTAGCCCCCTTTCTTTGGCCAGCTTCAGTTTTTTCTTCTTTTATTCCTGTAACATGTCTATCAAACATGGAGGATTATCATAGTACAGATAAAAATAACTGGCCTTCCATTTCATAATATAGTATTTTCAATTAAATGGAGCAAGTAGCAACATAATGGCAACAAATGTTAAAACAATAATATCAAATGTTTACCGCCAATGCAGTTCCAAGTCTTTGTCTTCGTAAAGTGCGAGTGCTTGGACGTTCTGCTGTCAATCATGGATCGTGCGCTAAGTCACGCCTCGGTTCTTCACTCATAGGAACCAGCAATCTATCTTCGTGAGCCTACCACAAGTTGTTTTCGATCCGACTATATCGAACTAAGCTCTCCCTGGCTTGCTGCCTTACAGGATAGTGGCTAGTGCCTCCTTTGGACACCTCAAATCTGTTACCACCCGTATGTCCTTGCTTAGTTGGTGAAAATTATAACAATGTGCAAGGGACTTCGCTGACCTTGCATCCAAGCAATTGGCTACGTGCTTTTTTCTAACTCATTAGCATCTAGCTCTCGCTTCTTGCTGTTAACACTAATGGGGCGTCCTACTTGGACCATCACCCCTTCATTGTCTCTACTTGATGCACCTGTGTGCACTTCCGTGACATCACAACTGCCATTAATTTGGACAAGGGCCGCCAACCTAGCTATCTTACCCCTTTTTCCCTTTTTATTTCGATGGCATTGAGGACTTTTCTGCCTTTGGTCTCCCACTCTCTGTTGGGACAAAGCACGGGCACCTCTCATCACCAATCCATAGGCTGCCCGAATGAGGTAAAGGTACTACTTTTGCGTCAAAAAAGAATTTCAACTCGAGAATTAGCTCAAAATCTTCAAGTGATGGTGCTGTAAGTATGCACTTATGTTCCCATCTTTCCACCTTTATCGCAACAACAGTCATGCTTAGGAGAGATTGTGCTTTGGCGCTTATAGCCTTGATTTAACTTTGGCAACTTGGAGACGGTCAATCCAAGTCACTGCGTAACTTGCTAGGAGATGAAATTGTTGGTATCCAACATGTCTTGCACACTTTGCTCATTCATCTCGTACATCAACCCGTTATGGGGGCTTCACTTGTCCACCGTGATGGCATTCAACAATCGCATTGGGTTGAGTCTAGGATCCAACTCTTCTGCCTTGCTTCCAAAGTTTGTCTGAGTAATTAGAGTAGAGGACAATCTATCATACGATGGTCGGTAATAACTTACTCACGTAGTAAATCGAGTAGTCCTTATTTTCTTTTTTTTTTGAAAGTTCTCTGACACTGACGAGTCTATTTTCTTTCCATTTTTGGGAATGGCAAGCTTCTTTGACTTGGAGGTCACCCGATTATTACTCATCAATCAAGGTCCGTACTCGGTTGGGCGTGCACCTAGATTACCCGAATTGGCCAGTCGCCTAGATCCTCTACTTGCCCGAATCATGCTCGCCATCAGGATTCCAAATTGAATCTGGCCTAGCTCGCCCTCTTCATTGGATGGGCAGTCTCCTAACTCGCCCAATTCTTTCTCGCCATCCAGATCACTCTTCGCCTGAGCTTGCATCTGGCTCGCCCAATTTTCATCGCTTGTTCACTATGCTCACTATCATTGCTTTACCAGGCGAGCTGTACTGGCAGGCTGAGGTGTCGCATGCACGAGTCTCGCAGTTTTGAAGGTGGCTACCACAATGGGCTTTGCTCGCCAACATTTGATGTAATAGGGAAGCATGTCGCGAATGCAATCCGCTCGCCACAGTTTGCTCTACTGGGTGAGCCTACGGCTTGTATGCTGTGCTCGCCACAATTGCTCACCATCACCAATCAACATGCTACAAGAACCTCTGCTCGCCAGTATTGCTTACCAGGCAAGAGTTGCGTGTGGCATACTGGGTTGTCGCATGCACGAGGCTCACCATTGCCAAAGAAGCATGCGCGTGGATTATAGCTCTCCTGTATTGCTCGCCATCGCCAAAGGAGCATGTCTTGCATATTCTTTGCTCGCCCGCATTATGCTATCAAGCGAGTCTTGCATGAAGGTACTCTACTTGACCATAATGTTCACTGAGCGAGCATTTGTGTACGGTAATACGGGCGAGCCTTTTGTGCGAGCCACTCCATTATCAAGATGGCCTGCTACGTACTGAAACTCTAATTAGAAGGATTGCGCGTAACGTTTGCTCGCCTTCACTGCTCAACCAGGAGAGCGTTCTATGCGGTAAACTGTCCTGCTGCCATTAACATCTTTGCTCGCCCACATTATTCTACTGGGTGATCCCCTCTAATGCCAAAAAGGCCTCTCTCGTGGACCTGTGCTCTCCCGTACTACTGAACTGTCACGTGAGCTAGGCACTCTATCGCCAAATGACCTGCATTTGGGACCTGTGCTCTCCCGTCATAGAGGCCTGCCGAGAGCGATAGACGGAGCTGTTGCCTGCCTTGTGGAATCGTTCTCGTCGTATAGGTTCTCACCAAAGTGATTGTCGTGTAGGCGAGCCATTCTATCACCAAAGAAGAGTACCGCGTGGTCCTGCGCTCGTCTGCATTGGCTGATGCATGGGCGAGCCACTCTATCGCCAAAGTTTCTATCATGTGGGCAAACGAATCGTTGGTTTTCAGCTTGAAGTTGACAGGTGATGATGGTTAAAGCTTTAAAAGCACCAGGGTTGAAGGTTCGAAGGGGGAGCAATTGATGAGGGTCAAATCAAAGATTACTGGACTTTTCTATAAGTCAAGCTGAAAACCATTGGGCCAAATGATAATCTAAGCCCAAGAGGAAAGAGGACTCAGAAGGCCTATAAATGATCTATTAAATGACCATTTAAGTTGTGGGTCATAAAAGTAATTACGCACAATCTGACTCCTATAAATAAATAAGTTACATGTATCATTTTTAAACCCTAAGCTCTATTTGTCTACAAAGATGCTGCCAAAACTCTATTTGACTGAAGCATCGGAGTGCGCGCACAAGGAAAAACCCCTGCACCCCCTGATAGTTTTCTTTCTTGCAGAATTCTTAGGGACAGCTTGCTACGAAGATCGAAGATTTAAGGTCAGCAATCAATCGTTGTTGTTTCGTGCAGCAACAATATATATATATATATATATATATATATATATATATTTATATATAAAGAGAGCTTATATAGAGTTTATATATAATGCACTGAAAGTATATAGTTTCTATACACTATTAGTTAACCATGAGATGATACTTTATATGAAAGTCTTTAAAAATAAATATTAACAAAGTTTTTAAATTTATTTTTAAGGGCTTATACACTTTTAAACATTACTCATTGATGAATTGTGATTTTATTGCTAATTAACAGTGTATAGAAGCTATATATTGTCTGTGCATTAAATATAAACTCATATATATATATATATCTATAAACACACACACAAAATAAAGAAATCTAACAATTATCCAACCATTAAATAAAGAAATAAAAGAATTATGATTTACTGAAGTCACAAGATCATCAAGAAAATAGTTGACTTATAAAAAGATTTGTTTGTTTAATAGGATCCGCTAAAAAAATATAAACGAAAGTTGAGAGGAGTGTTTATTAGTTTTTGCTGTGATTCAAAATATTTTATTGCCTCATCCATGCATTGCAGTTATTAAGCAAAATGGATTCTTTTGGTATGGATGTCTCCCATAATTTCATTGATGAACCGAAGATAAAATGCAAACAATAATTGGTTGTGGTTGGAAGCGGTTGCATGATATATTAGTTCAAGTGAACGCAATCGAATATATAGCGGAAAATATCAAATGATCAGAAACCAAGCAATAATATAGTATTTTTTTTTGTTAATCAATCATTATTATTGGCAGAAGTAGAGATGTTCATGAATTGAATTGATTCATGATCGATCAGTCTTTTGAAAAAAACTTTGCTTCTAATTAATCAAATGATCTATAGTGTTCAAACAACTCAAAATTTTCAAAAAATTATACTAAAACGTTAAATTTATTAAGATTTTAAATATATATTTAAATTAAAATTAAATTGAAAAATATTTTTATTGATAATCTAATATTTTAAGTGGAACTATGCCAACTTCAAAATTAAAAATTTCTAAACAAAAATCAGGCGACTAGCCAGTAGATATGTTTAGATAAAAGAAAATATTATTAATCCATAAGCCAGACTAAAAAACTATCAAATATCTCACTTTATTTTTAATTAAAATTTTTTTAATATTTCTCAAATGCTCACATGTGCAATGCAACATTATGTTAACTCTCTTAGTGGAGTACTAAAATTTCACTTTCCCAAAAGTAGTAACATACATTCTCATTTTTATTCTGATTCTTCCTACATTTTCACTTATTCCCATGTAAAAATGCTGAAATAATTTTAATTAACATCGATAAATCAAACAAATTAATTTTGATTAGCCTTATTCCCTTATTTCAATCTTTCAATGTAAGCGAGCAATCTCTTAATGAAATGATAAAAAAAAAATTATGATATAATATAAAATTTGGGTACGAATACAAACAACATCACCACTTATTTTCACTTATAAAAAATAATTTGGCAATGTAAGCTCTAAAGATTGGCCAACAAATACGGGGCAGAGGCGGTGGTACGTAAATTGCTCACTCGATTGATTTAGTTATTTTTTAATCTAGTTGATCAAAATAGATTTAATGGAATAGATTTATGTTTATTTCATAATCAAATCAAAATTTTTTATTTTAAAATTAATCTAACAAAATTAAATTTGATTAATTTAGTTAACTAACCAAAATAAAAAATATATTTAAATTAAATTATTAATTTTTTTATATTTGAAACAAATTAAATAATATCATTTAATAAAATATTCAAACATCAAATTAGAAGTTAAAAATTCTAACAACATGAGGCTTACGGTCAAATAAACAACATTAAATTTAAAAGATTTTGTAATTTTCAAATATTAAAAAAATATTTAAGTTTTCATATTTTTTAATTTTACTTTTTTTTGTATTTTGATTAAAATATTGTTTAATTCTATTAATTCAGTTAATTAATCAAATTAACTGAAAATCAAATATCTTTCAAAATTATTTTCAATGATCTAGTAAAATACTTTAATAATTGATTGATTAATGAAATTAAATTTTAATTTGATCAATTTATTCAATTAAAATAAAAATTTGAACACTTCTAATGATTTTTAAGAACTCTTAATTAAGAGTAATAAAGCTCAAACGAAAATGCATTGGCTAAGAAAAGTGAAAAAAAAGTGGGAATCGACTCTCCGGTCTCCATCCTTCCAGATTATGAAATTGGAAATGTTGAAATAATAAAGTAGACAAAGAAAAAAGGGCACACATCCCCAGAGAAAAAAGGGTAGCAAAATAATTTGGCTGAGCGTTACTGGCAGTTCATTTAATGTAAGAGTTTGAAAATTTTTAATTGCAACCAATTGTATCTTTCAAACAATTATTTTATTATTTAAATAATATATATTTTTAATGGAATTGTAAGAATTTAAAAAATGACATTTATAAATAGATTTGATAATTTTAAATATAAAAATAATACGAATATAAGACATAATGTGATATAAATTAAAATTAAGTAAAAATTGTATATTAATATTGTAAAAGTTAAAAATAAATTAAAAATAAAATTTTATGTTTTTTTATCAACATAAATTAATACAAAATTTTTATATTTTACACGACATTAACACAATTTTACATTACACAAAAACGAATTAAAAATATGAATTACCAAAACTACCAACAAAACCTCCAAAAACTTTTTTTGAATTGACAATACGAAGAAAACAAAACTAGTCCATCACCTTAATTAAGAGTTGGATTAAAATCCATTGTTTTGGCGTTGGGGTTTTCATTAATTTACAGAATAAAAAAGATTGAACAGGATATTCAATTATTTTAAATTGATTATAGAAAATAATTTTAATTTTTTGATTAATTCAGTTGTAAATTATATTAATGAAAAACTTATTCCAAATAAACACACTTATTATAAATACATCATATATTCGATATTTAAATTTTGAATAACGTTTTAATTTAAATTATTAAACTTCTTTACTTTAATATTTAGTCGACTAAAAAATTAATTAAATTAAATATATTTTATTATTTGGCTAATTCAAAATTTAATTAAATTGACTTCAATAGATTAAATTTAATTCTATTAATTCAATTCAAAATGAATTCCCTTACTCAACGTCTCTCCAAGTCTCTTGTCTCTACCTCTACACAATTCATGTCCCACCACCGGAAATTTATGTTCCAATTGCTTGTGAAACTTTCACTGCAATCTCGTGATATCAATAGGCTACCCGCCTGATCTTTTTTTGTCTCTGGTAATACCGGCCGGAAAACGGCTCCTTCACCTACGTTCTTCTGACCACCTTTGCATTATTTGAACTTTAAATTTAAAAATTGTCGACAGTTATATACTTAGCGTTTGGGTTACATTGGTGATTGGCCTATTTTTATATGTGAGTTTCTTCTTTACTTCGGCTTGTAGACGTTGAATGGGAATGGGATTCAAAATGAATAAAGTCAGCCTTACATCCAGAGAGAAATTTACGAAAAAGAGGATGGAAACAATATAAAAAAAAAGAAAAGAAAGAGAGAGAATCTGGTGGGCTTTGAGCTGTGATTTAGCTGTCTTTTTGTTATATTATTATTATTATTTCTTTTTCCTCAGAGACTCTTTCCCTTTCGCACATTTCTCTAAAATCCATACTATAAAAACCCTCCTCACCCTTTCTCTCTCTCCCCAAACCCAAAGTCCCTGTCTTTTCTCTCTTTGCTCTCCTCCACATTTTCTTCCATAGATCTCAAAGTGAAACCACAGGCGCTTTTGCAGAAACCCCATTTGAAATCCAAGCTTTGTAAGAGGGTGAGAAAGAGAGAAGGCAGAGGGGAAAAGGAAAGGAAAGAAAGTGGCATTTGTTGAATCAGATGTCTCATGTGAGATGAAGAAGAAGACTGACTTCAAGCTCCATTCTTCCCATCTCTCACTCCTCCTCATTGCACTCTTTGTCGGCTTCTGTTGCTGTGAGCAGCAGCCCATTTCAAGCCATGGAGGCCTCACTGACCAGGAAGTCTTGTACATCAAGCAGCGCCAGCTGCTCTACTACAGAGATGAGTTTGGTGATAGAGGAGAAAGAGTCACAGTTGACCCATCTCTTGTCTTTGAAAACCCAAGGCTCAGAAATGCTTACATAGCTTTACAAGCTTTGAAGCAAGCTATTCTGTCCGACCCTCACAATTACACAGCTAATTGGGTTGGATCTGACGTTTGCAGTTACCTTGGGGTTTTCTGTGCTCATGCACCTGATAACAAGACAATCAAGACCGTTGCTGGCATTGATCTGAACCATGGTGATATTGCTGGGTACTTGCCGGAGGAGCTTGGCTTACTCACTGATCTCGCATTGTTCCACATCAACTCCAATCGCTTCTGTGGTACTGTTCCGCACAAGTTTGTGAACCTGAAGCTACTGTTCGAGCTGGATCTTAGCAACAACAGGTTTGCTGGTAAGTTTCCTGAAGTGGTTCTGAAGCTGCCTACACTCAAGTTCTTGGATCTGAGGTTCAACGAGTTCGAAGGAACCGTACCAAAAGAACTTTTTGACAAGGACTTGGATGCCATTTTCATCAACCACAACCGCTTCAGATTCAACCTCCCTGACAACTTTGGCAACTCCCCGGTTTCCGTTATTGTCCTGGCCAACAACAAATTCCACGGATGCGTCCCGTCCAGTCTTGGTAACATGACAGGTCTTGAAGAAATCATTCTGATGAACAATGGTCTGAGATCTTGCTTGCCTGAAGAAATCGGTCGGCTTAGGAACTTGACTGTTTTCGATGTTAGCATCAATCAGTTAATGGGGCCTTTGCCGGACAAAATTGCGGAAATGGTCAGCCTTGAGCAACTCAATGTGGCACAAAATATGCTCTCGGGTAAAATTCCAGCCGGCATTTGTCAGTTACCGAAGTTGGAAAATTTCACATTCTCGTACAATTACTTCACTGGAGAGCCACCAGTTTGCTTAAGCCTACGGAACTTTGACGACCGTAAAAATTGTTTGCCCGGAAGGCCTTTGCAAAAGAGCGCGGCGCAATGTAAGTCTTTCTTGTCTAAGCCAGTGGACTGCAATTCATTTAGATGTGCTCCTTTCGTTCCTTCTATACCTGCCCCTCCTCCACCTTCTCCGCCAATACCGGTGCCTTCTCCACCAGTTGTTTTGCCTTCACCGTCACCACCGCCGCCATCACCCGTTTATACCCCACAATCACCACCACCTTCCCCGGTTTACTCCCCACCGCCACCACCGCCTGTATACTCTCCACCTCCCCCTCCACCTTCACCACCACCACCAGTTTATTCACCTCCGCCGCCACCACCTGTTTACTCTCCACCTCCCCCTCCACCATCACCGCCACCACCAGTTTACTCTCCACCTCCCCCTCCACCATCGCCGCCACCACCAGTTTATTCACCTCCTCCACCACCTCCCTCACCTCCACCACCTACCTATCCATCACCACCTCCACCATCACCCCCGCTGCCTTCACCAGCTCCAATACCTCCATATTGCGTGAGGTCCCCACCTCCTCCCCCACCAAACTCACCACCTCCACCACCTCCATTGTTTTCCCCACCACCACCAGTTCCTTACTACTATAGCTCCCCACCACCACCTCATTATTCACCTCCGCCACCACCACATTCTCCACCGCCGCCACCTCATTCACCTCCACCACCAATTTATCCATACTTATCGCCGCCGCCACCACCACCACCAGTTTATTCCCCACCTCCTCCGGTTCACTCTCCACCACCACCTTCACCTCCGCCATGTATAGAACCACCTCCACCTCCACCACCATGTTTAGAGCACTCGCCACCACCACCATCACCTCCCCCACCATCGCCACCTCCCCCAATTCATTACAAGCCACCCCCATCACCTTCACCTCCACCACCTCCCGTTTATAAATCACCACCGCCACCGGTTGTAACATATTCCTCACCGCCGCCACCACCACCACCACCACCACCAGCAGTTCATTACAATTCACCTCCACCACCACTTCCAGTTATTTATGAAAGCCCGCCACCGCCAGCTCCCGTATACGAGGGCCCATTGCCACCTGTAATTGGAGTGTCATACGCTTCACCTCCGCCACCACCCTTCTATTGATTCTTTTGAGAATTTTCCTCCTCTAACCTTTCCTTCATCACAAACCTCACAAAAAACGTTCAGAAAAATTGCATTTGGCTATTGTTGCGGCTTCTTTTTCCTCTTCTTTGCACTTCATTATGACCAAAAAGAACTCTTCTTTCTCCTTGTGAGCAATTCTCATCGCTCATGGAAGGGATTGATAAAAAGTCTACTACTTTCGAAAACTATGGGATTGAACTCTTTGATGAATGTCATTGAAGAGGGTGAAAAGAAGAGAATTTAGATAAATTGAGAGAGGTAAGAGGAGAAATTCTCTCCCATATTTAATTGAAATTGTTATGGATATTTGGAGTTGTGAAATAAAAATGGCGGAGAAAGGGAAAGTAGGTTGCAGAGAAAGTTGTATGTATAGGGATGAATTTGAGACCATAATTATCCAAGCTTACAAAGGCAGCAGCTGGCAACACTTCCTTCTTGCTGCTGCTACTGCTGCTGCTAGTTTGTGGGTTTTATTGTTATTATTCTCTTCTTCTTTTATTATCATACTTTTGTTACTATTTTACGTCTCATTTTATAGTAGATTCCGATGAACATTTTACTTTTATTGATTTTCCAGAATTCAGTTTTGCCTTTTCTGTTCACTAATATCCATCGATTTTATCATTTCTGTGTCCTGAGTTTGACTGATTTCATAGCATTCTGCAGAACAAGTTCATTACTTGATTATCAGTATAAAATTAGGTGATATTTATTGATTTTCAGTTTATTCATACCGTTAGAATCTGAGTGAAAATAACATTTCTTTCCATGCGTTTCTTTTGTCTTTAGTTAAATCTTTCGAATCAGGCACTCAATGAGAATGAAAGTTTAATAGTTAGTCACCTCGTTAAGAAAAACTCCCTGTTTCTTTTCTATCAACATTGTTGAACCACCAATTTTCAGCATTCCATTATCAAAAGAAAAAACAATTTCCAGCCTTTGGAGGAACATGTCCATATTCTGCAAGTTTTGGTTGCCCTGTAGACTGTAGTTCCAGCATTCCAGGTAAAATATTGGTAAGTGGGTATGATTTCATCCATGCCCTGAATTTTCGATCGAGATATTTAGTGGGACCTGAAATGGGGCATTCAAGTTCCCATTCCTTGATTGGTGGTAGATTCAATCTGTGATCAACTTTTATCATTTGATTAATGTTGTTGGGATAGAGTGAGTCCCATGTGCAATCCCCCTAATGATGGGTTTGAAACTTCGAATTCAAACCAGATTTCTTCACGCTCACACTTCTTTTACCTTTGGAATCTGGAATTGAAAAGTTCAACTCTTTGATGCCACCATTGGTTGCTAGTGCTTTTGACTCCTGTTCTAGTACCTCCGCGTTTTCTTCCCACCATTTTTGCAGAAGCTTTTCCAAACATCCCCACTTGGTATTCTTTTTCCAGGGATCATTTCTTGATGCTTCAATTTCCTAGCACATGCACAATCTGAAAGCGCTTTGGTCCCATGGAAATGGAATGTGAACAATATGAAATCTAATGATCTATGAATCAAAATCAGTGCCAAAGCACAGTTGCACCACAATTAACTAGATTTCAACGGGCAGAAGAAAACCCTGTGTTTTTGTGGCGAATATCAGCATCCAATTCCAAACTGCCTTAATGCCAGGCTGCAACATGCCAACATGATTGCCAAGCCCACTATTAGCCATCAGCAGTTTCATCCGTGCAAATTTTCATGGCGCTGTCCTCAATTGTAGCACAAAATTTGTCCTCGAATTGAAATTTGAAAGCACATTCCTTCTTGGACACTGGACACATTCCTCTCGGTTAAGAAACCCTCTTAACGTATTCCGAAGGACCCTACATTGCCAAGTCTCTTTCTGGCAGAAAACACATTTCTGAATGGTTAGGCAATTTGGGGACAAGAGCACAGGTTTTCCATGGGGGTTGCTTTCTTCCAAAAATGCATTTTGTTTCCATTCTAATCAAGTTTTCTTTTGAGAATTGGAGAAAACAACGCCACTAAACTCCTTTCTGGCACTGATAGTAGCATGTGAATCACCAAACTGTTGCTTTTCTTCACTTTTTTCGCCCTACTTCTATAATTGGAGAGGGTGGTTTTAGCCCATAACTAAATAACCTTAAAGAAAACAGAAAACTTTCACTGGTCCAAATCAGAATTTTGCTTTTCTTCAACTGCTAAAACAATCCCATTTAATAAAAGTAAAGATGCCACTTTAACCATTCATTTATGTTCTTTGTCTCCCTTTCTTCCTCAATTTGCATTATTATATCTGATTAGAGAATTATTTCAAGGAATTACATAATCACTTTACATGCTCTCGTGATTTTCTGGCCTTAGAGCAGTATTAAAATAAAGGGGGCCGGCTGTTGGATAATAGCATGATTAGGTGGATGAGATGACCAGCTTAATGAGTAAAACCAGCTTAGGCTACTGTCAACCAAGCATCGCCGACTTCCATTCATTAGTCTATGATTGTTTGTGAGATATTCCCATATCAAGAATCCATTAAAGCAGTGGTTAAATGCAGGAACCCTCCCACAAGGCAACCTAGGGTCGCTTTCCCAGCTCTGAAAATATAAATGGGCTGCCATTAAAATTTCCATCACCTTACCAGATTTGAGCTCTGAATCTTTCTTATAAAATTTTTTAAAGCAAACCCAACAACAATGCCTTCTACTTGTCCATTTTCCATTTGCAATTGAATGATAAGATGCAAGTGTAAATCCCACCAAAGGATAGCAAGGGCCCTACTAAAGGTGATAGTCACATGGGCTGCTAGTCGTTAGAGCTCTGCACAACAGAAACATAATGTGAAACTTGAATGCTGGAAACCAATTTTGTTTTGATTTTTTGTTGCATTTACCTCAAAAATGGGACATAACTCATTTAATTAGGGACGCTTGTTTGTTTGGACAGGCTGTGATTAGGTCACACATAGTAATGGCGCATTATGAAGTCATGGTTATGAAAATTGACCCCATCGCCACATGGAAAAGGAAACAGGGGATTGGAAACTAAATAAGAATTTCTCTGCCAAATCCTCCAATGATTTGAGTCCTCCTTTATGGAAAACCTTTGCCCATGCTTTCTTCCTAACCAAGTATTGTTAAAAACAAACAAATGCTTACAAATAGATGAACAAATGCCTCTTGGAATAATAATGCATTTATTGGAAAGTATTGATTTTTTCAAAATAATTATGAGAAGATTCTGATAATTAAAAAAGTAATGATCGGTGATTTGAAATCATATATATTATATATATATATATATATATATATATATATATATATATATATTACAAGGTACACGTTTTCATATCAAGTATTGCTGATATGGACTCAAATGTGGATAGTCTGTATTGTCGACACGTAAGCTTTATAGTAATTACCATATATAGCTTAAATCCTATCTTATAGTTGACTTAATTTAGTGTAATAAAATTTAGAATAAATATGAAATTCAAATTTGATAACCAATTAATTTAGATATTTATTTAATTGGCAGTAAATATGTACTATAAAAGTAATTGGAGTTATTAAAATGATCGGTGATTTGAAATCATATATATATATATATATATATATATGCTTACGTGTCAAGTATTGCTAATGTGGACTCCTATGCAAATAGTTTGCATTGTCGACACGTAAGTTTTGTAGTAATCTAATATATATACTATATTACAAACTACATAACAAATTTGGTAAGATGCTTACATAGACGTTTACGTGGACAGTCTCTTTGAATAACACGTAAGCATCATTAATTTCACATCTACCTAAGTCAAAAGGAATAATAAGTATTAATTTCTTTATTTTTTATTTTCCTAAAATTTCTTTAATCCCTAGAATTTCTCAATCATTTAAAAAAAATATCTTAAGTTAATTTTAAATAGTATCTAATGCAAAAATATTTAAAAATATAATTTTAATAATATCTAATTGGAAATTTAAATAAAATATTAATTGATATCTATTTATATTATAAAATAAATAATTTTAATTTATTTAAAAAATATTTTATTGTCTTAACTTAAAAGTATAAAAATATGTCATCATATATACTATTTATATATTTAAAATTATTATTTTTCTAAAAAAAATCTTATCTAAAATACATATTAAATTACAAGGTACATAACAAATTTGGTAAAATACCTACACATATGCTTACATAAATAGTCTATTTGAACGACATGTAAACATCATTAATTTCATGTCCACCTAAGTCAAAAAAAAATAATAAGTATTTTTTTATGAAAGAATAATAAGTATTAACTTCTCTACTTCTCTACTTTCTTAAAATTTATTTAATCCCTATAATTTTTGAATATCTAAAAAAAGAATATATTAAATTAATTCTAAATACTATCTAATCCAAAAATATTTAAAAACAAACATAATTTTAATATTATCTATTTGAAAATTTATATAAAATATTAATTGATATCTATTTATATTATAAAATAAATAATTTTAATCTTAATTTATTTAAAAAATATTTTATTATCTAAACTGAAAAGTCTAAAACTAAGCCTTCAATATCATGTATATTATTTAAATATTTAAAATTGTTATTTTTCTAAATAAATAAAATGTATGCAAAAAACATATAAATTTAAAAATATATATGTACATACATATTTAAATAAATAAAATTAATTTGTGCATTATACAAGTTATTACGCTTTCATATATAAATATAAATACTTTTATATTATAATTATAGATATATAAATAAAAGAATGCATATTTATATTATATATATATGTTAAAAAAGCATATTTATAATAATGATTATTTTGGTCAATAATTATAATATGCCTAAAAATGTTACTATAACACTTGAAATTGTTAAAATATACTTTTAAGTTTTATTTTAACATTTTGTGATGTGCTCAATAATATTATTTATGATATGTTTTTATTTTTTTATTCTTCTTAATATTTGTTTATCTTATGCTTTGAATTTTATAATTTTTAATTAAATATTTAATTCTTTTATAATTGGATATCTTGATTATATTAGACATATTTTACCTATACATTAAAAAAATAAACCAAATAACATTATTTTATATATATGTATATATATTTATAAATTTAAATAATTACAACTAATTCGTGCATCGCACGAGTAAAAACTAGTTACCATATATAGCTTAAATCCTATCTTACAATTGACTTAGTTTATTGTAATAAAATTTGGAATAAATATGAAATTCAAATTTGATAACCACTTAATTTATATATTTATTTTATTGGCAGTAAATACATACTATAAAAGTTATTGGAGTTATTAAAATCATTTTGAAGACTCATAAATGTTTTGACTTTTGAATTAGTTTATTTCCAAAATATTAAACTACATAAATTTGTGCAAGCAACCACCAATTTAATACATAAATAAAAAATTAATTCGGATTATGCACATATGAAATTTTGAATTTGAAATTAAATTTGTGACCAATTATATATTAAATTATAATTATAAATTATAAATTATTCAATTAGTTATATAATTAAACAATGTTTAAGTAATAAAATTAATAATCCAAATAATTTAAAAAATAATAGTGACGATTAGTTATTATTTAAATATTAAAATTAAATGTGTTATTAAAACTATATATGGGATCACACGCTATCATTTAAAATGTGCATATTCACAAGCAAAAATCTCGAATTTAATCACATGAGTATAAACCCATTTGCCTTGGGTTTAAGATCAAATCCCATGATAGTTATTATTGGTAAAATTATAGTAACTTTAATGCTTTGTAGTAAATGTGAAATTCAAATTTGACTACCAATTAATTTGGATATTTATTTTATTAGCAGTAAATACATATTATAAAAGTAAATGGAGTTATTACCGTCATTTGAAAACTCATAAATATTTTTGTCGTAACGGCTTCGCGCTCGACGAATTTTGAAAAACAACATTTAAAAACAAAAAGGGAGTCGCCATCAATCTTTTTTGACTAGGTGTGATTGGCCACCTAAAAATATTTATCTTTTTAACAAAATCTCAAAATTAATTAAGTTTTATTAAAAAGACAAATTTTTGGTCTGCGAAAACAAAAATCGGGTTCGGGGGTACGGTTACGCGTGGGGAAGGATTAGCACTCCCACGACGCCCGTTGAAAAACGGTACCATAATAATCATGTGTTATCCTTTGGTTTTAATAAAATGGTCTTATCTTAATATTTAAAAATAATTCCTTTTTATTTCATTTTTGATGCATTTTATTATTTATCAAAATTATTTTTCATTTAAAAAGAAGGTTAGATTTTGTTTATCGAAAGTGAGCGCGAACTCTTTTGTATTGAATAATTAAATCAAATACTCCAATACTTTTGGTAGCATTTGAAATAATTCTCCTCACTTAGAGATTTCTAAAGAATCACTACTTGTAACTTCTACAGAATCTCATCCTCGGAAGGTTTCACACCCATTTCGAAAATTAAATGAATGCATATGAAGCAAACAGATAATAAATGATGCAAATGAATTTTTTTGATTTTTTATTTCATTATTTATTTATTTAATTTTCTTTGTTTTAAAAAAACTTATTTGTTTTCATTTTTAATAAAAATTTAAATTATTGAAAAATCATATTAAATATTCCAATACTTTTGGCAACATTTAGTACAACTCTTCTCACCTAGAGATCAGCTAGGAATCACTACTTGTGACTTCCGTAGCATCCCATCATCGGAAATTCATTTAATTGAATTTAAACTTTATTATTAATTTTCCTTTTTCTATTTTCTTTTGAAAAATTATTTATTTTTATGTTTAACAAAAAATTAAATTATTGAAAAATCATACTAAATATTCCAATACTTTTGGCAACATTTAGTAGGACCCTTCTCACCTAGGGATCAGTTAGGAATCACTACTTGTGACTTCCGTAACATCCCATCATCGGACTTTCATTTAATTAAATTTTAATTTTATTATTAATTTTAAAAATTCAATTTTATTTTAAAAAATTTAAATTATTGAAAAATCATACTAAATACCTCAATACTTTTGACAATATTTAGTACGACTCTTCTCACCTAGGGATCAGCTAGGAATCATTACTTGTGACTTCCGTAGCATCCCATCATCGGGCATTAGCTTTTACCTTTTATGAATTATTTTATCTCCATTGATTCTTGTCTTTATTTAGGTTTATTAACTCAATTCCTTTGACTATGGTTTTTTATTGAAATTCTATTACCGCTTATTTAGTTAATTTAATTATTTTTGAAATTTTATTATTCTCAACTTTTATTGGTTTGATTGTTTTGTATTTATATGTTCCTAAAATCTACATTCTTATTAATCCTTTCTAGCTATCTCCATTACTTCTTTTGTTTTTATTAATTTTCATTTAATTAGTATTTTTCAATATTCCTTATTACAAAATATATTATTATATATTTTTAAAATAAGCATGAATTTGAATATTGAGAAATTAAATCAAATATCCCAATACTTTTGGCGACGTTCGATAAATTCCTCTCACCTAGAGATATTCGAAGAATCACTACTTGTGACTTCTACGATATCTCATCATCGGACTTCATGCTTACTTTATTTATTTATTTTACTTTTGTATTTTTATTTTATTTTTTAGCTTCTTAAAATATTCTTTTAGGGTAAATTGTTTAATAATAAAAAGAAAATTATATAAAAAACAAATTAAATATTTTACTTATTTACACATTTTATATATCCTATATACATTTTGAAATTATATAGATTTCCTAACTTCCTAAAAAGATTTTTATATTGAAAAAAAATTTATTATATGTATAAAAGAAATTATATAATTTTGTACTTTATATACTTATTCTATGTACTTTATATACATATCTATATACATTTCTTTATTATATATATGATTTTATATTTATTTACATGCTTATTTACATATTTATTATTTATATACATTTTAAATCATATATATATCTCCTATAATTTATTTACATATTTTATTTATTTGCTTTTTTCTTATATTTTATATATATATATATATATATTTTAAAACTATATATTTATTATTAATTCTATGATTAAACTTAAAATTGTTAGCTTTTAAAGAATTTTATATACAACAAATATTCATTTTTATTATGCAAGAAATAAGTTATTTAACAGAATAAATAAATAAATAAATAAACACTAAATAAATAAATAAAAATAAAATATATATACCCCAAATGGATTCGGCTTGGAACCCAAATAAATCTTCAAAAACCGGTCCAAGATCAGGCCCAAACAGCAGGCCCAAGTCAGTTAATGGGAGCGGGTCGGAACGCGGGTCGCGGATCTGGATCGGGCGAGACACGCGGGTCGCGGGAAAGGGAGAGCCGGGTCGTGGGCGGGTTGCGCGGATCTCGGATCCGGGTCGTGGGTGGCACGCGAGTCGTCTGGGTTCACCAAAACGCACCGTTTGGTGCTTTATATAAAGTCCTCTTTTTTTTTATTCCTTCATTTCCTCCGGCTTCTAAAAAAAAATCCCAAATTTCTCTCAAAATCCTCTCAGGCTCCCTCCACCTTCCGACCAACTGCCACCGTGCCGGTCGCCGTACGCCGCCGTACTCCGGTCACCGGTGGTTTCCCCGACAGCCCTAAAACACTCTACTTGTGCCCCTCTCTTTAAGTCCGGCCTCCGTTTGGCCTAAAAACCCTCTAACCTCCTAGATCTAGCTTTTCCGAAAGCCATTTTTTCCTTTTTTGTTTGTGTTTGTTTTTTGTTGTTTTTTTTTGGTATATTTCTGGTTGATGGTTTCAGATCTGCTTTTTGGCTGTGGTGTTGTGATTTCTTTTTTGGTTTTTGTCTTGTTTTTGCAGGTTTTAGATCTAGGGTTTCCATATCTGAGATCCTAAGGGTCTCGGTTCTAGGGTTCCGGATTTGGGTTTCTGTTGTGGTAGATTTGTGGTGATGATGACGGTGGTGTACGGTGATGGTGAGGGTGTTTGAGTGGTTCGGTGGTGAGTGGGAAAGGGGATCTGGGATAACCTTTGGGTAGTGGTGAGTGGCTTGGTGACTGTCTGGTTGGCTCCGGTGGTGGAGGCGTCTTGGTTGGGGTAGGGCTTCTGTAACTATTTTAGGGTTTCAAGGTCTCCTAGAAAGATAAAAAAACCCCCACCAATTTTTCTGTCTGGTTCCTTTTAACCGGATTTTGGGAACACTCTATTGTCTAGGGTTTCAGAATTGATCTTTTGGACCTTGTTGTTGTCTTCCAGTTATCAAAGAATTGGTCAGAGATGGGATTGATACTGGGGAAGATGAAATTTGGTGATGCCCGAGACCTAGCCTATGTTTGGATTGAGGGTGGGGAAGGGAAAGGAAAGGAAAGGAAAGTAAAACAAAGGAAGGTTGTAAACCTTTCCTTTGTTTGGGAAGATTTTTTAGCAAGGGAAAGGAAAGAGAGGGGGAGTGAGCACCCCTTGCTTTCCCTTGAGTTACTCAGTTTTTTAAAACCCCAATTTGGGGTAAAGGGGAAGGAAAGGAAACTTGAAAAAAATTTTAACATGTAGAATATCAAATTTAACCTTATTATCTTATAAAATTTAAAACAAAAAGGGTTATAATTGGAAAAAAAGCATTACAATAAATCATTTCTTTTCCTTTCCATTGTTTAACCAAACAAAGATTGTTAGGATTACTTTCCTTTCCTTTATTAATTTTAGCTATCCAAACAAGGGGTACATGTACCCTTTCCTTTCCTCTCCTTTCCTCTAGTTTACATTCTTTTCCTTTCCATTCCTTTCCTTTACTAATGTTTATCCAAACATAGTGCTAGGGGGAAGGTAGGAGAACCGGCGGTTGGGGCAACAAAACAAAAAGCAAAAATAATAATAATAATAATAATAATAATAATAATAATAATAATAGAAAAGACAATAATAATAATAATATACATGATAACAAAATAAAAACAAAAACAAATATATATATATATATAAATGAAAATAATAAAAATGAAAACCAAAAATAATAATAACAATAAAAATAATTATAAAAAAATAAAAAATATAAAAATATATATGTAAAAAAATTTACTCATTTTAATGGGCTTGGAAACCCAATGTTTTAATTTGGGCTTTGAGAGTTCATTTGAGTTTAAAACTATCAATTTGGACAAAATTTGGTGTCTACAATTTTTATTTTTGAAATAGTTTAATTTCTAAATATTAAACAATTTAAATTAGTGCAAGCAACCACCAATTTAATTCATAAATAAATTGTCACGATCCGGAATACTGTATATTATATTAAATTCACATAAACAAACACATACTACGATTGGGCTCGTTTGCAACGTCAATTAAACTCCAAATAAAAATTTAATATTTATATAGAAAACCTAAGATTCGAATTTCGAATTTACATAAACAAAATACAAATGTTTAACATCCCAAGTTTTACTATATATAGAAGTTGTACTGTATAAAAATCTGAATATAGAAAATAAATCAAATATACCTCGACGAACTGAAGAAGTCGCTTAAGGAATATTGGAAATCAGGTCCTCTTGAAATAGCAGGCCCAACTCACTGTAGGTAATCTAGGAGTGAAAAATAAAACGGTGAGCGAAACGTGCTCAGTAAGAGATATCTATACGAAAGCTGATATAATGTAACCTCTATGCAAATTTTATAAACAAATGTTTATACGAAATCATGAATTTAGAACATGAAATAAAGTTGGCACGATCTAATAAGAAGAATACTATAGTGGGTTGGGTAACTGGATAGAGTATGGGAAGTACTTTGGAGTACTTGTCGTGTTCCGGTATCCAAAGCCACTATAAGGAATTCATTTGATTTAATCAAATCACAAATTCAAATAAAATTCTAATATTTTGAGAAATAAACATATTTATTATTTATAACAAAAATTAAATAATTTCTCCGTAAACAATATAAATCATATTTATAACAATTTCAAATAGATAATTCAAATAAATAACTTCACAAAATATCATATCCATACTACAGAACATAAAATACGGATAAATTGAAATCATAAATATATCAAAACTGGGAGTGCTTGGATTTAAGTTAACTAGGGATTTACCACCCTAGTATAATTTTAGTGGAGACTAGGCTACACCCAATAGACACATGCACTATAATAGACGTATGACCATAGTCAGGGTACCACGGTGTGAACACTAGCTAGGGACACCTGTGGGAGCTAGAAGAGTGGATTAGAGTCAACAGCAATCAGAGCACAACAGAAATGCATTTACCCGCAGGTGGCTATGGAGCCACATTCTCAAAACAGTTTAAATAAATAGTTCAAAATTGCTTATGGAGACAATTTAAATAAAACTTATAAACGCTTGTTTATAGGCTTGGCGGACCCACTTTTTGTGGGCCAAGGATCCACCCCCAGTAGCCTCAAATTAATGTATTCATATATTCAAATAATCACAAAATCATAAAATCAATAATATTATTTCTAAAGTTGGCAAATGGGCGGGTTGGATCGGGGTTGGGTTGGGTTATTTTGGATCAGAGCATTTTAGGTTAAGGAAAAATAGGATCATTTCAAGTTCAGACAAGGTCAGGTTTGCGTCAAGGAAAAATCGATCTATTTCACGTTTGGATTATTTTGGGTTTGGATCAATTTGAATTCAGATCAATTTGGGTTCGAATTAATTTGGGTTCAGATTAGGTCGGGTTTGGATCATTGACTTTTTTAGTCAATTCGAGTTGGTCATATTTGGATTCGGGTCGAGTGGACAAGTATTTTGGGTTAAGTCTTAATCATCTCGATGTGATTTGTATGGTATAAAAATCAACTGAAACAATATTTCTATGAATTACAAAATTCATGAAAATAAAATTTTCTTCTTACATGACCTATAATAAAATTGGGATTGAAATAATCAAAATAATTAATAATCTGTATGATAGTTTTCTTTATAATATATTTATCAATATTCATAAATTAATTACATTTTTTCATTTTATTTTTATTATCTATAATAATTAATAATTTTATGTATCAAAGTGATTTAATAATCCCTACTAAATATCATAATATAGTACTATACATCTCTTTAATTTCTTTTGATTTTTTATAGAATAATTAGAGATATTAAGTGTAGGTGATATAGCTTATGTTCTCGATTATAGATTAGCAATTAAATAATTATACATTAGGTTCAAAATCAAATGAATATAATATAAAAGTAAATATTTAAGTTTAACTAGATTAAAAAAATATATAACACTCATATTATTAAAAAAAATTATATTTTTACTATATTAAAATACTTTGATAATTAATTTTAACATTTAAATATTTATTGATAATATTAAATTTAAGTTTGAATCTTTTTAGGTTTGGGTTTGGGTTAATTTGGATTCGGAACAATTCGGGTTCAGATCAGGTCAGGTTTGGGTTAATATAAATTCGGCTGAATTTGGGTTCGGATCAATTCGGGTTCGGATCAGGTTGGGTTTGGATCAATGTGAATTCGGATAAATTTGGTTTCGGATCAATTCAGATTCGGATAGGGGTTGGATTTCGATTGTTGATTTTTTTAGTCAAATTAGATCAGTCGAGTTTGGTTTCGGGTTAATCGAGTTGGTTTTTCAGGTCGGATCAATTTTTGCCACCTCTAATTATTTCACAAATATATTCATAAAAATTAAGTCCATAAAATCAATAAATCTAACATATAAAATACAATAAAACTTAAAACAATATTTAATCATCCAAATTTACTTATTTAAATTCTATGAAATACATCACTATTTACAAATATCCAAAAATAGATAAAATACCACCAAAATCATTTTAATTATTGAATTTGTAATTTAATATTTATTAAACCATATTCCAATATTAAAATTTAGATACCTAAATTTGATTTTGCGTATATTTCAAAATTTCATACTAAATCGTGAATTTCATGGATTTCATAAATTTAAGGGTTTTTGGTTAGCATAACAGTTTATTCAAACCTAACCCCTCCTGCAAAAAAAAAATCCAGCTTTCAAACCATAGTTCACAGTTCCAAAATTCAATCCAAAATATTTATTTAATTTCCACAATTTGCAATTCTCATCAAAACATGCAGCGTTATATCCCTACACTTCATACAAATATCCCTTACCTTTAATTTTCTCAGTATCTGAATCTTCGGCGTTTATAGTACCCTTGAACTTAGAGGCTGCAAATAATATTCAAATTTGATAAATTCACTATTCTTTAATTGAAAGAATATTTGGTAATTTAAATGCTAATGAATTGTCAATATAGTCTACTAAATGCAGTCTAATTTTTAATGGTGCAAAATTTTAACTTTTGTTACATAATTTCGATTTCAATTCCGATTGTGCCTAAAGCCTTAGAATAATTTATACATTATTTTAGGACCTAATGTGTATCAAAATTGGCACAATTTCATCCTCCCCTTCAATAGGTCTAATCCTCCCTTTATTTCCACTACTTGAATTTTTCCAAGTTAATTTCCTATTAAATCTAAACTTGCTTATTTGATTTTCCTACATTATTTTCACATGTTATTCACATCAAATGACATCAAAATCATGCTCAACAAGCCTTGGCCGAACCACTCTTGGTGCCCAACAAATTGAATTTCTTCAATTTAAGCATAAATAAGCTTAATTAAACTAAATTCCATACTTTTCATATTTTCTACAATTTTTCTACATCAACTACTCATCAATTTGCAGCATTTTCATACTCCCATGGTGTTGACCGAAACCCTCATATGTCACTCTTTATGATTCATGCATAATTTAAGTTAAAGGAAGCATGAACCATGATGAACATCAAGTACTTAATCAAAATTCATGGAAGAAAATCAAAATTCCATAAAATCTCACCTTAGCCAAATTCAATGGGGAAGCTTGGGGCCTGATTTTTGTTGATTTAGCAATTGATTTAGGCACCAAATTGAAGAGCAAGTTGAGTAGAATAATTTTGGTGAAGAGGGTGTTAAATTTTAAGGTAGTTTTTTTAGGTTTTTCTCTCACTTCTCTCTCTTTTTCAAGGTGGAGTTAATGGAGGTTTATGGGAAGGTCTGGTTTGCAGCAGAAAATGACGAGGAAGCTGCTGGAAAGGAAGATTAAACTCTTATTTTTGGGTAAAATTACCATTTTACCCTTATACTTAAAGAATTCGTCCATAATTGCCCCTAAAGTTTGACTTTATTGAAAACAGTCTATTTAACTTTCAAAATATTTTTTTTAATCATAAATCAACTCTATTTAAATTTCTCTAATGTTTGGTGAAGCTTTTATTGAGGTTCGGTTACCGGTTTGGGTGAAATTACTAAAATACCCCTACCCGTAAAATCTCATAAATTTTTGTCTTCACTTCTAGTTTCCTCCATCCGTCTAGATATTCTAAAACTATATTTTATGAGAAATTATTTAGTATAAAAAGAAGATCAAAAGTCCTTTTGGTTTGACTGTTATTTTTGAAAATTCTGACGGCTTATGGACTAAATTGTCATTTTTTAATTTGTTGCACATTTTTTGAAATTTGAAAAAATAATCGAGATTAAGGCTAAGATTCTTACCATAATATTTTCCAGCTCCAAATATCGAATCCCTAAAGTTTCACCTTCATTTGAACTTCTGGGAATCGGTGGGGCCCAGTTACTGTTTAACCATAAAACCTAAGATAAAATCAAATATAAACTAATTATAATTATTCCATAATTCTCAATTATATAATTATACTTAAACCGTACTATAAATTATGAGGTATCACATAAATAATTCAGATTATGCACATATGAAATCATATATATAAATATATATATTATACAGGGTACACGCTTGCATGTCAAATATCGTTGATATGGACTCCTATGTGAATCGTCTACATTGTTGACACATAAGCCATGTAGTAATTTTTAAATATATCTTAAATTCTATCTTACAGTTAACTTAATTTATTGTAATAAATCTATACCTAAAATATTATTGGCAAAAATATAGTAACTTTAATGCTTTGAAATAATTGTAAAATTCAAATCTAACTACCAAAATTCATATATGTATTTAATTGATAGTAAATACATACTATAAAATTAATTAAGCCATGTAGTAATTTTTAAATATATCTTAAATCTTATCTTACAATTGACTTAATTTATTGTAATAAAATTTGCGCCTGTGTTATTGGTAAAATTATAGTAACTTTAATCTTTGGAATAAATGTGAAATTCAAATTTGACTACTAATTAATTCAAATACGTATGAAACACATAAATGATTTGACTTTTGTCTTTTCCTATTATCCCTTTAGACTAATTTCTGAGATTTTTATACATACTATAAAATTAATTAAACCATGCATTAATTTTTAAATATATTTTAAATCCTATCTTATAGTTGAATTAATTTATTGTAATAAAATCCGCACCTGTATTATTGGCAAAATTATAGTAACTTTAATGCTTTGGAATAAACGTAAAATTCAAATTTGACTACCAATTAATTCGGATACGTATGAACTACATAAATGATTTGACTTATACCTTTTCCTATTATCCCTTTAGATTAATTTGCGAGATTTTTATTTAAATTTTAATTGTATTGGATAATAATCCTTTTATATATATTTTAAACAAATAAATTAGATAATATTATTTTAAATATTTACAAATTTAAATAATTAAAATTAATTTATGCATCGTACGAATAAAAGCTAGTTATATTTAAAATCAATTGTAATTAATTGAAACCACTAATATTTATTTTATTTTTTTTTTTTTTGCATATTAAAATAAATTCCACATACTACTTCAAATAACTCAGAATATTAATACTCGGATTTTGAAAATTTCATCCGTACGTACATATTATTATGACAAAACTAAGTACTTTTTTTTTTTTTATAATTTTACTTTATCTATGATCGAGCCACCTTTTTTTTTTTGCTATTCTTATTTTTCTGTTGCTGTTTTCCATTCACAAGCCATTATTTTTTCAAATTTAACAGCATTATATTGGAAGATAGACAATTAATTAAAGAGGATTTGTATTTACCTTGAAACCCTGTTTAACTTTTAATTTTTTTAAATCACTTGAAGGAAACATTGTGTGCTTTAAATCCTTTCCAATCTCTAAATTTTATAAATCTATTCAATACGCATATCATTGGGACTAATCTTCGGTCGGCGAATCTTAGATTAGTTGATAAATAGGGGTGGGCGGCCGAAGGTGAGCCATGCGGATTTGCCTAGTGCCCTAGTCTTAGGCATCGTTTTGTTTAATAATCAAAAAAATTCACAAACCCAAAATCATTTCGAGTATTATATGGTTGCAATGGTTATGGGATGTTGGCTTATTAATGCAACTTTGACAAGCACTTCGATCCCAATTCATTGCTCCGCTGGGAATATTTATTAGAGTCCAGTAACTAAATAAAAATGGTCCCCATATCGATGCCGTGCAGGGATTTGGGCCATCAATTATTTCATCAGGACAGTTAGGTAGTCGTAGCTACTCTGTTTATCAAAGTTTGTTAAGCTGAATAAAAAAAAGTTCGTCGTCGCTTAAGTAAGATCTTGAATTAAAACTTTTTAAATAAAGAAAATAATATTGAGAGAACTTTTTCATTTCATGGTTTGCTCATCTTTAGATTAATCGAAATTCAAAGTAATTTTGAGATACTGAAGAATTTCTAACCAAAAAAAAAGCTACTATATTTTAGCCTCCTAACCATTAAAGGGTTATAATATTGATTAAAATTATAATTATCAGATAAATTATAATTTTAATCAATATTATATTATGTTTTCTTTTATGTTCATGTTATTTTCATATCGTGTTATGTCTAAAATTATTAAATCTAATTGATAATGGCATATTAAAATAGTCTTGCTGATAATGGCACAAATGAATTCTCTATAATGCCTAGAATTAAATTAAATTGTTGAGATTAATGTGTTTCAGGATTTAATAATAAAATTATAAAAAAAAATTTGTACAATAATTGAATCATGAATAAAACTCAGTTAAATTAAGCATTAGATGCCTTTCTTTTATTTAAGAGAAAAGGATTTGAATCCTGCAAATTTAAACAAAAAATTACGTCCCAACCACTAATCATTTAACTTCCTATTCCATTTTCTCTGATCTCACCCAAATAGTGAATTTGCACAAATTGTAATAGAAAGATGTGAAGCAGAACCCTTCTTTTCAAGGAACATGTAAGCCTAAAGTTAAAGCCTAAATGTTTTGACAAGCCTTCCTGGCTATGGATTTAGGCCTAGTGAGCCCTAACCCATATGGGCCTATTAGTTTTCTAGCTGTTATGTTGTGTTGATGACATGTTCATTAAATTAGATTATAATCTCTTTGATTTGATTTGGGACCTCAGTCTTTATTTTATTTTGAGCCCAACCTCATTCAGTCCGATTTAAATGGAAATCTCTCGTGTAAAAGTTGGAGGAGCTTCTTTTATTTATTTTTTCCTTTTACACAAACTTGAAAATCTAAAAGAACTTATTTTATTCAATCAAAGCACTCCGGCTAACCCCATTCAAGCATCGGCTGACTTTCTCTGAGCTCGAAGCTCCAAATCTGCCCCACCCAATTTCATGCTTTCATTCTCAAGGATTCCATGCTCTTCGCTGCTTTCTTTTTTTGGATACATCTCTGCTCCCTTTGTTATCATTAAATCTCCAAAAAAAAATCAAAAAGACCAGTCTAATTATGAGCTATGAATTAGGTCTTTCACGATTAAAGTGTTGTTAATAACTTAATCTTTGATTTTAAGCCACAATGGCTCCTTGATTCACGTTATTTGACAGACTTCAAACTTTTCTATTGTTAAATATTAATAAAATGAAAAATAAATTTTTATTAAAATAATAAAAAATTATTATTCGATACACAAATGGGACTATCTTTTTTTTTTGAAGTATTCTTTACAAAGATTATGTATCACAATCTAAATTTCATTTGTGAAAATTAAAAATTTTATTAACAATGTATTATATATAATAAAAACAATATATTATAATTTGATTTCAACTATGAATGAAATAATAATCATATTAAATAATTATTTCTATTTTTATTATTTTAAGTGTAATTTGCTGACGTTATAAGATTTGGAAATTGACAAAGCACGTGGTCGAAACGTAGGTCGAAAGCGAAGCATTCTCTACTGCGAGAGTGATGGTAAAAGAAAAGGAAAAAATAAAAACCCGACATGACAAAAGATTTTCTGTCTGGTTGCACTTTTAGCATATGAGCAGCTTATTCTAAATTGAAAAGTAAAAATAAAAAATAAAGAGAATGTTCTTTTGCATTCTGTTAGGAATTATGGACCGATGGATTGTTGTGTGGTGCAAATTGAACTCCATGTGATTGCATTTTTAATTTCCATAATAAATGTGCAAAGAAAACACATCTCCATCAAAATTAAAGAAAAAAAAAGAAATAAGACAGATGAAATAAAGTATAAAAACCCCCACTCTAGGAATCTTTTATGTTGCCTTATCATGAAATCGTTCAATCTTATTTTAGCTTTATTATTGCGTAATGGACCATTGCTACTTTATTAGTTTTTTATTCTTTTAAATCTCTCTCTTTTTTTTTAAGATATAATGAATGATGTAGCACATTGTTATATAAACTAAAATGATTAATTAAACTTAAATCTGGCTTAAGTTAGTTAATTCATGTAACTTATAGACCTATTTATGGGTCAAACGGTTTGTTAAGGTCCAAAATTTAACTTGACATTTTAGTGGATTTGAACAAAAAATAAGTCTAATGAATGAGTTTGCACAAAAAAATAAGCCTAATAAATTTTCGGATTAGGTTCAGACTTTACCTATAGAGACCTAAGCCTGGTTTGGCCTGATCAGAATATAATTACTATTATTTTTTATATATATTTTACTAAATATAATGTAATTATATGTATTTAAAAATATTGTTGATTAATAAACATTATATATATTCAATATGAAAACTGACATGCAAAGTTTCACAAAACAAATTTAAAAAAAAACAAAGAAACAAAAAATTAGAATGCAAAAAAAAAGGACTGGGTAGGGTCGGGTTTGAGCTTGTAAAATAAAATTTAAAACGAGTTTGAGCTAAAATTCAAGTTCGAATAATTGACTAGACCGAGCTCGACTTGTATATAGTCTGTTAATATATAGCCTAGACTTGTCTCGAACTTGATGTGGCTCATGGACACCCTCTAACAACCTATTTAAGAAGTGATTTTTAATAAATTTAAAATTAAAATCTTATCCCCTATAATCCAATCCAACTCTTTATCTTCAAATTACAACTTTCCTTTTAAAAAACAGTTACAATCGAGTAAAGCATCCCAACACTCAATTGGGATTGGGGTTTAAATCCTCCTCGATAAATAGCGTAATCTAAAGTGCTATATAAATAACCATATAAACAGATGAGCCCAACTTTATTAAGGAAAAGTTGGTCTCTCTTAAATTCTTTTTAACCTAATTTAATAACAATGTGAACAACTTTATAATAATAGCTCATAAACTCTTTTTAAGTAATCTAATGTGAAAATTTGTGGAAAATTAAAGAGTCATTTGGTATCGTTTTTGTTTTCTATTTTTTGTTTTTATTTTCAGTTTTTTTAGAAACAACAGCAAAAAACATGTTTAGTAGCATGTTTCTATTTTCAGACACCAAAACGAAAACAAGAATTTTCAAAATTGTTGGAAACAAAAATTTCATGTTTCCATTGTTTTCAAAGACATGTTTTTTTTGTATTATTCATAAGTAAGTGAACAGAGTTTATATATTAATATAATATTAATATTTTTCATAGTAAAAAGATAAAATAAAATAAATTAATTTTTTAAAATAAAATAATATTCAATTTTAATATGAAATATTATTTACTTAAAAAATAAATATTTCAAAATTAATATATTTATTTTAATATAAAAAAGTTGAAAATGTAAAAAGCAATTAAATATAAATTATATTGAAATATAATATTATAATATTATTTAATTTAAATTTATATAATACTTTATTTAATATATTATATATTTTAAATATTATCATTTATTATAATTTCGATATGTTAATAAATAATATTATTGCTAAGTACTATTATCTAGTATAATTAATTATTATCTTACTAAACAATATTATTATTTAATATTATATTTTTTTAATTAAATTTAAAATATATCACTACTGCTATTAAATAATTTAATATTATTAAATAAGTGAATACCTAACATTAAATAATATTATTTATATTAAATATAATATATTTTAATAATTATATAATTTTTTATAAATTAATTAGTTAAATATTTTATTTAATAATTTAATATTATTACAATTAAATCAAATGATATTGTTAATGTAATTTATAATTATTAATTTATATTATTATTTAATATATAAATTTAGAATTTTACTAATCTCAATTATTATCTAATAAAAAGTAATATTAAAAAATTATTTAATATTACTTTTAATTGAATTATTTTATTAATATTATATTTATTTATAATATTATTTAAATTATATTAAATTATTATATGATTAAATGAAAACATTTAATATTAGTATTAAATAATGTACAATAATATTTTTTAATATTATGTACATATTATTATTTAATAAATATATATTTTCTATTTAATTTTTAAAATTTTATTCTGTGAATTAAATTATTATTTCTGAATCAGGTTAAATAATTGTTTTCAAAATATAACAGTATTAACCAAATATGTTTTTTGTTTTTAAAATTTGAAAACAAAAAAAAAAACAAAATTTTCAAAAACAGAAAATAAAAAACGATCATAAACGACCCTTAAGTAATTGATTTATAAACAAATTGATCAAGAAGTGAACTTTTTGAAGGATTGTAAAATAGTTAATATAGGCCAAATAGATTTAAAATTCAAATTTTGAAATTGATAATTCTTAAATGTAATATCTTACATTCATAGATTATTAAATGTCTATCCTTTTTTATAATCAAATTAAAATAATTATGATTACATAAATGGAAACAACAAAGAAAATATTTTTTGACTGTGATTTTTCGATCACAGTGGCATTGATTCAACTATGTCATACCACGACATATCTTTTTTTTTTTTTCTTTTCTTCTCTTTTTCTTGAAGAGAGACTATGAGAAAGCTATTGTTTTTCAATTTCTGATATCTTAATCAAGAATTATTACAGCATAGCGTCAATGATTGCTTGCGGTGAATGTGCCAAAAATTTATCATAAAAGTTACAACATGCCTCGCTAAAAGGTGGCAAAGATTGACATTTCTTTACTCGAATTGAGTGACCCCTCCACCCTTGTCACTTTTGCTCACCTACTCTGTAAAATCTGGTAAATTTCATGATTAATTCACTTTTAATCTTGGTAAATTTCATAGCTAGATTTTGGATTGGGAAAATTAGAGTGCCAAGTTAGTCTTCTTTCTTCCACCGGTATACAAGTTGGCCAACCAAACAAAAACAAATTACTTGAACCAGTCAAATGCCTTATTCTTCAAGCAAAATCTACACATATGGTTTTAGATGTAGACCAAGAGTTTCCCACTTGTTTTTATTTTCTCTGCAACCAAACAATGAGATGGGAATTGTTGTGCCATAACACCTGGAACATCATTATCTTAAGCGTGCATGCAAAATCTTTGTTCCTTTGAGTGAAAACATCAATCATTCTATCAATTTTTCTTTTGCCATTCGCCCTCTTTCTCAACCAACCCTAATGAGTGTATCTTAAGCATTCCCATATTTAGATAATCCGAACATTTTTCTTCGATATATAATCAATAATCAAATGAAAATTATGAATAATTTTATTTTCTCATCACATTTTATTTATTCAACATAATTAGAATAAAATTTGTAGTGATTATTCATAATATGTTCGCTAAAAAACCCACAAAACAAAAACAAAGAGTAGAGTTACTCATAACACCTCTCGATTGTTTGTCTCTGTAAATCTCTCAATCTACAAACACCATTTTACCCCAAAAATCAATTAAATAAATATTTTTATACATTGATAGTAAAAAATTTTAATTTCATAAAAAATTAAAAACTACCACTTATACTATTTTTTTTTAAATTTTTTAGATATGTATCATTTTATTAACTATGTCTATAAAATTTAAAAACCTCATGAATGATAATTATTTAATAAATTCTCACAATATCGATAATAATAATAATAATAATAATAATAATAATAATAATAATAATAATAATAATAATAATATCTTTGATGGGATCAAAATATGAAGAAAAAGGTGACATGTAAATATAAGGTAAATTATTAGTTAATTAAGGAACATAGATAATTAGAGTTTAACAGGGGAATAACCAAGATTAAATGAAGTGATTAGTTAAGAGAAAAGCAAGACTTGTAAGCTATGATGTATTGGAGACGGGTATGGAAAGCTTACGGCAGGAGAAAAGAAGAAAGCAATGACAAAACTCCAAAAGCAATCTCTCTCCTTCTCTCTTTTTATACTTCCCAACACCGTTTTAAAGCTTCTCAGATAAAGAAACCGCAACATCTCTCTCGTTGCGTTTCTCTCTTCTTCTTTCTCTGCTTTTTTTTTTTGGTTTTTTTGCTTCCGAGAGAGAAAGAGAGAGAGCTCTTCTTTGCAGAAACGTTTCTGTTTTGGATCTTAGAGCTTGGGGCCAAACTCATTTCCAGGTACATTCATTTCTTCAAAGATTGCATTGTTGTAGCTTTAGCTCAGGCCTTTTTTATTTTCAGTTTGGAGAGTTTATGATTCTCTACATTGGTTTTTGATGGAAAATAAAACGATTTTGGAACTCATCATGCAAATGATAACAAAGAAATGTTTCAAATTCTGAAAGAAAATATATTGATTCTCTCTTTCGGTTTCCTTCATTTTATGCCAATCAGGAAAATAAAGGAGAACGAAGTTTCTCTCTTTTTCTTTGGAGAATATTTATACGTGAAAAGATCTTTCGAGTTTAATTTTCCCTTAATACATTTTTAAGAAAGGTTGAATAACTTATTTTGCGATAAAATTTCGAATAAAATTAATTTTAAATTTTTAAAACAAATGAAGATAACTGTGATTTTAAAAAAAATATATATTTGTCTTTTTTTTTTCTTAATATTTTTCACCTAAAACGGTGAACTTTACCAACCTTAGCAGAGAATCCTAGTTACTAGTTTTATGCTTTAACTGGACAAGGCAAGCAACACAAAACATCATTTGACTGTGTAAGCATAATAATTTACAAGTTGACGACATTATCCCTGTTTTTAACCGTGAAACCGCCAAAGTATGTAGGGTGGAATCGTCCCAATGAGTCGAACACTGTTTTTTCTATTATTTGGTTGAGTTTTGGTTGACAAAGACTGCTTGCAAGGGAAGAAAGAAATTTCAAAGATTCCTTTACTCCTCTGTTAATACGGACACGGTTTTTCATGCAAAAAGAAAAAAAAAACCATAATCATTGGTTTTCTTTTTCATATTTAGCAAATATAAAATTCGATTCTTTTTTTGGTGAAATAAATTTTGATTCTTTACTGTTCTTGTAATGCCTATTCGATGTGCATGAACCAAGAAGAAAAGTTCACTGCCTAGAATTGTTTAGATACAATGGTTTGGTTTAAATCCATCAATTTCTGAATTCTGATTAAAGGAAAAAAAAAGCTGGTAGCTTGTCGTGCATTGCACGCAATAAACTGAGCTTTTCTTTTGTTGTAACAGAGACGGAGAGCTGTTTCAGTTCAGAAATGGTTTCTCCATGATTAGTTACTTTAATCAACAGTTTAATTTAATCCCATTGAATTTTTCTAGGCTTTATTATAAACCCAAATCGTCAAAAGCCCAAACCCAATTTCTTACAAGCGCGATTTTCGGTGAGGTAACCTTTTGACTTTTAGGTGCCGCTAACATGGATGCACAAGGACAAAACAAATATTATATTAATGTTACTGTTACTTAATTTAACGTTCTGTGAACCGCAGATATGAGATAACAGGGTTTTCATTCTTTCAGTGAACTGGAAGCTACTGGTTTTCTACTTTCTTGGAACATTGAATCTGTAATGTGATGAAGAGTGGAGAGTGTTGGTGGGTCTGAAGTGAAATGGAGAGTGGTGTAGGAAGTAACCTCAATGGGACGCATGGAGTTTTTAAGGATGAGTCCTGGTTTAGCCAGTTCAGAAATGGCTCCAATACATGGATGGCTAGATATGTCTATGCATTGATCTTTCTTGTGTCGAATTTGCTGGCTTGGGCTGTCCGAGATTATGGCCATAACGCCTTCCCAGAGATGGAAAGTAAGATTGCTTGTTTATATCCACATTGTTTCCCAATGATATATGGATTATGAAGCATGCTTTCTGATTTGCTGCTTCTTTGTCCCATTGATAAATGGGAATGTGGGAATGTGAGACATGTTTTGACTAGAAATCTATGATAGTAATGTTAATTCTGTATGTGGGAATGTGGTTGCAGAACTGAAGAATTGCCAAGGTGGCCGAGGTTGTCTGGGTGCAGAAGGAGTCCTTCGCGTGAGCTTGGGATGTGTTGTATCCTTAATTCTATGATGGATTGTCTTTTCCTTGTTGATAATGATGGCATTCTGAGCTCAACGGTTTGATGTAGAATGCCAAATACCATATTGCTGAAGAGAGGACCTCACAAGTTGCTCTCTTGTCAAAACTTTTAGATGATTAAGTAGAAAAAAAGAAGAGCAACCAGACAGAAGTTCTTTTCTGGGATGGAAATGAACAACTTAACTAATAAATTTCCAGATCTAGTTTCTGATATTTTGTTTCCATTGCATTATTCCTTAATCTTATCTTAGGCATTCTACTTTGTAATGTTTCTTTCAACTGCTGGTACCTCAAGGCTGTACAATTGCAGAGACTCATGGCATTCTGGATGGTGGTCTGCAAAGATCGGCCTCTGGATTGCCTTGACAGTTACCTCCTTTTTGGTTCCTACTTTCATCATTCAGATATATGGTTGGTATTCTATTCTCCAAAAATCTACCAACCCCATCTTTTAATAATTAATCCTAGGAGTTTAGCACCAGCTTTTATTTTGCTCTAATTAGAATCAAATCTCTGATATGTTGTTTTGTTTTCCTCCTTTTTCCTTCTGTTGCTCTTTTTGGCAGGGGAGATTGCGCATTTCGGTGCCGGGTACATCACAGATTCCTGTTATAAATTCCTCTGTATAAAACATGTACAATCTTATTGGATAGTGTGTTCGGGAAACTGTTGATGCTTCCTAAGTTACACTTCAGTCAATCTTATTGTTAAATTACTTTCTGCTTATCCTTTTCAGGGTCTTTCTCCTAGTTCAGCTAGTAAGCGTGATCAGTTTCATTACATGGCTGAATGATTGTTGTCAATCAGATAAAAATGCAGAAAGATGGTAAGGCTCATCTCTCGGTAGAACTGATTCTGAACCTGAGACAATGAGCATTAATTCTGCTTTATTAGATAAATTTCCCAAGTAAAAAACATTGTTTCATGATCTTTGTGGCTCCTCTTAAATACATGATATTTCCCACAATTGTTTCAAGTATAGCTAGCACACATTTAGCAATGGAAACCTCTTTTCTGCGGTGCTCAAAGAGGTTTGGTGATTTACTTTTTTGGTATGTCTTTTGGGTTTCTGCAGCCACGTCCATGTGATGTTACTTGCAACTGCTGCATATGTTATATGCATAGTGGGGATCATCATGATGTACATTTGGTATGCACCAGAACCGTCCTGTCTCCTTAACATTTTCTTCATCACGTGGACGCTGGTACTCCTGCAGCTGATGACCAGTGCTTCCCTCCACCCTAGAGTATGTTCCCTTCAGCCCTTGCCTTTCACTTCTTAAATGCTATAGCATCATTTGTAATCAAATGCATGATTTCCTTCTGGAACAGGTGAATGCTGGCTTCTTGACTCCAGGGCTCATGGGGCTTTATGTGGTATTCATCTGTTGGTGTGCTATTCGAAGGCATGATTTTAAGCATTTTGGATAATACTTTATCAGTTTTAAAGTTTTCAGAGTGCATTTATTAATATTTTATGCGACCACTAAAACCAATGCTCAATCACAAATCAAGAAACAATAGGATTGAGGTGATTGAACACTGGTTTTAGTGGTTGGATACGTAAGTTTTTAAATCTCTAAGTTTGAGAGATCTGTAACTTATTTTTCTAAATAGGTCTTTACTTTGGTATACTTTAGGCTTATTGAGCTTCAAGTTTATTACATTTATGTTTTTGCAGTGAACCAGCAGGCGAAAGTTGCAACAGGAAGGCAGAGGCTTCAAACAGAACAGACTGGCTCACAATCATAGTAATATTTCATTCTTTTGAAATCTGTTAAAAGTTTTGAACCAAGTATTAGTGACTGCTTATCTAACTATTGTAGAACTTTACCATGAATATTCTAAACAGGCTTTATGACAAATAACAATTCATTGTAAAGTTTACCACAAGCATGATGATAACTCTCTTTATTCTTTCAGAGCTTTGTCGTTGCTCTGCTGGCTATCGTTATTGCTACATTTTCTACCGGTATTGATTCTCAATGTTTTCAGGTTTGTTCCACTAGCCTAGTAGATGTTTAGTAGTTATTTCCCTTTTCCATGCAAGTGCAACTCACAACAGCTGCAGTTCAGGAAAAAGGAAGCACCTGCTGAAGATGCTGTACCATATGGCTACGGTTTCTTCCATTTTGTTTTTGCCACCGGAGCAATGTACTTCGCAATGCTACTGATTGGCTGGAATACTCATCACACTATTAAAAGGTATGTCCCCTGCTTTGCCATACTATTTGTGTAGTTATAGCTTCATGCATTTGTAAGTTTGGTTTATAATGAATTTTGAATATTTATTCACTAGCGTTGTGAAAAGATGAGTAGATGGAAATAGATTATGACTAATTACTTCTAGTTCTTAGTAACATCTCAACCGATGTTCCTCAGCTATTACCAAGCTGATAAAGACAGCATCTGTTGAAAGCTGAAAGCATGAGCAACTTATCCGATAACGGAAAGAATGTAATAACTTTACTCGGTTACTCTTTTGCAGATGGACAATCGATGTTGGTTGGACCAGTACCTGGGTCAGGATAGTGAATGAATGGCTAGCCGTCTGCGTTTATCGTAAGTACATAAGTAGAACTAGATTTGATACGAAACTTATACTCACATTGCCAGGGCTATCGTCAAACATGGAGATTTCCTTTTCTCCAAGGATACAATGAAAAACAAGATCTTCCTTTGACATTCTGATGCTTTAGTGATGATTAAAACACTAAAGTATCAAAAATAATAAATAATTAAAAGGATTCTTAGAGACTAGAATATGAGATTTGCTGATAAGATTGCTATCTTGCAGTGTGGATGCTGGTGGCTCCTGTTATAATGACGAGGTGCAGACAAAGGAGTGAATTACCTGCATGAAAAGCATTTTGAAAGGTGTTCAAATTATTTTCACAGTTGCTCCGACGCTTTGATTGTGCACGACTACTTTGCAGAAGGAAGGAGTTGAATCATAGTAGCATTGCTTAAATGGAAAAGTGCCGGGGCAACGCCTACATCCAATTCTTTTGCGTAGCTGAAGGAAGCTGATGTTCAATCCTGTGTGTCAGCTCAAAGTGGGAATTAATACCTATTAAATTGAAAATATGTGAAGCAAAATCCAATTAATATTTGTAAATACAAAACTGAATGAAGATATAAATTAATCTTTCCAAAAGCTTCAACCCCTGGGAATATTACACTTTTTTGATGGGACGAGTGGCTCGATAGGAAATTTAGCCAGCTCCCGGAATTTGACAATGGATATTCTTGAAGAGTTCAAGGTTGCAAAAATAAAACTAAATGTTAGTAATTTCTTCTGACTTTTTTTTTCTTTTAATTCAAAAATTGAAAAGGAAATTCCGCATGGTAAGTTGGTAACTTTGGAGTTCATCCAATAAAATAGAAACGAGATGTTTATAAAAATAAAATAGAATTTCTTAGACGTGTCCACCAAACGAGATACTTTTATATTTTTAAATTTAACGTACTAAAAGATCATAGAATTATTTTTGTTCTTGAGTAAATTTCAGAGACTCGTTTAAGTTTTTTTTTTTTTTTACCAAAAGGAAAACAGCTAGAATGCAGGATTTGTATTTGGACTGAGGAGGAAGGACAAGCCACTTGTTGTTTGACTGTGATCGACAGTGTCATCTGCCAAGCCAAAGCGGTAACCATATACACAGTCACACAATCGTGTGTATGACAGTTTACTGACAATTAGTCAAATTACTAGTCTTTTTCGCAATATACACGCACATCCGCACAATCACGTGGGTGACAGTTTACGGACAATTAGTCAATTTTTTTGTTATATTTTTGACAATTGGTCAAATTACTAGTCTTTTTCGCTTGGTTTACATCCAAACGCAAATGTCCTTTTAATTTTTAATTATACTCCGAAATCTTCATACTTTTCTTTGTGAACCGTGATGTAGAACATAAATTTCATTAAGTTTAAAATGTCGTGCAATTCGGTCACGGGTGGAGGCTAACGGCACAAATACGGAAAATGCCAATGTCAGATTCTTCGGGTACTCTGAATATTCAATAATATTACATTACAAGATTACAAACCGCGACGACAACTTTTAAAAACTTTCACACACTCGGAAGTGGTTGTTCAGAGCCATAGAGAGAGAAACTGCAAACTCACACAACATTTGGTTGGGTGAAAATACAAGGTAGAAAAGGAGGGGGAAATGATACAATTTGTGTACCAAGGCAAAACACAGATCACTCAACAGAAATTACAGTAAACATCATATCTGCACAAAAAAAAAACCACCTTGATCCAAAACAGGCTTATCTGCAGTTACCCTTGTAAATCTGAGCTTGCAGCTCTCTCACTCTCTTTCTGTGTGAGCTTCAAACTAGTGCATGATCTATGGCCAGCATGGCTGAGCCCGGACAAGAATGACGGAAAATCTATGATGGGACTTGCATCATTCGACCTAAAACCAAAACTTTCGAGTTTCGACCCATTGATTTAACAGGTAACAACAAGAGGATGGTTAACCAGACATGAGGTCCGGCATGCTTTGTTATTTATATTCAGCCAAACGGGTTGCCCCCAACAGAAGAGAAAGGCTGTGGGGTAGCCGGCGCTGAGAATTTACCACCCGCCGGTAGATCAGTACTTACAAAACCCAAGGATGCCCCACTGCCAATACCCCCAATCTCATGGCTGCAAAGCAACGAATAACTCAAAAGATTAGGAATATAAACCAAGAATAAACTTAAAAAGTGATTGGACATAACCACAGAGAAGGGTGTAAATAAAGCAAACAACTTAAGCTTAAATTGATAATTACTTGAGTTTGACTCGTTTATTTTTAAATCAAATTCGAGTTCGATCTACTCAAATAACGAGTCAAAACTGAGTTCGAATATTTTAATACCCAAGTCAAATAGCTTACAAGCTTAATCTAGATTTTTTAATATATTTTTAATATTTGATTATTAATTTACCATTTTAATCTCAATAAATAATTGAAAAACAACAAATCAAACACATTGAGTCGAGTTTCAATTTAAAAAGTTAATTGAGAGAGAGCTGAAGACAAGTTTTGAGTTGAGTTGAGCTTTAAACCTAACACCAGATCACTTTACTCAATTTGATTACACTTCTACCGGCGACACAGCCACTAAGCAAGAGCTCTCTCTCTCTCTATCTCTTCCTTTTTTTTACCTTTTTACCATGATTTTAAAGATAAAACAGCTGCTCTTCAAGAACTGAGAAATGATTTACCTGGAAGGTGGCATGTTAATAGGTATTTGTGCTCCAGGGTAATGCCCTGCAAAGTTTTGAAGAATTCAGCACATTAAAGGAACAAAATAAATGAAAACAAATAGGAGGGAAGGAAGGGTTGATTAAAATGCTTTACTTTGTGGCACAGCTGATGCTAATGGCGGTGACTGCAATGGCATCCCTGATGCGTAAGGTAAAGACTGAGGTGGCATCCATGCTGACAATGGAGTAACAAGGCTAGAAGCGCGCACTAGGCCAGAAGGAGGTGGTACATTTGGTAGAGCACCTTGTAACGAAGCCATTGAAGGGAACTGCACCACAAGCAACACAATATAAAGAAGACTGCGAAAAACAATAAATGTGCAACTCCTGGATAAGTTTAAGGACAACTGGCTTTGCATTGGAATTTCAAAAAGTGTCAGAGTATATTGGGAAGTGCAGCTATCGGATGAATTGATCATGCATCTCAAAAACTAACAAGCAAAATCACACCCATAAGTAGTACTAATTATCTTCAAGATGTTAACCAGAAAATAAAGTTTAGACAATTATGACATACAGAGACAAATAAAAACTCAAGTTTCCTCACAGGCTCAGCCAAAAAAGTCAAAATGGCATCAAGAAATTAAACAATTACCTTGTTTTCTCTCTCTCTCTCTCTCTCTCTCTCTCTCTCTCTCTCTCTCTTATCTAAATTTTACGATACAATTTCTACACAAACCAACAAAACAAGCATGCTTATAAATTGTCATAATGTTATCACCGAGTCCTTAACCTCAATAGGACCAAGTCAGTAAGTGGCACAAGCAATGAAGTAGTTTCAAAAGAAGTAAATAACATACTGTTTGAGTTTGAGCCTGAGGTGCTTCACCACCAAGATCAAATGGGTTTATTGACCTTGATGACTGTGGAAAAGCAGACATTGGCTGTAACAACAAAATGCATGGAAAACTATAAGTGATTCATCAAGTAACTAGACATGCAGTCAAGTAAGAAAGAATGAACTTGTGAAACTAATTTTCTTAAAATGTTACAGTACCACAGCAGTATTATATTGCATACTGAACCCCATGCCACGTGGTGGGCCAGTTTGCCATCCTGGTGCAGCTGCAGGATAGGTAAGATACGTTGCAGTAAATAGATCCTGCAAAGTAACAAGAAGCTAACACAATAAATAATCCTCACAATGTAAAACTACAATGCGCTTGGTCTAAAAAGAAATTACCACAGGTAGTTCTTTTCTTCCACTTGCTTTTGTTTCTGTAGGGGGAGGCTGTGATGCAACAGCAGAAGTGACATTCTGGACGGGTTTCAAGACAGCTTCAGGCGTTTGTGCAACTGCTGCACTCACAGGCCCCTGGATATGCTGGGAAGAAGCAAAAGTCCATGGCTGCAAAAAAAGTGCAACATTAAATTATGTGAACAAAGATTGAGCTAGCTATCCATAAAATACTGCAAAATATAAGAACGCTAGAAAATATTCACCTGATTGGTCAAAGCTACATCAACCGGTGGCATAAACTGTTGGCTGGTAGACGGACCGCCAGTTGCAGAGAAAAAAGAAGTCTGTTGCCGCTGCATATTAGGCCATTGTCCAGCATTATTAACACTGACCTGGGAACTACCACTGCCGACAGGCATTATAGGCGCTAATCCAGGAGCAGCTGTCAAAGCACCGGTAGGGGGCAATGTTGAGAAATTAGCAACTGGTGCAGTTGCAGGAGCAGCAGCTGCACCAAAGGGTAATGTCTGGATCTGCCCTGTGAATGCAACATTGGAATTATCAACAAGAGGTGCTACATTCACATTGGCCACGGGAGCAGGTACCTGACCAGCAACACCGCTAGATACTCCTGATGGATGACCAGGTACAGATGCTGGAACTGACAATTGAGAAAGAACAGAGTCGAGGATGTTCACGTTCGAAGGAGCCTGAGAAACATTTATTTGAGGGGGAAAATCAAAAGAAGCCCAGTTGTTGTCATTGGTAGAACTAATTGGCTGCACAATGGATTGAGTCACGGTAGTTTGTTGTGTCTGAGTTACCACAGGAGCTACCGGAGGTTCAGGATCAGCATCAAAATTAATTAAGCTACCAGTTGTTTCCTGCTTGACTCCTGCTGGATTCCCGCTGGTAGATCCTAAGCTGCTAGAAGATGCAGTTCTCTGCTAGAAGTAATACTAGAGTAAGTCCATTTCCTTTATCTTTACCGTATAAAATTGAGCAAAAATAAACACAGGAAAACATATTTTTTCTTCATGGGAAGTAAGAATCTTAATTAAAAAAAAGTGCAAAGTTCTAGATTGATGATTTTTGAATAGAAATAAAAGATCATTTATTTTGTGACAATTGACACCCAAGTTATACCTACATTCCACTAAATGCACATGAATCCACACATGAGCTACTGACAGAGAGACCTAAATATCCAAAAATCTAAACCGCAAAATAAATGCAAAGAACTTATTATGGAAAGACAAACTGCTATGCTTTTATCTATTGGTATAAGTTTATGTAACTTCAAGGTATAAATTATCATGCCAAACATTGCAAGTGTTGAAGCAACAAAGTAAAATGGTATCAGAATCAAATAGACCATAACTTAGAAAATTATCATTATTAGTGGCATGGAATATCAATCAATATGGCTAAAATAGAGTCACTTCCTGCACAAACCACCTAGTGGTTTCAATAAAAGGTTGTCAACTAAAGAAAATAGGATAGCATTTGATGGACTCCCAACAAGATGAGAATTATCAACCCCAACTAAAAGTAGGACAAATACTCTGAATAAATTACAGAAAGAGAGGACAAAAGTAAATTTAAAAGGAATGAGAATTGTGCCAACTGGTTAATTGGGGTAAAAAGCATCACGTCAATGCTAAAGGATTTAGCAACAAATTCAAAAGGGCACAATGCTAAGACATAATTAAATTACTCTATGCAAGAGAGAAGAGGAAAAGCTTATCTTTTTGCGAAATCTGAACAGCACAAAATAGAAAGAATAGGAATATGTGAACATTGCCAATTAAATCAAAACAAAACCCCAACCAAAACATTAAGGGACCATTTGGGATTGTTGAGTGTTTTGTGTTTTATGTTTTTGAAATTTTTGTTTTGTTTTATTTTCTTTTTATTTTCAATTTATTAAATTTGAAAACATGTTTGGATGGGATGTTTTTGTTGCCAAATTTAATAAATAGATATAGGTGAGTAAAGGTGGTAAAAATTTTAAAATTGAGGATGGCGCATGTTCGAATCTAACCAACATCAAATTTAGATAAATTTTTTATTTTTGACCATTAAAATGGGGAACCGTAGCAGCACAGATGAACAGTGCCCACGCGGTAACAGTAACAAAATTGTTTCGAAAATTATGGAAACATCAATGTTGTGTTTTCTAGTATTTTCAAAACATTGTGTTTTGTTTTCATTTTTTGAAAACAAAAACACACTCATCAAACATGTTTTTACTTCAGTTTTGAAAAATATAAAAAACAAAAACATAAAACACAAACAAAAATAATTCCAAACAACCCTTAAACTTCGTTACCTAGCACATAGGAGAAATTACCTGTGTCTGAGGGCCATCAACAGTTCTGCTGCCATTCGCCTTTGGAGGTTCACTTATACGAAGGGGTATTACATTTTCACCCAAAATTTCTCTAACAGGACGAACCACTGGGGGACTGGATGACTCTAAATCTTTTGGCCGCTCAGGTGACCTCCCCTCTAACTTTGGATCTAAATCAGATATTCTACGATCTTCGGGTTTCCTCCCATTACCAAATCTATCTTCTCGGCGCCAGTCATTGATAACCTCAGGACGAGCAGGACTTCTTCTGTAATCACCACATTGTCGACTTTCTTGATCATATCCAGGACTTCGCCTTTCATCATAACCATATCTAGAATTTCTGTCATCATTTCTTCCCCCTGGACTGGACCTGTCACCATAACGGCGATCATATGTATCTTCATATGGTGGACTTCTAGACCCTCCGTGATATCCATCTGTCCTCCTATTCTCATAAAAGTCTTCCTTGTCACCCTGCATAATGCACAATTGAGAAAATCATAACACAACACTCTTCAGTTGCAGATTTGATGATATCAGGATATCTAAAAACTCCCTCATGCAGAAGCAGGAACCTAACCTCTAATATCACCGTCTATCATACCATATCTCACAACCTTATAACTCATGAACATTCAATGAAAATTAGGAATACAGAAGGGCATCTTACCATCTTTCCTCGTGGAGGCTTGTCATAGTTTCTCTCACCAGTGTATCTTCTGTCCACATAAACATGCTTAATGAAGTCCCGAAGCCTCTCAACATTGCTGGCAACAAAATTTTGACTCAGAAACATGGTAAATAATGAAGCACAAAACCAAAAGATTGGGTATTAGAGAGATAACCTTCTGTCAGGAACAGAATTACGTTGAGGGTCCCATTCTTTATAATAGATTTCTTTTGCACGCTGCATGTAAGTGAAATGAAGGAGGCAAAAATGAGAAACTGGAACATTAGAAATGAAAAGAAAATTACACATATATGAAAGAAATCTCTTCTTTTTTTTTTCTTTATCAAAAGAAGGGAAGGGAGAGAGAGAGGATTTATTAGGACCTGATTTCCCCCTTCTTGAAGAGCAGTAACTTCTTGAGAAGTAAATTTAGCCAACGATACTGATTTAACTCTGTGTGTGAATTCCCGACTGGTAACAATTAAAACCAGGAGACAGTTTTAGTACACCTAGTGACTATCATTAGAAAGGCACTAAAGTCTCAGATACAAGCTAATTAGTAGCCAACATGTAAATAAACCTTAATGTGCAAAGTAACTCTAAACACTTACTGTATTCCACTACAGGTGGTGCAAACAAATGTCCAGAAATTTGTGCAAACATATTGAGGCCCCTGCTCGGCTGACAAGTTAGCAAATAGCAACACTATGACAGAGAAAGTATATGCACTCCAAAATTTACACATTAAAAGAAATGACACTCAATTTAGCATAAGGAAAATGTTGCAAAAAACATATTTCAATTGTGAAATTTCCAGAAGCAACATTTGCGATGGTTTTCCAACAAACATTTTTTTGGACAACCAAAACTACCCAAAAGGTTTAAGTGTGAAGATTCCAGAAATCATCAAAACTTTAATCATGCTTTCTGGTAGTAAACGAATTGATACCAGTAATCAAACTATACAACCTATCTCACAAGTTATATCATAACTACCAGCCTAAGCAGAACCTGCTTTTTCCCCTTTTTTTTCAAAATTCATGGGCTAATTTTCCATTTACGGGGGGATATAAATATAGAAGTATCAATAATATACTCTGTACAACAAATCATAAATGGACCACAAGTGGATTTCATCAACATCACTGTTGGAAACTTGCAATTAATTAAAAGCCTACATATTCTATAACTAAATCCGAAAACCAGATATACTTGACCAACAATTCACATAGTTTTATTCCATCAATCTATGGCAGGACATGAAATTACAATTATCAAATATTCAATGCTGGCTCTCAGAATACAATCATGGGATCAAAACATAACAAGAAAAACAATAAAAAGAAATCATACCAAACTGTTGCAGTTAATACATCTACGATTCTCTGGTTGTTTGAGAAGACCCCGAATTATTCGCTCATTTTTCTCGTCTTCCTTCATTCGACTGGCCATCACACCCTCCCTACATCAAAATAAGCAAAGGATTAAGTGTAACATAAAAAAAAAGAACAAATAATTAAAATAAGCAGTCGACATGAATTTTCTCCAAATTATCATTAATCACCAGCAGACACAAAATATTAATTAATTTCAAAATTCTAAACCAATTAACTCCAAATTTGTTTCTTCTACATTATTATAATTTCCAAAAAAATGATTAAACCTTAACTTCCCTACATTGCCAAGCAAAATTAAACAATCTAAACTACAAACCTCTATTTTTCCTTCTAATCAAACAAATAAAAAAAAATACAACACACAAAAATCAAACGAACCAAAGGCAACGGATCTGAACAATCAAAGCAACCTAAAAACATAAAACAACACAAATATATCAAATAAGGACGCGCTTGGAACCCTAGAAAAATTGACCGAGAAAAAAAAAGACAAAAAAAGAAACAGAGGACTGACCTGGAATCAAAGAGAAATTTGTCTCAAACTTTCCTTCAAAGTCTTTTAGAGGAAATAATTCCGATCCAACGCCAAGAATATTATGTAAACGATGGAGCAATAAAAACTGGATTAAATATAAACAAAAGAGAAAGAGAGAGAGAAATTGGTAGATCTTTGCAAGGGTGTTGGTAAGTAAATAACATAGGGAAGCTTTGGTACAGCTAAGAACAAAAAAATAAAAGAGAATAAAAAGGCTGCATTATTATTTTTATTGCTTTTTCCTTAAATATAAGAGAGAATTTAGAGAGAGAGAGAAATTCGGGATTTATTTTTTAATTTTCTTTTCACTGTATTCTCGCAGTCGGACAGAAGAGAGAAAAGAGGAAAGGGCTTTGTCCCCGTGCAGCTGCCTCTTTTTGACGGTTTTCGTCTATTTTGTTGATCGAAAGACCCGTTAATAAGCTTATTTACTAAATTGCCATTTCCAGATTACCGGAATTACGATATTTATATATATATATATATATATATATATATATATATATATATATATTTTACAACTGTAATTTGCCAATTTCTCGTGTGAGTTTTTAGTCTTTAAATTAATTCTGAAATTTAAACTCTGTATTATTCCATGAATGAAAATTTGAGATTTCTAGAATGTGAGATCCAGAAATGAAATTTGAGATGTCAGATTTCTAGAATGTGGGATCCAGAAATGAAAATTCCATGGATTTTTCTTTCTTTTCTTTTGGTTGGCGGCAACATGTTAAAATTGTTCATGTTGAATTCTTTGCGCTTTTTTCTTCGAATTCGTATTTCTAAAAGAAATGATTTTTGAATGAACACTGTTATTCAATATATTATTAATTAAAGTTCTAAATTTTACAAATAAAATTAAATTTATGACAAATATATTTTAATAAATATTTAAAAAATAAAAAATAAAAAAATATATATATGTATTATTATCTTAATTCATATTATTTGTAAAGTTTAAAAATTTATTGACAATGTATTAAATAATAAACAAAATTCTTCTTATATTGTTTTATTGTTTTTTTAAGCGTTGATATTTGAAAATAAAGAAAAAATTGCAAGTGTTCAAATTTAAATTTGTTGGATGTTACTTTTTAAAAACGATAAAATGAATAATTTAACTTCAATTTTAACTTTTATTTTATTATATTTTCTTGTGCATACTTAAAAGAAGAAAAAACCAAATCTTTATACAAACTTTCTTTAAACACAAAATAATGTAGTCCATGAACTAATGATAATTACATATTCATATTCTAAAAACTATTAAAAGCCACCCCCCCTCCTTTTTTTTTTTAATTGGAGATGAGAATTAAGATTATTTGAGCTCGGATTTAAACTTTAAGCTTAATACTTAAACATGTCTTTTATGTTTATCACAAAATGAAATTAAGTTTTCAACATTTAATTGTATGAAATTTGTCCTAAACTTTTCACAATAATAGAATTAAGAATATTTTCATTAAATTCTTTAATTTTTGTTATCTTTACACAGTAATAAAACTTAACGACGTTAGAGGGAGTTAACAGAAATGTCATTAATTTTGTTATTTTTGAACGTTTAGGACTGATTTTTATGCAATTAAACGTTGATATCTTAATTCAATTTTGTAGTAAACGTAGAAGACATATTTGAAAATTAAGTTTAAACTTTACTTCATATCATATTTTTTAAATCATTAAGTCAAAAAAGTATTTATCTACTAATTCATATTAAATATTGTGTGAGTCACCATGTGATACCAAAGCATGACTATTTTAATGAAGATGTTAATGTTATATATATATGATTACAATTCATTTTTTAATAAAAAAGTACGTACAATGACAAAAGATAAAAAATCAAATTTTAAACTTAAATTCTTTTTAAAAAAATAACAGTAGTTAAACTAAATTTTGATTATTTATAATCACATTTCTAGAGTAAATTTACTGACGTATTATATTAAAGAAAGAAAACTGAAATAATAATAATAATAACTCCAAAAAGGTGACTGTAAATATTTGCTTTAATCACTCATTGTGAACAAATTAAAAACATTGTTGAATTGTAGCGCACATGCTTGACACATGGTCATGAAGATCAAATGCACCATCACATCATTTGCGAAATGGGTATTATATTGCAACATGCTTTTCAAAACACCCAATCAATGTAGCTGCACGAGTTTAAAGAGAAAATCTACTGCCTATCATCATTAATATAAAATTAACTACACACTTTTTCCTCACACTTATTCAACAACTCTGTCCAAAAAGCTATCAATTATAAATTTTTAAATAACAAAAAATAATATTGCTTAAAAAATAAACTATACCAATCAGTTTACATATATATACATATATATATTTTTTATCTCCTCCTCTTTCATAATGTGACATTTGTTTATTTATTTTTTTTGTCTTCAACAATTTTTTTTACTTAGGTCATTTTATTTTGTTTTCTCAATAATTTTTTTTCTCAATAATTTTTTTAGTTAAATCCTTAACATGTTTTTTGTATAGCTCTTTAACTCTTTTTAATCCAGTCATCTATTATTGTTTTATGATATTACTTTATATTTTTATCTATTTGTTTCTACTTGCATATATTTTGCTTTCAAATGAAAATTATTATATGAAAGGGTTTTTACTTCTAACTTTTTTTTTAAAAAAATATTTTTACTTTGTATATTGTACTTTATAATAAATATAAATAATTCAATTAGTTATTCTTTAAATAAAAATACTTACAAATGGGTTTAAAATTTTACACTTGATTAATAATATGAACAAAACATTCTTAGCTAATTTTTCTATGAACAAAGCATTCTTAGCTAATTTTTTTTACTTATTCGTTAAACTATCTGAACTACTATGCCATATATATATATATATATATATATATATATATATATATATATTTTGGTGCTTTTACTTTTTATTGTATAGCATAATTATCTTAATTTGTTTGTTTCTAGAACAGATTATCTATTTGTCATACTATTTAACTTAAGTATTGTGCACTTTTTTTAATTCAAGCTAATCCAATTTTCTTAAAAAAAATTATTTTTTGACATTATGTTTGATATATAAATTCTATCCTTAGAAAACATGTTTTTCTTTTGTATTAAACAATATGAAAGAAATAAATATTTTTATGACCAATAACTTTTATCTAATAATTAATTTTAAAAATTGTAAAATAAAAATAGACCTGCAACATCACGCGGATTTATTTCTAGTATTTATATAAAAAAATCTCCAGTATTTTTTAAATGTTTTACAGAATAATAGAAGAATATGAAAGCTCTCCTCTTTTCTCCTTCCATTTTCACCTTCTCGGATCGGGCCCGGTCTTATAGAAACGGAAAGAGGTTATTTTAAGGGATTATGAGGTTACGCCCGTTATTGCCGAGCTGGCTCTGGATATAAAACAAAAAGGACAGCGTACAAATTCTAAGGAAGGAATCCTTGAATTTGCTGTTATTATTATTATTATTATTATTATTATTATTATTATTATTATTATTACATGCTTTGGATAATTATTTACAATAGATTTTTTTTATTTTACAAGTAAAATTAAAATAATTACATATTGTCACATCTCGTGACCATATTTTTTTACGTAAATACACAACTTATCCGGTTGGGCTGTCTGTGATACTTCACTTTTCATATTCATTTAACTATTAAATATAAAATGCATATTATCAATTACATCCCCTATTTTGATTCTCAAGAAAGTAGTACTGAAAGTAAGTCTAAATACAGAAAATAAATGATCATATCGCATATTATAAATTAAGCTGTCGCAGTGTCTCCGAATGAGCAACTCGAAATCCTCAAAAGTCAGATCTCTTAGTCCTCGAAAATCTTAAATGTTAATATTAAGAGGTGAGCAAACCACGGCTCAGTAAGAGAGTTATATGCAACACTTGATATTCAGCTATCTATATGCTGAAAATAATTTTTTCACTTTCTTTAGATCTTCCTAGAGGCTCTAGGCTCATATGTAGGAAGGATACTACAGTCGGCTAGGGATCCGGATGGAGTAAGGCAGGTATTTTAGAATACCTGGCTTGTCCCGGAACCTAGAAGTAACTGTAGAGAGTAATCGTTTTCTTTTGATATTCAAATCCCAATAAAACATTAAATATTCACGTGATAAAACACTTAAGTAAATAAATAAGAAATTCATGTTCCTTTTACAAATACTCTTTTTCACACTTGTAAAACACCGTAAAATATTTAGTTTAACACGTGATATATCAAAAGCTCAGTAGCTGTAGATAATTTAGTACCAGCAAAAGTTCAGTGAAAAGTACAATCATCAGTACAGTATCTTGGAGACTAGGCAACACCCTAAATATATCATGCTATAATAATATCATCCCAAATAGGGGAAACACATGAGATCTATGGCCATAGTCTATAGGGTCCTCAATGTGCACTGATCAAGTGTCCACTAGGACGCTGATAATAGGATCAGTATCTATCAGCACTAACACGTGAGCATGATATAGGGCATAACAGTCTCAAAACAGTAAACACGTGATATAGACCCCATTTATGAAATCACTTTCACTAAATATAAGTTTAATCAATCCACAAATATTCATAAGGAAAATATTTTCATCTTATGAATAACATTTATAAAAATATTCATACTGGGGTCATCATTCCCAAAAATATTCTAAACATTATAGAACATCATAAATCATATTTTTCATACGGTGAAAACAGTTTATAAAATAATCACTGTAAAACATAAAAGGTCATAACTATCCATTTTCACCGTAAAACATATACGCACGCTTTTCCGTGCTTTCTATAAAAAAACATGATTTTCAAAGTTATCGGGATTCAAATCAATTATTTTTATGATTTATGGAAAATTAAAATATTTATTTTCCAAATCATCACTCCCGTCCCGTGTTTTTTATGTAAACACATGCGGAGACCTTTTAGTCTCAAAACACTGTTTTTCACCTTTAATTACTTTTATGAAATTTTTTATAAACATTTGTTCTCACCATTGAACCCATAAAAGTTATTTATAAAATCAAGTGAATATTTGAAGAAAGATTAGTAAAATATTTACTTTGGTCCTTTTCATTTTACACCTCGTTTCACGTAAAATATCAGATCAGAATAAATTTAGGTGATTTCCTTTTTCACCCTTTTCAAAAACATGAATATTTTAAAATTAATTATTAATATATTCATGTTTTATAAAAGCTAATCGATTTCTCGATTTTCATGTTAGAAATCGTTTCTCATGATAAAAATCATTTATTATGATTTTCGGTAATTTTTTCAATAATTTTCGGCAGTATAACGGCTGCCGATTGGCTAGCCTCCTACACAGAAAATACAGTTTAAATCTCAATCGATAAATCACCACAATTTTTCCAACCAATCATTATCAATAGCATTTATAAAAATTAAATGCATAATTTAAAGCATGTGTGCCAATATCCTTACAGGCTGCACATATCTCCCTTACCTGTCTCGGGTCTGCGACTGCCTCTCGAAGGTCGCGCCCGTTTTCATCTCGTCTGATTCCATCGGCTCGATTATCGAGAAAATTTTTTGAAAATTAAAATTCTAAAAATTAGAATTTTTCCATAATTTATTCAAATTAATTATTCGGAATTAATTTTCGAAATCCTTACCGAGTGCTCGAGATTTTTCGGATTTTTGAATTCTCGGGAATTTTCCAAATTCCCGGAATTCCTTTTCTTTTCCTCTTTCTTCTTTTTCTTTCTTCTTTCTTCTTTCTTTTTCTCTTTTCTTTTCTTTTTCTTTTTCTTTTTCTTTTTCCTTTTTCTTTTTCTTTTTCTTTTTCTTTTTTCCTTTCTTCCCAGCCGGACCGGTCACCTCTCCTCACCGCCGGTTCTTCTCCGATGGCCAGTTCTCCGGCTGTTCAACGGCTCAGCAGCTGGCCGGCGTGACAGCGAAGTTGTTGGTGGCCTCGGTTTGGTCTGGATCGACGGCACGACGGCGGATCTACTCAGTTTTTGGCTCGGTTTCTCTCCTCCTCCGTCTGCCTTCCTCCGCCGTTGGTGGCCTCACCGGTGGCTCTTTTCTCCTTCCCCTCACTTCCGCCGAGGTTCGAGTGGCGGTGGTGGTGCCTGAACCGACCGGCACCGACGTTTCTTCTCTTCTCCTTTCCTTCTCGGTTCGCCGGTTCTGTTTCCGTTTTTTCTTTCCATTTCCGACCGTCGTCGATGGCCTTCACCCTTCCTCGTCGACCGGCGACACCCCCTCTCCTCTTCTCTCCATTATCTCGTCGACGGCGGTGGTGGGTGCCGCCGTCGACCCCTCTATTTGGGAAGGATCGGGTTTCTCGATTCTTCTCTGTTTTTTTTTTTATTTAATTGATTTACATATAATTAATTATATACATATATAATATATTTATATATTATAAATATCATAATATAATAATATATATTTTGTACTTATACTATATATATTCTACATATAATAATATTAATTTATATATATAGTATTGTATTATATATATTATATATAAAGATATATATAATATATCAAAATATCTATCTAATATATAGATACATATATATATATATATGTATATTTATATACTTTAAAATTAAATAACATTTACATATATATATTTATATATATGTTATACTACAATATATATTGTATTTACAATATATATTTTCAAACTTTAATGTAAATTAGTATTTACATTTCTCATTTATGTATATATCTATATATACATAAGATACTTTACTCGAATACATATGTATTATTTTATTTTGTACAATAGTAAATATATCTATATATATACTTTCGTATATTAATATATACTATATAATATTTCAATATATATGTATTTATATAAAAATATATTTATATAATTTATAATTATATAAATATATTTCTTTCATTTCTCATTTTCTTATTTTCTTATTTAATTTGGATTTCCATTTATCCAAATTAAATTTCCTCCTTTCATTATTTCTTAAATTCACATATATTCTTATTTCCAATTTAATTTTCTTCACTCGGATATTTCCAATTTTCATCACTTCCTCGATTCACGGAGTATTCACTAATATTCCTCTCTCATAATTATATTTATTTATTTATTTATTTCCAATAAATGAAAAATTTACGGTTATCACATTCTCCCCACCTTAAGAAATTCGGTCCTCCGAATTTAACTTAAGTCCAAAGGTGGTACTTTTCGTATTCTTACGGTTTCTGACCTCTAGGTCATCCTCCAAGTAATACTGCCAGTACACTTTCAACCTCAGTATTACTTTAGACCACTACATGTTGTCTTTCATCATATATGTTCATTTCTCAAATCGAGAGTTATTCATTTCCACTCTTTTCATATAAGAGTCCATGTACAGTATTTTTCATATCACAGCTGATCTATGCTGTTCATCATCCATTTTTCTCACTTAGTGCCAAGTCGATATAGTTTAAAACTATCAATTACACATGTCAGTCAGTTATATGCGATTGTCCCAGTAACTTATAGATCTCATGCACACGCTTTCCCAACATCATGGAGCGTTTACATCTCACGCTCATATATGTATACATCAGTATCGAGCGGTCCTATCAGTACACTTGGGATCTCGAAGCCTTTTGCTATTTTCATTAAGCATATGACATCTCAGAGACTCCCATCACATGTAATGCTTACTGGAACTGTATACATACTTTCACACCATTTCACACTCATACTTCAACTATGGCACTAGAGAATCTAAGAGTCTGATAATGGAAGGTGATTCTATTCAGATCTTCAATCTTTAATAACTTCTATATCATCATTTCTCTTTTGGACTCTTTATTGTCCACAATATTCATTTTCACATTTATTCCACCAAGGCTGCATCTCACTTGCCGACTTTATTGTGGATCATCTCTTACAATCATAAATCATGAGACAATCATGTTCTCTTCATATAATATGGTCTTTAAATCTCTTTTCATAATTTAGATTCCACAATTGAATCCTCAATTTATATATTTAATCACCACATCATCTATACACTTCCACCATTTCTATCATGTTACTGTGGTTATATGTATAATCATTTTTCATTTATATATTGGCAGTAAACATATCAATTATCTAACTCCTTTAAGTACTATTATTCTCACTTATCAAATCTGGCTTGTTTTTACATTTAGCCACAGTCATGTGATAACCAACATGAAATTACTTTCAATCTTAATTTCGGGAACTATTTCATATTGGTGTTCCCTTCTCATCATTCTACATACTTTCTTATTTCATTTCTGTATTTTCACTTTCATCATTTCAGTCGATTTTCTCAAGTGGTATGGTATTGTACAGTATAATCTCTTAACATTTTGCATACCATCTTCTCTTCCCACTTATCCATTTACCGACTTTAGTTTCTTTCATTATATCCATTAGTAGAGCAGCTAATCCCATAACTCTTTTATATATTGGCATTAATATCTAGCTAGACTTAGTAATTTCGTATCTTAATCATTATCTCACTATCATAGACAGATTCACTATCATTCTGTCATCTCGAGATCATATATCTCAGAAAGGGATACTGTCTAGCCAAGTCTCTTATTCGCCAATCTTAACACAATTCCATAGTCTTTAAGAGTTTAAGGGTCATACCACAATGCTGCTCATGTTCCATTTATACTTTAGACTCTATCAGTATTTCATCAATTTACTCATGTATGGACGCCTCATTCTTTAGGCTTATATACTTCACAAGGCAACTCATTAACCTTGTTACCTTAATAGAAACTCGTAAAATTCACTCCGAGTTCTAATCATCATCTTATAAACATCAATCTCCAATCTTTTATCTAAGGACGTTTTATACTGAGGCTAGTCTTATAACTTCCTCATGTATTTTAATTAGATCAATAAAGCATCCTTTGCATATAGATGATCACTTATTCTTCACAAGAACTTTATTATATAATCAGAATTTAATATACCATTTTAGTCCATCTATACATCACAGTCATCTGTGCTTCTCTCATTTGCACTTATACAGATACTTCATTAATCTCAAATCACACTATCTGTATTTCCATCAAACACACCTATACAAGTGAATTTCGTTATTCTCACATTTTCCAAAGTGGATTTCTTAAGCTTTCGGATTCTTCTATGTTCTCTGATATAAGCTTAGAATTAGATTTCATATAATCCCTCAAGTCAGTGTTAGCTCGATTTCTCCAATCTATATAACTCTGAAAATTTTATCAGGAATCATCTCCGATACTTTCTTTAATCACACATCTCTTATCATCTTGGACATTTCATCCTCATGTCCTATCATTTTCACTGTGTATCCTCAAGGTAGAGAAAGTTAATATTCAAATCATTTTGAAATATTCTCTATCTTGATTTCATTATTTGTACTATTCACTTTTTCAGTCATTTTCTACAGTCATCTCACTTTTCATAATATCCAACGATCCCGTAATAAACATCCAATTCAATACACTCTTAATTCAGGCCCTTATAATCAATAACCAGGCCAATCATCTTATGACATTCCACTATACACTCATTGGATCGCATTGTGTAAGGCCCCGGCCTGTTCGCCGTCCGCCTTTACACATGTGTACTGTCCTCTTTGGCAAGCCCACTGGCCCCTTCAAGGATCTATCGTGAGGCCCAGTCCGTTCACTAGGTCACTCACCATTCGCGTCCATAATCTACGTGTACGTGGAATCAGTAATAGGGATCGTTATATTCATATCATGGCCTTTATGCCATTTACAACTCCATTACTATCAATGGATTCCAATTCAGCTCGGTTTTATCACTGTTCCGAACATCGCCCGACATAGGGGCAATTTCGTCATTTCAACATTTGTTTCTTTCTCCTCAGTATACCTTTAAATCAAGGATCTTAGTATCTATGTGCTGATAATACCTCTTCTCGTACTAATATCAGCAATTTGAAATCTTATTCGATTTCGACAGAGAAGTCCACTAGAATCCATAATTGGATTATTTTGCTTGTAATGCAACTTTATATCATCAATTTCTCTGTCAGATCAATCAATTTCAACCTCTGTTGGTTTATTTTAACTCCCTGTAAAATTTTGAAGGTAGGGGTATTTTGGTCATTTTTGGTCAAAATTTTTCTTTCTCTTCAAATTACCTTCAATCGGTGATTTTAATGTCTATTTAATGATGATATTTCATTTCCCTCCTTCATATTATCATTTTCAGGTCTCAGTTCGATCCGGAAAGAAAGTACTGGTGGGGCCATCACCGAGTCCTTTCGGTTCCTTACCGAACATGCCTTCATTTAGAATATAAGATCACCAACATTCTGGTAATTTCTGAGCCTATTTTCCTCTTTAACATTCTCAATTTACACTTTCTCACTCCCTTTAAATTATTTTACTCAATTCGTAATCATTTATTTTCTCTATGTATTCAGACTACACAGTACTAACGGGGATGTTTAACGTTTCTCAACATATTTCTTTTCAAAAGTATCAACAGACATCAGGCCAACCTGCTCTGATACCATTAAATCTGTCACATCTCGTGACCACATTTTTTTACGTAAAATACACAACTTATCCGGTTGGGCTGTCTGTGATACTTCACTTTTCATATTCATTTAACTATTAAATATAAAATGCATATTATCAATTACATCCCCTATTTTGATTCTCAAGAAAGTAGTACTGAAAGTAAGTCTAAATACAGAAAATAAATGATCATATCGCATATTATAAATTAAGCTGTCGCAGTGTCTCCGAATGAGCAACTCGAAATCCTCAAAAGTCAGATCTCTTAGTCCTCGAAAATCTTAAATGTTAATATTAAGAGGTGAGCAAACCACGGCTCAGTAAGAGAGTTATATGCAACACTTGATATTCAGCTATCTATATGCTGAAAATAATTTTTTCACTTTCTTTAGATCTTCCTAGAGGCTCTAGGCTCATATGTAGGAAGGATACTACAGTCGGCTAGGGATCCGGATGGAGTAAGGCAGGTATTTTAGAATACCTGGCTTGTCCCGGAACCTAGAAGTAACTGTAGAGAGTAATCGTTTTCTTTTGATATTCAAATCCCAATAAAACATTAAATATTCACGTGATAAAACACTTAAGTAAATAAATAAGAAATTCATGTTCCTTTTACAAATACTCTTTTTCACACTTGTAAAACACCGTAAAATATTTAGTTTAACACGTGATATATCAAAAGCTCAGTAGCTGTAGATAATTTAGTACCAGCAAAAGTTCAGTGAAAAGTACAATCATCAGTACAGTATCTTGGAGACTAGGCAACACCCTAAATATATCATGCTATAATAATATCATCCCAAATAGGGGAAACACATGAGATCTATGGCCATAGTCTATAGGGTCCTCAATGTGCACTGATCAAGTGTCCACTAGGACGCTGATAATAGGATCAGTATCTATCAGCACTAACACGTGAGCATGATATAGGGCATAACAGTCTCAAAACAGTAAACACGTGATATAGACCCCATTTATGAAATCACTTTCACTAAATATAAGTTTAATCAATCCACAAATATTCATAAGGAAAATATTTTCATCTTATGAATAACATTTATAAAAATATTCATACTGGGGTCATCATTCCCAAAAATATTCTAAACATTATAGAACATCATAAATCATATTTTTCATACGGTGAAAACAGTTTATAAAATAATCACTGTAAAACATAAAAGGTCATAACTATCCATTTTCACCGTAAAACATATACGCACGCTTTTCCGTGCTTTCTATAAAAAAACATGATTTTCAAAGTTATCGAGATTCAAATCATCACTCTCGTCCCGTGTTTTTTATGTAAACACATGCGGAGACCTTTTAGTCTCAAAACACTGTTTTTCACCTTTAATTACCTTTATGAAATTTTCTATAAACACTTGTTCTCACCATTGAACCCATAAAGGTTATTTATAAAATCAAGTGAATATTTGAAGAAAGATTAGTAAAATATTCACTTTGGTCCTTTTCATTTTACACCTCGTTTCACGTAAAATATCACATATCGGAATAAATTTAGGTGATTTCCTTTTTCACCCTTTTCAAAAACATGAATATTTTAAAATTAATTATTAATATATTTCAATATTTTAAAATTAATTATTAATATAGTCATGTTTTATAAAAGCTAACCGATTTCTTGATTTTCGTGTTAGAAATCGTTTCTCATGATAAAAATCATATATTATGATTTTCGGTAATTTTTTCAATAATTTTCGGCGGTATAACGGTTGTCGATTGGCTAGCCTCCTGCACAGAAAAATACAGTTTAAATCTCAACCGATAAATCACCACAATTTTTCCAATCAATCATTATCAATAGCATTTATAAAAATTAAATGCATAATTTAAAGCATGTGTGCCAATATCCTTACAGACTGCACATGTCTCCCTTACTTGTCTCGGGTCGGCGATTGCCTCTCAAAGGTCGCGCCCGTGTTCACCTCGTACGATTCCATTGGCTCGGTTATCGAGGAAATTTTTTGGAAATTAAAATTCTAAAAATTAGAATTTTTCCATAATTTATTCAAATTAATTATTCAGAATTAATTTCCAAAATCCTTACCGAGTGCTTGAGATTTTCCGGATTTTCGAATTCTCGGGAATTTTCCAAATTTCCGAAATTTCTTTTCTTTTCTTTTCCTCTTTCTTCTTTTTCTTTCTTCTTTCTTCTTTCTTTTTCTCTTTTCTTTTCTTTTCTTTTTCCTTTTTCTTTTCTTTTTCTTTTTCTTTTTTCCTTTCTTCCCAGTCGGACCGGTCACCTCTCCTCACCGTCGGTTCTTCTCCGGTGGCCGGTTCTCCGGCGGTTCAACGGCTCAGCAGCTGGCCGGTGTGACGGCGAAGTTGCTGGTGGCCTCCGTTCGGTCTGGATCGGCGGCACGACGGAGGATCTACTCGGTTTTTGGCTCGGTTTCTCTCCTCCTCCGTCGGCCTTCCTCCGCCGTTGGTGGCCTTACCAGTGGCTCTTTTCTCCTTCCCCTCACTTCCGTCGAGGTTCGAGTGGTGGTGGCGGTGCCTGAACCGACCGGCACCGCCATTTCTTCTCTTCTCCTTTCCTTCTTGGTTCGCCGGTTCTGTTTTCGTTTTTCCTTTCCATTTTCGACCGTCGCCGGTCGCCGTCATCGCCGGTCGCCGTCACCCTTCCTCGTCGACCGGCGACACCCCCTCTCCTCTTCTCTCCTTTATCTCGTCGACGGCGGCGGTGGGTGTCGCCGTCGACCCCTCTATTTGGGAAGGATCGGGTTTCCCGATTCTTCTCTGTTTCTTTTTTTATTTAATTGATTTACATATAATTAATTATATACATATATAATATATTTATATATTATAAATATCATAATATAATAATATATATTTTGTACTTATACTATATATATTCTACATATAATAATATTAATTTTTATATATAGTATTGTTTTATATATATTATATATAAAGATATATATATATATATATATATATATAATATATCAAAATATCTATCTAATATATAGATATATATATGTATAGTTATATACTTTAAAATTAAAATAACCTTTACATATATATATATGTTATACTACAATATATATTGTATTTACAATATATATTTTCAAACGTTAATGTAAATTAGTATTTACATTTCTCATTTATGTATATATCTATATATACATAAGATACTTTACTCGAATACATATTTATTATTTTATTTTGTACAATAGTATATATATCTATATATATATACTTCCGTATATTAATATATACTATATAATATTTCAATACATATGTATTTATATAAAAATATATTTATATAATTTATAATTATATAAATATATTTCTTTCATTTCTCATTTTCTTATTTAATTTGGATTTCCATTTATCCAAATTAAATTTCCTCTTTTCATTATTTCTTAAATTCACATCTATTCTTATTTCCAATTTAATTTTCTTCACTCGGATATTTTCAATTTTCATCACTTCCTCGATTCACGGAATATTCACTAATATTCCTCTCTCATAATTATATTTATTTATTTTGAATATTTATTTTCTCCAATATTTATTTCCAATAAATGAAAAATTTACGGTTATCACACATATATTTTATTTTATTTTATTTTATTAATATTTTTAAAAGATATGTATAATCATCTTAACTCTACTCCTAAAGTCAAAAAATTCTATTGACAATATAGAAGATGTTAATCCATAAACTTTTAAAATGCTGATTCGGAAGATAAACGACAAAAAAAATAGAGAAAAAACTAGAAGTGGCAAATGGGCCGGTTCAAGCAGGTTCGGTTCGGGTTATCTTTGAGTTCAAATTATTTCGGGTTCGGGTTTTTCGGTTTGATTTTTTTCGGTTTCAGGTATTTTCGGGTTCGGTTATTTTCGGATTCGATCTGGTTTCGAGTTTGGTCCAGTTCTAATCGGGTGGGTTTAGCGGGCTTGGTCAAATTATTTTTGAAATTTTATAAGTTATAAATATTTTGATAATTTTGAATATAATAATTAATTTAAATTTTTATATATTTAAATAAAAATATAATAGAATTGCTAAAGTAAAGTTAAAATTTAATAAATATTCATATAAATATAAATGTTTACATTTTAATGTTTTTATTACTTGATAATGATTATTTAGTTTTTTTTATTTCCTATGATATTCACATTTCTTACGATATTAACATTTATCTGTCACTATTAAAATCAAATCAGTGTGTGATTAATAGGTGATGATATAAAAACATTTAAATTTGTTAGAAGAGAAATTTATTTTTAATTAAATAAAAATTAATAAAATAAAAAATAATAATTTAAAGAGAAAATTATTGGTGACATATTTGGATGTGTCACAAAAGTTATCATATCTCAAAATATTAATTATGTATATTTAATACATTTAATATATAATTTTTGTTTATAATACTATTATTGTAAAATGTAAAACAATTTATTTTACCTTTTCAATGATGAAAGAGAGATAAGAAAAACAATAGTATCATTTGTTTGATTATAATTTTGTATACTTGTTTTTTATTATTTACACTACTAAAAGTAAGCTTTTAGCAATCATAAATTGCAAAAACTTACAATATTGTTACAAATTCTCATTACATTTGCAACTTTTTTTCATAGTTAATTATTGGATTTTTTTAACTTTATGCAATTATATTCTTTGTTGTTGTGTATTCCTAACAATTTAGCAACAAAAAAAACGTTACAATATTTTATTATTTTTTGTAACGACTTTTTATTGCCGTTGTCTAATTAAAATTTTAAATATTATATATAATGATACTTTTTATTATTACAAAATCCTATCAAATTGAAAAAAAATAAAAAAAATATAATGGCGTTATCTTATTGTGTCTGCAACAACTTTTTATTGTTGTTGCTTAATTAACTTTTTAAATATTTTATACAATAAAAAGAAAATTTGTTATAATATCTATATTATATTTATATCAGATTTACAATGAATTTTCATAGTCATTGTCAAATTAAAATTTTCTTAATATTGTGTATATAAAAGGATCAAAATAATTGTTACAAAATATCATTGGCAATATTCATTATAATAAAATATAAATTTAAAAATAAAATTTGAAAATATAAAATAAAAATAATCATAAATGCAATTTTCTCTTAAATTATATTATATTCACGTGAAAATTTAATTTTTATCAATGTTATATCTTGTAAAATCGATTTTTTTATCTATATTATTTGAAAACTTAATATTTTTATTATTTTCAAAATCTCATCATTTGAAATTTATTGTACTTTTTCTTTATATATTTGTTACTTACATATTATTATGTTTAACGTATAAACATATTATTTAATATAGGCTTGTTCATTCTTGTTTTATATAATTATTTCAATTTAAAAAAAAACACAAAGTTATAGTTTGCTTGGATCAAAACTCCTAGTTATTATTCAATTAAAACTCATATTGATTCTAGGATTAACTAATTCCTATAAAAATAAGCATATGATCAATCATATATAGGAATACAATTAGAGAAATAGAAATCTAGAGTAAAAAAATTAAGAATATTGAAACAATTTAATAATAAAAATTATAACATGTTAACGTTATTAAAAATGAATGAAAGAACGTTTAAATGTTATAATAATTAAATTGTTTTAACCTTTTTTATACTTAATACTAGCTATCTATTTGTGTTTCAAAAGTTTAACACTGCAATTCTATTTTCTATTTTTTAAAATACTAGTTGTTTATATATTCAATTGGCCAATTATTATTTGATAGATATTAAATTCTCTTACAAATTAAATTATTTATAAATTACTTTTTTAACAAAATTATTCATAAATTAATTGCATATGAAAAATTATCCAAATTTTCATTTAAAAAAACAATTTTAGTTAATTTAATTAATTTCTCTCTCAAATTTTCATATTTTTATTTCTCTCTATTTAATTGATTTTTCTCTCAAATTTTCATTTAAAAAGAAAACCATTTTAGTTAACTTAATTGATTTTTCTATCAAATTTTCATATTTTCATTTCCCTCTATTTAATTGATTTCCCTCTTAAATTTTCATTTTAAAAAAAAAACTATTTTAGTTAATTTAATTGATTTCACTCTATTTAATTGATTTTTCTCTCAAATTTTCATATTTTCATTTTCTTCTATTTAATTGATTTTCCTCTCAAATTTTCATTTAAAAAGAAAACTATTTTAATTAACTTAATTGATTTCCCTCTCAAATTTTAATATTTTAATTTTCCTCTATTTAATTGATTTCACTATCAAATTTTCATTTAAAAAAACTATTTTAGTTAATTTAATTGATTTCCCTCTATTTAATTGATTTCTCTATCAAATTTTCATATAAAAAGAAAACCATTTTAGTTAACTTAATTGATTTCCTTCTCAAATTTTCATTTAAAAAAATCATTTTAGTTAATTTAAAGGCGAAAATGCAACTAATATTAAAGACCCAATGTCCTCTTTCTTCATTATCCTCCATTTTTTCTCCTTCTCCACTATTCCAATTCCCTTACTTTAATTCAATTTTATAGTTTTTGTTCCCCATCTAAGCAGCCATTTCCTTTCCTTATCACACATCAAATCCAGCCACATTTGTTGTAGTGAATTAATTAATATAATGCTAATTATTTAAATCTAATTAATCATAATATTAATAAAGTATAAAATTTTTTTTATTAAAATTACCGCTTACACAATAATACTATTATAGTATATTATTAAATTACACTTTAATTTACAATTAGAAATATTATTTTTATTTACACTTTAATTTTATATTTAATAGATAATAAATTAATTGTTTTTAATAAATAATTAATTCTATCGTAATAATACTTATACATTAAGAGATTACATAATTTATTCTTAAAAGATTGTTATAATAAAATATAATATATAAATCATTGTTATAAGATACCAAATTAGAATATTGTTAATATAACAAATAATTAATTCTAATAGCTTGATTTATTCCAGTATTTTATTAAAAATACCGATTACACAATAATACTACTATAATATTTTTCTAAATTACACTTTACTATTAGAAATAATTATTTTAATCCAAAATTTAATTTATAATTAAAAAAGTGTATCAATTATTTATTTATTTCAAAATAATAATCATATAATTGTAATTCGAGTTTTTTCGAGTTATAAATTCGGGATTTTATGGGTTTCGGATTGTATCGAGTTCAGATTGTGTGAGTTCGAATTTTTTCAGGTTTGGGCTTTTTTTCGGTTTGGATTTTTTTGGATTAGGGCTTTTTCGATTTTTGGTTTTTTCGATTTCGAGCTTTTGTTTTTTTTTATCAATTCGGGTTGGTTTGTGTTCAATCTCGGATAAATTCGGATAAATTTTTGAGCTCAGGCCAACTTTTGTCACATTTAGAAAAAACTTACGTGCTCGATGCTGTGCTATGATGCATTACCACATTTGCACGCAAAACCTGTAAAGTTGAAAGAATGGATTAGTAAATGATTTTAATTACTCATATGTAGTTGAAAAAAATGAAAATGAATTTTTTTTAGTATTTGGATATAGTTTAAATTTTAAAATTATCATTGTTGAAAAAATTTTATTATTTATCATTCTCAGTCCGAATAATATTAATTTTAAACAGTAAAACTAACAAAGATATCTATAATTATAAAAAAAAGATAATAATTAGAAAATCGTAAAGTCTTTTCATATTTATCCGTTTTGAAGCTTTTATTTCCCTTTACAGTATGAAAAACCTTGTTTCATTGCGGAGGAGGGAAGCGAATGAGCGACGACGATAGGGAAGTCGAAGAGGATGAAAACAAGATGGCTGTAGCCGTACGGCTAAATAGAAATTTCAGGAGAATTGCTTACGCACGCTCGTGAATCGTCCAGTAGCTGTGGAGTTTCCCACATCATTGAATAATGAGTTTTTGGTTTTATATTCAACATGAACCTTTCACTTTTTGTGCTAGTATCAGTTATCGTTTCCAATTGTATTTTCGTTACGTTCAGGCGCATTTCTATATCGATTTTAATCTAATAAATTATTTCAATGATTTAAAAAAAATCTATTTTCAATTCATTTTATCTAAATTTAAATAATTATATTTTAATTGAAATATAAAACAATTTAAAATAAAATTTAAAATATATATTATTGGAAAAATTTGTTGTGGACTGCTATAAATATATGATTTTATAATTTAATAAAACTAGCTAATAATTTAATTCTGGTATATGAAATATGCAAGTAAGTCGAATTTAATTAATTACGATTATACATAATATGAACTTTGCACATCTTATTAGATCAATGTAACATAATGATTATGTAGACCTTAAACTTTATAAGCTTTTGATGGGAGGTCATTGGGGTTTTAGTAAAAGATGCCTTGGGTCACCATGGCACCCCATCTTCTATGGATTGGAAAGCAATAAGGTTTTAGTAAAAGATAAATGGGTACACATATATAAAATTTTAGTAAAAGATAAATATGTACACATATATAAAATTAAGTCTCTTCTCCACTTCTCACGTTAGAATTATCTACCCATTGAGAGTCATAGGAGAAGAAGAAGAGAAAAACTAGTGATGTAAACGAGGCGGGTACTCGCGAAATTTGAGGTACTTGAATCCGATTAATGCCCGATTATTTGATTTTTACTACCCGAATCCTACCCATTTAATATAAGAACTACCCGAATTCGCTAAATACCCGTTTATTAAGTCAAAATTTTAATTTTAAATTTAAATTTAAAATTAATTTAATACATTTAAATTAACTCATAAAAATAAATTAATGTTAAAAATTATAATTAAAATATTTAATGAATTAATTTAATTAAGTATTATATTAATAATAAATATTTTATAAATAAAAAATACATAATAATATTTAAAAATTATTATTTGTAATCGTGTTCGGGTAGTAGGGTATCCTAAGATCACTACTCGAACCTAGAGGTGGTTATTGAGCCGGATTGACCCGACTCGGTTCACAATTGGATCGGGTCAATCCAGCCCAATAACCAAACTGGTACAGTACCAGTTTCGAACCGGCCCAGCCCGATATCATATCAGGCTGGGCCGGTTCAACTAATTTTGAACCGGGTCTAGTTACGAATCGGATAGGTTCAACAAAAATTAAAAAAAAAAGTAGCCTGCCACTGCGTATGCAATGGCAGGCTGCATGCATGCAGGCAGTAGCCTGCATAGGTACTGCCTGTGTTCAACTCTGACACTCCCCTCTTTTTTTTTTTTTTCGCAGTGGCAAGCTGCATGCACGCAAGCAGTAGCCTGCAAAGGCTACTGCCTATGTTGATTAAGCCGTTGCCCATTAACTCTGACGCTCCCCCCCTTTTTTTTAATTTATTTTTTAAAATTTTCATTTTTCCTCTATAAAATGCCAATTCATTTCCTTTCATTTTTTTTACATTTTCTTTCATATTTTCTCTCAAATCTAAACACTCATCCACTCTTATTCTCTTAATACTCACTCATACTCTCTCAATAATCACTCAAACTCTATCAAATTCACCTAAATTCTCTTATTCCAAATTTATAATATCATCATTTTATTCTCTAAATTTCTTTTTTTATCATAATAATTTTATTATAATATCATATTCATAATACAACTTTATTTTATTATAACAATAGTTTTATTACATAATTTTATAGTAATTTATTTTTACATTATTGTTACATTAATTAAATAAATTATAATAACTTTATAATAAATTGTTGTTAAATTAAAATATTAACATTATTTATTATAAAAATAAATTTGTTAGATTAAATTATAAAAATATATTAATATATATTTATTTTTATTAAAATAAATTAATATAAATTTTAAAAAATTAAATTAAAAACAGGACTGAACCGGTTTAACAACGAACTGGTCCATGAACTGGGCCGGTTCACAAGTAAAAATAAAGCGAACCGGCCCGGCTCGGACCGGTTCACTATCGGTTCAAACAGGTTCTAAGCTGTTAGTGAGCCGGAACCAGTGAGAATCAGCTCGGACCGAGCCCACTAACAGCTCTACCTGAACCCTTGATGGGTAGTAAAATTACTACCCAAACCAATTATTAACAACCCTAACCCTACTTAATCGGGTAGGGTAATATCGGGTACTCGTTTATAGGGTACTCATTTACATCCCTAAGAAAAACTAGCATGTTAGGATTTTGATAATCCTAACTATTTTCACTTGTGATGATGTCTACTCAAACATATACGATTAATTTAATATTTATAAATATTTGGTGTTTTAATTTTCACATAAGATTGTCAAATAAATTCTTACATTTGATATCCAAATTGGACTTAGTGATATTAGAATCCAAAATATTAATCTTTTAAATCTGTTTTGAATTGAAACATTGTTTTTGGACATAATCTTGTGCTAGATGAATTTCAACCTTAAGAGTGATATTTCCTAGATGAAACCTTAGGGTTTTTGTTGTTCATCAAATAAAGATTAAAAAAATATAAATATTTTTGAGTAATTCACTCTGCAAATCAAAAAATCGAATTTTCAAGTTCAAATACAAAATTTTAACCTATTTGAAATAAAATTAAAATCTAAATATTTTATATTGTTTTGACTTGTTATGATATATGGGTTTTGATAGATCATAATTTGAATTGAGAAATATTTAATTGAATCGAAACTATATATATAAAATGGAAGAAGATTTCTTTTCTTGTTGTTAATTTTTTTGTTGTGCTTGATCAAATGCACGAAAAAGTTGTGGTGTCGCGGACTTCTTGTCTTATTTTATTTTTCTCATAGAGGGATGTTATAATGTTTTAATGGATCGATGCAATATTTTAGCAAAAACATAAATGCGAAATAAAACACTAAAACTTGCATTTTGAACTTGTTATATTAAACCAACATAAAGAAAGCAAGCGTTGAAAACAAGTTGAACATTTTCAATAACAATAGTGCTGTTTTCTGCTGCATCAAGAGTATTAGTTCTTTCTCGTATTTTATCTAATATAAAAATTATTTCAAATCCATATTATAATATCAAAAAATTCTAACATTAAATATAAGCTTTTTTTGATTTTGAAGTAGAATTCTCCTAAAACATTGAGAGATCAAAACATAATACATTTATAAAGATTATTTAGTTAATATAAAATTAAAGATTTTAATATTTATAGATATAGATGTTATCATTTAGACAACTAAAAAAATTTAATTGGTAACAACTTTAGATTTAGATATTATATTTTGTAATATTAATGTGAAAAAAGAAATGATTATGTAGCACGTATTAATTAAAAAAAATAAAAATGTTATATTTAGAAAATTAAAAAAATTTAATGGGTAATCTAAGAATACGTAACATGTGTGTTATATTAATATTACATTTTATATTACATTATCCATACTGATTCTAATATATAGATATAGATGTTTTCTTTTAGAAAATAAAAAAAAGTTGATAAAAGCTATAAATATAGATATTATATTTTGTAACATTAATATAGATAAAGATAAATGATATATGACTTTTATTAATTTTAATTTATATATAGATATAGATGTCTATCTTTTAAAAATTGAAATAGATAATTAATTTAAAGAGATAATTAATTTATTTTGTATTTATTAAATAAGATTAATCTCATATTATAAAATGAATAAAGATATCTATTATTACATTAAAAAAAAAGAGATTTCTATCTTTTGAAACTTGAAAATGGATAATTATTATTTTATTTTAATATATTACACTTTTCGGACATATAGACTATTCACATAGAATATTTTACTTGTACTCAAATACATTGATTTATATATATATATATATATATAAGATTAATTAGGTAATTAATTAATTTTGTTTTTTTTATTTTCTTATCATTTTTAATTTTTCAGATTTTATCTTTATTTAACTAGAAGAATTGATCTAAAAGAAGAGTAAATGTGGACCTTAAGCAATAATTTAAGTCTAACATAAAATTGGAATTTATCTTCAATCAACCTTTGAATTTTGAACTAAATCAGAACCTTTGAAACAAATTTTGGTTTTATAATCCAATAAACTCACTTAACCCAAAAGATTCAAAAAACTTTGACAATTTTTTTTTTTGCTATGAAAAAATTTTGACAAGTTCAATAATTTGGACAAGCCTGAACAAAGTACGGTCTTTACACAATCTTTTCTTTTTTGTTTAATAATTTTTCTTAAATTTATAAAAGAAAAAAACAAATTCATTAACATGTAACTAAGTACATGTTTAATATTTTTCTGAAAAATCAATATAATTTTAATTTAAAATATTTTAAATTAAAATTAAAGAATCAAACAAAAGAAATTAGAAAATGTGAAAAGCAAAATATAAAAATATCCTTAAAACCTTTTAATCTTTAAGGCACAATTTGGTAATTTGAAGAATGTTAAAAAAAAAACCCCAAAGTGCCAAGTGTCTTAAAAATGCATTCTAAATTATATTATTTTTATTTTAAAATATTTGAAAAAATAAAATAAAAATAAAAAATACTCAAAACAAAAATATCATCAAAACCTTTTAATTTTTAAGGGATAATTTGGTAATTTTATTAACATAAAAAAGACAAGTGTCAAGCAAAGAACTTTAATTGGAATATGTTTAGTTCTTTCTCAAAAGTCATTAATCTAAATTATATTATTTTAAATTTAAAATATTCAAAAAATAAAATAAAAAATAGAAAACACCCAAAATAAAGGACAAAAATATCTTCAAAACTTTTTATTTTTATGGAACAATTTAATAATTAGGAGAATATTAGACAAAAAAAAAACCTAAAGTGTCAAGTGTCTTACAAATCATTCTAAATTATATTATTTTAATTTAAAATATATTTAAAAAAATTTTAAAAATAAAAAACAAAGCAGAAGATAAAAATATACTCAATGCTTTTAACTCTTTAGGAAAATTTTGTTAATTTTAGGAAGACAAACAAAAAAAAAGTGTCAATTAAGGAAGCAACATGGATTCAAGCAAACAAGCCTATTTAACCATGTAGGTTTTTTTTAAACATCAATTAAAATTTTTTTTTTGGTTACATCAATTAAAATATTTACCTGCTTCGCTTAGGTTACAACTTTACTAGTAATTAAACATTTGATTCAATAAAAACAATATACAACCAAATTATTTAAAATTATAATGTGCTAAAATTTGTAAAACTTATTTTATGTATCAAATAAACCAAAATTTCCATGCCTTTGATAAGTGGGAATTTTAACGAAAAATCCTATAGCACTAATAACAAACTATTAAAATAAATCATGGATAAAGAAGCTCAAAATCAAATCCACACCGGTAAATTTTATAGAGCTGTATCTCCATGAGTCAAATAAAGAATAGATTTAGATTTAAGAGTCCTAAAATCATTTTTAAGAATAGAAAAACTTTAAACATACTTCGAGCCTACATTTTGTGTAACGGATAACAATAAAAGGATCTACATCAATTGAATCAAAATTTACATGTCCTTGTATAAATGAGAATCACAAAGAAAAATCTTAATAAAACATAACAAACTAAATCTTGATAAAATATAGCAAGCTAATAAATTTTGTTTTTTAAATTTATTTATTATTTTTAATCAAAATAAATATTGAATTATTTAGTTATTTAATATATTTTTATGATTTAATCTAATAAATTATTTTTATAAAAAATAAAGTTAATAGTTATTATAATAAATAAATTTATTATAATTTATTTAATGTAGTAACTATAATAAAGATAAAGTTATTATAATATTATCTAATAAAGTTAGCTTAATTATTCTATAAACTGCTAGTGGAGTTTTTTACTCTACAAGTGGGGTTAGAATCATGATACATTTCCTATTTTATTTATTTTTTATTTTTTTAATATTTTATAGAATATGTGTCACAATCCTAACATCATTTGTGAGTAAAAAAACTCTACCAACCATGTATGTAATAATTATCCATAAATTATAACCAAAAAAATAATTATCCATAAAATTATTATTATAATAAACAATGATATTATAATAAAGATACTATAACTTAATTAATAAAGTTATTTATTTAAAAAATTATAATACTTTTAAAATGTTTTATTCTTTTAGCAAAAAAATGAAAAAAAAAAAATAAAAACAAAAAGCAGAGAGAGGAAGCCTGTGAGGGGTATCATGTCACGGTTTTCAGACCGAGGGCCGAAGCCAGGGCCCACTCACTCATCCGTACTGTCCGCTTTGGGGTATCATATCAGGGCCCCGCACGGATTTCTTTCGCGTCCGCCGCTACTCGAACCCTTGACATCCAAGCGATTCGAGTAACGACTAACCATTGGACCTAGATGAGTGAGTGGGCCCTGGCTTCGGCCCTCGGTCTGAAAACCGTGACATGATACCCCTCACAATAAAACGCACGGATTTCTTTCGCGTCCGCCGCTACTCGAACCCTTGACATCCAAGCGATTCGAGTAACGACTAACCATTGGACCTAGGTCCTGATATGATACCCCAAAGCGGACAGTACGGTTGAGTGAGTGGGCCCTGGCTTCGGCCCTCGGTCTGAAAACCGTGACATGATACCCCTCACAAAGCCTGTGAGAACCGATATTTTTCCTAGCTAAATATGTATTCTTATGTAATTTAGTGATAAGAAGAGATAATGTACTTATGAGATTTCAAGTATGAAATTATAGTAAGTGTTCATAGAAGTCAATTATCCGAGATTAAATGCGAATGATAAAAATGAAAAATATATATACATATGCGTATACATCTTCGGGAATAACTTGACACATACATGAATATCGTATGTGTATATATAATGTACGTTAAATAAATACGAAAGGAGTTGTGCCTATACACATAAGTATAGATATATGTACATGCAAATAGATGTAAATGCATAAGCATATAAATTAAATACATGAATGTATAAAAGAAAATATACAAGTGTACATTATATAGAATACAATTATATAAATGGAAGAAATATATATTTTTGTAATCCTTAATAAAAGCTATATATATATATATAAAGGTTTGAAATATAATAGTTCTATTAAAAGTATATATATTATATTATACTATATTATATTACATATTATATCAAAAAAAAGAAAGAAAGAGTATGCGGGTGGGAAAAATCCCACCCAAAGCCTGAATTTGCTCTGCCGAATCTCAAGTCAAACAGGAACCCTATGCATATTAGAGTAATAAAATAAACAAAAGAAAACCTAAATAGAAACTCAGCCCTTTTCTTCTGTTTTTCTTTCTTCCGTCCCTCTTCACATTTCTAAAGTTTCACTTCATCCCGTCGTGCCTTCCTTCCCTCCTCACGTCGCACCTTGTAGGCTTGAGCAAGAAAGATCACGGGAAGGCTATTGGGAGCTGAACCAAGAGGCTCCACTTGGGATTGGTTCGGACAAAAAGGAGAAGGCTGAACGGAAAGGAGGTTTGACTGATCTTGGTGCTAAAACAGAACACTCAAAGGAGTGGTCTTGGTGGTGTTTAGCTGGGTTGTTTCTAGCCTTGAGCAAGAGACTGATAAGAGGGCTGAAACGTGGGCATTGTAAGGCTGGAAAACAAGGATTTTCGTGGCTGGCCTGGGTGCAGAATTGGAACGCCAAGAAGGGGCAGAAACGGGCAGCATTGGTGGTGGTTACAGCCCACACTCAAGCGGCTGTTCACGTGGTGTGCTGGAGGTTGCCGTGGTTGGCATTTCCACACCAACTGCCGAAGAAACCAAGGTAAAAGAGTAGAAAAGAAATAAAAGGAAAAGAAAAGAAATAGAAGGAAAAGGAAGAGAAATAAAAGAAAAGGAAAAGAAATTCAAGAAAAGATGTATATATAAAAAAATGTTTTTATATATGAAAATGAGGAAAATAAATTTAAGAATATCTTTATGCTAGTGTTAATATATATATATATATATAGATATATACATATATATATATATATATATTGCTTGCTTGGAAACAAGAAATTAGATAAATATATGTAAGCATGGTAAATATATAAATATATATACATATATTAGATTTTTAGAAAGTATATGGTATTAGTGTTATGTATATATATACTACTTTATGACAATACAAGAAACAAGGAGAGAAAGGAAATAGAAGAAAAGAAAAGAAATCAAAGAAAGGAATAGATAGATGTATATATATGTATATACATACATATATATATATATATATATATATATGGAACTAGATATATGTATATATATATAGAGAGAGAGATTATGTTGGAATTTAAATTTTCATAAACGTAAAGAAGGCTTGAGCTAGACTTTATTAAGTCGAAATTTTCTTGTGAATGTGTAGTGCGCCAAGAGGACGACGGAAACAGTCTAGCCGGACACGGAACACGCTCGAACTAACCTCGCCTTAGGTAAGACGTTTATATAAGGTAGAAGTAGGATTATCCTGTATAGGATTGAATCTTACTATAGAATGAATTGAATACCTAGAGATTGAATATAACGAAATGAAATGTAGGTATGATAATCGACTTGATAAAGTACCAAGGTGAGAGACATTGATCAGAAGTGAATCGATATGGTATAGGTTCATAGATATTATGAGATGAAATGATAAACATTCATGCGATTCATGAGCATGTCATTTTATGATCTTATTTCACTTCCTTGAATTTTATTGCTATCAAGCATGACTTATTACTATACATGAAAAAACTGAAATAATTTATTCTTATCATGTTTACAAGAATATTTTGGATGCTTGAATGGCTTTGAAAAGAATGAAATGATAGTTTTCACATATGTACGTATATACATGTAAATGATCTTTAGAAAAGCATTACGTACATTAAACTAGTTTTATACGAAAGATTGAATTGCTTTATGAGACTATAGGCACCCTAAGAGAATTAAATTCAATAAAGCATAGTGGAAGCCGTCTAATTGGAGATTACTCATTAGGCATAAAAGCTTGTCCGACAATAGTCGTGGACAGGTCTCAGTCTTGCCTGATCAGTGAGACTGAGAGATATGAGGTCTATGGCCATAGATAGCGCCCTAGTGGTTTCTAGGGGACGATGATATGATTCTTCACTGCTAGCTACAGTGAACTAAGTCTTTATTGATAGAGAGATAGGGATTTAGCCTAGTCTCAAATGATATGAAATGAAGTTTAGAGTATGCCTTTAAAATGAAAATGAACTCTAAACTCGACATTGATTTACAGTATATGAAATGCATTTTGATGCTATATGTGATATGAAATATACTTTCAAAGTATATATGATATGAAATGTGCTTCAAAGAAATATATGCGATATGAAATGTATTTCAAAAAGTATATGTGATATGAAATGTATTTCAAAAATGTACATGTGATATGACATATGTTTCAAAAGCATACTTGACATGAAATGAAAAAGCTTGCATATTTCAAGCACATCTTAAAAGAATACATGAAATGTATTGATATTGTACATGTCTTGAACTTGTTTAAAAGAATATGTATTACATGTTTTATGATTGTAACTACTTCATTTATAATTACATGTTCAAGATCACATGATGACTTCGAGACTTAGACATCTCATGATATGTTGAAGCATAATAGGATTGAGTTGGAAAATACATGTAAATGCTGCATGATGAATAAGAAAACGATCAATAATGAATTCTCCTCACATGACATCATGCATGGCATATAGAATAGTATAATTCTAACTCTGCACTTATATAAATGACTTACTGAGCCTTGCTCATTAAACGCTATTTAAATTTTTCAGATTGAGCACGGAGTTGGGGGAGTATTTCGGAGCTTTCCGAATAGTCCCAGGCCTGAAATATAGTCCCAACTCTCCAAGAAGATTTTTTTTGTAAACATTGGGTATACATACTCTTCTTTTATCTCCATTATCAATTCAGGCTGTTTTTGATTCAGTACTTAGATGGGATGTAATATAATATAGAGAATAGCATCTAGACTAGCAATGATGAAGTATGAAATGTTGATTTTGCATGAGTATGGATTGTAGATTAAATAGCATGAACAAGTGACCAAGTAGGAAAAATGTGAACCATAAGATGAAATGCTATGATATGGAAATGAACTTGGTCATAGGAATGCTAGAATGTAATTAACTGTCATTCTGGGAAGCATGAGCTGGATTATTACTTGTGATTTTTATGCAGGAAAATAACCTGGGTAAAGTCATAAAAATAGGCGAGGGAGTTAACGTCCCGAAACAAAAATTCACTACATTGCACTTAGACAAAGCAAATATAGGAAATCCAAAAAATTAGCCCTAAATTCTACGCATCTGTACAAGTAAGAGGCACCGTCGCGGCCTTCGAGTCGTGACAGATTTATTGGTATCAGAGCCGAGATTGTCTAGTGCATGTTAGTGTCGAAGAGTTAGAATAATTTACATCCCATAGTACTGATGTTGCCTGATTGTATAGTGCTCAATAAGTGCAGAAAACTGTTCTAAATGCATTGTTGTAATATTGAATACAGAAAAAGATATGAGGAGAGGACGGGGACGTGGACGAACCTCACGTGCGAGGCAAGCTCAATCACCTCCACCGTCACCACCTCCAAGTCCGAACACTCGGTTCGCACGCTTGGAGCAAACCGTGTCCGGGTTAGTGGCCTTGGTAGAGCGACAAAATGCCAGGAGTCGAGATCAACAACAGACTCCACTTGTGCAAGAACCGGCACAGCCTGCTCCACCACCCCCACCACTTAGTCAGCAGTCACCGACTCCTCAATCACAGACTGCACCGCCACCGCCTCCACCTACACAGATAGTAGCGCCCACATCATCAGCTACTAATGTAAGGCAAAATGTGGAGCAGTTTAAGCAATTTCAGAAGATGAACCCTCCAGTGTTTAAGGGGGCAATGGACACTGAAGCAGCCGAGACATGGTTGATGAAAATAGAGAAAGCCTTTGAGATTATGGGATGCAGCTCAGAGGATAGGGTGAACTTAGCTGCTTATATGTTTGAGGGTGAGGTCGAGCACTAGTGGAGAGCGGCCAAGATTGTGTTACAGAGCAGGAATCCTACCATTACATGGGAGGCATTTTTCGAGGCCTTTAACGGTCATTACTTTCCCGAGAGCGCCCGTGAGAAGAAACAAGAAGAGTTTCTCAGCTTGGTCCAGGGTTCCATGACAGTGGACCGGTATGTGGCGCGGTTCACTACCTTGTCTCGCTATGAGCCGCATATAGTGAATGATGAGGCGAGAAAGGCCAAGAAGTTCATTAATGGGTTGAGGCCAGTAATTCGAGGGAGACTCTCAGCTCTTCGTATCGTGTCCTATGCCGATGCTATCCAGAGGGCTCAGTTTGTGGAGCAAGACTTGGAAAAGACACAGAGCCAGTATGATAGCAGAAATAAGAGAAAGGGTAAGAGGATCGATACTAGGAGGCCCGAGCAGAATAGGGCCCAGCATAAGAGGCCGAAGTATGGAGCGCCTCACACTTAGGCTTCTAAGCCTAAGACAGCTCAGATATGTCCGAGGTGTAGTAGAGATCATGGCACCAAGCCATGTTATATGGACATAGGAGCTTGCTTTAAGTGTGGCAAGATTGGACATCGCTTTAGAGACTGTCCCACACTCAAGGCTCCTGAGAGGCGACCTGAGACAAGGAGCACAGATAAGCAAAAGCCCACGGATAAGGGCAAGAAACTGGTGGCACAGGGCCTAGTATTTGCCTTGGACCAAGAGACTACTAATGCCTCCGGATCCGTCATCAAGGGTAAGCTCTTAATTAATGATTCAGAAGCTTTTGTACTTATTGATTCTGGCTCCACGCATTCATTCATATCACCTGCATATGCTAGAAAGCTAGAGTTAGAGCTTGAACCCTTAGGCCAATTATTACAAGTTAGTACACCATTGAAAGAATCTCAAATGACAGACTTAATATGTAAAGGATGTAAAGTGAAGGTGGGAGATAAACATTTAGTAGCAGACTTGATACTATTGAACATGTATGATTTTGATGTAATACTAGGCATGGATTGGTTAGCTAACCATCATGCTAGTTTAGACTGCTATGAGAAAGTAGTGATCTTCTCCCTACCTGAAAAGTTTGTACTAAACTTTGATAAGATGAAATGAAAAACTTTTTCTTTTAATATTGTACTAACATGAAATGAATCTTTGTTGTGAAGGCTATCTCGCTTTTGTTGAGGATGCCAATAAGAGCCATCCGGAACTCTCGGACATCTCCGTGGTTAAAGACTTCCCTGATGTATTTCCGGATGAGCTACCGGGGCTACCTCCGGAAAGAGAGACGGAGTTCGCTATAGAGCTACTCCCAGGCACTCAACCAATATCGAAGCCTCCGTATCGAATGGCCTTGGTCGAGTTAGAAGAATTGAAGAAACAGTTGCAAGAGCTGTTGGATAAGGGGTTTGTAAGACCAAGTGTGTCACCTTGGGGGGCTCCGGTATTGTTTGTTAAGAAGAAGGATGGCAGCTGAAGACTGTGTATCGATTATAGGCAATTAAATCAAGTGACGATTAAGAACAAGTATCCACTACCTAGAATTGATGATTTATTGGACCAGTTGAAGGGTGCTCACATATTTTCCAAGATTGATTTGAGATCTGGGTATCATCAGTTGAGGATTAGAGGTGAGGATGTACAGAAAACAGCCTTTAGGACGAGATGTGACCACTACGAGTTTTTGGTCATGCCATTCGGATTGACCAATGCCCCTGCAGCCTTCATGGGCTTGATGAATGAAGTGTTTAAGCCCCACTTGGATAAGTTTGTTATAGTATTTATCGATGATATTTTAGTGTATTCCCGATCTCGGGAGGAGCATGAGCACCATCTTCGCATTGTTCTTCAGACCCTCCGTGAGAAAGAACTTTATGCGAAGCTCAGTAAATGTGAATTTTGGCTGGAGCAGATTAGTTTTCTGGGGCATGTGGTATCGAATGATGGAGTGGCAGTAGATCCAACGAAGATAGAGGCTGTGATTAATTGGGAGAAGCCTAAAACAGTGACTAAGATTCGTAGTTTTCTGGGGCTAGCGGGATATTATCGAAGATTTGTTGAAGGTTTTTCTAAGCTAGCTGGACCTTTGACTCGTCTCACACGCAAGGATGTCAAGTTTGAGTGGAATGATGCGTGTGAGCACAGTTTCTTGGAGTTGAAACACCGATTGACTACAGCACCAGTCCTTACCATTCCTAGTGGTTCCGGGGGATTTGCTGTATATAGTGACGCTTCACACCAAGGTCTAGGGTGCGTATTGATGCAAAATGGAAAAGTGGTGGCTTATGGTTCTAGACAGCTAAAGGACCATGAGAGGAATTACCCCACCCATGACCTAGAGCTAGCGGCAGTGGTGTTTGCACTAAAGATATGGTGTCATTATTTGTATGGAGAAAAGTTTCAGATATACACCGATCACAAGAGTCTAAAGTACCTCTTTTCACAAAAAGAATTGAACATGAGACAGAGAAGGTGGATGGAGCTCTTTAAGGATTATGATTGTGAGATTCTCTACCATCCAGGCAAGGCTAATAAGGTGGCTGATGCATTGAGTCGGAAGAGTATGGGCATGGTCAGCTACATGATGGTTAGAGAGTGGGAGTTGATAGAGCAATTTTCAGAGATGAATTTGAATCTAGAGCTTACAGGTGAATGTTTTATGGCTAGTTTGAGGATAGAGCCTAGTATCATGAAACAAATTAGGCAGGCTCAGAGTGAGGACCCGAAATTGATTGAGGTTATCAATTTGATACCAAAGGGTCAGAAATCAGAGTATGAGATTAGTAGCGATGGTTTATTGAGGTTCAATGGGAGAATATGTGTTCCAAACAATGAAACCCTAAAGAGACAGATTATGGGAGAGGCACATAGTTCTAAATACACGATGCATCCGGGTAATACGAAGATGTATCAGAACTTGTGCAAAGTGTACCGGTGGTCGGGTATGAAGAAAGACATAGCAACTTTTGTGTCTAAGTGCCTAGTGTGCCAACAAGTTAAAGTGGAGTATCAGAAGCCAGCGGGGTTACTCACTCCTTTGTCTGTGCCAACATGGAATTGGGAGCACGTGACCATGGACTTTATCCTGGAACTTCCTAGGACCCGAAGAAACCATGATGCCATTTGGGTGACTGTCGACAGATTGACTAAGACGGCACACTTTTTGGCTATGAAAGTTACAGATTCACTCAGTGCCCTTGCAGATTTGTATGTTAGGGAGATTGTGAGATTACATGGAGTCCCTGTGAGCATAGTGTCAGATAGAGATTCTCGGTTTACTTCTCGTTTCTAGGAACATTTCCAGGATGCTTTGGGAACTAAATTGAGTTTCAGCACTGCTTTCCATCCTCAAACTGATGGGCAATCAGAGAGAACAATTCAAACCCTTGAGGATATGTTGAGAGCGTGTGTTATGGATTTTCAGGGTTCATGGGATGATCACTTGGCACTGGCTGAATTTGCATATAACAATAGCTTTCACTCCAGCATTGGGATGGCACCTTATGAGGCGTTGTATGGGCGTAGGTGTAGATCCCCGATAGGCTGGGAAGAAGTGGGTGAAAGGAAGATATTTTCTCCCGAACTTGTAGAAAGGGCTTCAGAAAGTGTTAGACTGATATGTGATCGATTGAAGACGGCACAGAGCAGACAAAAGAGTTATGCCGATAATCGTAGGAGACACTTGGAGTTTCAAGTGGGAGATAAGGTGTTTTTGAAAATCTCTCCATCTAAAGGCATAATGAGGTTTGGTAAAAGAGGGAAGTTGAGTCCTCGGTACATTGGTCCGTTTGAGATACTAGACAGAGTGGGTGATGTGGCATATCGATTAACGCTACCACCAGAGCTGTCGAGTGTGCACAACGTCTTCCACGTATCTATGCTCAGGAAATATCATCTGGATCCTTTCCATGTGATTGACTATGAACCTTTGGAGATTAGAGAGGACTTAAGTTATGTTGAGAGACCGCTTCGGATTTTGGATAGGAAGGATAAAGTACTACGGTCCAAGACAATTCCCTTGGTAAAGGTGCTTTGGCAACATCACTCCTCAGAAGAAGCTACATTGGAGTTGGAGAGTCTCATGAAAGAGAAGTACCCCCACTTATGTCAGGATAACTTGTAGCAATTTGGAGGACCAAATCTTTAAGGTGGGGAGGATGTGAGAACCGATATTTTTCCTAGCTAAATATGTATTCTTATGTAATTTAGTGATAAGAAGAGATAAGTACTTATGAGATTTCAAGTATGAAATTATAGTAAGTGTTCATAGAAGTCAATTATCCGAGATTAAATGCGAATGATAAAAATGAAAAATATATATACATATGCGTATACATCTTCGGGAATAACTTGACACATACATGAATATCGTATGTGTATATATAATGTATGTTAAATAAATACGAAAGGAGTTGTGCCTATACACATAAGTATAGATATATGTACATGCAAATAGATGTAAATACATAAGCATATAAATTAAATACATGAATGTATAAAAGAAAATATACAAGTGTACATTATATAGAATACAATTATATAAATGGAAGAAATATATATTTTTGTAATCCTTAATAAAAGCTATATATATATATATATATAAAGGTTTGAAATATAATAGTTCTATTAAAAGTATATATATTATATTATACTATATTATATTACATATTATATCAAAAAAAAGAAAGAAAGAGTATGCGGGTGGGAAAAATCCCACCCAAAGCCTGAATTTGCTATGCCATTCGGCAGAGCCCTCAAGTCAAACAGGAACCCTATGCATATTAGAGTAATAAAATAAACAAAAGAAAACCTAAATAGAAACTCAGCCCTTTTCTTCTGTTTTTCTTTCTTCCGTCCCTCTTCACATTTCTAAAGTTTCACTTCATCCCGTCGTGCCTTCCTTCCCTCCTCACGTCGCACCTTGTAGGCTTGAGCAAGAAAGATCACGGGAAGGCTACTGGGAGCTGAACCGAGAGGCTCCACTTGGGACTGGTTCGGACAAAAAGGAGAAGGCTGAACGGAAAGGAGGTTTGACTGATCTTGGTGCTAAAACAGAACACTCAAAGGAGTGGTCTTGGTGGTGTTTAGCTGGGGTGTTTCTAGCCTTGAGCAAGAGACTGATAAGAGGGCTGAAACGTGGGCATTGTAAGGCTGGAAAACAAGGATTTTCGTGGCTGGCCTGGGTGCAGAATTGGAACGCCAAGAAGGGGCAGAAACGGGCAGCATTGGTGGTGGTTACAGCCCACACTCAAGCGGCTGTTCACGTGGTGTGCTGGAGGTTGCCGTAGTTGGCATTTCCACACCAACTGCCGAAGAAACCAAGGTAAAAGAATAGAAAAGAAATAAAAGGTAAAGAAAAGAAATAGAAGGAAAAGGAAGAGAAATAAAAGAAAAGGAAAAGAAATTCAAGAAAAGATGTATATATAAAAAAATGTTTTTATATATGAAAATGAGGAAAATAGATTTAAGAATATCTTTATGCTAGTGTTAAAATATATATATATATATATATATATATATATATATATATATACACACATATATATTGCTTGCTTGGAAACAAGAAATTAGATAAATATATGTAAGCATGGTAAATATATAAATATATATACATATATTAGATTTTTAGAAAGTATATGGTATTAGTGTTATGTATATATATACTACTTTATGACAATACAAGAAACAAGGAGAGAAAGGAAATAGAAGAAAAGAAAAGAAATCAAAGAAAGGAATAGATAGATGTATATATATGTATATACATATATATATGGAACTAGATATATGTATATATATATATATATATATAGAGAGAGAGAGAGAGAGAGAGAGAGAGAGAGAGAGAGAGAGAGAGAGATTATGTTGGAATTTAAATTTTCATAAACGTAAAGAAGGCTTGAGCTAGACTTTATTAAGTCGAAATTTTCTTGTGAATGTGTAGTGCGCCAAGAGGACGACGGAAACGGTCTAGCCGGACACGGAACACGCTCGAACTAACCTCGCCTTAGGTAAGACGTTTATATAAGGTAGAAGTAGGATTATCCTGTATAGGATTGAATCTTACTATAGAATGAATTGAATACCTAGAGATTGAATATAACGAAATGAAATGTAGGTATGATATTCGACTTGATAAAGTACCAAGGTGAGAGACATTGATCGGAAGTGAATCGATATGGTATAGGTTCATAGATATTATGAGATGAAATGATAAACATTCATGCGGTTCATGAGCATGTCATTTTATGGTCTTATTTCACTTCCTTGAATTTTATTGCCATCAAGCATGACTTATTACTATACATGAAAAAACTGAAATGATTTATTCTTATCATGTTTACAAGAATATTTTGGATGCTTGAATGGCTTTGAAAAGAATGAAATGATAGTTTTCACATATGTACGTATATACATGTAAATGATCTTTAGAAAAGTATTACATACATTAAACTATTTTTATACGAAAGATTGAATTGCTTTATGAGACTATAGGCACCCTAAGAGAATTAAATTCAATAAAGCATAGTGGAAGCCGCCTAATTGGAGATTACTCATTAGGCATAAAAGCTTGTCCGACAATAGTCGTGGACAGGTCTCAGTCTTACCTGATCAGTGAGACTGAGAGATATGAGGTCTATGGCCATAGATAGCGCCCTAGTGGTTTCCAGGGGACGATGATATGATTCTTCACTGCTAGCTACAGTGAACTAAGTCTTTATTGATAGAGAGATAGAGATTTAGCCTAGTCTCAAATGATATGAAATGAAGTTTAGAGTATGCCTTTAAAATGAAAATGAACTCTAAACTCGACATTGATTTACAGTGTATGAAATGCATTTTGATGCTATATGTTATATGAAATATACTTTCAAAGTATATATGATATGAAATGTGCTTCAAAGAAATATATGCGATATGAAATGTATTTCAAAAAGTATATGTGATATGAAATGTATTTAAAAAATGTACATGTGATATGACATATGTTTCAAAAAGCATACTTGACATGAAATGAAAAAGCTTGCATATTTCAAGCACATCTTAAAAGAATACATGAAATGTATTGATATTGTACATGTCTTGAACTTGTTTAAAAGAAGGAATAATAGCCAAATAAGCCCTCGACTTTGAGTCGAAAATGGAATTAAGCCCTCAACGTTTTATTTCATGAAAATCAGTCCATAAACTTTTATTTCAGTGGAAATAAACCCTCAACCTTTTAAAATTATGCAATCAAGTCTAAATCTGTTAAATGACACTAACTGCCGTTAGTGAAAGCTGACGTGGATAGCTTACTTGGCTGCCACGTGACATGCCACGTGTGCAATACTAACGGCAGTTAGTGTCAATTAACAGATTTGGACTTAATTGCATAATTTTAGAAGGTTGAGGGTTTATTTCCACTGAAATAAAAGTTTATGGACTGATTTTCACGAAATAAAACGTTGAGGGCTTAATTCCATTTTGGGCTCAAGGTCGAGGGCTTATTTGGCTATTTTGCCTTTAAAAGAATATGTATTACATGTTTTATGATTGTAACTACTTCATTATAATTACATGTTCAAGATCACATGATGACTTCGAGACTTAGACATCTCATGATATGTTGAAGCATAATAGGATTGAGTTGGAAAATACATGTAAATGCTGCATGATGAATAAGAAAACGATCAATAATGAATTCTCCTCACATGACATCATGCATGGCATATAGAACAGTATAATTCTAACTCTGCACTTATATAAATGACTTACTGAGCCTTGCTCATTAAACGCTATTTAAATTTTTCAGATTGAGCACGGAGTTGAAGGAGTATTTCGGAGCTTTCCGAATAGTCCCAGGCCTGAAATATAGTCCCAACTCTCCAAGGAGATTTTTTTTGTAAACATTGGGTATACATACTCTTCTTTTATCTCCATTATCAATTCAGGCTGTTTTTGATTCAGTACTTAGATGGGATGTAATATAATATAGAGAATAGCATTTAGACTAGCAATGATGAAGTATGAAATGTTGATTTTGCATGAGTATGGATTGTAGATTAAATAGCATGAACAAGTGACCAAGTAGGAAAAATGTGAACCATAAGATGAAATGCTATGATATGGAAATGAACTTGGTCATAGGAATGCTAGAATGTAATTAACTGTCATTCTAGGAAGCATGAGCTGGATTATTACTTGTGATTTTTATGCAGGAAAATAACCTGGGTAAAGTCATAAAAATAGGCGAGGGAGTTAACGTCCCGAAACAAAAATTCACTACATTGCACTTAGACAAAGCAAATATAGGAAATCCAAAAAATTAGCCCTAAATTCTACGCATCCGTACAAGTAAGAGGCACCGTCGCGGCCTTCGAGTCGTGACAGATTTATGGGTCCAATGGTTAGTCGTTACTCGACACTTACAAGTGGTAAGGGTTCGAGTAACGGCGGACGCGAAAGAAATCCGTGAGGACCTAAGTGCCACGTCAGCTGAAACTGACGGGGGCCACCTCTAGAATCCAAAGCGGACAATACAGATGAGTGAGGTATGGGCCACTAGGATACGGGCCTCACAATAAAACACGCTTTTTTTTGTGACGACCAGTATCTTGTGGGGCCGGTCGCACTCAACCGTATTGTCCGCTTTGGATTCTAGAGGTGGCCCCCGTCAGTTCAGCTGATGTGGCACTTAGGTCCTCACGGATTTCTTTCGCGTCCGCCGCTACTCGAACCTTTGACATCCAAGCGATTCGAGTAACGACTAACGATTCAGTTGGTCCTGAGCTATATAGAGGTGGTTATTGGGCCGGGTTGGCCCGACCCAGTTTGCAACTGGATCGGGTCTATCCGGCCCAATAATCGAACCGGTACAGTATTGGTTCCGAACCGTGATATCGGACTGGGTCGGTTTAACTAATTTTGAATTGGGGCCGGCCTGGTTACGAACCAGTCTGGTTCAACAAAATTTTTTTTTAAAACAGCCTGCCACTGTGCATGCAGTAGCCTGCAAAGGCTACTGCCTGTGTTGATATTAGGTCGTTTGCCCATCAACTCTGTAACCTTTCCTTTTTTTTAATTTATTTTTTTAAATTTTTTAAATTATTTTAAATTTTCATTTTTCCTCTATAAATACCAATTCATTTCCTTTCATTTTTTTTACATTTTCTTTCATATTTTCTCTCAAATCTAAACACTCATCCACTCTTATTCTCTTATTCCAAATTTATAATATCATCATTTTATTCTCTAAATTTCGTTTTTTTATCATAATAATTTTATTATAATATCATATTCATAATATAACTTTATTTTATTATAACAATAGCTTTATTACATAAATTTATAGTAATTTATTTTTACATTATTGTTACATTAATTAAATAAATTATAATAACTTTATAATAAATTGTTGTTAAATTAAACTATTAACATTATTTATTATAAAAATAAATTTGTTAGATTAAACGATAAAAATATATCAATATATATTTATTTTTATTAAAATAAATTAATATAAATTTTAAAAAAAATAAAAAATTTAAATTAAAAACAAGACCGAACCGGTTCGCAAGTAAAAATAAAGCAAACCGATCTGGCTCGGACCGATTTAAGCTGTTAGTGAGTCGGAACCGGTGGGAACTGGCTCAGATCGGCCCACTAACAGCTCTAGAGCTATAACTGGCTGAGCTCGGTCCAAAATACTATGAATCAACCCAGTTTGGTCTTAGACCGAGCTGGGCCTATTGCGATTACGGGTTAGGCTGTCGATTCCAAGCTGGGTTGGAGTCAACTCGGCCCGTTAACCACCTCTAAATTGTTAATGAGTGTAATTTGTATATTTGTATAATTTGATTTATTTGCATGATGATCTTATGATGTCTTAACTTAGTTTGCATGTGTAATTAAGATTTAATTAAATAGTGTAGTTTGCTAGACTTATAGGATAGGATTTTAGAAGCTCAATTTTAAAAAAAATAGGACCCTACAAGAAAATGCAGTAAGAATTCTTAGTTTATGAAAAAATAAGTAATAAAAAATATAGTAAAAATAAAGATAATAAACTATAAGAAAAAAATAAAAATGGATGTTGATTATCCAATGATGGAAGTTTTAGGGTGACTGTAAGTAAATAGCACCTAAAAATTTTGTAAGTGAGAAATTCTTTGTAGATTTTTGCCAAACTGATGGATGGTATATAAGGAAATTTCAATAAAAATAATCAATATTCATATAATAAAAATCTAATTAAAAAAAACAAAAAATGATAAGTGGAGATGAATAGGGAATATTCCAATGATTGAAGTTTTAGGTGAGAATTTTTTTGTGGATTTTTGCCAAAGTGATGGATGGTCTACAAAGAAATTTTAATAAAAATAATTGATATTCATCTTCATAATTACAAAAATAAAATAAAGGGATAACAAGGGTAGAAATACAATTTTAAAGACAGATTTAGGATAATTTAAGATTAAATTAGCACTATCTAAGATGGGCATTGTGGGGTGCTAATCTTTCTCAATACATAACTGTATTCTTGAACTTAATATTTCTAAACATAAACCAATCTTGTCCTTTAGTTGAATAAGTGACTAATTACACGTTAGATAGAATAATTGATAACGACTCCTAGAATTTTATGTCTAGTGGCTAGGTTCACAGATCTAAACGATATACCAAATGTTTACAACATTTCTTTCTCTTACTTTATTTAATATTTATTTTATTCTTTGAGTCATTTTAATTATAAAAGTTGAATTTGATTTATGACATTTATATTTGATGAAAATTCAGAAAAAAAACTCAAATATTAAAAAGAAAATTTGAAACAATTACTGAATAAGAAAATAATTTAAAAAAATGATAGCAATAGATGTTTCATTTATAGTGCGATGGAATCTTTTGATAAAAAACAAAAAATTTTAAGAGAAAATTACAAAATTATCTTTCTCTTTAATTTTTTTATTATTTAATTAAAATTATTTTTATTCAATTGTTATTTTATCTTTTTCAGCCTCTCTAGAATCAATTTTACTTTTCATCAAAACTAGTCTTGAGTAAAAGTAAAAATGACAAACGGAAGGCTTATATTATAGTTTTCAAGGGAAAACTGACAATAATTAATAAAATTTTTCTCATTTCGTTACAGAAAGTAAAAAATATATACTTTTTAAATTTTGAAATAAAATCAATAAAATTTAAAATTAATTATTTAAAATTATTTCTTTTTACAAATATGATATTTATTCTAAATTCATTTCTTTTTCTTATCTTCTTTTGTTTATTTTGGTAATTAAAGCTCTGTATCAAAGAATGAATTTGGCTGCTGGAACAGACAATCGAACTGAATTTGGCTGCCGGAACAGATAATCGAACACTCTATTTATCAACAAGTTACGCCTTATTTTAAAAATATGAATTAATAGAATTCATATGAATACTTGATAACATTTTACTTTTTTACAAATATATATGACTAAAAAACAAATAATTTTCACAAGAAAATTTTTAAAAAAATTTAATAATAAAATCTAGAAAAAAAACACATTTAATCCATGCAAAAAATCTGGCAAAAAAATGCATACGAAAAATTAACAGTTATTTTATACGTATAAAATATCTAAAATTATATTGGATCAACCAATTAATATTTATTCTCAAAAATATAAAAAGCTTAAAATCCATTTTGACTATGCAACACCAAAAATACTAATTCACCTAAAAAAATTCCAACTACATTTGTCAATTAAATAGATCATGTAGTTAACTAAGTAACCCTGGCTGCTTAGCACTCTATCTGACCATGGGAATCCATAGATTTTTCTCTTATATTTTTTTATAGTTTTTTTAATTTTATCAAAAGATTCACATTTTTTCTCCTTATTTTAAAAATATAAAGTGATAAAACTAATATGAATACTTCATAATTTTTTTTAAAAAATGAATATTAAAAAATATTTAAGAATAAAATCTAAAAAATAAATTTTCACAAAAAATTTTAAAAATTTAAAATAAAATTTAATTAAAAGAAAAATAGGAAACACATTAAATGCATTAAAAATCTTGCAAAAAAAAAAATCCATACAAAAAATAAAAAATTGTTTTACATACGTATAATACACAAAATAAATTGTATTGGCCCAACAAATTAATATTTGTTCTTAAAGCACAAAACCTTAAAAGTCATTTTAACTATGCAATGCCCAAACTACCTATTCACCTAAAAGAAATTCCAACTACACGTGAATTAAATAGATCATGTAACTAAATTTCGTTTAATGCAAGATTAGAGTAACTTGATTATTAAGGCTTAGTTTGGAATCAAATGCATTGAAAAGACAAAATAAAAAACAACAAAAAACAAAGAAAATATGTAAAATTAATTTTTACCCTTTCTTTTAAATATTTTATTAAAAAACTTATATCTATTGTGATAATTTCTCTCTTTAATCTCATTGGAACCAATCACACCGTCCATCTAAACTAATCTTAATATGTTTAAGAAACGTATTATTTGTTGACATTATTAATCATATATTTATGTTATTTTACGATTAAAATTTTATTTTATTTCCAAATTTTTATCTTTTAAAAGATTATTATTCAATGCACTGCAAATATAGTTTTAAATTTTCCAACCAGATTAAAATGGTAATATATACCAACTTTATTTCTTTAATATTCTCTTAAGGTGGAACCATCTTAATATTGCTTTGGTAGCGTATTGATAATAATCCATCATTTAAATTGTTATGATATTTTTATTTAATGAAAAATAAAAAACTACATTAACAAATAAAAACAATATAAAAAATAGTAATTAAGTAAAAGTTAAAATTACAGCTACATTATAAACATGATTAACGTGACAATTTTGGCCTAAATTTAGCCGGGGGGAGGATCCAAATATAAGGAGGAAGATCTTTATGCGAAGGTTTGAATCGAAGATATTTTCCAAAACCTCCATCTTTCAAATTGAAAATACCAATGTCTCGCGGAGCAAATTGCTCATTGCAGTCGTCTGTGAAATATATAGAATTAGGCTGACCTTCGGGAAAATCCAAAGCTGAAATAGCTAAACTCCCATTATCGCCCACGAACACCACATCTCCATCTATACTCTTTACCTCTTTCTGCCTTAATAATTCACTTTTTTCGTCCGTGACCAATTTGAAAACTCTAAAATTTTCCGTAATAATTCCCAGATGAAATCTGAGCTCCCTACGAATAGAGTATAGATTCCCTTCAGATGATTCAACAAGATATGCTCGACCAGAATAAATGTCTGGACTTCGATCTACTGCTGAGAGTGCCTTCAACTTTGGTGACTCCGAGTCCGAACTCTCGTTAAAACTACCATTAACATCGACTGACAGAACATTGTTGTAGTGTCCTATAACATAGATCAGACTTCTATGAAAAATAATATCACAGACATACGATGGCCTCTTGCCCAAATATATCCAATTTTTCTTCCGGGCTTTATAGATGGCTAAATTGCGTAAAACGCCATAGATTACCACAACAACGTAATTATCCGGATTCAATGAAGGGTCGCTTGATAGGACAACCTTCCGAATATTATATCGGTAGTCTGCATGATCATCGTCGAAATAATCAAGTGGAGGGAGATCAATGCTAATGCCATCCTTGAAAGGATTTGTGAGTGTTATGACTGTGTCTTCGTCCGCAGTCGCCAACCAACCATGACAAGAACCACAAAATCTTACAGGACAAGGCCTTGATAACTCAATGCTGCAGACTTTTGCTTGGGCTTGTAAGCTGTACAGTTTCCGCTTTGTGTTGCTCTTTTTGGTTGGAATCAACAGCATCGGAATCAGATTTGGCGATGACTGCCTTCTTATGTCAAGGAAAGTTTTGAACACTGAATGCGAATGCTTATTGACTGCACCAAATCGAACCAAATCGCTGGGAACATTTAATTTTTCAAGAATGATGAAGAGACAGAGTATTGGTAGATATTCCCAGTTGGTTTCAGAATGTTCCATTATGTTTTACTAAGAAAACAGTGGAAGAATATAAAGAATTCGTTATGGAACGATCTGGAAAGCTTAATAAAACCAAAGAAAATAATAGAAAAGAGGTTTACTGAGCTTTGTTTGCTATGTAAAGTATTTATAGGGCTTTTATCTATTTATTTATTTTTTATTGTGAATCCAATTCCAACTAGGGAACAATTTGAATTTGGGTTATAAACAAACTTCAAGTCGTTTAACACAATTTTAAATAAAGTACAAGAGTGATTTGGTTTTGTTTTATAGGACTACTTTTCTAAGTAGGAGATTGGCTTTTCAGATAGACGCATTTAACAATAGCAAGTCACTCGATTCAAAATTTTTCTTTCGGGACTACCATGTTTAAGCTTTGGAATTTGTAAAATATGGAAATTCATTACAGCAATTTAATCTAAATTTTGATTGCACTCTAAAGATTTATTGCTGTTACACTTGCTAATTAATCACACATCACCTATTGGTTATAAAGCAATTTTAATTAATGTTTTTAGGGTACTATTACATGTTTCTGCATCGCCTTACCTAGATCAGCTTTCAGCTGACTATTTATTTTTTAATTTTTCAATAGCAAATTTCATGGTTGATGTTGATAGTCAATGATATATAAATAATTCTATAGAATGCGGGGATAAATGCAAATACTCTCATGTCATGGACTTTGTTTCTTTCTAAACCGATTTTATTTGCTCTTTTCTTTGTTTTCAAAACTCCAATAAATCATCTTTGTCGTCTTGCTTCTTCCAGGAAAAAGTACATCTGGGAATCCAAAGATGAATTAAAATGGATGCATGACAAGTTGAACAATACTGAAAGTGATGGTTAGAAAGCAGAAGAATCAGACCGCATTCGAAATCCGCCAATAATGGCAGTTCTTCAGAAATAATGAAAGGAGAGGGGCCTGTTAGATATAAACCTCTTTCAAGGAGCATCTCCGTGAATACCAGTGGCGCATTGTAATTTTGGGATCAATTGATCCCACTGAATTTTAGAATTTGTTTTATAATATATATTATTGTGGGAAAAATCATAAATTAATTTCTTGAAAAATAAAATTTAAAGATAAATGACCCCCTGAAATAAAAAGTTAAAAATCATAGTAAAATAATTTTGCAATAATATATTATTAAGGGTTTATCCAATTAAACAATGAATATAATTGAATAAATTCAATACAAAGTTGGACCAAATCCACACATTATGAAATTTAAAAATTAGATCTCAAAATTTCCTGATTTCATACTTACCATTAAATAAAGATTTCATTATGAATAATTTTCAGCAATGAAAATAATTAAAAATTTATTACTAAAAAAAGAAAATAATTTAGTGAATAATTTTTTTAATTACATATATTGGAGAAATGCATTTGGTATATTAATAATTATTTTTAAATTATCAAAACTCTTCATGATAATTATAAAAAAAATTGTATTGAAGATTTTCTTTTGAATTATCATCAATGGTCAAGTTTTTAAGTTCCACAAGAGAAATAAAATGGCTATACGCTTATCTAATAATTCATAATTTATTATTTTATAATTATATCTAAATGAATATACATTAATTCTTCAATCTCATGGGTCAAATTTAAAATTTTACTGTCATATAACATATATATTTTTTGCTATTTGTACTTAATTATTGTTATGATATTGCAATTACTAAAAGATTTTGTATAAAAAATTTATATAAGATATTTGTTTGTTTTAAAAAATAATTTTTAGTCCTTTTTATATTTTTTTAATTTTCATAGATTAAGAAATACAAATTAATAAAGGAAATAAAGAATATAGGATGTTTGAGAACTAAAAGACCATACAATTTTAAAAAAAATTTAAAAAATAAAAAATAGATAAAAATATAAAAAATATATATTTACTTTTTGACCCCACTAAGTATATTTTTCGGCTACGCCACTTATGATTCCTCCAATGAAAAGCACGGAGATAGCCGACATCATGTTTGATAGAAATCATTCTTTGGACAATGCTTTCCTTGACTAGTATTTTGTTAGACTGCTTTTTGTTGCTTGGTGATTTTTTGCCGATTGGAGAAGACCCAAGGACCAAGTTCTAAAACAGATTCAGCAAACGTATGTCAGCAAATAACAAGCAACAGTATAGACAGCCACATGCATGCAAAATTGTGCCTTTTAAGCTCTTGGTTTGTTTCATTGATCTCGTTTCCATGACATTGTTGTTTTAATTACTAACATGAGATATAAATGGTCCCCGTGGATGACAGCCAATGCTGATCCAGAAAGAGCATTATCACTAAATGCAAGCAGTAAGTCAAAACTTTGGACCCATTTGTTCCTCGGAATCCTATGTTCTTTGAATATATTGCAATTCTGTCTAATCTTGGATGCACTTTTAGGCCTGCAAAGCCTTTTGAATATGACTGGAGATATTGATTTTGGCAAGAAAGAGCAAGCAGAAAGTTAGCTTTCTGGATGGTTCTGTTGTGAGCCTCTGTTTGTTGAATATCTCTGTAGATTTATTTTTATTTCTCTAACCTTTAACGTCCAAGGATCTAGGAATGGCATGATATACTGATCCAGCAAGTATATCCTTCCATGGCTTAAATGCGACTTGTGATTCACTTCCCTTTTATCAGCAGTTTTCGGCACCAAGCATGAGTTCTTTAACCATTTTATCCTGAAAGTCTTTTTATCATGATAACTTTGTGACAGACCAGGAAGTAGAAAGGCAATGTTTCCTGCTTCTGTGCTACCAAATCACATTATCCATGTGCCACAAGCCAATGAGTTTTTAGAAGGCATTAGTGCACTTGATATTCCTCATGCTGAGGAGGGAGTTTTACCTGTTGCTGAAAATTATATTATCAAACTTGCTTTTCAGTATTCAGTACCTAGGTCTACTGCATACATGGCTTCTCTTGAGTCAAGAGACCAGAGAACTGGTTCGTCTCTCTCAATGTCATTTACTTATCAAGCAACTCCATTTCCTGATCAGGTAAATAGAGTTTCTTCTCAGCCTCCATCTGAAATTTTCACTAGCAGTTGCATTCACGCCTTCGGCCTGGATCCCAGAAATTATTTGAAGCATCATCTCTGAGTTTTGGTGAACGTGGAACATTTGAGTCTCTCGCAGGTTCAATTCAGTCGAAAGTTGCATCTTTGGGGGATTGGAAGCAACATCACTAATCCTCCTGAATACACTGGAATACAGGGTGAGTAAAACTTCAACGCTACCCCAATACTATTTTATGTATACAATTTCCTTTTTCTTTCTCCCTCAGGAGTGTCACATGAAATTTTGGTTACTTTCTATTGCAGCTGCATTAAAAATTACCATGATTTATACTAATTATTGGTGTACTAACACCTATATCATTGCAACTTTATTAACACTTGTATCATTGCAATTTTACTCTGGAGGTTATCTGTCTATTATGCCAACCAGAGGCTGAAACTATTGAACAAACACTATTAACATGTGAATGGTCTATATTACTCTATTGCTATCTGGTTTGGAATGGATGTAGGATATAAAGTGGATAAGGAGAAAATTACAACGTTGGATAGATGGTTTGAAGGACTTATGGAGTTAGAAGGGAAACGCAAGGAGAATAAACAAATGTTTAGTACCATGATAGCTATGACATGCTGGGCTATTTGGAAAGGCAGATGTGCGTGGCTGTTTAGGAAGACTAAGATATGTGCATTTAGGCGCATTAAGAAGTTGAGGAAGCAGTAGCAGAATATAGTTCAACTAATATGATGCTGGGCCAAAATGTTACACAGAAAACTAAGAAAAAATCAGAAGGATGGTCGAAGTCTGAGGTGTGATGGTGTAAAGTTAATTGTGATGGTGCTTTCAGTAGCAAGGAAAAAGCAAGGATTGGTTATATGATTCGTAATGAGCATGGTCGCCTAATAGCGGGAAATGAAAGGAAGATATGTGTGGCATCCTCAATTAAGGCAGAAGCTAAAGCAGTTAGTGAGGGAATTCAGCTAGCTTTAAAGATGAAGTTACAAAATACAGTAGTAGAAATTGATTCGGAGGTGGTATGTAAAGAAGTTAACAGTGAAGCTAGGAAGAGGGATTGGTGAATATATCCTATTATAAGGGATATCCCAAGAAAGATGACAGTGTGAAGGATATTAGTATAGGAGGGTATGTAGAGAAGCTAACAAGGCTGCTGATTGGGTAGCCAACCAAGCTAAAAAGGAGATGTGTTTGATAAATTGGGTTGCGATGATGTTCCCCCATCTTTTTATAGTACAAGGATGGAATTATAGCATCTCATTATTGATAAAAATGTAATCCTGGGCTTAGAGAGGATTGGACAAATTATCTCTTCGTAGCTTGGGTGACGTAATGATGCCCTGGATTGTATGATTTGCTTTGATATCTATCAATTGAATTTCTTAAGAAGAAAAATGAAAAACCCCATTGTTCAAATTATAGCTATTAATCCAACATAATAGAAAGCCAAAATAGTCCAAGTCAGACTTGCGTGCGAGTACCGGAACTGAGAGATAAACACAACGTATAGTCGCTTGCGTTGTACAAGTCAAAGTCTTTTTTCTTGGTTTTTATTTTTCAAAGCTCCACAAAGACTCGCCTTTACCCACCTTAACTTACCATGTATTCATTGGAGGGCGGAAACTTCGGTTGCTATTACAGTTTGCTTATAAATAACATAACTGTCAATCCCACCAGACCAATCCTCCTTGACAATTAATTAGCCCAAACTCCCAACATTTCACCAGTGGAAAGATGGGTTCTTTACTAAGGTTCTGTCCATTTCTTTGCCTACTATTTTTCCTGAATTCTCAAGCTTCTTTTTCATCCTCTTTGCCATCTTCAACTGCACACTTATGCTCCCATGAAGAAGCTACTGCTTTGATACAGTTCAAGAACAGCTTTTCAATCAACAGGACTGCTGCTCGGATTTGTGAATTACACTCTGCTAAATCGTATCCAAAGACCAATTCCTGGAAGGAAGGCACTGACTGTTGTTCAGGGATGGGATCACTTGCAATACAATCACAGGTCGTGTAATTGGTCTCGACTTAAGTTGCAGTTGGCTTCGGGGCGACTTCTTTTCCAACAGCAGTCTTTTCCTTCTTTCACATTTGCAAAGTCTAAATGTAGCCGGTAATTTTTTCCAGAGATCCAAGATTCCGTCCAAAATTGGTGGCTTTGCAAGGTTAAGCCATCTTAATCTCTCTCGTTCTTGGGTTTCCGGAAATGTCCCAAAGGAAACCTCACACTTGACTGAATTGGTTTCACTTGATCATTCTTGTGAAGATCCTCTGTTACCTTTTCCCATATGCACTCAGAAACTTGATGAAGCAACTTTTGAGGGAATTGTTCATAATCTGACGAAGGTAAGAGAACTTAATCTATATGGAGTAAATATGTCATCAGTTAATCCTGGCTGCTTGATGAATCTGTCTTCTTCTTTGACTTCTCTTAATGTGTTTGGTTATAGTAGTCGAGGAACTTTCCCAAACAAAATTTTCAGCCTTCCAAATCTCAAGTCACTCAATTTGAAAAGAAATCCTGACCTCATTGGTTATCTTCCCAAGTCCAATTGGAGTGGACCTCTTGAAAATCAGATTCTTCCAATAACATCATTCTCTGGACAATTGCCTGATTCAATAAGTGGTCTAAGATCCTTGAGGCATTTAGATCTCGCATTCTGCAAATTTTCAGGTTCAATTCCAACTTCTTTGGGCAAACTTTCACTCCTTACTTATCTAGACCTTTCAGATAACTCTTTCAGTGGTCCAATTCCATCCTCACTTGTAAGCCTAACACGACTAGAAGTTTTCGATGCTTCAGATAACCAATTAGTAGGTTCCATTCTGAATCAGGTCACTGCTTTTCCGAGTTTAACTGAGTTAGACTTATCTGTAAACATGCTTAATGGGACAATACCATCTTGGGTGTATATTCTTCCATCATTGCAATTCCCAAGTCTCAGATTTAACCAGCTCACGGGTCATATCAATGAATTCCAACATAAATCGTTGAGACAAATTTACTTGGAAAACAATAAGCTCCAAGGTCCAATTCCAAACTCAATATCTGAACTTGTGAACCTTACTCGCCTCGATTTATCATCAAATAACTTGAGTGGTCTTGTAAAGCTGGACATGTTTTTGATGCTCCAAAATCTTAGTTACCTTTCTCTTTCAGATAACAGTCTTTCATTGGTCTCTAACATCAGTGTCAATTTTACCTTACCTAATCTTGAGGAATTGTATTTTTCATCTTGCAACCTCAGTGAATTCCCCATATTTTTACAAGGCTCAAACAATTTGAGCCAATTAGATCTTTCCAACAATAGAATTAGCGGTGGAATTCCCAAATGGATGTTGCATAGGGGAAAGGATTACTTGGAGTACTTAAATCTTTCTCACAACTTGTTGACAAATTTGGAACAACTTCCTTGGAAAAATTTTCAATTACTTGACCTCCGCTCCAATCTGATTCAGGGATCTCTTCCAATTCCACAATCGATGAATTTTTTTGTAGCCTCAAAAGATAGGTTTAATGGAAACATACCATCTCTGCTATGCAATGTAAGTGATCTACAGGTTCTGGACTTGAACAATTTCAGTGGAATCATTCCACAGTGTTTTGGAAACTTAAGCAAAAGCCTCAACGTGTTGAATTTACGAACGAATAGGCTTTATGGAAGCATTCCTTCAACATTTGCTGAGGGCTGTGAACTGAAGAACCTCAACTTGAACGGAAACCATTTGGAAGGCTCATTGCCACGGTCTTTGACCCAATGTAAGAACTTGGAAGTTTTGGATCTTGGCAACAACAAATTAAACGATACATATCCTGCTTGGTTAGGAATGTTACAAGAATTACAAGTTCTTGTTTTAAGGTCCAATAAGCTCCACGGTCTCATAGGCGATTCCGGGATTGAACACTCTTTCTATAGCTTAAGAATTCTTGACATTTCCAACAATGACTTTACCGGGACATTGCCAATCAGTGTGATCGAAAAAATGAAAGCGATGGTAAATGCAGCTGAAGGTTCCAGTCCTTTTCGATACATGGAGGAAGAATTTAATCCGTATGAATATTCAGTGACTGTGACAATGAAGTCATTGGTAATTGAGATGAAAATTTTGACCATATTTACAAGCATTGATCTCTCTCTCAACAAGTTCCAAGGCGATATTCCAAAAGTTTTTGGAAGGCTTCTTTCACTTAAAGGACTCAACCTTTCTCATAACAGATTCAGTGGTCACATTCCACCTTCCATGGGCAATTTGATGAATCTCGAATGGTTAGACCTCTCTTCAAACAATTTGATTGGAGAGATTCCCAATGAATTAGCAAGCCTGACATTTTTATCCATCTTAAACCTTTCTCACAACCATCTTACTGGAAGGATCCCTCTTGTTAAGCAGTTCAATACATTTGCAAATGACTCGTATGAAGGAAACCTGGGACTATGTGGGTTCCCGTTGTCAAAAGCTTGCAACGACGACAATGAGACACACCCACCACCATCAACCTTGCACGAAGTAGACGATTCAGGGGGCGAGAAAGGATTCATTGGTTGGAAAGTTGTGGTGATGGGGTATGGATGTGGAATAATACTTGGCCTTTCCATGGGATATATTGTCTTCACAACTGGAAAGCCAAAATGGTTTGTGAAGTTGGTTGAAGGTTTTCAAACAAAGAAGTCAAAAAGGATAAGGAAGAAAGCTCCAGGAAGAAGTAGAAGATGATTCTAGCTACCAACTGCTTTCAATTCTGCTTCTAGAATTAGCTCTAATTTTGGAGAAATGATCTGCTTCATGACTATGATTCTTGGAATGCATGTTATGTTTTTCCATGTTGTAACAATGTTAATCCTACTAGTGCTCTGTTCCAAATAATAAAATATGGAGGTTTGGAAATTCATATTTATTTTTTCTTTGTTTTTGTAAGTAGCCAATCATTCATCCCCGTTATTCGCACGCACACTGATTTGTTATTTTAAACAGTATTTTTCCATTTGCTCAAAATTCCATGTCAATTAGATTAGAATAGTCGAAGTCAATGTATTTATCAGCTAATTAATTAAATAATTAAGGTTATTATATGGTCAAAATCTTCGATATTTGGTGATATCTAACACCCTGTTTGGCAAAATATAAGGAATACGGAATGAAATGGCAAGCAGTAAGCAAAAACGTTGGACCCATTTGTTCCTCGAAATCCTATGTTCTCTGGATATATTACAATTCTGTCTTATCTTGGATGCACTTTTAGGCCTGCAAAGCCTTTTGAAAATGACTGGAGATATTGATTTTCTCAAGAAAGAGCAAGCAGTGAGTTAGCATTCTAAATGGTTCTTCGTGTAGCCTCCGTTTGTTGGATATCTTTTTAACCTTTCACGTCCGTGGATTTAGGAATGGCATCATATACTGATTCAGCAAGTCTATCATTCCATGGCTTAAATGCGAGTTGTGATTCACTTAACTTTTATCAGCACCTTTTGTCACCAAGCATGAGTTCTTACCAGCGGCAAGCATTTTACTCTGAAAATTCTTTTCATCATAACTTTGTGACACAGACCTGGAAGTAGAAATGCAATGTTTCCTGCTTCTGTACTGCCAAATCAGATTATTCATGTCCCACAAGCCAATGAGTTTCAGAAGGGAATATTGTACTAGATATTCCTTATGCTAAGGAGGGAGTTTGTCCCTGTTGCTGAAAATTATTTTATCAAACTTGCTTTTCAGTATTCAGTACCTGGGTCTACATCCATGGTTTCTCCTGAGTCAAGAGACAAGAGAACTGGTTCATCTCTCTCAATACCATTTACTTACCAAGCATTACTCCATTTCCTAGTCAGGTGAATAGAGTTTCTTCTCAGCCACAGCCCGTTATTCAACAAATACATGTTGATAATACAATTAAACCTCCATCAGAAAATTTTCTCTCAGCAGTTGCATTCAGCCCTTCGGATTGGATCTCAGATTTGAAGCATCATCTCTGTGTTTTCATGAACCTGGAACATTTGAATCTCTCGCGGGCTCAATTCAGTCGAAGGTTGCATCTCTGGGGATCGGAAGCAACATCATTAATCCTCATCAATGCACTGGTATACAGGGTGATCAAAACAGTATTGCTACACCAGTACCTTTTTCTGTATATAATTTCTTTTTTTCTTCTCACTTAGAAATGTTAGAGGAAATTTTGGTTACTTTCTATTGCAGCTGCATTAATAATTACCATGATTCATACTAATTATTGGTGTACTAAAACTTATATCATTGCAATTTTATTCTTAGTTATTATACAAGGTTCCTCAGTTGATACATATTAATGTTTAATATGGTGGAATGTAGGTTTAGGTACCTTTCAATACTCTTATTTGGGTTTTGATGGGGTGGTGGTGGTTGTTATTGAAGAAAGGTGAGTAAATAGGTAGGTCTTCCGATTACATTATACTTAATTTAAGCTTCTAGGTTTCTTTGATCATTTGAGGGTGGTGATCATACTACGGGTATTTGGTGCAGAATAGGGGATTCCAATTGAGTGGTGATATCAGTTTAAAAGCGAACTATAACACATAGACCTGTCAAGGCATGGCTAATATTATAGCAATAGCAAATTATGATCTGTCAAAGAATTTGTACCTTATCAGACAATCTTCATCCATTTTGAGATTGAATGTTAGGGCAAGCAGTTATGCAATTTGGGGCCTGCATCATGGGAGCCTTGGCGATCCTGCCATTGATATGACTTTCACTGGACACAGTAGTGGTGAATCTCACGTTCATCTCAGGAATCCCAACCTGACATGTTATGCTAATTATTTATCTATACATGTGAAATTTCTTTCACAAGTTGCACTTGCTTCTTCCCCTTCAATGAATGAGATCCTTGAATAACAAAGTTCCACCTTTTTCTCCTGTTGAGAGGTATCCTGTCAGTCTGATGGATTTTCAAGCGACTAATTAACGGAACAGGGGAATGTTGTGTCCGAGCTGGACTCATCAAGAGGCTCTCTATCATAAACTAACCAAAGATTGCAATTATGTCATAGTTTTGTTGGACCAAAGTTAACCTGCCTAAAGGTTTCAAAGTGTCGTAGGTACAAGTAAAATTAAAGGCTTAGAGATTATTTCTTTATTTTCTTCTTCATGACCATGATTAGTCATTTTCATAATTGATTGTACTTGCTTGCTGTAACAGATTTGATAATTCAACTTCTACAAAGACACAGTATGATATGGGAAAAAGTGCAAATAACAGTCTTTAGCAAATGATACTGCAGTACTCCTGAAAGTTCAACAAGTTTTTAATATGAGAAAATGATAGGGGAAAGTTAGTAGGTCCAAAAAGATGATCTAGAAAAGCTTCTTGAGCTTTTCTGGAAGAAACGAGGAGATAATCTCACTGGTCTTTAATGTTGCCTTGATATTTGATTTATTTCCAGCTTACATTCAAATATTTAGATCCCTATGCTTTCATCACTTCTTTCTTTTCTTCTTCTTATGTGGACAATACTTGTTTAAACTTTGAAATATGTTGATTTCAGGCTTCCCATCCTTGCAGATATATGTTTTTCTGATACTAATGGTTAAAGAAGCTTTATTGTGTTGAGTTCACTGCAAAGATATTTATCAGATTTTCTGTTAGTGTGACTTCTCTAGGTTACCAATCTTACCAGCTGCTGCTGGAGCTGTAGGTGCCACATGTCATCGTCCCTGTGTTGTTCCTGATGGCAGCTGTTATGATAATTTGATGACGACACCTTTCGTTAATATTGCCATGTTGTTAGCATTGAACTACTCCTTACTGTCTCTGGTCTCTCTGCACTGACCACTGTTGAAATATGTTACGTAATTGAAGAATCTCTTTCATTGTGGTCAAGAACACAAAGTCATGGTTGACACTAATTTTTTACACTCAGTTGAGCAAAAAACGATTAGTAGTAATGTTCTTTCTGGAAAAATGCAAGAAAAGCGAGATATGAGGGTGTTAATTTTATCTTCATGCATGAGCAAGTTAAAAACTGTTGCTCTTTACGAGTATTATTTTTAATTCTTACTAATTGTAAATAGGCTGTTCTCACGTTTGCAAGACTACAACTGACCAGAACTGTAACGATATGAATGTTTTGTTTGTCTTTCAAGTTTGTTACAGATTTGCTTCAAGACTGCATGTGTTTTTATTGTTCATTTTGAATAAGTCAATCAGTTGTTGCTATTCTTTAGGAGTAAGTTATAATCTTTAGGAGGAAGTTAGCTATTCTTTAGGAGTAAGTTATACAACTGTGGATTATGATGTGAGTTGCTAAGATTTTCTGTTTTTCAAGCACTATAAATGTAAAGGATGACTGATGAATGAAAATTGAATTCCTTTGCAGCATATCGTTTCCATCTTTTTCTTTAAGCTTGTTAATTCTTTTCTTCTTTCAGTCTTGATTCTCTATTTTTCTAAAACTAACAAATTGGTATCCGAGCCATCTTCTTAAGGGATCTGTGGAATGGAAGCTGAAGGCAATCTTTCACAAATTGCTCCTCCTATCTTTGATGGAGAAAACTATCAGCTCTAGGCAGTGAAAATGGAGACCTACTTGGAGGCTTTGGATCTTTGGGAAGCTGTGGAAGAGGATTATGAAGTTCCTCCGCTGCCAAACAATCCTACCATGGCCCAGATAAAAAATCACAAGGAAAGGAAGATCAGGAAGTCAAAGGTGAAAGCGTGTCTATTTGCTGCTGTCTCAACAACCATTTTCACGAGAATCATGTCTCTCAAAATAGCAAAAGAAGTTTGGGATTATCTGAAGGAAGAATATGCAGGAGATGAAAGGATACGAGGTATGCAACTGCTGAATTTGATAAGGGAATTCGAGTTGCAAAGAATGAAAGAGTCTGAAACAATTAAAGAGTACTCAGACAGATTGCTTGGCATTGTCAACAAGGTAAGGTTACTTGGAACCGAACTTCCTGATTCTAGAATTGTTGAAAAAATTCTTGTAACAGTGCCTGAAAGATATGAAGCATCTATAACCACCTTGGAGAACACAAAGGATCTATCCAAGATCACTTTGGCAGAGCTGTCAAATGCCTTGCAAGCTCAAGAGCAACGAAGACTTATGAGGCAGGATCGTATTATTAAAGGGGCCCTGTCAGCCAAGCATCAGGAAGGTGGAAAGAACAAGAAGAAAAATTACAAGAAAAAGCAAGCGTCAAGCAGTGAAAATTCTGGAGACAACCAGAACCAAAGCAGGGGTAGAAACTCAAAGAGAGACTATCCACCTTGTAAGCACTGTGGCAAAAAAGGACATCCACCATTCAAATGTTGGAAGAGACCAGATGCAAAGTGTAGTAACTGCAATCAGCTTGGACATGAAGCCGTGATTTGCAAAAGTAAAGTTCACAAGCAAGAAGCGGATGCCCAAGTCGTCGATCAAGATGAAGAAGGCCAGTTGTTTGTGGCAACCTGCTTTTCAACCAGGAGATCTTCAGAATGTTGGCTGATTGACAGTGGTTGTACAAACCACATGACTTATGACAGAACTCTTTACAAGGATTTGCAGCTCACTGGAATCATGAAGGTCAGAATAGGGAATGGTGACTATCTTACAGCAAAAGGAAAAGGAACCATTGTAATTACAACAAGTTCAGGTACAAAGCTAATTTCAGAAGTTCTTTATGTTCTTGATATTGACCAAAATTTATTGAGTGTGGGTCAGCTGATAGAAAAAGGATTCAAAGTATCTTTTGAAGATAGGCATTGCCTTATCTACGACACTACCGGCCAGGAGATTTTAAGAGTCAAAATGAGAGGTAAAAGCTTCTCATTTGATCCAACTGAGGAGAAGCAGACAGCTTATTGCAGTAAAGTCAGTACCACGCAGATTTGGCACAAGAGACTTGGCCATTGTCATCTTCAAAGAATGCTGAAAATGAAGAAAAAGAACATGACAAGAGGTTTACCGGTACTTGCTGATCATTTGCCAAATTGTAATGCCTGTCAATTTGGTAAACAAAATAGGCTGCCATTTCCTAAATCAACTTGGAGAGCCTCTCAAAAGCTGCAACTCATTCACACGGATGTGGCAGGACCTCAAAGAACGCCATCTTTACAAGGTAGCCTATACTACATTCTTTTTATTGATGATTTTACAAGAATGTGCTGGATTTTTTTCTTGAAATTCAAGACAGAAGTGGCTGGAGTATTTTGGAAGTTCAAGAAAATGGTGGAAAATCAAACTGGCTACAAGATTCAATTTCTAAGGTCTGATAACGGAAAGGAGTATACTTCAGCAGAATTTAATTTATTCTGTGAAGAAGCTGGCATTGAACATCAGCTTACAGCTCCCTACACTCCGGAACAGAATGGAGTAAGTGAAAGGAGAAATAGATCCGTGATGGAGATGGCCAGATGTATGTTGCATGAGAAGGAGTTGCCGAAAAAGTTTTGGGCAGAGGCAGCCAACACAACAGTCTTTCTACAGAATCATCTTTCCACCAAAGCTTTGGAAGATAAAACTCCATTTGAGGCCTGGTATGGATATAAACCGTCACTAAGCTTCCTTAAAGTGTTTGGTTGTGTATGTTTTGCTCATATTCCACAGGTCAAACGTGACAAACTTGACAAGAAGGCAATTCCAGGCATCTTTGTGGGTTATAGTTCAGTTTCTAAAGCCTACAAAGTGTATCATCCACAATCAGGAAAAATGACTATCACTAGAAATGTACACTTCAATGAGGATGAGCAATGGGACTGGAAGAATCTATAAAGAACAAGTGAGCTCTCACAAGATCCAAAAAACAAATTTCCTGAAGAGCAAATAACAGACCACTGGCAAAATGAGTTGGAAGATGATCCTTCTATCAGAGGTAGAAGGCTGCTTTCAGACATCTATCAGAGATGTAATGTGGCAATATGTGAACCAGCTGGTCATGAAGAAGCACTCAAAGATTCGAAATGGAAGAAAGCAATGGAGGAAGAGATGTCAATGATTCAGAAAAATAACACGTGGAAGCTGGTTGACAGGCCTGAAGACAGAAAAGTCATTGGTGTGAAATGGGTATTTAGAACAAAGCTCAATACATATAGCTCCATCAACAAATACAAGGCCAGGCTTGTAGTTAAAGGGTATGCACAAATTTTTGGTGTTGATTATTCTGATACTTTTGCTCCTGTGGCCAGATTAGATACAATCATATTGCTGCTTGCAGTAGCAGCACAAAAAGGCTGGGAAGTGTTCCAGTTGATGTCAAATCAGCTTTCTTAAATGGTGTATTACAGGAAGAAATATATGTAGAGCAGCCAGAAGGATTTGTGAAGCAAGGTGAAGAAGATAAGGTCTACCTACTTAAAAAGGCTCTCTATGGCCTAAAACAAGCGCCAAGAGCCTTGTACAGCAGGATAGATGAACATTTGTTAAGCCTTGGCTTTGTAAAAAGCTTATCAGAGTTCACTCTTTATATGAAACATAAGGGAAATGATTCTCTCATAGTGTCCCTCTATGTTGATGATCTTTTGGTGACAGGAAATAATAAAAGGCTGGCTGAGGAGTTCAAGCAAGAAATGATGCAGGTTTTTGAAATGACAGATCTTGGTCTTATGACCTATTTTCTTGGAATGGAAATCAAACAGAGGAAGAATGAAGTGTTCATCTGCCAGAAGAAATATGCAAGAGAAATACTGAAGAAATTTCAGATGGAGGAGTGCAAACCAATAAACACACCAATGAATCAAAAAGAGAAGCTGAGCAAGAAAGATGATGCGGATAAAGTTAATGAAGGTTATTATAGAAGCTTGATTTGGTGCTTGATGTATCTTACTACAACAAGGCCAGATATTCTGTTTGTTGTAAGTCTCTTATCTCGATTTATGCATTGTGCTAGTGAAATACATTTAAGAGTAGCAAAAAGAATATTAAGATATGTCAAAGGTACTATTGATTATGGTGTCAAGTTTGAGAAGTGTCAAAACTTCAAGTTATGTGGATTTTCGGATAGTGACTGGGCAGGATCCATTGATGACATGAAGAGTACCTCGGGTTATTGTTTTAGCCTAGGTTCAGGAGTTTTCTCATGGAGCTCAAAGAAGCAGGAGATTGTTGCACAATCCACTGCAGAGGCAGAATTTATAGCTGCAACAACAGCAGTGAATCAAGCTTTATGGTTGAAAAAGGTTTTCTATGATTTGCATTTGGAGCAGAAGAATAGCACAGAGATTTTTGTTGACAATCAAGCAGCAATTGCAATCTCAAACAATCCAGTGTTTCATGGGAAGACTAAGCATTTCAATATCAAGATCTACTTCTTAAGGGAGGTGCAGCAAAATGGAGAAGTAACTTTAGTTTATTGCAAGTCAGAAGATCAGTTGGCAAATCTGTTCACAAAGCCACTTCCAATTAGCAAGTTCGAGTCTTTAAGGCAGAGAATTGGAGTTTGCAGTTCTTAAAGCAAGGAGGAGTGTTACAGATTTGCTTCAAGACTGCATGTGTTTTTATTGTTCATTTTGAATAAGTCAATCAGTTGTTGCTATTCTTTAGGAGTAAGTTATAGTCTTTAGGAGGAAGTTAGCTATTCTTTAGGAGTAAGTTATGCAACTGTGGATTATGATCTGAGTTGTTAAGATTTTCTGTTTTTCAAGCACTATAAATGTAAAGGATGACTGATGAATGAAAATTGAATTCCTTTGCAGCATATCGTTTCCATCTTTCTCTTTAAGCTTGTTAATTCTTTTCTTCTTTCAGTCTTGATTCTCTGTTTTTCTAAAACCAACAAAGTTTTATCTGATCAATAATCTATTCATGTATGTATATTCTCCCCAAGTAGGCTCTACTGCATGCGATTGCAAAATTCCAGATCTTCTGTGATCGGTCTGGTTTGTACTGCTTTATTGCATCCACATATATGTTACATTGTATCTGAACTTGTTAATTGAATAGCATTGTTTAATCTGCTAAATTCTAAATCCAAAGCCTTTCCCCTTTTTGTTTCCATTTAGATTCTTATCAAACATTCTCTAATTGCCTTTTTAGGCTTCCAATCATTCGCCCTTTTCCTTGCAAAGCTACCATCCTTCCTATATATAGCTTGTCTCACTGCCTCTGTGGAGCTATTAAGTTCTTAGTTATACGTGAAGCAAAACCTCTGCTACACAAAACGTTAGATATGAACACGATTTTACATGACACTATTAAATATGGATAGATGAATCTGTTCCTCTTTCTTATAGCTGTGTTTTCTTGCAGGTATTCAAGGATGAACATGAAGGAGTGAAGTGCAAAGAATTGGATGCTTGTAATCGAGTAGCTCAGGGGTTGATGCTTCTCCAATTTGTCGTCTTTCATTGCTTATACGCAAGTTATCTACAATATCCTAACCGGTTGCTTTCCTTAGTTTCCATTCCTTGTTCCCAAGTTTAACTTGGATTACTTCCTGCAGTGGTTTAAGAGTGCATTTGCATCATCGGTTGTACTTTGACTGAAATGGCATGCGCATTCTACATTTGAATACTGATGATAAAATGTACTGGACACGTATGCCTGCTCATCCATAGTTGGCTTGCTCATTATTGTACGTTACAAATTAGTTTCTTTGTTGAGTTTTTATTCTAGAAATGCACGAGAAATGTTACTAATGCTATCCTCTGGCTCATTGACTTATTAGCTTCATTCTCTAAATTATCTTTTGTTTTTATTAATGCAGCTGTACAGAACACAGCCTACTAATTTTGTAATTGAGTGATCTGAACTATGATTGAATCTTAATTCGACAAGAGGCAATTTTGATGTTAATGTAGCCTTAGCTGTTCAGCTCATATACCTTGTAACCTTTAATATTTATGATTTGAGATTTGGAAAATCAAACTTATCTTTATATAAATAAATATCATACTAATAGTAGTTTTTAAAATTTCATAAATAGGATTAAAAAACTATAAGATGTGTCGTTGTTTTTAGATTTTTTTTTTATATTTTTTATATTCTTTAAATTATATGTTATGTGTCACTTTGCTAATCTCATATTTAAAGTTTGAAAACTTCATTATTAGTGTATTTGATAATATATATATAAATATATATATATATATATATATATATATAATGGGGATTTTTTTATATGAACATAAGAGAACGTATTTAGATTTAAATTTTAAATCTATAAAATTCTCACATCATAAAAGTAAAAACATGACCATTAATATTTATGTATAATAAAATGTATGATATTACTTTTATATAGAACATTTATATTAAGTATATTATACATCACATACCAAAGTTAGTTATAGATACTTATTATTATATTTTTAATTTTTTATCGAAATATAATTTTTTAAAATTTTGCTTGAAATCTAAACATTAATATTATTTCTTATAAAAAATGAATGAAAATTTATTTATTTGATCCTTCATTTTATTTTTTATTTTTTTATCATATGTTTTATTAAATTTTAATGAGTTAAATAAAAAATTACAAAAATTTAAGTGTTTCTTACATATATAAATCTAAAAATAGATGTAGCATTTTAAAAATTGAGGCCAGTTGTCCCCATAATTTTCTGTATAACCACTGAGGCACTGAGCTAATTCCATAAAAATCTAGTACTGCTAGATTCGCAGCCGCCCCGTAATTTTATTTGCATGCTCATGTAGCATAGCATATAAACTAACATAGATATATAAGTGCTGAATTAAAAGAAATAGTTGTAAATAAAAAAATTATATAGTCACTAAAGATAACAAAAGAAAAGGACTATTAAATATTAATTTTTATTTCTTGTTTATTCAGAAACATTTTTTTTTACTTTGTATATATAAAAATATCTTTTGCAAAGTAAATAAATAATAAAAGTACTAATCAAGCGGTTCTTAACTCACTTTATAAGTGGTTCGTGGACGTAATTAGATAATATCTCATTGTAATGATTTTTTCTATTAAATATACTTTTTTTAATACTTAAAACTATTGAATTTCAAACAACAGTTTTTTTAATAATACAATAAAAAATATATTTTTGTGTTTATATAATTCGAATCACCATATAAATATGACTACACTGACTTTTTTCTTTGTTCTGGTTTAGGATGCTCGACAACTGCTGCTACTGTCGGTAGTCCTTCATAGCCGTTTGCTTCTTCTCCTTGTATTAGAAAAAAAAAAAACCTATCGTGTATAATCAAAGGAAGATGCGATGACCAGGAATCTAGAAAATTTTATTGCTGGCAGAATTGTGTTCCTTCCAGTGCGGAGCCCTTCATGTTGCCCAAATTCCTACTATAAACCGTTAAGGTGGATAATGTTTTTTTTTTTTATGGGGTTTCAACCCAAGATTAAATTAAAAAATGAAAAGAATCAGAAAATTATTTATGATTTAAGATGCATAATTCAACATGCATGAACATCAGGATTGCAGGATTCACTGTAGAAGTGGATGGGCAGCATGCAGCGCAAAGCCAGCGCCCAAAAAATAAATGGAATTAGGTATGCCTTCCCATAGCTTATTAATTCAAAGTTTCTCTTGTGCAGCTTCAAATATTATTATTCTTGTGACTCTTGACAATATTGAAATGTGGAATTGGACCACTACCTAAAGGGTCGAGCCATTGCCTCCTCTCCAACCCAAAAATCATGTCCCCTTCATCCCATATAAATATTAATATTGCCTTTCTCCTTATTATTAGTTTTAGTATTACTATATAGATTGCTCATCTCTATATTTTTAACTTTAGTCGACAGAACTACGTTTGCTTTATCTAGCAGGATATCCACTTATTGCTTTTGCATTTGCAGAGCAGAGCCACTTAAAATCTCGATCTTGTTCAAAGTTTTTCTCGTTAACTGGATGAAATTGTATAAACTATTTTTTCTTAAATTTTGTTCATGTGCTTTGAGGCGCGCTCAGATTTTATGTGTGTGTGTATATATATATATATATATTTATAAGCCTATGAAAAAAAACAAGGCAAAAGAGTTTTGGAATTCAAAATGAGTGAAAAATTTTGTTGTATATTGAGATTCGACGTCTTATCTGTGCTTTGAGATTGATTTAATGTCACATGCGATTTATCTTAAACGGTATGTAAGATTCATTTTGCGCCTGAAGATGTGGCTAAGACTTGGATGATTGGTTAAACCATTCAAATTTTCTGTTTTCATCTCCTCAAATTTCCCTTTAGCACCTGGCTTGGCCATAGAATCTTTTTTCAGAAACGATAAGAGTTTTAAAAGAAATTGCTGGCCTCCTCATTCTGTACTGGATCCCACTGGGGGGCAAGGAAATTCTAAAGATAAAGTTGCCGGTAAGATGCCTTCTGTAAGTTTTGTACTACTCCCTAGTGTCAATGCTCCTTTGCTACAGTGCTATCTGCAGCATTGTGTGGTGCGCTGAATGCTACAATATTAGTGATCCAGAATGGAACATTTGCCAGAATATACCAAAAGAGGCGGTGCCCGCCTGCTCTTAGGCTCTTTAGCGACCGAAACAGAACATTTGACTCCCAAATTTTCTGGTTGTCTGTCAGTGTCACCCACATTTCTCGAATCCCACCGCATGAAAACTTGGAAATCCAGCTTTGGTTTGTTGCATGCTCGAAGGTCATGTGACTAACACGTGACTAACATGACTTTGTCATTCACTTTTTTATTTTTTTCCCAAAATTCGTCCCTTTCATCCCACTAAAAGGAGCCATCATCACATGGACCAACCTGTTAGAGAATACTCCCATTAATCTTGTAGAAAATTAAAAAATAAAATTACACTATACTTTATTCAACCATCCAATAATTTCTAACCTCTCCTGAGCTCAGAGGGCACCAATAATTCAATGCCGCCTCTCCCCTTTTCTATATTAATATTGAAACAGTATTGAAGATGAAGACAGGGTTGCCAACAACTTCAGCTCTCACTCACTGTTTCTTGAATTATTTCTCCATCCCCATCACACCTCTCTCTAATTGACTAAAACCATCCAAAAAGAAAATTTTATAATATCATATGTAACTTGAACAGTTAGGGAAATTAAACCTGTTTAATCAAATCAATCTCCATGCTTTGGTTAATTAATCATGCCGAACGGCTACTTAATACCTAAATCTATATTAAAAAAAGAATTGAGGGATAATAAAAGTAGTGGCTTAATTTGAAATAAAAATTAAAAAAAGTTGTATTGATTTCTTAAATTAATGCATGCTTAAGGTCATGCGCTATGATCATAGACCAAATGTACTTATTTACGCTACTAAAGATGCTTATCCAATCTTTGGCTTTAAATGTTTCTTCTTATTATTTCTTAGCTATCATCACAGGCCATACCAGGTTCAGATTGTGATTGGCAATTTCTTGCACTGCTGACTATGACCCCTGTTTGATTGCTTTCTCTACCCTTTTTCAGTGTGTTCTTGAAGTTTCTTTCATGAACAAAAAGAACACTAGTTCACACGAAACAATGGAAAGAACTCACTTTCAAACCAACTGCTCAATTCTCACATGAAACTTCCCTATCGATCCCTCCCACTCAGTCTTTGTATCGTGCATGATTTTATAAGTGGGTGCTTGCTGTCTTAGCAGCTCACCACATGACAAGTGCTGCTTGCCGTGGTGATTAAAGATAAGGGTACCGTTTTGTTTTGGGGTTGCCTTTGCCTAATCCTCTTTTGAAAACATTGTTGGTTAGTGGAAACTCTAAACGAAGATTGGCCTTGAAGGTTCTTTTATTCTTAATAGCTTCATTAGGTTGATAGGTTCTGTCTAGCTTTTGCTTTTCCCAAGAAAATTTGACATTTAGCTTCCTTCTCTGTCTCCCTACATATATTATAATAATGCCGGGGTTTAGTTTGCTTTGATTGGTTTTCTTCCTATAAGAACAACATCTGGTTAAATAGGCAAGTTTCAGTTTCCTACGTGAGTGAGGGTCAGAGAGATTATATTTGTCTTTGGTGTGTTAGAAGATCTGGGAGCAATGGGAAAACTTAGTTTTGGAAAGATGCTAGATTGTTTATATCTGCCTTCAGGCTCTTGCACTTGTTTCTGCATGAACACCTTGGAGGATGATGAGTTCGAGAAAAAGCCATTGATAACATCTGAAAAAACCCAGTTGCTGAGATTGAAAGATGTCGTTGCTGGCAAACAGACATTGGCCTTTCAACTTAAGCCTAAGGTAATATTCTTTTATATCTTTAATTATTTATTTTCTCCAAAGAACAACATTTAGTAAATAAAAACTTGAATATATATCTTACTTAATTAGAGGATTTTTAGTATGGAGGGAATTTGAGACACTTTTTCAATTGATTTCACCTTTGTAGATGGTGGTACTAAAGGTATCCATGCATTGCCATGGCTGTGCAAGAAAAGTAGAGAAACACATTTCCAAGCTGGATGGTAAGCAAGATATTTTCCTTTCTCTTCTGATTCCTCCCCATTTTTTTCTTCAAAAGATTCATTCTTCTAGCTCAAACAAGATCTGCAATATACAGTTCATCAGAACTATTCCTTTCTTTAATGCAAGAATATTGTTTAAATTCCATTTTTCAATTATTAAGTTATCTTGAAAGAACCTAAACAAAGTAACACACTAACCAAAAACAAATTATTCAAAGCATTATAGCCTTTCATTGACCTTTTAAATCTTTTCTCTATCTTCCCCTAACTATTCCTTTTTAAATTGTAGTGTTTTATTAGTTAGTTTAACAATTTCAGACTTCAGTAACCTAACAAACTCAAAAGTAAAGCAATATATTGGCCAAAATGCATAAGGGTCATCACTCATCCCTATAGAGTCAAATCAAAATGCCATGTTATTGCATTCTTGCTTGTGCCATGCAATGATTTTTTTTTTTATTTCTAAATTTGAGCTAGACAGACTTGATTCCTTCTGGTTTTTGTCTTTGTTTTATTACTGTAATGAAATTCCTAGCTGTCCCATGAAAAAACAGGAGTGACCTCATACAAAGTAGAACTGGAAAGCAAGAGGGTGGTTGTCATTGGTGATATAATCCCTTGTGAAGTGCTGGAGAGTGTCTCAAAGGTTAAAAATGCACAGCTTTGGACTTCTCCTTCTTGATGGATGAACAGTTTGAACATCAGTTTGCTTTCCTATGCTACCACCTGCAGCTCCCAAAGACGGTAGAAAATGGAGAAAAAAGAAAAAAAAAAGTCTACTTCTGTCTTATATATTTTATAAAGATTTATAACATATATAGTTTTATAGACATGTCAAAGTTCTTGTTGGCAAAAAGAGATCTTTAATTCAAATCTGATCTCTTCTTTAAGCTATTTATAAAAAGAAATGAATTGCCCTACCGCTACTTAAAAGACTGTTTGTAAGCTCATCCAGGTTATGTTTTTGCTATTGTATTTGTTAGCAGAAAACAATGGTTGTAATTATCACTATATTTTTGTAGTTATTTTCTGAACTTTGATTTTCTTTTCTTTTTTTGAAAAGTCAAGGTTTGCATTAAAGTAAATCAGGATTACATTGGAAAAACACCTTGCTCAAGAGAACACAAAACCACTACAAAAACAAAATAGACAGAACTTTCCACTATAGACACCGACTGATAAAAACAAAAGATAATATATCTATCATCACAATGCTTTAAGCCAATCTGATCGATCCACTCTCGCCAGCAAACCACCTGAACATCTGTAAGAAGGAGAGAAAATCTAACCAACATCACAATTTTCCCACCATTTTGGAATTTGCTCTGCCTTAAGATCCACTAACTTTGTTTCTTGCAATAAAACCATATTTCCACCATATAGCCAAGCTTTGAGCCAACACACTTTGTTCGATAAGCCCCTCATTTGTAGCATGATCATCTTCATAAAAATCACCAAAAGCCGCCAAGGACGTGACTCAACATTCTCGCAACATTTTGGATTTTCTTTTCTTTGCTTGTACATGCATATATATATATATATATATATATATATATATTATATATAAACATAGTGGATATTTATTTTGCATCAAACATGGCCCAATGGGAGTGTGATTGATACCTAAAATACTGTTTCTGTAATGTGATTTTGTCCCGATCTTAGCAGGACATGACATGTGGTTTAGAGTTTGATTAGTACAAAAGTCGAACTGGACCCATTTTGGGGCTGATTCAATCCAACTTATATTAGTCGTGCATGCAATTGCAAAAGATGTGGCTTAGAATGGAATCAACATTTAAATCAGTCATGGAAAAGAAAAAAAAATAATAAAAGGCATGACAGGCAGCACTTTCGGATCAAAATGTTTCCTGTATGACAGTATCACTACTACAGTGAATGTTCTTTCATTCTTAATAAATGACACACGTTGTATTTTCAAAGAAATTTTGATTTAATGATTAAAAAAACTCGAAGCGCAAAGTTTCAAAACCGATCAGATATATAAATGCTGCGACCATGACTTTTGAAAGGTCATTTTCCATTGATGTTTTAAATGGTAAATTTAAGTAACATACAAAAAGATTTCATGTGCTTGTTTATTCATCATAAATGATGCTGTCAAACACTTGCACGTACCCCAACATCGCCAGCGCTGGCGGATGTTTTGGACTAAGGTGCATGAATTCACACCATTTGATCAGCCCAGCCATTGCCAGTTCCCACTATGTCTAACTAAACTTGCTTTGTTTTTATTCAGCTTATTCAACCTCAAACTACAAAGAAATGGAGTCATCGTTGCAGCCTGAAGCTGAACAGATAATGTGAATGCCAATTGCCAAAGCAGGAAGGTTCTGTTTGTACTTTGTACCCCCAACTGGAGTTTCCAGGGAGAAAGAGAAAACGCTGTGCCCTCTGCACCAAACAAACAAAATCAAACTCAAGATCATTGCCGTAATTTGATGGCACTGAAAAAGAAAAGAAAAAAAGGGTTGCAATGTTTGCAACCAAATATTAAACAGAGATGTAACAAAAACAAAATATTAAACAGAGAGAGCTGGCTGCCTTGGAACTTGGAACCTCGGAGAGGCCAAGGACTGAACTGGCGTCTCACAATAATGAAATTGGAAGGCCTTCTGGCAGCTTCTGCAGAGTGATGGTGGCTGGCTGGTGGCCGGCCTAGATTATCTGACGTAGTTCAATGCTTGTTAAGAGGATATGTGGCACGTGTTAAACTTACATATTTAATGAATTATTGTTTTATACATTGCAAGTAGAGTTTTTCAAATATTACAAAGGATATTGAAATATGAAAAATGTTACATTTCATTTTTTTGTCAATGTTATATATATCGGTCTAATAAACACGTTTTACACACTAATCAATATGCCATGTCTCAAATTCGTATTTTAACTCATAAAAATTTATTAATTTTCACTTAATTCCCTAAAATAAAAAATAAATACATGAATGCATCATTGGATTTCTATATTGTAATGCAGATAGTATTTTTCTTGTTTTGGTTACAACTCAAAGAGTTTTTTTGTTGTTATCAACAACTTTTTGACCGAATAATTAAAGATAAATTATGGCATTTTATAAAGTTTGGTTTCGAATTCAAACAATTTCACTCTTATTTTCAATTATTTAATATTTCTCTTATAACAAAAAAAAGAGTATTTTTTCAATATTGTTATATATCCTTTCATATTAATTTATTAATTATTTTAAATGTACCTTAATAAATTATGAAAAATATCTTTAATCCCGTTGGTGGGGTATGTATGAAATATTTTTTTCATAGTTAATTAAAAAAAATCAAATTACGACTAGTGAATCATGGGCCTGAAGCATGAAATTAGATTAGACTATATAATTTGGGCTAGATGAAAGGTCCAGAACCCAGTTTGACTCAATTCTTAGTTCACGGCAGAAAAGCAAAGGCCCAAATGCCTCTCTTTCTACGTTTCATGTGTAGTATACCTGGTTCCGTTTTCTCAGTTTTTTTTTCCGGATTAAAGAGGCCCAATGTTTAAAGAAAATTTAACAATAAAAATTTCAAATGCTAAAATCGAAAATCTGATAATTTAAAACATAATACGATGTAATATAAAAATAATATATAAAAAAATTATATGCATTAAGATTTTGTTAATATCTTAAGTTTGATAAAAATTAAAAAACTGTGTTATATTTGACATATTAACACAAATTATTATATGATAATTATATACTTTATATTGTACACATATCTAACATGATGTAAATATGATATAAATACATAAATGGTTGGAATTTTACGAAACAATAGCTTACTTGCAATAGAGATGTTGATCTTTCGAATTGGTTCATATTGATTTAGGTAAGATATTCAAAGATTGAAAGTTAACTCAAGCCCGATCTAATCTGATTTTTTTTAGCTTAATTTTTTCATATAATCCTACTTTTACATAACATAAATAAGTTTAACTCCATCCAAATATTATTAATTTTTTAAAAAAATTTAAGATAAAATATAAAAATATTAAAACATATAATGATTAATAAATATAATACAATAAATTCAAATAAAAAGATTGTAATAAAGCATAACAATTCTAAATTAGAGTTTAAAAAATAATGTTAACTCAAATTAAATTAAAAAATAATTAAAAATATATTAATAAAATTAATATAAAAATTATAATTGTAATTGTAAATCGGTCCAACTTGTACTTGTACTTAAACTTAAAATGATAATCCAAATAAGAATTTTTACGATAAAATTACAAATTTTGATATTACTACAAAATCAACATAAAAAACACATGATTAAGCATAGGTTTAAAGTAATTAGATGTAAAATATGTTAGAAGTATCATAAAAATATGATTATCAATGTAAACATTAGTGTCAAATAGATTTAAACACATGATAATTTTGCTATAATTTTTGTTTGTGTTAATTATATGTTTACATACTTCTAACACATTTTACACCTAATAACTTTATATTTATGATTAATCATGTATTGTTTGTTGAATAGCTTGTAATAAATACAAGGGAACAAGTTCCCACATTGCTTGTAAAAGTGTAAAGTGATATATTTATAAAGGGAAATCAACTCTTAAAAGTAATTTGGAGTCAAAGAGGAATGAGCTTTGGTGGCAAATGGGCGGGTCGGATCAGGTTTGGGTTGGATCATTTTGGATCGGATCATTTCAGATTAAGAAAAAATCGGATCATTTTGGATTCGGATCATTTCGAGTTCGGATAAGGTCGGGTTTGGGTCAAGGAAAAATCGGTCTATTTCGGGTTTGGATCATTTCGGGTTCGGATAAGGTCGGGTTTGGATCAAGGAAAAATCGGTCTATTTCGGATTTAGATCATTTCGGGTTCGGATAAGGTCGGGTTTGGGTCGTTGACTTTTTTAGTCAATTCGGGTTGGTCGGATTTGGATTCGGGTCGATTTGACAGATTTATTGGATTAAGCTTTGGTCATCTTAATGTAATTTATCTGATATAAAAATCAACTGAAACCATATTTCTAAGAACTACAAAACTCATGAATATAAAATTGTCTTCTTACATGACCTATGGGACAATTGGGATTGAAATAATCAAAATATTTAATAATCTATATGATAGTTTTCTTTATAATATATTTACCAATATTCATATATTAATTACGTTTTTTTCATTTTATTTTTATTATCTACAATAATTAATAACTTTTGAATCAAAGTGATTTAATAATCCATACTAAATATTATAAAACAATATTATATATCTCTTTAATTTAGTTTGATTTTTTGTAGAATAATTAGAGACATTAGTGTAGATGATATAGCTTCTGTACTCTATTATAGATTAACCATTAAATAATTATACATTATATTCAAATGAATGCAATATAAAAGCGAATATTTAAATTAAACTATATTAAAAAAATATATAACACTCATATTATTGAAAAAAATTATATTTTTACTATATTAAAATACTTTGATATTTAATTTTAACATTTAAATATTTATTAATAATATTAAATTTAAGTTTGAATTTTTTCAGGTTTGGGTAAATTTGAATTCGAATCAATTTGGATTCGGGTCAATTTGAGTTCGGATCAATTTGGGTTCGGATCAATTCAGGTTTGGGTTAATCTAAATTCGGATGAATTTGGGTTCGAATAAATTCGGGTTCGGATCCGGTCGGGTTTGGATCAATGTAAATTCGGATAAATTTGGTTTCGGATCAATTCGGATTCAGATCAGGTTGGATTTGGATTGTTGACTTTTTTAGTCAAATCGGATCGGTCGGGTTTGGATTCGGATTAATCGGGCGGATTTTTCGGGTCGGGTCAACTTTTGCCACCTCTAAGCTTTGACCATTTTGGCTTGGGCTTGAGCTTACTTGGCTTGGGCTTGGGCTTGGGCTAGAGCTTGGGCTATTTTAAAAGTCAAAGATGGGCACTTGGGCACTTGGGCCACTTGAGCTCTTGGCTCTTTGATTTAATCCGAATTTTTTAATTTTGCCAGAAATATTTTAAATTCTTTTTTGAATTTAAAATTGTTTTAAACTGTTTCAACAGACATATTTTCAGTTATATGTCTGGAACAGTTATGTCTGAAAAATGAATGGTTGTTGTTTAACAGACAATCACAACCATTCATTTGAGACTCTTCACATTCTATATAAGTGTTGATTTCCAGAAACTTTTTACTTTACATTCTGACTTTTCACAATATTCTGAAGGCTTTGTTGTATCCTGGGGTAACTTGCTTCTGTGTGAGGCAATATTACACTCAAGAAAGTGTAATTCTATACGCCTCAAAGCCATATACTCTGATTATTTTTCTAATATTGTTTACATTAACTCTAAATTTATTATCAAGTATTTACGATACTTCTAACATATTTTACGTTTAAAGACTTTAAATTTACGCATGTATTTTTTTACGTTAACCTTACAATAAAGTTAAATTTTATAATTTTACTGTAGAATTTTCTTAATTAATAGAACAAATTTCGGATTTGTACACATTGGCGACACTCGAACAGGTATACAAACAAATATTCAGATTCTTTCTCTCAACTATACCTCATCAACGTTGGAGATGTAAATGGGATGGGTACTAGCTAGTGTTGAGGAACCTGAACCTGATTATATCTTCTAATACCCAAACTTAACTAAATACCCAATTATTTTGATTTTTTCCACTTGAATCTTGCTCATGTAATATAAGAATTACCTGTTTAAGTATTCGAATCTAGTAGATACTCGTTTATTAAGTCAAAGTTTGATTTTTTAAATTTAAATTTAATTTAATGCATATTATTAAGAAAAACTAAATGAATAAACTTAAATTAACTCATAAAAATAAATTAATGTTAAAGATTATAATTAAAATGCTTAATAAATTAATTTAATTAAGTATTATATTAATCATAAATATTTTATAATTAAAAATACATATAATAATATTTAAAAATTATTATTTATAATCGAATTCGGATAATGAAGTATCCATCCTGACGAGTAATAAAATTACTACTCAACTTTATCAGAATTGATTATTAACTACTTTATCGTCACACCAACAACTGGTTGGCGTGGGTGGCAAGCGGCCCTCGTCCCTTAAGCAAAGCCAGGGTTCGAATCCTGACTTGTGTATGGAGTGCCAGTGTTGGGAGGGGGACAAGCCTAACCACGCTCTGCTTCTCCCGACTTCGGAATAGTCACCGAAGATGGAAACCGAAGAGTTTCGACCAAAAAAAAAAACTATTTTATCGTCACTTAATCGTATCAGGTGCTACAAAATACTAATTTATAACTTATAAAATATCCATTTACATCCCTAATCAACACGACACCCAAACTCAGATGTTGTTTGCTGTCTTCCCACTTCCTACCTTCACTGAACTAACCCCTAAAAACATTTAAAACAAAAAGGCAAAATGGAAACAGGGCAGAAGAAACTAAAATCAAAACCTTCATTTGAATAAAAAAAACAAGGGTTTTATCTTAAGAAAAAAAAGATAATGAAGAAGACCCTATTTCTCTTCTCGCTTCTCCTTCTTATTATTCTACCCTTCTCCTCCCAAACCCAAACCCCTAAAAACCTGAACCGGAAACCGCCTCTCACCCAGGCTCACACCGAGCTTATAAGCTACGGTTTCCCCATCGGTCTGCTTCCAGCCTCGGTCCAAAAGTACACTGTAAACCAGACATCCGGCGACTTCGCCGTCGAGCTCGGTGGCACGTGCAAGATCACTCTCCCCCCTGACAACTACCTGGCGTCGTACTCAAAGAGGATAACGGGGAAAATTGACCATGGAAAGATAGCGCAGCTGGATGGGATCCGAGTTCGGGCTATGTTCAAGTGGTGGTCCATAACAGGGATCCGCTCCAGTGGAGATAATCTGGTCTTTGAAGTTGGGATGGTTACGGCTAAATACCCTGCTAAGAATTTCGATGAAAGCCCTTTCTGTGAAGGCCAGCATTCGTCCTCTTAAGAGTTAAAGACAGTAAAAATAAAGGTTCGACTTTTTGAGCTTTGAAGATTTTCGAGTTCCCTCCATTTATTTTAACTGTTCTGTTGGACAGGCTTATAAGCTTTTCGTTTTTTGTAGTGCTATTTTGTTATTGTTGATAATTATTTGAAAGCGATATCTCTGCCATTTTAATAGAGTAGTACTTATTGACATTGAATCATCGGTTTGGATTGTCTAATTTGAGGTTTCCTTGAGGTTGAAGTTAACAGTTAAAAGTTTTAATTTTGTGCCAATGAGTCAATTTTTTTGATTAAGGAGGATGGGGTCTGTATATTTGAACATTTAAGCTAAATGGGTATTGAAGATAAATGGCTCTTCCAATTTTAATTTTGGTAGTGGTATAATTGGCCTTTTTCTGTCTAGAATTTTTTTTTTTCGGGGGGTGGGGGTGGTTCTGTATATTTGAACATGTAAGCTAAATGGATATTGAAGATAAATGGCTCTTCCAATTTTAATTTTGGTAGTACTATAATTGCCCTTTTTCTATCTAGAGTTGTCTTTTTTTTTTGAATAGTCTATCTGTAGTTGTCTTTGTCTCTTTAATTTGAATCTATGTTAGTGTTAGTATGTAACATTCTCCGTGTCTTTATGTTAGTTTGATGATGCCTTTATGTAATATGAGCTATTGGCCATTTGTGTAATATAGTAATAATTAAACATCAAGAGTTGTGTGCTTTTTGGTGGTGTGATGATTAATTCAATTGTTTCTGTTTTCCGATCCAGATTATGATGTTCTAGTGTTTGTCTCTTATTGATATGATACTTTCTCATTAGGGCTTTTTTATTTTACTTTATTTCAATTTGATAATCTTAATATTCATACCTAAGTGATCTGAAAGCTTCATATACATTGCCCATGTTGTTGAAGTAGCTGACATGGGTAATATTTACCAACCCAAGATGCTGTTAAATTTAACTTGTTTTGACTATTAGTTTGTAAGATGTAAATGCAAATGTATATCATGTTAAATAAGCTTATTCGAATTTTAGGTTTGTTATCTCTATAAAATGAAACTGAAATTCTGTTGAATTTCCATGACCATGAATATCCAACGTTAATTGAATTTGACATTTGGTCCTACTTTTGAGACTTTGAGAGGACAAACTTACCTACTTTATCTTCTCTAGTCCAATCTTTGGATGGTATTGAAGGCAGAAGTACTTTCGTACTAGGCATAAACTGTGTTAGATACCTTCACTTGTGATGTCCTATTTAGGAAGGTTCAAATTTCAAATGTCACACTTTCAGCAGTGTCTTGTGATTGACTGACTTTGGGTTTCCCACTTGATTTAAGCTTACTCTTCAACGATACTGGTCTTGAAAAGTTCCATTATTGTGAACAAGGAGGATAAATTAATCTGCACATGTTACGAACTATATTGTTTCATCTCTAATCTAGTAATATACAATAAGATTTTACCATGATGTACACACTGCAAGAAATATATATTTGAGCCATGGTTAGAAACCATGCTCCATATTTGTCATACATCAATAGGTGAAAGATATCAATCTTTTACTGGAATGATAGATTGAGGCTGATAGGGTGATAACTATTTATTTGGCATTTGGTGTGAACTATGAAGTGCAAATCTACAAGTTTTAATTTTTTGTTTGTCTTATCATGTAATCCTAATATGTTAGTTTTCATTTTCTTCACAGGGCATCCCGGTGTGCTGCATGGATTAAATTATTAATTGTTCTCACTAATTGTAAGATGTTAGACTTATCTAGACTTTAAGGCTACAATTAATGTTATCTTCCCATGTATTTGTGTATATATACCACGGATTTCTGCACTAGTGTTATTTCTTTTTGTATCAGATCCCCATCATCTATGGTCTCATGGATGTTTTCTTAAGACTAGTCATTCAAAACTTCTCCCTTCTCTAAGCCTGTTCTTTTTTCTTGCGTAAAAATATTTCTGTTTTTCCTACCTGTGCATGGTGTCAATGTGCATAAATATGGTCTGCAGATTTGGCTGGAACCATGAGGTTTCTTACAGCAAAACCAACAAGTTCATTTTTGTTGCATTTTCATATCGTAACAGGCTGCAAAAACAGAAAGTATGCTACTATTATTAGTGTTTTTAAGTTTCATTCAAGTGGGTTGAAAGTGGGAGAGTGGTTGAATGGTTGGAAGGAATTATAGTTGGCACTGAAAATGAGCTAGGTTAGAGTTTGGTGAGTGGTGGTTTGGAAAACCGGATTTTACAAGTTTTAGCCTAAACGAGTTTCCACATCACACTCTGAAAAGCAATGCAATTTGGCTTGCTCAGCGATTGCCTATCATAAGCCTTCCTCGAATATATGCTACACGTTTCCAAGCGCATGCAAAATGGCAGAAATTTTCCCAACGATTGCTCCATTAATCCCCCAAAGAATACGGAATCCAAAACCTCCCACTTCCAGGCATTTCAGATTCCAGAATAAATCCATCATGTAGCCTATCGGCTTAGATTTTCCTTCGCTTGATTTTGTCTAATAGAGAAATGTTAAATGAATTCTTTTTTATCAAAACCTCTCGGTATTCGAATGTTACTTTGGATCTCGACATTACTGTTCTTTTCTTTTTACACTTTACCCTTCTCGATACATTATTGTTCAATACAAACTAAAGGGTATTAAAAAAATGTGGGTGTTATAAAATTTTTCTTTGTCATATCATAGGATTGACCAAGGTTCTATTCCTCTGCGTTTTTAAGTGGCCAATGATTTTCACACGTACGTAGAAAAATTCGTATAAAGTATATTTTTCATGTACCACTAACAAAGTTAGAGACTTTTCTATGAAAAATTATTTAATACCTCATAAGAGAAGTGATTAATAAAAAGGTGCGTGATTAATGTACATCTCTTATAATATATTAAAAAAATAAAATATATGACGGTATTTTAGTTTTATTTGTGAAATTGAAAAAATTTATTACTAACAAACTTCTTTTTATTTATTTAATACAGGTGAAAGCATTATAGCTCTAGTTATAATTCCAATACTCCATCCATCTTGAATGAAATGCAAAGAGTTTTTTTCCCTAACTAGGATTCTTTATCATCTTATTTCCCTAACTGGGGTATTTTTAAACTTTATTCTCAAATACAGGTAATTTTGTACAATTGGATTCCATGTCATCAAAATAATTCCAAGTCGCCTTCCTTCTCCATCTTCCTCTTTTTATCTCATTTAACCAAATCAACATCCTTTTCTCTTCCTTTCTCTCTCAAATTCTCTTTTAATTTGGTTTTGTAATATGAAAGTCGAGCAAAATGAGGTAAATTTGTGAGAGATCAACAGGAGGAAATATCCTGGGAGAGTGTATGTGTGTTATTGTATTTGCATGACATCGAATCGGAGAAGAAATATCACTTTGTTAACCATAACGATTTGGCATTTAAAAGGAAGAAAAAGAAACAGTATAGGAAAAAAGATTTTATAGGATCATCATCAAATTTTTAGTAATCTATGAATCTTCAAACTTCTGACTTCCCTTTATTTTAGTTTGTCTATCAAATATTTTCCATAATAGGATTGTCATCATTCATTTTTGCTCAAAAATCTTGAATATTCATTTTCTCGATTTTTTCGGATCAGATTTTATATGAACAACGTGAAATTTCAATGTGGGGTTGCTGTAGAATAATGTATTTTTTTTTGTAAGAGAAGATATTGGAAGATTGATAGCCGAGGGATCGAAGAATAACTATTCGAAGAAAAGAAGTAAAGAAATTAAATAACAAAGGATGATTTGTCTAAAGATGGCTGCATCTTCCTCCTCAGGGCCTTTTTTTGAATTAGAGAAGAAGATCAAAGCCTTCTCAGCAAAACTAATATCATCTTCATTTCCATCTGAAACTAACCTCCCCTGTTTTGGATCCACTGATTCAAGTGTTTTTTCTGTTCTTGGCTCCATAGATATGTTAAAAATTGATGCAAACAATTATTAGTTTAAGTTGAATAAGTCTTCCACTATGTGTATAACATGGAAGAGTGGTTTCTAGATTTTAAGAGTTAAGTTCCCACTAACCCACTTTATGTTTGTGTACTTAGTGGGTGAATATCATCCCATGAAGTGAGAACATGGGGGTGTGGCTTTCATTTCAGTTCATCTATTTATAGTGTTGCAAATTAAGTTTTTATCAATGAAGAAGATCCTTTGAATTCTTAGCCAATATTCTTTCTTCTGTCCTTTTTCTTTGCTTACTAATACTTTGCTCAATATTCGTTTGTTCTTGTCAAATACATCCTTATCCTTCGAAACCAACATTTTTGGTATCCGAGCCAGGTTCGATTAAATTGGGTGTTATTCTGTTGTGGTGATCTTTGCTGAAGCAAGTGATCTTTGGTTTGTATTCATCATGTCTAATGGTATGAATACTTTGAATGTTTCTCAATCATTGGTGCCCATCTTCAATGGAGAAAGTTATGCTTTTTGGAGCATTAAAATGAAGACCTTTTTCATTTCTCCAGATTTGTGGGATCTTGTAGAAAATGGATATACAGAATCTGACAAAGCAGAGAAGGCAGCGGAGATGAAGGAGTTTCGGAAGAAGGATGCAATGGCGTTGCTCGTATTGCAGCAAGCAGTGACAGACTCAATTTTTCCTCGAATCTCGAATGCAGCAAAATCGAATGAAGCTTGGACCATTCTACATAAAGAGTTCCATGGAGATAACAAGTTAACTGTAGTGAAACTCCAAACTCTTCGTAGAGAATTTGAGAACTTGTGTATGAAAAGTAGTGAGTCGGTTCAAGATTATATTGGAAGAGTTTCTCTCATTATGAATCAATTGAGAACTTATGGAGAGAAAATTGAAGATCAAACAATTGTAGAAAAAGTTTTGAGGAGTTTACCTCCTAAATTTGATCATGTTGTTACTGCTATTGAAGAATCAAAAGATCTTTCTAAGTATTCTCTTAATGAGCTAATGGGTTCACTCTTAGCACATGAAGATAGGATGAACAGGTCTGCAGAGAAGAGTATGGAGCAGGCATTTCAGACAAAGATGGAGATCTCTAGCAAGGAGAAAAGCAATGACAATGGTTTTGCAGGTAGAGGTAGAGGAAGAGGTAAAGGTGGCTACCGTGGTCGTGGTAGATCAAATTCAAGTCGCCAAGAAACTGAGAGTGGTGACAAAGAGAATCAAAAGCAGAACCATAAGGACAAGCAGTGTTACTTTTGCAAAAAGGTGGGGCACGTTGAGGCGAATTGTTGGAAAAAGGCTAAGCAGCAGGCAAATTTCGTTGAAAAAGAAGAAGATGGTAACTTGTTTCTCACTTTTATGAATTCAAAGGAAAGTAACAGTGATCTTTGGTTTTTGGATAGTGGGTGTAGCAATCACATGACAGGTGTTAGAAGTATTTTTCAGAGTATGAATGAATCAGTAAAGTTGCAAGTCCGTCTTGGGAATGACAAACAAGTGCAGATTGAAGGTAAGGGAACAATAGCAGTAAGGACCAAGTCAGGTAATGAGAGGTTGATTCATGATGTTTATTACATTCCTAGCTTGGCACATAATTTACTCAGTGTGGGTCAATTGGTTAAAAAGGGATATTCAGTTTTATTTCATGATGGTGTGTGTGAAATTAAATGTAAAAATTCTGATATGCCGTTTGTAAAAATTCCCATGGCTGAAAATAAGATGTTTCCTCTTGAGATTTCTTGTTTGGATGATTGTGCACTTGTTGCTAATGTTGAAAGTGATTCGTGGTTATGGCATTTGAGATATGGGCACTTGCATTTTAATGGGTTGAAGTTGTTGTGTCAGAAAAATATGGTTCATGGTTTGCCTACAATTCCTTTTGCTAATGATTTGTGTGAAAGTTGTATTTATGGGAAACAGCATAGACAGTCATTTCCTGTTGGGACAGCATGGAGAGCAAAGAAGCCTTTGGAGTTGGTGCATGCAGACATTTGTGGGCCAATGAATACTCTGTCTTTGAACAAGAGTAGATATTTTTTGTTGTTTACTGATGATTTTACTCGTATGAGTTGGGTGTTTTTTCTTGTTCAGAAATCAGAAGCACTTGATAAGTTTCGGGAGTTCAAGGCCTTTGCAGAAAAGGAATCTGGTCATCAATTAAAAATTCTTCGAACTGATAGGGGAGGAGAATTTTTATCCGATGATTTTACCTTGTTTTTCAAGCAAAATGGAATCAAAAGGCAGCTAACAGTGAGAAGAACGCCAGAGCAGAATGGAGTCGCTGAAAGGAAGAATCGAACAGTAGTGGAGATGGCCAGGAGTATGTTGAATGAGAAAAGGCTTGCAAATGATTTTTGGGCTGAAGCAGTAGCTACAACGGTTCACCTTCTCAACATTTCTCCAACGAAGGCGGTGCGTGGTATGACTCCTTATGAAGCTTGGTGGAACCGCAAGCCTAATGTAAGTGCCTTGAAGATTTTTGGTTGTATTGCTTATGCCATGTTAGCTTCTAATGATCGGACAAAGATGGACAAGAAGAGTGAAAAATGTATTTTCGTTGGGTATAGTGATGAGACAAAGGGGTATAGATTGTATAATCCAGTTACTAAGAAGCTAATCATTCGTAGAGATGTTATTTTTGATGAGAACAGCTTTTGGGAGTGGAATGCAGACAAAAATCAGCACTTATCTTGTGAAGAAAATGAATTAATTGAGTCACAAGATGACGAGAACACAGTGGCTCAACAGGTTTCCCCTACACCTAGTCCTTCAAGGTTGTCACCACAAGCTTCACCAACTCCTCAACCTTCAAGGATGATTACTAGAAGTATGTCCGGGGCTCTTCCCAGAAAGGTAAAACCTTGGGAAGAAGTTTATAACTCTAACATGTTTGCTCTTTTAGTAACAGAACCCATGAGTTTTGATGAAGCATGTGGAAAAGATGAATGGGAACATGCCATGGAGGAGGAGATTGCTTCCATTGAGAAGCATGATACTTGGGAGCTAGTAGACAAGCCGCAAGGAAGAGATACAATTGGTTTAAAGTGGGTTTACAAGGTGAAGTTTAATGCAGATGGGAGTGTCCAAAAATTCAAGGCAAGGTTGGTTGCTAAAGGATATGTGCAAGAGTATGGTAAAGATTTCTTTGAAACCTTCTCTCCTGTTGCTAGATTTGAAACTGTTAGATTTTTGTTAGCATTGGCAGCTCAAATGAGGTGGAAGGTTTACCAGTTTGATGTCAAATCTGCCTTTTTGAATGGTTATTTGGATGAAGAGGTATATGTCGAGCAGCCACAAGGATTTGTTGTTGAAGGCAAAGAGGATAAGGTGTACAAGCTCAAGAAGGCCCTTTATGGACTCAAACAAGCACCACGAGCTTGGTATGGTAGGCTTGATTCTTACTTGTTTGAAAATGGTTTCCATCGTAGTAGTAGTGAGCCCACTTTGTACGTGAAGGAAAAAGGTGATGATGTTCTTATTGTTTGTGTTTATGTGGATGACATTATCTATACTAGTTCTTCTGAAGTTCTTATTACAGAATTCAAGAAGAGCATGACTGATGAATTTGATATGTCAGATTTGGGGTTGTTGCATTATTTTCTTGGCTTACAAATTTCTCAAACTGATGATGGTGTCTTTGTTTCACAAGAAAAATATGCTCTGGATTTGTTGAAGAGGTTTAACATGCAGAATTGTAAGACATTTTCTACTCCCATGAATACAAATGAGAAGTTGACAATGAATGATGGAACACCAAGGGCAAATGAGAAGTATTTCAGAAGCTTGGTTGGTGGGTTGATGTATTTGACTCATACTCGTCCAGATATCATGTTTCCTGTCAGTTTGGTCTCAAGGTTCATGCATAATCCCTCCTTGCATCATCTTGGGGCAGCAAAACGAATTCTTTGCTACATTCGAGCTACAAGTAACTTTGGGATTTGGTATAACTCAGTTCCTAACTTTAAATTGTTTGGTTTTACTGATAGTGATTGGGCAGGTTGTGTAGATGATAGAAAAAGCACAAGTGGTTTCATTTTTAACTTTGGTTCGGGTGCTGTGTCATGGAGCTCAAAGAAACAAGCAAGCACGGCATTGTCATCTTCGGAAGCTGAGTATATTGCAGCTACATCTGCTGCTTGTCAAGCAATTTGGATAAGAAGAATCATGGAGGATTTGCATCAAGTTCAAGGAAAGGCGACTGAGATTTTCTGTGATAACAAAGCAACCATTTTAATGACCAAAAATCCAGTGTTCCATGGAAGGACAAAGCACATCGAGCTTCGCCACCACTTTATTCGAGATGCTGCTGTTGAAGGACTGATCGTGATGAAGTACTGCTCAACAAATGATCAAGTTGCCGACGGTTTTACTAAGGGACTTGGTTATTCAAAGTTTGCAAAGTTTCGATTATCACTTGGAGTTGTAGATTTTGCATCAAGGGGGGATGTTAAAAATTGATGCAAACAATTATTAGTTTAAGTTGAATAAGTCTTCCACTATGTGTATAACATGGAAGAGTGGTTTCTAGATTTTAGGAGTTAAGTTCCCACTAACCCACTTTATGTTTGTGTACTTAGTGGGTGAATATCATCCCATGAAGTGAGAACATGGGGGTGTGGCTTTCATTTCAGTTCATCTATTTATAGTGTTGCAAATTGAGTTTTTATCAATGAAGAAGATCCTTTGAATTCTTAGCCAATATTCTTTCTTCTGTCCTTTTTCTTTGCTTACTAATACTTTGCTCAATATTCGTTTGTTCTTGTCAAATACATTCTTATCCTTCGAAACCAACAAGATAAACAAAAGACATTTGTTTAAACTATGATCATAAACCAGAAGCAAGAAACATGAGACACATGACAAGAAAACAGAGCAAGCATATTTGTTTATGTTTCAAAGAAACAAAAGCATGGAAACCGTTGAACTGATTTTCCATTTCTAAATTGTCTGTCCCTCTCCTTTTTCCTGGTAATTAAGAAAAATACTTGAAGAAGGAAAGAGATATGAGTATGACGTGTCTTAGAGTACCTTGCTTGAGGAAATAAGTTTAAAAATACTCCTATTACAGAATAAAGATTTTTAAATACCCTACCATGAGAAAAAACTCGAAATGCAAAGATTTCACCACTTTTTTCTAAGCCAATTTCGTTAAAACTAGCAATAATTAGCAAGAAGAATAATAGAACCACTACAATATGGAGAAAGAAATCAAAGAGTACACAAAGCGAGAACAAAGTAAAGCATCCTAACAATTAACTACTACACTCAAAAATAACTTTAAAAACGAAAACAACTTACAAATCTTAATTTTACACATTCCACCAATAAAGTCATTAATAAAAAAAAATACATTTCATATCACCATTTCCACCAACAGAAACATAAAAACAAGTATGAGATGCGAGGGAAATAACAACCAACCGGACGATAATTTTGCTAATAAACTTCCAAAATAATATCCAGTGGCGAGAAAATGCCAAATTTTCAAAGTACTCATTAGAATCTTCTATGGTTTCAAACACCAGTAGCAACAAGGCTATCGTAAATCAAACGAATCAAACACCAACAAATCACCTTCGCACGAGTAGCAAAAGACTTGAGGATAGAGATCCATGTCATAAAGATAATAGTTTTTAAAGGCTACCACCCCATAGAATTCAACCGCACAATCAAAATCCAACCAAAAATCACTCTTAAGTTTACACTATTAGCTCTCTCTCTCTCTCTCTCTCTCTCTCTCTTTGTTTAATTTCCATCAACCTTTTGATGATGTTCTCTTCATCCCCTTCCACTAAAAATCTAAGACATCTATCAATATCCCACGTTTTGACGATTTCATCTTAAAATGAAGAATTTATATGTCGAATATCTTTATCAGAAATACAATTATCATTTTCGAAGATCACCAAAATTGAAGAAGTACAAGCAGAAAACATGGAATGAATATCCTTTCCACTCCAATTATTTCTTACATGTCTTGATTTTTTTCTAGGAGATTTCTATTTTTTACTAGCTAGGAGCATAATCAAAGCTATCTTCCCCATCTTCCCAACTAAAATCACACTCTTTAGATTCATTATCAACATGACACTTATCCTATTGAGTGTATTCTTCATCTTTGTCTTCCTGGACTTCAAACACATGCACTTCCTAGTGATGATCCATTGTCCAACATTCCCATTTTTAACCAATTGCACCCAACTATCAGTGCCCCTAGCGTAAGAATTATAACATGGACTTCTCTCAACGCCAGTCTCTATTGGCTTAAGCCGATGGTAATTTTATTTATTAGGGTCTACAAAAGAAAGTTGCAAGACTGCCACAACCAGGGGAGGCTTCATTGTTTTGTCTTTTTTTTTTCATTTGGCATTTCGATTGAATTGGGTCAAATCTAGAACCTTTATGTCCACCAAGATACGACATGAAGCTGAGATTGCTGCACCCTTAGCCATTGGCTTTTCTGGAAGACTGATAGAGCAGTTGAGAATTTTTGAATTGGATAGAGTATATTTGAAAAATGGGTGAGGCAATTCGAGGATGCCTCCAACTCCAGAAATTAAAGAGGGACTGAGAAGTTGTTTGGCAGAAAATTTTTCATATCTTTTCCCTCCAATTTCACCCCTAAAGGTTGTTCAATCCCCTATACAAGTCCTATACACGTCCTATACAGTATACCTTCACATGTACACACACCACTCATTACATCTATAAAAATATCTACACGTGTATACGAGTCTCACATTACAATTATAAAAGAAATAACACTTTAAACTAACATTCACCATCTTCCTCTATCTCTTTTCTCAAGCTCGATTTCTTCTCGTTGGCGGTACCATCACATAGTCTCGCTGCCACTATGGAACCTGTTGAATATGATCAGAACGCCTTATCCTTCCAAGATTACCACCTTGAGTTGCCATAACATTGCCCCACCCATTAAGATTGACCTTGCCTTCAAGGTCGAAAGAGGGAAATGCTTGGCAGAAATTGGTGTAAGCAACCCAAGTGGCATCCTCCAACTGCAACCCTTCCCATTTAACTAATAATTGGAGTTCTCGTCTTCCATGTTTCTGAAGAAAGCGCTGGTGCAGTATGTCATCTGGTTGCACTAGCGGGTGATTCTCCACAAATTAAGTTGGTAACTAGGCCGAATGAAAGGACAAGTTCTGATGATAAGGCTTAAGGAGAGAAACATGGAAGACATTATGAATCTTCGCATGGGCCGATAATTCCAAATGGTAAGCCACCTTGCCAATTTTAGCACGAATGGGAAAAGGACCATAAAACCTTTTATTCAGCTTTGAATAGGGATGCTGTAACAAAGATGTTTGTCTATAGGGTTAAAGCTTCACCAGAAACTAAACCCCTTCTTGGAAGGTAACATCCCGTTTGTGTTGATCAGCCAATTGTTTCATCCTGTTCTGACTCTGAGCCAAATTTAGCTTAAGCTGTCATAACATGCGATCTTGAGTCTGTAAGACATCTGCTATTGCTGCTAAAGAAGTTGTATGACCCACAAAAGGAACAATTGTGGGAGGCTTTCGACTATACACAAACTCAAAAGGAGAATACCCGGTAGAAGAATGCCAGGAAGTATTATATGAAAATTCGGCCTAAGGCAAATATTGCACCCAAGTAGATGGATTATCCATTGCATAACAACATAGGTATTGCTCAAGACCTCAATTAGTCACCTCAGTCTGCCCATCTGTTTGTGGATGATGGGAAGTCTATGATTTAGCTTTGTACCACTGAGTTGAAAGAGTTCCTGCCAAAACAAGCTTAAAAACAGAGGATCCTTGTCACTCACAATTGATTTAGGAATTCCATAAAGTTTCACATCTGTTACAAACACCTGAGCAACTTTAAAAGCAGTAAAATGACTTGGCAATGCTGAAAAATGAGCATATTTGGAAAGCCTATCAACCACGACCAAAATGGCAGTTTTTCCTTGTGACGTAGGCAAAGCAGGTATGAAATCCATAGAAAGCTCTTCCCATATATGTTCTGGAGTGTGGAGTGGTTGTAATAAACCCGCGGTGGTCTAGTTTCATACTTAGATACCTGACAAATTGGGTAGCTTTGTACAAACTCCCTAATGTCTTCATTCATTTTGGGCCAATAAAATTGGGTCATTAAACGAGCTTGAGTCCTTTTGATACCCCCATGTCCAGCACTTGGTGCACAGTGGAACTCTCTCATAATGTTCACTTTATGCTAAGAAGTTGGGCTTAATACGATTCGACCATTGAAGAACAACAACCCACCCTTGTATCGGTGACAAGGAAACAACTTCGGATGAGCCTGAACTCTAGCAATTTCTTGTTGCATTTCGCTCGAATGATCAGTTTCTACTCTAAGTTCATCAATGAGTGAGCAAACCACTTGAGTTAAAGCTAGGAAGGTACCACTATCTTGCTGTTGTTTTCCTTTATATCCTTCTTCTAGGCTATTGTCTTGTATCTTAGTATCCCGCCAAGACAAGGCATCTGTCACTCGATTACTAGCTCCTAGCCAGTATTGAATGTCAAAATCGAAACTAAAAAACTTTACTAAGAAACGTTACTATTCTGGAGTCTGAACCACTTGCTGCATCAACCCCTTAATACTTTTCTGATCAGTGCGAATTAGAAACTTGGAACCAAGCAAGTATTGCCTCTATTTAGCCACTGCCTCTGTAATAGCAAAAAGCTCCCTCACATAAGTGGAGGCCTTCTGCATAGGAGTAGTCAGTTTCTTAATAAAATAGGCAATGGGCTGTCCTTCTTGCATCAATACTGCCCCAATAGCAATTCCAGAAGCATCAGTCTCAACAATGAATGGCTTAGAAAAATTAGGTAAAGCCAGCATTGGAGCTTTTACAAAGCTCGTTTCAAGGCTTGAAAGGCCATTTCTACCTCTAGTGCCCAGCGGAAGGCATCCTTTTGTAATAGATTCTTTAAAGGTGTTGCAATGGAAGCATAGCCTTTTACAAAACGCCTGTAATACCCTAATAAACCAAGAAAACTCCTAAGTTGTTTTACATTCTTGGGAGTAAGCCATGCCTCAATAGCTGAAATTTTGGCTGGGTCTGGTTCCACTCCACCCTTGTGCACTATGTGCCCAAGATATTCAATATGAGTTTGCCCTAAAGAACACTTGCTTTTCTTGGCAAAAAATTGGTTTGCTTGCAAACATTCCAGAACCATTCTCAAGTGATCAACATGAGCCTCTACTGATTGGCTATAAACCAATATGTCATCAAAAAACACCAAGGCAAATCTGCACAAGTAAGGCTTTAGGATACTGTTCATAGCCTCGTGAAACGTGAAAGGGGCATGCGACAAGCCAAAGGGCATTACTACAAACTCGTAATGCCCCTCATGTGTGTGAAAAGCAATCTTTTTGATGTCTTCCTCAGCCATCCTAATCTGATGGTATCCTGCCCGTAAGTCTATCTTGGAAAAGATAGTGGCCCCATGCAGCTCATCAAGGAGTTCATCTACCGTGGGTATTAGAAATTTGTTAGGAATGGTGATATGGTTTAGAGCCCTATAATCCACACAAAAATGCCATGACCCGTCCTTCTTCTTAACCAAGAGGACAGGGGATGAATAAGGACTCCTACTAGCTCGAATTACTCCTGTTTGCAATATGTCTTGCACCAATTTCTCAATCTCAGATTTTTGGAAATGAAGATACCTATAGGACCGCACATTGACTAGCTTTCAACCCGGAACCAAATGAATTTGATGATCTACTCCTCTCTTTGGTGGCAATTGTATTGGTTCTTCAAACACATCTCGGAACTCTTCGAGTACATTTTGCAAATCCTGTGAAATTCCTTCTTCACTCACATGCTTATTCTCCAATGTGGCAGACAAGGATAGTAGTTGGTAACATAAACTTATGGTATGCAATTCATTCAATCGACAAAGTTGAGAAAAATGGATTGACTCCACCGATGTCTCTTGTTCCCCACTCAACTTCACCACTTGTCCATTTACTATAAAACTCCATAGTGAGATTTTATAGCAAGCAAGACAGACCCAGCAATTCTAGCCACTGTACTCCCAAAACAACATCAGCCCCCTGTATCTTTAAAATGTAACAATCAATCTCAAAGGAGTTTCCTTGCATCACTAGTGGTAATTGCGAACACAAACTAGAACAAAACAAAACTTCACCATTGCTTACCATTACCTTGAAACGTTTTGAAGGAGTGATAGACAACCGGAGGTGCTGCACTAATCACTCCTGAATGAAGTTGTGAGTGGAGTCCCCATCGATCAGCACTTGTACTGGTTGATTCCCAATTTTACCTTACACTCTCAAGGTTCGTGGTGAACTCTGTCCAGCTAAGGCATGACAGCTTATTTCAGGGATCTCTTCCTCTACCTTAGCTAATTCTTCCAAATTCTCCCCTGAATCCTTATCATTGACCAGTAACACAAAGAATTTGCCCTTACAAACATGTCCCTTATGGAACTTTTCATCACAATTAAAGCACAATCCCTTCTCCCAACGCTCCAACATCTCAGCTAATGTCAATCGTTTGATTGGAACTATAGGTTTTTGATTACTAACCTTTAGAGTAGGTAGGAGTCCTTGCTGCATATTTCTACCTCCTCCAGCAACTCCTCTTTCTCCATATCGCAATGTTGTGTTGTCTCGCAGCTTGTCTTCAATTAACTTGGCTAAGCTTGTAGCCTGCATCAATGACTTTGGTTGGAAAGCCTTAATCTCTTTCCAAATCTCAAGTTTTAGCCCTGATTCAAAACAACTCTGTAAAAATGAATCTGGCACACCAGATACTTGATTGGATAGCTCTTCAAAATTGTCAATGTAGGCATCAACAGTGGTAGTTTGCATGAGTTTGGTCAATTCACCAGGTAAATCACGATACTCCGAGGGATCAAATCGAGCTTTCAATGCATCCAAAAAGCCTTTCCATGAATGAATTTGCTTATTCCGTTGCATCCATTGCTACCAAGCAAGGGCACAATCATCCATGTAAAATGACGAGATCATTAATCTCTGCTCCTCCGATGCTTCATGGAAATTGAAGTATTGTTTTGCTTTAAAGACCCAACCTAATGGATCAGATTTATCAAATCTTGGCATTACCAACTTGATGGCGCGCAACATCTGATCGCTCGCTCGATGGCCTCCCTAAGTTATTTCATCATTCCCTTCCATGTTTATGGATCATTCGAAGATCATCCGGGATTTGTTACGTAGGCCTTGATCCATTCGCCCTTCCAGATTAGTAAGCTTTAAACTAATCTCCTTAAGCATCGCATCATAAGCTGTCAACTGTTCCTCATGAAGAGTTAATTGACTCATGCAATCCTCAGTGAGACGTGTCATGGCTCTTGTTCCTTTAGTCATTTTCGACTCTCAACGAAAGCACCAAGATAATAGAGTAGTTGAAAAATTTTGAATTGGATAAAGTATATTGAAAAATGGGCGAGGCAATTCAAGGATGCTTCCAACTCTAGAAATTAGAGAGGGACAGAGAAGTTGTTTGGCAAAAATTTTTCATATTTTTTCTCTCCAATTTCACCCCTTATAAAGGTTGTTCAATTCCCTATACACGTGTCCTTATAGTATACCTTCACATGTCCACACACCACTCATTACATATGTAAAAAATATCTACACGTGTATACAAGTCTCACATTTCAATTATAAAAGAAATGACACTTTAAACTATCATTCACCATCTTCCTCTGTCTCTTTTCTCAAGCTCGATTTCTTCTCATTGGTGGTACCATCACATCGTCTCGCTGCCACTGTAAAACCTGTCGAAAACGATCAGAACGCCTTCTCCTTCCAAGATTACCACCTTGAGGTGCTGTAACAAAGACTGAACAAACACTCTGCAGTCTGCATGCAGCTGCAGGCCATGATTAGGTCGTTAACAGTTAGCTATCTGTCACCGAATCTTTCATCGGCGATGTGACAAAATCATCTTCTCTTACATAGTCACTGCTACCAACATTAATGGTAGTAAACATCAAAAAAAAAAACATTAATGGTACTAGTTACTGCCACTGCTGCACCCCAGTCATTGGCAGGCCTGGTTTGCTGTTTTCAGGACAATGTTTACAATGCCGAAGAAAAAACAAGTTGATGTAAGCGTAAGACATTCAATTCCATTCCAACTAACAGCAGCATTGTCTTTGCCGATGCCAACCACCTGCCAACTGCTGCTTCAACGCCCACGGCTCACAATAAAGCTCCGTATTTATGAGATTTTGCATTGTTGTCTTCTTTTTCATTTAACCCAAAGCCGCCCACGCATAAACAATAAAGTTTGCATATAAATTTAGGGTTTTATTCGGCTAACCTAACTAGAAATGATATAGCTGGCACTTAGTTAAATAAGCAATGTGCGTCAAACATCAATGCCAATAGTCATGTGATCTATTGATAGATTATTAAATTTTTAAATTTCAGTGATTAAAACTTAATTTTTTATAATTTTAAATATAACAAAAATCAATTGTATTCTATTATGCATTAAAAAATGGATAAGAAAACTCGAATAACCATATATATATATATGTATTTGTAGAGAGTTTAAAAATTTTACAAATATTTATTTTTTGAGGTAATATGATACAAACATTTCTTTTTAATCTATGTATTATGATGATAATATAGACTACTATAATTTTATATAAATAATTATATATTATAATAATTTATTTGATACACGCATATTAATCTTTTTGATATTAGGATTCCTCTTCGAACTTAGACCTAAAAAAACAGTCCAAGTTATGAAGACCCTAAAACCAACAAATTCTTGCGTACTTTGAAAGTTTACCTAATTTTCCAAGCACTTGGATTCAAAGAAAACAAAAACTTTTTCGTCACAAGCAACCAAAAAGAGAAACAAAACCACAACGAAAAAAAAAAGAACAAAATATATACATATATATATTTATATATTTGTGTGTGTTATGTCAATTTGTAGCAGTATAAGATTTGGATTTAAATCTAAATAATTTCACCTCACTTCTAATTATCAAATATTTACTTTGTAATAAAAAAAATATTCTCGTGTTGATATAAAGGTAAAAAAAAAAGGCAACAATTTCGTCACTGCCTTAGTGTTTCGTAAAAGAATTACATTGAAGTATAATGAAAGAAAAAGAAATATGAATGGTGATAAAAATTAAAATCAAACTATAACGTGTAATAATTAAAAGTTTAACTATATATTAGATTTGTTACACTGATTAAACTTTATAATTATTTTTTTATACAAAAGAGGCCAAAACCTAATACTTGTTGCTAAAAGTGATTAAATGAGTCATTTAAGTTAATAAATTATCTTTTTTTATTGAATAATAGAGTGTTTTACGTTAAATCTAGAACAAAATTTTTAAGGTAAAATAAAATAGATATATATAAAATTCATGAAAAGTTATCTTCTCACAATCTCTTAACAAATTCAATGTCTAAATAATCATAAAAAAAGCAAACTTTTATTCCTACCCAAACATCTTTAGTTTTTTTTTATTCATGTGTCATAAAAAAATTAAAAGACTTATAAGTTTCATGAAAACATTTTTTTTACTAGTAGGACAAATATAGTTTTATAAATTGAAACAAACTTAATTAATTAAGTCAAATTTAGTGAAATATTAGAAAAAATTATTTCCTATTCTCTTCTCGTGTACTTGATTTTTTTGCTTAATATTCAAATATACGCTATGAATATAGGCAATCTATATTTTATTATATACAAATTAGTCTATCAAATTCAAATTTTTGCAAATAAACCCTTTATTTTTTAAAATAAAGTTCAAATATGGTAAATAACACTAACTGCTATTTTAACATTTTATAAATTATGATAGCTAATGTGAATAGATTTGTATGTTGTCATATGCTCAATATAAATAAAAATTAGTATCATTTACTAGATTTAAATTTAATTGCATAACTTTAAAAGTTTTAAGGTTTATTTACAAAATAAAAATTGGGTTTATATATGATGCACTGACAGTGTATAGTTTTTATACACTGTCAATGCACTAGAGATTGATGTCTTATCAATATGCAAATTAAGAAAATGCCGAGTCCTTAAAAATAAATACAAATATTTTTTTCAATTTGCTCATAAAAACTTATTGATGAGGTGTTTACATAATGAAAATTGGATTTATATGTGATGTACTGACAGTGTATAATTTTTATACACTGTCAATGCACTAGAGATTGATGCCTTATCAATATGCAAATTAAAAAAATACCGAGTCTTTAAAAATAAATACAAATATCTTTTTTCAATTTGCTTATAAAAATTTATTGATGAGGTGCTAACCTCTTATATATTGATAGTGTATACATATTATACACTGTCAATATATCATATATAAATCCATAAAAATTTATAAATTAATTTATATACATTAAAAAATTTGACGTTTATATCCATTTTGTGAAAAGAAAAAGTATATTTGAATATAATTTTTTTTTCCAAATTTTCCTTGAAGGTAGCTGCCTCGCGTGTTTGATTTTTATTTGGCTTTTGAATCATTAAATTTAATAAAACTCCTAATTAATATCCCATAACTCTGATACAGTTACATACATTAATAAGAAACCATTAGTCAACAGTTTAAAAACAAAATTAGATTCCCCAATAAGAGTAAAGAAAAGAAAAGATCCTCTCTTTGTTTACCCAAAATAAAAGGCCGGATGAAAGGCCCTGATGGCCTGATCCAACGGTTCTAAACGTCCAACCATTTTAATTTGCAAACCCTAAATTTCATAAAATAAAAATAACCTATGGTTAAAACAACCAGTCACGCGCTACTACAGTAGCTCTCAAATCACGCCTCAATCAGAAGAGAGGAGAGGAGAGGAGACAGTGCTTCACGTAGTTTCTCTGCCAGCCAGCAGCCAACCCTGCTTTTCTCATAAACCAACAAACAAACGCGCTATCGGTCGCGCGTGAGTCTCTCTGAACCTTTTAGCTCCAAGGCTTACGGCTCGTACAAGTTTTCTCTTCTCTCTCCTCCAAATCCAACTAACAACGAAGAGACTTTCTCTCTCGGTCTCTTTGCGTTGGATTCAAAGAAAAAAAGCAAGGTTTTTGGCTTTGTTAAAACCCTAGGTTCCAATGAACAAAAAAAAAAATCCTAGGTTCCTCCCCATTATACGAAGGTGATTATTTTCTCTTAGATTTGTTTTTCCCTTTTTTGAAAATTATTTTTTTGAATTTTTTATTTTATTTGCTGAGATCCATTCTGGTTTCAGTTTTGGCTCTTCTGTTCTAATTTCCTTTTGGTTCTATCAAATTACGTTCTTTTTTATTCGTGCAGTTAATATCTTTAAATTTACGCTCTTTTTTGTCGTACATTTGATTTTCCTTATTTTCGAATTATTATTCCGTTTTTATTTGAATCTCTTTTTTGTATTGTTTGTTTAACTTATTCACTGTTAAATTCACAGGCATTGTTGTTATTTTTCTTTTTAAATAAGCTATTCTTCATGATTTTCTTTTGTTTTATTTTCTCCTTTTCTACTAAATGTTTCATGATGTAAAGCAATCTATTTTTGCTTTGTAGTTGTTGAATGGACCTTGCAGATGTGGTGAAAAAGTTTTAAATCTTTATGTTGCGTTTGGAAAGCTGGAAATTTTAATGTGGTGCATCGATTCTGTTTTAATGAGAAAAAAAGTACTTTTTTTGTTTTTGCTGCAATTTTTTTAAAAAACTTAATTTGCTATTTACTTTTTTTTTTCTTTGGTTATAAGCTGCATTGCAGAGACAGAAAATGGAAGAATAAAATTCAAATAAAAATTGAATTTTCTTCCAAATGGAGATTAAAGGAAAGCTTTTATTGCATTTGTTTTCTTTTATGGTTTCATTAATGAGGAAATTGAGATTTTTTTTTGGGGGTGGTTGTTTAAAGAATTAGTCTGTTTTTGCTAATTCACCGGCATGCTGAGGGTCAACCCTGATTAATTTTGACAGGGGAGAGAGCAAAGCCTTCCGGGTTTCGACATTTAAGTTATGGATTTAGAAGATAAATACCTTGCTAAAGGTATGACCTTCATTTTCGTTGTGTTTATATAAGTGCTTGCTTTTACTTCTTTATATGTTGCTTACTGAATCTTTGTTCTTAGAAGAGATTGTTTGTTGAAGCAGAGTAATAAAATTGTCATGTCATTCCAGCTTTATGGTGTGATGTTTGTATTGTTCTCTCAAGTACCACGGTATCTGACTCGAGACCTTGGGAAAAGATACTTTAAATAACTTGGATGGAATAGAAGGCTGTATAAGGTGTTTACTGGACTTTAATGAGTGGAGGTTGATGAATTGATTTGCATGCAATGGAAATCTTTGAGAGTCATCTTCAATATATATGCTTTGCTCCCCACTCCCTCACTTCCTTTTATTATGAGATCATTGAAGCAAATTCTAGCATGGGTGTGTATTGCAGAGTGAATAATGGCTATGATTAACCCTGTCTAGTCATTTAGTAAAATTAATCACTCAGACAGTAAATTATAGTGGGTAGTGTTAGGTTCATTTGACTATGCTGCTACTCTGCTTGATGCTTATGGTATAGTGTTATAAATTTGCTGGTTTCTTCCATACTGACAAAATTAATATTAAATTTCAATCTAATTGTGTTGGCAAATGCTTCTACATTCGCAGTAAGTTTCATGCTTTTGAGGGAAAAATATTGTGACTAATTTAAATGCCAAATCAGATTTTTAAATTTCCTTTAAAATAAAATGTGCTAGAGACGTGAGTGGATGAATCAAACCAACCACAGACACATTGGTGACTGCTGGGTTATGAATGGAGAGCTGGCTAAAGATTTGGCTATATTTGGGTTCTTCCCACCATGATTTTGAGGTTTTTACCCCACTAATTTCATGAAAACAACCACTTACCTCTTTTTTTATCTAATTTAAAGTTTGATGGTATGCATAATAATAAAGAACCTATGTCACTGTTGTTTACAAGTAATTTGCTTACACCTTTCTCTATGATTCTGTTTTTGGTAGAATGTTCTAAAACCTTTGTGAATTGGATGTATTGGTCACCAATTAAGTTAATAATCTGTCTCCCTGTCGATAATAAACTTGTTTAAACCATTAACTTCTTCATGTAGATCTTCACATAGGCTGGTCAAGTCCAACAAAAACCGGGTCCAAATAGATATTTTTCTTTATGGAGCGTATATATAAGGGATTCTTTTGAAACCCTAACTACTGGATAACTTAACTCAGGTTGCTTTGAAAACCTCTGCTGCAGCCTGCTCCATCGATGCTCTTCCAGTGTGAAATTCTTACAATTTATTTTCTTTTTCTCATTCTTTCCATTATAAAGAAGGATCTGGTGTCTATCAGGTATCTCCTGGCCATTTTTATTTGTTCTAAAATTTTTCTCTTTTTTTATTTTATTTTTAATTTGCAATATAACTAGCTTTTATTGCTGTTTCTTTTGCTGTGATGGACCTGTGCATGTTGCTGTCAAATTTTTTTTTCCATTTTCAAGAAATGGGATTCTGTTTCTTTATCTGATATTTTTTAAAACAAAAAAATAAGGTGCTTTTTCTATTTTCAAAGATTTTATTTTGTTCACATACCATTCTAAATTTCTTGTAAATACTAGGAATATCTGGTTGACATGAATGCTATCCTATATTTCCGTTTAAAGTTGCTTGCTTTTCTGTATATCTTTTCCTTTTGCGATCTTCAAGATCTTATGTGGTCCAGATGCATGCAGATAATTGTAATTGGGGTCTTACATATTTGAATTTGGATAATTTGTTTGAGAAACCTTTTGAACAAATGAACCAGATCAGATTTTCTTTTCCCCTTTAATTCTTTCTCCCTTAATTTTTGGGTGAAATTGGATGCACTGTATCGCATCATGGACTAATATATTTATTGGCTAACCCTTGATGAAAATTGTAGCGACACTGGAGCATTCAGTGGCCTAATGTGCTTGATTCCATCTTCCTTATTGTTCCTTTTATTTCTAGTTTATTTTAGTTGTTAAATTGTCAATATTGCCGACCATTTTCAGACTTCAGATGCAAATTGCTTGTACATGCATCACATGTCTAGTTCTGCTAGTGTTGATGTTATTCTTTTATCTCTTTTATTTTCAATATTTTTTGCAGTTAGACTTGTTGAAGTCTTCCTTTCCATCTAGATATTTGCCTTTTAAGAACCTATTGGTAGCTTTCGATGGTGAATTTCGCTAATGAGTCTGGAAACCAACTTTTATCATGACTGTTTTCCCTCAATGCAAGTCTTTAGGAAGGGCTGGTCGTGTGAGTTGCAGATGTCAAGGGGTTGAGAATAGGACCAAAAGATATATAGCCACACATCTCAGATAACTTACTATTGAAAAAAGGGCTCATGAGTGGGGGTTCCCTGGGAAGAAGAAAAATATTTATGTTTCATGCCTCTTGGTACAGAAAACTGAAGCTCAGCTTCTTTCATGACTTATTTATCTATGATATTAGTACTTTTTTCTCCTGCAAACTGTCTTTGAAATTTTAAAATTGTGATGTCTTTTTTCCTCATTTTTAAATTTTGGTTGTGGTTCCTACTAAGTATTTTCCACCCCCAACAAAGATTTTCTCATGTTTCTTTCCTCTTTGCTGTTTCTGGCTTGCAAAATCTTTCTTCCAGTGTGCACAGCACCCCAGAGAAAAATGGCATTCAGATGATGCTTTGAGAAGTCCAGAACTCCTGCAGGCATTCCTGAAATCTGGTCCAAGAAAGGAGCTTCTTCGAACCTGTTTTGACAAGGACAAGAAAAATTCAGCTTCATCAAAGAGCAAAATGACTGAATCTTTAAAGTCGGGTAACAAGACAATGAAGAAGTCAGAGTTGAGAAAGGCCTCATCCATTGCCAACAGTCAGCCTTCCTCTAGGAAGCAAAACAGAAAAGGGGAGAACCCAATGAGGGTGCTCCCAGCTTCTGAGCAGCCATCAGATCTTGGATTTTCTAACTCATGGATATGTAAAAATTCTGCTTGCAGAGCAATCCTGTCCATAAATGATACATTTTGCAAAAGATGCTCATGTTGCATCTGTCACTTATTTGATGAAAACAAGGACCCGAGTCTTTGGTTGGTATGCACCTCTGAATCTGGTGAGGGGGATTATTGTGGGTTGTCATGCCATATTGAATGTGCTTTTCAGCGTGAGAAGGTGGGGGTTGTTGATCTTGGCCAACTGATGCAGCTAGATGGTAGTTATTGTTGTGCTTCTTGTGGTAAAGTTTCTGGTATACTTGGGTAAGAAATTAGCTTGCAGCTCATGCCTCATTCGACTTGACAAATTCTATTCTCTCCTTAACCGTACAAACTGCTTTTTATTTGCATAGTAGTTGTCAAAAGTTATGTATCAAGTTCTGTCTGGTTGACATCTTAATTTGATCACAAAATTTATAGTTTATTTGTCTTCAAAGTGTCCATGTTTATTATTGTATCAAATTTTGGTTAGGAAGCTTGGGAAATCATTTTTCTTGTTTTTGTTTGCACGAAAGAGAAACTTCCATTTACATACTTATTGCTGCTTGTGACAAATCTGATGTTGGAAAATGATCACAACGTGATGAATCAGGTTTTAGTATGGTAACTACTGGTTATTTCTATTTTTCTTTTATAGATTTTCAGCTTTGGTCTGACAGGATTGGTGTGATTTGTTTGCTCCTGGCAGATGTTGGAAGAAGCAGCTAAGTATAGCTAAAGATGCTCGCCGCCTGGATGTTCTTTGTTATAGGATCTACTTGAGTTACAGGCTCCTAGATGAGACTTCTCGCTTTAAAGAACTGCATGAGTTTGTGAAAGATGCGAAGGCCAAACTAGAAACAGAAGTGGGCCCTGTGAATAGAGTTTCTGCCAAAATGGCACAAGTAATTGTCAGCAGGCTTCCTGTCGCTGGTGATATACAGAAGCTATGCTCTCTTGCTATTGAAAAAGCAGATGAATGGCTGGTGACCATGTCTAATACTAACCCAAAGTGCCAAGGTTAGAACCCACAATGTTGACTTCTATTACTCCTGTTGTTTATTTTGAAGTTAGTTATATGAGCAACATTTTCCTTTTGGGCAGATTCACGCCCTGCTGCTTGCAGGTTTCTATTTGAAGAAGTGACGTCGTCATCTGTTGTAATTATTCTAATTGAACTTTCTGCTGCATCATCGGATGATATTAAGGGCTACAAGCTCTGGTATTCCAAGAGTCGAGATGAGACGTATACAAAAGATCCTATCTGTGTCTTTCCAAGAACTCAGAGAAGGATTTTGATATCAAATCTACAGCCGTGTACAGAATACAACTTCTGTGTTGTTTCTTATACTGACACTGGTGACTTGGGCCATTCTGAGGCTAAATGTTTCACCAAGAGCGTGGAGATAATTAACAAGAATCCTAATTCAGCAGCTTTCATGAATCAGAAGAAAGATAATACCCTTATTGAAGGAAGTTCTTTAGGTTCAAGTAAGGAGCTCACAGCGGTTGGTTCTTCGGGATTTAAGGTTAGAGACCTTGGTAAGGTCATGTGTCTTGCTTGGGCTCAAGAGCAAGGCTGCTTTGAAGGGTTTTGCAGTGCTAATATAGAAAAATGCTGTGGAGCAAGTAAATTTAGTAAGCCTGAAACTCGAGAAGAGGATCACGTGCCATCTGTTTCCCGTGGGCTTGACTTAAATGTTGTCTCAGTGCCTGATCTAAATGAAGAACTAACTCCTCCATTTGAGTCCTCCAGGGATGAAGACAATGGTTGCACTTTAGAACATGCTGTGGAGGCTGAAGATGACGCAGCTTCGCATGAAATAGAAAAGAATGGATTGGCAAGATCACACGGTAGTGGTGACTCCCAGACCTGGACTAATGGACCAACTGGGGAAGTGCCTGCTGTTGATTCCCATACAGAGATGTGCAGGAAGAAAAGAGCAGCAAACTCAAATGAAGAAACACATGACTGTGATAGCACTCTTATAAATGGGTCACCATTTCGAATCTCCAATGATTCAGGTTCCTTAGACGAGAATTTCGAGTCCTGCGTGAAGATAATCAGATGGCTAGAATGCGAGGGTCATATTAACCAGGATTTCAGACTGAAATTACTGACATGGTTTAGCTTGAGGTCAACAGAGCAGGAACGCAGGGTTGTCAACACATTCATTCAAACTCTGATCGATGATCCAAGTAGCTTGGCCGGGCAGTTGGTTGACTCATTCTCAGATATCATATCTAGCAAGAGGCCACGCAATGGATTCTGCAGTAAGCTGTGGCACTAAATTAGTACAGGGCATTCTAAACCACAGGATTGCTATTTGCTTCATGATTATTCTTTTTCTTGGATAAACTTACCTTACCCCTGATTGTTTCACCAACTCTGTACAGCATTTTTTCCTATTCACTTCTAAAGGTGATTCTTTGTATTGCGGACTAGATTGTCCTGCTAAAAGATTTGGGTCGCTGATTGCTGGCACAATTCCCATTTTAGTTGAAGGGGGACCTTGGCCTTGGACGTAAGATTTCATCTTTGTACGGGGCATTTTTTTCATTTTCCTAAAACATCATTGTTCCATTTGATGCAGTAGACTTTTAATCATGGAGAAAATATAGAGTTAATTGCACATGTGATTCTTATAGTTTGTGCTAGATCTGGTCATGGTCAGATCGAGTTTGGGTCGGGCTTATGTCATACATTAATATGTAATCTGCGTGCCCAAGCTTGGTCTGGCTCGAAATTTCAGGCCTAATTTTTTGTCCAAGTTCATTTTTATTTTTATACTACAAGTTCTAGCTCAGTTCTGTTCTCGGTTTGAAAATAATTTTTTATATTTTAGTTTTTTTTATTTATTTGTTTTTTTATTTTATACCTTTTAAAATTTAATTTATCAAAATTTGTATATTAATTTTCATATTAAATATTTATAATCCTGTTTATTAATCAATAATGTTTTATATACATATAATTATATTATATTTAGTAAATATATAAAAAAATTAATTAATATTAAAAAAGAAATATAACAAAAATTAAAAAAAATTATAAATTAGGGCCAAGTTGGGTCGAGCTCAGGTTTTGAAAGGTTAAGTTTGGGCTAGGTTTGATTTTTAAACGGGCCTAAAAATGTTGCCTAAATCTAGTTATTGTATCAAATATTTTTGTCTAAGCTCGATCAAATATCAGGCGGGCCTTTGGGCTTGGGTGGTCCGGGGTGTAAACGAACAGAACGTTTGACGAACCGTTCGGGAACTCGTTCTGTTTATGTTCGTGTTCGTTCGTTCTGTTCGTTTATGTTCGTTTATTAAGCTTAACGAACGAACACGAACAACATTTAGTGTTCGTTTGTTAAACGAATCGAACATGAACAGAGGTATGGTTCATTCGTTTTTGTTCGTGAACAGGCTCGTTTATGTTCATTTATTGTTCGTTCGTTTAAAGTGTCATTTATTGTTCGTTTATTGTTCGTTCGTTTATGTTCATTTATTGTTCGTTTGTTTAAAGTGTCATTTGTTGTTCGTTTGTTATTCGTTCGTTTATTGTTCGTTTGTTATTTATTAAAATATTAAAATTACTTATATTATATAAGTTATATAATAAATGCCCTATTTTTAAGACATTAACTTAAAAAATTAGTACCTAATTTTTAAATATATTTATACAATATAACTTTGTTGGTTTAAAAAATTAATAAAATATAATTATAATATAATTATAAAATTAAATTAGTTAATTATACTTAAAATAATTATTTTTTAAAAATTTTAAACATAAGATATTGAAATAAAATTAATAATAGTTTCATTATAAGTTAAGATTTCATTCATATGAGCTTATCCATTGATTATTTACATATATATATATATGTTACACAAATTTGTGTATACACACACATTTATATGATACATTAATATATGTATATGTGTATAATATAAATTATACTTAAAATAGTAATTATCAATTTTAATAAAACATTGTTGACTTAAGTTGTATTAAAGATTTTGTATTAGATGATTTCAATTTACATGTGAAATTTAATCTTTATTTAAGATTTTTAATATTTAATATTTAGTTTGTTCTTATGCAACTTGTTCATGAACATGTGTTCGCGAACGCATTCGTTTAAGGGTTCACGAACGCGTTCGTTTAAGTATTCGCGAACGCGTTCGTTTAAGTGTTTGCGAATGCGTCCGTTTACATGTTCGCGAACGCGTTCATTTACATGTTCATGAACTGTTCGCGAACATTAACGAACAAGCCTTACCAAACAAACGAACGAACACGAACGCACTCCTTAACAAACACGAACGAACACGAACAGCATTGAAAAACAAACGAACGAACAGAAACATCAGTTCGTTCGTTCGTGTTCGGTTCGTTTACAGCCCTATGGGTGGATAGTCTGGCTCTTGAGCAGGTCTAGTTTAGGCCTCATAACAAATTAGTCCTCAAATTTTAAAATGTACCAAATTGATCCTCAATGTTACAATATTGTAGCAAATATGTCATTCTATCACTTAAACTGTCAATTCAATTGTTAAATGTGAGTTTGACTACACGTCGTCTACACATGTATCCAATCAGCTTTGGTAAGGAATAGTTAAAAAATAAAAAAATAATTCGAAAATCATTATAATTTAAAAAACACTAAAAAGCTTTCTGATATATTTGATATTATTTAAAAAAAAATTCATTGTTGACCAATAATACGATAGAATCTATACTGTCTTTTGTAGTTTCCTTGCATCATGTACTTCGCAATCTACAAATCAAAAAAGTTTTCAACTTGAATCATGCTCAAGTTTCTTTCTCATTCTCACCAGCCTTTTGACAACAAATTTGTTCTTGGGTTTTTTGAAAATTTTCACAAATCCATATGCAAATAAACCTCAAATGAGATACTCCTTGTAAAAGGCAACAATTCATATCTGGATGTAGCAAGATAAGGATTGGCTTCCTGTAAAACCATAAGATTGATATGATGATGAAGAAAATGATGCAGGATGCTTCTAGATAAATTTCCAACATCCTATACATTTTTGAACCAAATCTTTGACCACAAAGGGTTTCCAACGCTCCACTTTGTTTTGTCTAAAACAACAATGATGAATAAAGCACACAAAGTCAAATGGCAAAATTCTTAGACTCTCCAAAATTCAAACGGCAACACATCATACTTGGCTTGTACTCATGACTCTATCACCCGATAACAAACCCAAAAACATTTTCTTTTTGGTGTTTTAGTTCTAGGTTTTTTTCTTTGAATTTTTAGGCTTGAAATTTGAGTATAAGCTAGAGTAATAGGAGGAGAATGATATAGTAAGAGGAAGAAAGAATGAGATAGGTGCAAGAGGTTTTTGAATTTGAAATGTTAATTTTTAAATTTAGATCTAAAAGATTTTAGGCATTTACAAAAAAAAAAACTAACTAGATAGGAGAAAAGAGAAAAAAAATTTGTGTATCTTGATAGTCAAACCATCGCTGGCAATAGCGCTTGGCGGTGGTACGACAATTGGTGTGGTAGGAATGGTCGATGTTTGAAATTTTTCAAGCCAACCAACCATGATGAGAGAGTAAAAAGAGAAAGAAAAAAAAGAAGAAAAAGAAAAAAGAGAAAATGAGAGAGGAAAAGAGAAAAAAATAATAAATGGACTACATGTGTACTCCACATGTAGTCTAGTTGACATTTAATAGATAGACTAACGGTTCAATGGACAGAAGAACTTGTTTATTATAATACTATAATTTTAAAGATCAATTTAGTATGTTTTAAAGTTTAGGGACGAAAATAGTATAAAGCCCAAACTATAGGAACCTCAGGTATAATTTACTCAGAAAATATATATGTATGGATGCTTTTGTTATTGCCTTCTTTAATTCAAAGAAGGTTATATGAATTAATCTCAAATTTTATTTGATCATTTGTTCAATTTTTTTCTTTTACACTTGAATAAACTTTGATAATTATAAGTACAATAAGGTGACATAATATGAAAATGATACGAATTAAAATTTTAATAAAGATTATATATGAGAAAAAAAAACTAAATCATCAATTTGATATTTTATGTGTCAATACAATTTATAATATAATAATTTTTGTATTTTACATGTTTTTATACTATATATATTTTTGATAAAAAATGTTTTTTTTTTGAAAAAGGCACTTTAATAAAATATTAAATAGAGTTTACGTTACAAACATTCACAGGGAACATGGTTCCTAAACATGTTTTTACACTATATAAACAGGATACAATAACACAAATTACAAGAGCTTAAAATTGTGTATCTTACCCTGTCCGTAGAATTAATCTGTTGGCAGATTACTATTTTCTAATTCATTCAAATGAACAAAGAGGATGATGGGTTGTTCATAGATACATTATTAAATGAAAAAGAAATGGTGAGTAATTTTTGAAATCTTCCATAATCTATGCCAGTCCGGTGTGCCCCATAGACGAGCAACATGAAACTGTGTCGTTTGGTCTTGTAAAGATTTGATTTTGAACCATTTATTTTATCATTCGGCCAACTGAAACATGAGGCTCACAACGGCTGACCGTAGCTTCTTATACTCTTTTTGCCAACACTGAAAACACAAAGGTTCTCTTTGCCTTCCTCTCTAAAATGCAACTTCTTCATGCTCCATCTTGGCCTCATCTCTCCTTTCAAACCACAAGGCAACATTCAAAAGGAAGTAATTTTTTTTAATCATCTGTTTCATGCTGTCAAGTACTAATATTGGAACTCTGTTTCTTTTCGTTGATAATTCTTGTAAACATCTGTTTCATTCATTACTTAAATTCTCTGTTTCTTTATCGTAGGACTGCTTTCACTTCAAAAATGTCTTCAACCATCAAGTGCCAACTGCTTCTTTCAGCCTCAAAAAATTGGCAGGTCGATATGGGTATCACATGGACGGTCCATATTTAGCCGCCTTACCCCAAAAGCTGCCTCTGTTGAAGGTGATACTCCAAATCTTATCCAAACCAAAAGCCAGGAAGGCAGAAACTTTCTCTTGCTGCTTTATTATGAAAATCAAACATTTCAAGTGCTTTTCTTTGCAAGCCAGAGAGATTCTTAAGATAGGAACATTGTGCGGGAGGAATGATACTGCTGTGTGCTTAATGATGTGCTGAGGAGTACTTATTTTGTTTGTGTTTATATGTCTTATTGGTGTTTTTACTATTCTTCTTTTGGCAACCAGCCGAAATATCCATATTCTAAGTTTTTTGGTTGTTAAATCTGCAATTTCCTAAGTCCTTTCGAGTTGCAAAGTCAGAATATAATCCATTTTCTCCTAAAAGCTTGAATGTCTGCAAGCAGGGCTTGCTTAATTTGGTCTCGGAATTAAAGTGAAATAAGTGCTTCAATAATAAAAGACTTATATAAAGATTTACCCCTATTGCATTTTACCATCCTTTTACAGGAATATATATCCTAAGATGTTAGGAGGTAGGTTGCAGATGATCAAGTCATCTTGTTGCCATATTTGTTGTTGCCCAAAGAAAGCTTTCCACTCCCATTTTTTTGCCTAATATTGGTGGTTTAAGAGTAAGATTATTGCTTAAGATTTTTACAAGATTTTATTTTAAGTAATCTAAATTTTAATTTGGTTGGTGGCAGCTGGTGCTTCAGCAACATCAATTGGAGCAGCTGAGGCTGATGTATTAAAAGCCTTGTCTCAAATCATTGATCCAGACTTTGGAACAGATATTGTCTCCTGCGGTTTTGTGAAAGATATGGTCATTGATGAAGCTTCAGGAGAGGTCACCTGGAAAATATGTTTGAAGGTTTCTTAAAATATAGATAAAAAAAGAGGGGAAAAAACACATGCTAAGAATCAACTTCGCATTTCAGGTTTCCTTTCGCTTGGAGCTCACGACACCAGCATGTCCAATCAAGGACATGGTAAATGACACAATCACCATTGTTTGATCAACAACTGACGTATATTTGGAATGGTAGAATTTTGTTTCATATTTTCACTTAAAACTGATTAGTACTGAAATCTTTGGTACTCTTTTAAGAAGTGAAACTTGTTTAGGCTCTATTGGTTAATGTTTTTGCTATTTTCCTTTTTTTTATTATTTTATGTTTTTCTTTTTGCTTTCTATCCATTTTCTGCAAGAAAAAGCAAAAAGCAAATGGAAAGAGCCTTAATTTCCATTCTATTTTTTGCTTGTCCATTGTGCACATTGTTCTTTAATGGTAGGTGATTCATCTTCAATGATCTATGTTGCTATGTCTGCCTCTACACGCATTTGCAAATGAAAATAGATACCTTCTTTGGGTACAATAATGAAATGGCAAGTCTTACAAGATTTTTAATGCATGACAGTTTGAGCAGCAAGCAAATGAGGTGGTGGCTAGGCTTCCCTGGGTCAAGAAGGTCAATGTGACCATGTCAGCACAGCCAGCCAAACCTATTTTTGCCGGGGAACTTCCAGCTGGTCTGCAGAGAATTTCAAATATTGTGGCAGTTTCAAGTTGCAAGGTAAACTTTCACAACCATTTAACCATTGTCTTTCTAAATTTATTGTTATGTAAATATGTTTATATCTGTTTTGCGCTTTTGGTGGCCATGTTGTCTTCTACAGAGACTTAAACTACTAATGTTGAATGTCTTGCTGATTTTTGTCATATCTCCTGTTTGTCAAAAACTCTGTAGGGAGGTGTAGGAAAATCAACGGTTGCTGTAAATCTTGCATATACTTTGGCTGGAATGGGGGCTAGAGTGGGTATTTTTGATGCTGATGTTTATGGGCCAAGTTTGCCAACAATGGTCTCCCCTGAAAACCGATTGCTAGAGATGGTAGTATTCAGAATTTGAAATTCATTTTACTTGCACATAGATGTTGTTCTGACTCTTTAAGTCTTACTCTTACTGTAGAACCCAGAAAAGAGAACCATCATTCCAACTGACTATTTAGGAGTCAAGTTGGTATCCTTTGGATTTGCTGGACAAGGTCGTTCAATAATGCGAGGTCCAATGGTTTCTGGGGTCATCAACCAACTTCTGACAACCACTGAGTGGTACGATGTGCTACTGAATAAAGAATCTATTTGAGTTAATTTAGAAGCATTTGGTGAACTCATGACAGTATGAATTTCATTTGTGCATTGCTTTAATGATATGCATCATTTTTATCTTGTCAGAATTTATAACTCTCTGTAATCTATTTACTTTGAAACCTGATTGCTTGCACTTTATAGGGGAGAGCTTGATTATCTTGTAATTGACATGCCTCCTGGAACTGGTGATATCCAGCTTACTCTATGCCAGGTTCTTTTCTATGATCATATTTTCTGTCCTGAATACCAAATTTCCTATCTAATTTTCATATTTTTCTTTGCTTTACATAAAAGAAAATTCTAATGATTATCATATTGTCAAGCATACTGCAAACCTATGTGGATATATATAGCTTGCAGGATCCCTTTTTTTATATTATTATAGTTGTTGCATGTAATGCAATCTATTATGTTTTCTTAAACTTAGTGCTTTGGTGTTTAATGTTGCTTAAAATGAATGTCAGGTAGTCCCATTAACAGCTGCTGTTATTGTTACCACCCCTCAGAAGCTAGCATTCATCGATGTTGCCAAAGGAGTTCGCATGTTTTCAAAGCTTAAGGTTTTCGCTTTATCTTTGCTACCTAGCTATATTTTACAGATAAACTGATGAGTGTCGGACAGATTGTCTTTTATGCCATATAATCACTTAGCTTTAAATGAATTCATATGCTCCACCTGCTTTTAGATATATTTTGACATGCTTTTTTAAAATTATGTTTAGCAAGATTATTAGTAGGTGGAACTTTCTTTCATTCATCATATATTCACATATCATGTTGTTGTTAATGCATATAGGTGCCATGTGTTGCTGTAGTTGAAAATATGTGCCATTTTGATGCGGATGGGAAACGCTACTACCCATTTGGTAGAGGTTCAGGCTCTCAGGCATGCACCATTAACCAGAAGTTAATTTTAATGCCTTCTAGATAGTAAAATAATTTATAATGCTGATACTCAGCACATTATCAGTAGATCTTTTGCGCACAAAAGAAAAACTGCATAACTGATCACTTCATTGGCTTTGCAGGTCATCCAGCAGTTTGGGATCCCTCATCTGTTTGATCTTCCCATTAGACCAACTGTATGTCCTATGATTTGCTGTTAGTTCTTATCTAATGAAGTGTACTTTTCTGTTGCATACTTTAGAGTACTCTGTTATTAATTGGTCAGAAAGCATGTCGCATCAGCTTTTCCTCTGTATTTTCACAATTCATATCTTGAACCTTCATCTATATTTAATTGTGTCAAACACCCTCTCTATGTTAGATAAATTTGCATGAAGCATTTATATTATCTTTCCACGAATTTTTATCTTTTGGTCCAAGCCTTAAGACTCCTGGGTGCAAAGTTTTATGACTTAAATACATTATTGATCATTACCAACACTTGTTGGGCCAAGTGGAAGGAGTTTGGTATTCCTTAAATAAGGTTTTGAGTTCGAGTCTTGTGAATGGAAAAAACAGTGCTAGGAGAGCTCCCCCTATTCAGGGTCTGATAGTAGCTCGATTCCGGGTTAGTCGTGCTCAAAGTAACCTTTGGATACCGGAAGGTTTACACCAAAAAAATACATTTTTGATCATTGATGTGCTTCTTTTTAACTACATTCTGTCATTATTTATTAGGTATTAAAATAGATGTGTTGAATATGCTCGAAATCCTACTCAAGTTTATAGTTGATTACATGTTATTTTGCAGCTTTCTGCTTCTGGTGATGGTGGAATGCCTGAAGTGGTGGCTGATCCTCAAGGTGAAGTTTCCAAGACATTTCAGAACCTTGGAGTATGTGTTGTGCAACAGTGTGCCAAGATTCGCCAGCAAGGTACTTACAATTGTCTTTTTTTTTTCTCTGATTGTTGATCCCTTTCAAGTTGCTCCCAATGAAAGAAATGTTATTTTTTTTTTATTCTCTGGTTCTAGTATCAACAGCAGTTACTTATGACAAATCCATCAAGGCCATAAGGGTTAAGGTGCCCGATTCAAAGGAAGAATTCCTTCTGCATCCTGCGACAGTAAGAAGAAATGACCGCTCTGCCCAAAGTGTGGTATGTGGTTTTTTTCTTTGAATAATGAATTGATTTTATATAAATCTTTCTGGTTGAAGAATAAATATATTAGAAAACAGCCTGCTACTAACATAGTTGATGATGATGATAACATAGCCGATTTCCTTTATGTTTATCATTTTCCAAGAAACAATAGAGGGGAATCTTAATACAACAGCAAAGGTTATTCTTGTGTGATCAGATCGAGTTCACGACCCTCACTAGACTTCAAAATGTGAGAGCTTTGTACACTGAGCTGCCTTTTTTTTTTAACTCTTTTTCTAAGAAACAATATGTGCACAACTGGGTGAATATCAGTTAAATTAAAGCACATTTACAGACACTAACATATAGAAGGGCAAAACAGGAATAAAGATAGTTGATATTTTCATATGGATGGGCAGAAATGCATCATATTTGACCAATGATCGGAGCAAACAAATTGTTGCTTTCTAAGAAGAAAAAAATGGCCTTGACTAATCCTCCTGCATGGTGGACTGAGCTGTCACCGAGTCTTTGTCTGCTGTTTATTTTTTTTTTCTTTTTAAACATAGTTTCATCGTTTTTTCCTTATCTGCAGTCTTCTTTTTCTTGGTTTAAAACAGGATGAGTGGACTGGGGAGCAAAAGCTGCAGTACGGTGACATTCCAGAAGATATTGAACCTGAAGAAATTCGGCCTATGGGTAACTATGCTGTGTCAATAACGTGGCCAGATGGATTTAGCCAGGTGACTTGACTTATTCAAAGTCTCTTTTGCAATGGATGACTATGATTTTTGGTACAATTCTACAGACTGATATGCGGATTGCAAGAAATAGTCAACCTTCTAACTTAATGCCTACGATAAGATAACTAACAACTCAATATCTGTGGGTTCCAGCAAATTTGATTTTCAATTGAAAAATCATACATAATTAGGAATAGACCTTACGATGGAGTAGCCAGTATGGAAACTACACTTGCATGCTTTTGGCTTAACCTTCATCACTTTCAATTCCTACTAAACTGGGTTGGCTGGTAAGCTATCAGTCTACTATTCAACTGTGGAAAAAGGAAGATGCATGGTGGTTAACAAGGGATAAACTAGTGAGCAATGCGTGTGTTGAGCATTTTCTGTTGAAGAATAGCTCTCTTCCTTGTTATGCTTAGTAATTTCTGCACATTTATGAATATGTACCTGCCACCGGTATGCTCTTAGCTACGTGTGAAAATCACATGGAGCAGGATTCATTGTCAGTACAGAGTTTTAAGTCATCTCATTAAGCATTAAGAAGAGTGGAAGCTGCTTAATAACAAGCTTGAGTAACTAATCAGTTTCATTCTTATGCACCAATAATATATATTTTTTAAATTCTTTTGTCATTTCACAGATTGCTCCCTATGATCAGCTCCAGATGATAGAGCGTTTAGTTGATATTCCTCAGCCAACAACTGTCCAATAATGATAAGTTTTCCCTTCACTTGCGGCGTATTTTGATCAGACACCATGATTGCACCAAACAAGGAATGTTTGCATTCTCCTACAAGCTTGTGGATCACATGAAACTAAATGGAGGCTAGGACATGACTTGAAACACAGTTACCCCAGTTGTAAAAACTAAAGCTTGAATGTGATTCTAGGTATGTATATATGTCCTAGACTGATAACTCTAGACTTGTAATTTTCCTCTTCAAGAATTCTATGCATTTCATTTCACCTGCATTTCTGATCCTGATCTATTGCTTGAATTCTAAGGTATAACACTAAGCATTGAACAAATTTGATACGTGCGCATTAATGAAAATCATCAAGGGACCGGCTTTGCTGATCTACCTAAGCGTTTATAGTAAACCTTAACATCATAAGCAAAAATAACTACCTGGATGTTTATGTGAAACTTACTCCTTTCTTTTACGGTAACTTTTACCGTGTAGAATTGATACAATGACAGCATAATACATACAAAAAATTCATTCAAATATTACTGGAGCAGCAGCTGGTAGAATTAGGGGCTGATAAAGTAACTGTCAAAAAAACAAACAAACAAACAAACAAACTCAATGTACAAGGTTCTTAGGTCATGTTTGGTGTACAGGATGAGGATATGATAGGATAATATAAAATTATGAATAGGATAAAATTAGATTATATCATCCTATCTTATATTTGGTGTGTATAAAGATTAAGAATAAGATAGAATGATTTTTTATGTCTTTCATCATATTTGCTATGTGTAAAATTAAAAGTAGTATAAATTGATTTTTTTTAGTACTCTTTTTAAAGTAACATAACTTAAATTTATAATTTTTTTATAAATATAAATAAAAAATTAAAAATTTAAATATTATTTATAATATTTTAATTAATAGTCCAATTTATTAGTTGATTTTTTAATAAAAAATTACTGTTATTAAGTATATTACGTTTTCAAAAAATTTATTTTGTTAAAAATGAATTTTTATAAAAAACATTATCTATATTTTTTCACTTTTTTTCTTTTATTTCCTTTTGTTTTTATTTCTTTTATATGATTTAAATTTAAAATAATTTTTTTGATTGTAAATTAAATATATTTTTTTAGAAAATTGAGTTTTTTTAGAAAATAAGTTTATTTTTAATTACATTAATTTTTTCAAAAGACAATTCTTAAATATTTTTTTTATTTTTATGGTTTCTTTGTGTTCTTTCTTTTTTTGTCAATTAGAAGGAAATATATTGAAAAAAAAATACAAGTTACCATTTAATAATTCAAATTTTATAAATTAAAAAATATATAATTTCTAATAATTTTATGGTTAATAGTTATTTTTATTTTTTATAGAAAAAAAGAAAAAATTAAGAAAGAAAAAAATAAAAATTTAAACGTAAGAAATAACTAGTTAAAAAATATATTTTATAATAATTTTTATGTTCGAGAATTTATTTTCTGAAAAATGATTTAAAATTTAATTGTTTCCAAAAAATAATTCTTTAAAAAATGTGTTCAAAAAAATATTATTTTATCAAAATTATAGTTTTTCTTGAATAAAAACAAGCAAATTAAAAAAGAAAGAAAGAAAAATAAGGAAAATTTTGGATTAAAAGATCCTTATTATTTTATTAAATGTTTAAGTTAATTACTAAATATAAATTTTAAAGATGAAACAAATAAAATATGAATATTCATTTCTAATCCCACGAGATTAGAAATAATCCTTACCTTTTGGAGAGAATTGAGTTATCTTATATTAAGAGGATGACTAATCCTCCTTGTAATCTAATGTTTCCCTTAATATATATACCAAACATAAAATAAAATAATTATCATCTTATCTTATTTATCATCTTTGGTATCAAACATCATCTTAAGTTATTAGATTTAAAGAAAGTACATGCATACGCAACTTTTATTTTACATTAACGGGAAAGTTATTTTCATGCTTTGAACTCTTACACTTTAAATCACAAAATATTAACTGTTAGCATTGCACCAAGTAATTGTGAAGAGGAAAATTCTGAAAAACACTGGCAAGACTGGTCAGCACGCGGCAGCAATAAATAACAGTAATCAAAAAAGAAGTGTCAGAATGGAAAAAAAAAAGAGATCAATAAATGAAAGTACGTAGGCATTTAAAAAATCTGTTGGCACTTGCCAGCATTAACATCGTTAGGAACCGTCCTCTTAATGAGCAATACCTGTTTCTTTTTTTTTGGTTATAATGAGCCATACCTGTTTCGTTTAGGGATATGAATATCTGAACTACGAGGATCAGAATTTTGATGCCTCAAGCAACTGTCAATGTCTTCAACCGTTGTCCTTGGGAACCCTTTATTGCCTTCCTGGCCTCTGGCAGCTGGTTCTCCCTTCCCCTGCCCCGCTCTCGACTTTGCTTTTCCCTTTTAGCTTTAAACACTTGTCTCTTCTTATAGTCAATGCTTTTGCCTAATGAGATCCATTGCTTGATAAATTGGAATTGTTTCGCGAGTTTTTCTCGTGTAGATTGTGAAAGAAGTTGGGTATATTTTTCTTGTGTTGAATTAACATTTCGATTAAAAGGATCTATTGAGATTAGAGCTTGAATTACTAAAATCTCACTATTCCAAATAAAAAATCCTAAGACGCAATGTGTGAAGAAAAATATAGTTGAAATTTTCTCGAATCGATCGTGAAACAAATTGATTATGTGTTTATAAAGGAGAGAAAAAAAACTTTTCCTTGAACTACTTCTTGTATTTGAAAAGATTTAACAACACCCAACACTAAGTGCTCTGCACGGTATAAGGACTTAGCTAATCATGGAGCTTGATAGCAAAACATGAGGTGATATTTAAGTCCTGCATTCTGCTGCTTTTGGGTTGATTATTGCTGAGGGTTGCTCATTTGGTTAATTTGGTTTAATTTCGAACTGAATTAATTGAAATCGAATTAACCAAAATATATATTTTCACTTTCATTAATTGAACCAAAATTTACATTTTCAAATTTACCAAACCAAAATAAAATTCGGTTAATTCAATTAATTAACCGAATTTTATACAAAGTACTAACAGATGATTGCTAAAAAATAATATTTGTGTAAATTGAAATAATAATGTTAGGGTTTTTTAATTAGGGCTTTTTTATTTGTGAAAATTGAAATAATATTTTAGGCTAAAATACAGAAAGCATACTATAAGACTATGAATATATATTATATTACCCCTAATTTGATTAATTCGATTATCGAACCGAAGTAATCAATATCCAAAATTTTCTAAAATCTACTTTGTTTAATCGACCGAATTAAATTCAATGGCAATCAATTAACCAGATTAAATTCGATTGATCGATTAACCGAATTATTTTTAAATTGTGAACACCCCTCACTATTACTACTATACTAAATTTCAAGTAAAAAAAAAAACCTCCAAAACAATTTCCATAACTTTTGATCAAGTTTTTAGAAAGGTTCAATGCATATTTGCATGCGAAATCCATTAAATAAAAACAGATCACAAAAGAACGGATTCTCTCCCAAAAGTATATGACTAACACCAAAAACACAATTGAAGGAACCATTGGCTAGCACATGGGAGTCCCGCAAAAGAGATGTTCAAGTCATGCGACCAAAACAGGATGAGCACCCTTGCAATAACATTACCTTGTCATCGACAAATGATTGGAAAAAATAATAATAAATTTTTTTATCAGACATTTGAACATAATTCACATTTTGAAATTATCTGTTAAAAAGCTTTTACTTTACTGTATATTACTCTCGACACAAATTGTATTAATTTCAAACTATTTTATGTGGTTACACCTAAATAAAAACCTTATCTTGTGCGAAGGAATCCTTAGCCTTAAGGGACCCATCATGCTTCTTGTGTTGGGTAGGGAACCAACTACACGTTTCCTCCTTAACTCGCTGTTGTTGACTTCTTGTTAGAGCCCTCTAGAAAACACTGTTAGAACAATTAATGAACAATCACAACCAATGCAAACAACTTGTCAAGTTTAAACGTTTTCCTTGATTAAATCAGGAAGCTAATAGTTTGTTTCAACCTACTGATGTTGAAAATTATTTCCTGGAGAATTTCAACACGAGCACTATAAAATTCAAACTCAAAATCACTAACGTCTAGATCAATAAATCTTATAAATTGACCTAATTTGTATTGTTGATAGCTTAAAAATTGTCGGCAAACTAAAGAAGAAAATGTTCTTATTTCTATTTCTTTTATTAGTATCAAGCATAATTACAAATACACGATTTTTATTTTATGAAAAGTAATATTATTAAATTCTTTTTAATTTAATTGAAAAAGTGGTGAACGCTAACCACTTTTTGTCGATTCCACAAAAACAAGATAAAAAAAAAACAAATCCAGGGCAAGTTTTTAAAGTAGAGTCAAATCGAATTGAGAAGATTTGATATTAAATTTGAATTCGGCTGTATTCAAAAATTTAATAGCTTGATTCAATTTTAATTGAATTTAATTTTTTAAGTTTAAACTCAATTCAATATTAAATAGTTTGAAATATAAAATTTGAAATCCCATATTTAAAAACAAAAGCAGACGAAAAAAATCTTTAAATAAGTAAACCCTGAAACTTTTAATAAATCAATCAAAAGCTTCAGACTTTGGACCACGGGAGCCTTGTACACACGCACGCGCACACACACATATATATATATATATATATGTAACGTGTAAGCACTTCTAAGTTGGCTAAAAGGTTATTTTTAAATTTATGGAATTTATTTTTATTTTGAATTCATTAAAATTAACAAACATAATTTGTCGGAAATCAAAAGTTGTGTCGAACAAATATAACTTATCAGAAAATAAAAGATGTCTAAAAGACATTATTTATATTTGGACAAGACATGATTATTCAAAAGTATTGTTAAAAACTATGCTTAATGAACATAACTTGTCTAAAGCTAAAAATTATGTCTAACAAACATAACTTCTCTAAAGACAATAACTTATCAGAAGATAAAATATGTTTAAAAGACATTATTTATCTGAATATGTGTCTTTTGAACAAGACATGATTATTCAAAAATATTGTTAAAGGCTTTGTTTAACGAACATAACTTGTCTAAAGCTAAAAATTATGTCTACTAGTTTTAACTTACCAAAAGATAACAGTGGTGTCTAAAGGCATAATTTGTTTGAAAAGATGTTTTTTTGGATAAGATATGATCATTTGAAAGAGTTTATGAGATTCTATTATATCTTGAAAGGTTTTTAAATTTTTAAAAAAAGTAATTAAATTTTACACTTCAAAATTCTATCTTCTACCTGTTTCATTTCTATTTCTTCTAAGATTCCATAGAATATTTGAATCATTTGAGATCAATTTGATAGGTTAATTTATTATTCTTATTCATATATTATAAGAACAAAATAATAAATTAATAATCAAACATAAAATATATTAAAAAACTTAATTCAATTCATGAATCATTTGAGTTTGATATTAAAATACTCAAATTCAGCTCAATTTATGCTTCAAATAAATTGAGCTTGAACTAAATTTTGAAAATAAATTAATCAAATTTAAAAAATTATAAAATCAGACTAAAATGACACATAAATAACTGGATTTATTTTATCACTAATCTAAATCATTTACACGTGGAACGAATTGCATGCTGTTATGAGGCCATGCGCATGCAATCATACATGTGTGCACCATTTCCTGCTCGCATAGCTCAGAGTAATGACTGATGAGGGAGATTTTCAGAAAAATATCAATGATACTAGCTAGCTATTTTTTTTTTGGTCAAAAAGATGGCTAGCTTTGATCCATTCAAATCTAAATTTATTACCAGCAAAAAGAAAGACCAGCCCCAATTGGGTTTCGGCCAATTATCGTGTTTTTGTTTGGTTAATTAAAATTAGACCAAAGTCTATATTGATGTACTCTTTTACCTAATCTGATTTGAAGGGTTGGATTGATAAGACAAAATGTTCTAGACTTCATTTCTTTGGCAGCCCTTGAACCCAAGTTCTTGAGGAAGATAACACGTGTATCTTACCGTCAAGCTCAAGGAAAGGCTAATGTTCTGGATTTCAATCAAATAAAAGATTTGAACAAAAAAAAATAAAAAAAAAAGAAATGTCCTAGACTTCATTTTTTTTTTCTGTTTTTGTGACTCTTTGAATCTTCACAATTTTTTCAAACTACAGGAAAACTAGCATGTATAGTCATTTCATTATACATGCTTTAGGGAACTTTGTTAAAGAAAAGTTATACATTCTGTTAAAGTGGAGCATGTCTTTAGAAAAACAAATAGTTGCGCAGATCGCATGGCAAAATTGAAAGTTAAATCTAACTCTATTCTTTTAATATTTGAAGAACCACCTAAGGAACTTTGTCCCTTTTTTTTGGCTGATTGTATGAGAATAACCTTTCCCAAAAATTTTCGTTGTATTCCTCCTTAGGGGAACTTTTCTTTTATGAATGTTCCTTTTACACCCAAAAAAAAAAATAGTCATTTCATTATTATTAAAAATAACAAGTATTGGACCCGCACTTTTGCTGCAAGATGTTATTTTAATTTAAGTTACTTATATTTTTATCAAACCAATTCAGATAAATTCAAATGAATTATTTTTCTTTCGATTTTTAAATGAATTTTTGAATCTATGTCAATTGTGAGCTCTATACTGTACTTTACTTGTAATAAAAGGAGTAAAGTAAAAAACAATTGTAATGTGCTAAGCACTTAACACGGAACCTGATAAAAAAATATTTTTAATAATTCCATAAATTTAGATGAGTACTAACATAGTATTCTTCAAAAAAATATTTATATAATAAATAATAAATAAATAAATAATAAAATAGAAGTAAAAAAGAAAACAAACATTAAAAAGCCCAATAACTCTTCAACATTTTCTTCTTCTTCTTCTTTTTTATATTTTGAGTATTTAAAATATTTCAAATGATTTAAGGGCAAAATGATATTAAATAGTATATGATTTTAACAGTTTGTTTAAGAATTGGTTAGTTGAAGGACTCATTTATTTTGTGAAATAAAAAAGTTTGTCGTGGAATGTCTATTTTTTGTACTAATAGACTAAAATTAAATTTGATTTAAACCTCAAGGACTTAAAAGAAATTTAACCCAACGAAAGATATATATATCTATATATATATATATATATATATATATATATATATATATATATATATATAGACACACACACACACACACAAAAGAATATATGCGTTTTTATTTTTTTCATACTTTAAATAATATTAAAATTCTTTATTTAAACATTTTAAAATTTTTATTTTTAATATATAATATTAAGAATATTTAAATTTTATTAAATATCAAAATAAAATATGTAAAAATTTAATTATTTATAAATTACATAAACGCATTTACAAATGTAATTTATATGGATTTTTGGAAAATATGTAATTCACATGTATTTGCAAGTCTTATTACTTAATTTTTAAGTACTCAAAATTCGTCAATTAAATAATCTCTTTTAATTTTTTTTTTAATTTATTTTCATGATTAATAAATACTTATAAAAATATTTTTAAAAAATCAAATAACGAATAAAAAACTCATTACGGGATAACCAAATAATTCTTTGAAATTATTTTTACTATTAATAGCTTGCAAAGATAATATATATAAATTACATCAATAAGTACGCGAGATGAGACAAAATTAAATATTTAAGATGAATAGTATGTATTGAAGAAATTAATTAAAAATTTATAAACATAAAAAAATGAAGATCTATAAAAATAAATAGAAAGGAATGGTGAAAATCAAATAGGAATTTTTTATTTTATGTTTTGTCTAATTTTTCTAGAGCCAATAATGATCAAACGCTTGGCACAAAATTGGATATGCAAAATGAACAGGAAAATTGGAAGCTTACGTAGTAATAAAATTATAGATAATAAATAGTAATAAATAGTAATAAAAATATTTTTAAAATATCAAATGACGAATAAAAAATTCACTACGTAGTAATAACGTGACAATCTTATGAAATTATTTTTACTATTAATAGATTGCAAAGATAATAAATATAAATTGCATCAATAAGTACGCCAGAGGAGACAAAATTAAAGAATTAAGATGAATAGTATGTATTGAGGAAATTAATAAAAAATTTAAAAACATAAAAAAAACGAAGGCCTAAAAAAATAAATAGAAAGGAATGAAGAAAATCAAATAGGAATTTTTTATTTTATGTTTGGTCTAATTTTTCTAGAGCCAATAATGATCAAACACTTGGCACAAAACTGTATATGCAAATGAACAGTAAAATTGGAAGCTTACATTTTTTTCTTTCATGAAAAAGCTTACTTTAAATAATAGTTATAGATTAATTGATATATCTATACATCTATATATATATATATATATATATTTTTGTCTTCAAGATCTCTCACGTGTCAGCTTTTAGCATTTTTTTTCAGTTTTCCCTTTTTTGGTTCTTCAACATTTTTTTATTTAGTTTTTTTTCATAAATTTAAAGAACAAAAAAAGTCATTTATATGTGAATTTTATTTTTAATAGAGAAAGAAATAAACAACATAAAAAATTGATCTTTAAATTTTATATATTCATTTTCATAAAAAATTAATCGTTCAAAACATATATATATTTTTATCTCCAAGACCCCTCACGTGTTCGCTTTTGGCTTTTTTTTTTCCAGTTTTTCCCTTTTTTGATTCTTCAACCTTTTTTTATTTGTTTTTTTTCATAAATTTAAAAAACAAAAAAAAGTCATTTATATGTGAATTTTATTTTTAATAGAGAAAAAAATAAACAACATAAAAAATTGATCTTTAAATTTTATATATTTATTTTCATAAAAAATTAATTGTTCAAATAATAAATTTTTATATATTTATTTTAATATTTATCAATAATGATAATAAATTTTAAAAATATAAAATCAATCTCCAAAAATATTTTTTAACTAACACATAACAATTAACAAATACTCAATAATTAAATAATTCTTCAAATGCATATACAATACATTTTTTTAACGATAGATTACATTTACAAATGCATTTATAGTATATATTTTGTAGATCATTAATTTCTATATATTTAATGTTGATAATTAATAAAATAAAAATATTTTAATATTAAATATATATGTTAAAACATTTTAAAAATTAATTAAGTTAATAATTTTTAATATTATTTAAATTATATAAAAATTACCTTTTTTTTTGCTCAACGTCCACTTTCACATTGGTTTTGTCTTTCACTTATTTTTCTTTCACCTTTCGAACCCATATCATTCAATGTTTTATCTCCCATATGAGCCATGTGTCCTGTCTCAATTGATTTAGCATTTTATTTCTGTTTTTTTAAAATTTTTTTTATTATGCCATCTAATTTATTTTTAGGTTTTCATTTTTTAGTTAAGTTTTTTAATTTTATTTTATTTTTGAATTTTTTTGTTATGCCTTTTAATCTATTTTTAAATCTTCAATTTTTTCTCCAGCAATAATATGATTCGGCGCATAAATTAAAAAAATTCAAAATAAAAATATGATAGAGGGTTTAACAAATGATGCATTCTAAATATAAAAAATTAATAAAAAATAAAATAAAAAAATTCATTAATCTTTTAGTTGATTTTTAATCAAGGAAAAAAATCAAACAACACAAAAGCTAATTGATTTAGATATTTTTAATTAAAAAAGTTTAGATCTAATTTCTCTAAATCTATTTTTTAAAATTATATCTCCACTAGCAGATGTAAACTTACTAAACACGAAAAATATACTAGCTAGATAAAATCAATCTCAAATCACAATAATAAGTTCTTCTCTGGCCTCATAATAAATTTTTTAAAACATTTTTTATATTTATTAATAATAATAATTTTAAAAATATAAAAATAATATTCAAATATATTATTTAACCGACACATGGCAAATATTTAAAAATAAATAATTCTTTAAATACATATAAATTATGTATTTTCCAAATTTAGCTTTCGAATAAAAATTATTATATGAAAGGGTTTTTTTTTCTCTAACTTTTCTAGGAAAAATACTTTTACTTTTCATATTGTACTTTGGAGTAAATATAAATAATTCAATTAGTTATTCTTAAAATAAAAATGTTTACAGATGGATTTAAAACCTTACACATAAATAATAATATGAACAAAACATTCTTAGCTAATTTTTCTTACTTCTTTTTTTAAATTGTCTGAATCATTATGCCGTATATAAATATAAATATATATATATATATATATTAGTGTTTTAGTTTTTATTGTTGTTGTATTATTATCTTAATTTGTTTGTTTCTAGCACAAATTATTTGTTTGTCATACTATTTAACTTAAGTATTGTGATTTTTTTAATCCAAGCTAATCTAAATTTTTCAAAAAATTATTTTTTGATATGTTGTTTGATATATAAACTCTATCATTAGTAAACACATTTCTTTTATAAACTATTTCCTTAGTAAACATATTTCTTTTTTTTTTGTATTAAACATTATGAAGGAAATAAATATTTCTTATGTCGAATAACTCTTATTTAATAATCAATTTAACTAACTTTAAAAATTGCAAAATAAAAATAGACCTGCAGCATCGCGTGAGCTTTTATATATATATATATATATATATATATATATATATATATATATATATTGATGGAAGTATCAAACTCATTTAATTTTTCTGATTGGAAAAGAAAAAAAAGTACTAAATGAAATCTAAAAATTTTTACCCCTAAAAAATTCATTCATTTTTTTGTCTCGGTGGGCCATGAATTTTCTTGACAATCAGTAAAGTACATTAAATTTTAATTTTTATAATAAAAATTAATCCTTTTTCATTTCATAAATCTTATTAGTTATCTTTATTTTAGGAATTCAAATCAAAATTTCAAGTTCTGTATAATAGAGTGCCTATTGATTATTAGTAAATACATACGGCATCTTCTATAAGTATAAATAATTTCATATATCTAACGAATTTATTAGAAATCCTTGGTTGGAAGGTTCTAAGAATTCTATAGCAAATAAAGATCATCTGGTTCTGCTGTTAACTACACACAACCAGACACTTTCGTTAATTTCTTACAGTGAAGAATTTAATTTGTGCAAAGCAATAAAGCTATTCAAAATGTCATTGTAGTTTTTAAGAATCATGTATAGTTCTATTTTTTAAAAAAAATCATGTATGTCTCTGATAAAAAAAAAGAATCATGTATAGTTGCAGTAATAAAACATATAGTTTAGAAGAATCAAATCGGGTTTATAACTAGGCTTTATATTTGATGCATGAGTAATATATAACATTTATATATTGTCAATTAACAACAAAGTATCACTTCATTAATAGGTAAAGTTATGTATAAACTCTTAAAAATAAATTAAAAACTTTATTAATATTTAATTTTAAAGATCTGTATTTCTATAACTTATTAATAGGATAGTACTTAGTGATTGATTGATAGTTACTGTATCAAATATAAACTTTTATAATTAATGGTAGGGTAGGACAATAATACTAGTGATGAAACATACGAATAGTAATTCACCAAAAAAAAAAGAAACATACATACTGTAACCACCTAATTTTGTCTGGGTTCATAGATTCAAAATATTTAAAGATCAAATCCTTCACAATAAAATTGATTTGAATTTAATTTAGGCATATTTTTTTAATTCAAAATCCGATTAAATTCGGATAAATTTTGAGTCATATGAACTTTGTCGGGCTTATAAATTTATTAGCCCAATTTATAATTTTAGTTGAGCTATGTTCAAAGAGCTTAAAGGCCCAAATCTTTTTGTTATATCTCATATTTTGTTATTTTATTTATTTATTTTTATTTTTAATTTTATTTTATTTTTTGAATTTGTTTTTGTTTTATTACTTTAATGAATTTAATTAATACTACTAAAAAAGCTAAAAAAAAGAAGTTTAAAGAAAAAGAAACAAAAAAAAATAGTTGGTGCCATGGACGACACCAACTCCTGCCAGCCCTTCTCCCCGTAAAAATCAATCCCTCATCCCCATAGCAGCCACTTTGGTGGCTAAATTTGATTGCTAATATCTATTGGACAAAAAGAATAGATGATGAACAACTTAAAATGGAGATTAATTCTACTGTAAAAAAGGCAGGAAAACTCAACAAGGCAAAAAACCGGTAGCTCTCAACCTTTCGGCCTCACCTCTACCCGAAAACACCACCACAATCCTACAAACCACCACATACACCATTGCCCTCCCCCCCCAAATACCCGAACACCAACAGCAACATTCAACCAAAAACTACTCAGGCCACTACCTATCATCGATCCTAACCTACCGTAGACAATCCAAAACAACCAAAAACCCAAACAAACACAAACAGCCACTGTCCAAACCACCATCATCTTCTCATCCCAAACCCGAGACCCAACCAAAGCCACTAATCACCACTACCAACACCACACAGAGCCCCAAAGCTCTCAACATCACCCCCATTTCGGCCTAAATGGCCTGCCGCCTCACACCATCGTGACACCACCGCCAATAACAAAAAAAAAACAAAACCCGTAACCCCCTACCATCGCCCGCATTTCACTACCCTGAACCATAGCAACCATCGGGAACCACCACCAAACACGCACACACACACACACACACACACACTATCACACCCCGAAAATACGAGACATTTTCAATAACGAATTAGTGGAAGAAGGGATTTTGGGGCTGACTCTTTCCTTTTCCTTTAACTACAGTTTATGTAGCGAGTAGTCTTACTCTTTCAATTCCGATGTACTATTCACCAGATCATAGTTCAAGGTTGATTTCCTTAGGTCCCAGTTCATTTCACAACTTAAAATTACTCAAAACTAAATTTTGGCAGTATTTCCGCTCACCTACGGAAAACTCCCTGCACTATAATTCAAACCACAACACAAAATACTATTCACATCAACAATCAACCAACACTCGTTTACATCCCGTTTTAACTCAATTTTATGAAAATAATCACATATTCATACTTATCACATCTCACACTACATTACTGTATAAGATTATCAAATTTCAGGTACATAGGAATAGTAAGCATATATACCGAGCTATGAACTGAGGTCTGGCGTCTAGCTTGAAACGTCAAAATGAAGAACGACTCTTATTAGATGTTGCTATCTCAGCTTAACCTGTGGAGGAGAATGAGGGGGTGAGCTTTTGGGGAAAAGCTCAGTAAGCCACTACACAAGGGCAGAGAGAGTAACAAACAGGATATAGCACCACTAATGCATGCAACACGTGTTTCCTAAAAAATTGCATATTAATAACTTATTTAAACTTCATATCTCATATAACTCAATATCATAATGCCTTTATGATAAAACCGATGTCATGCACATAAAACGATGCAAAGTCGGTTTTGTCAAACAATACAGTTATCATAAAAACAATGCTTCGTAAAGTTCAATCACATATCATGTAATCTCATATGCCATGTTCATAAAACATTTCTCATTAGGCAAACCCAGTAATTCAACTAATAAAGTCTTAGCCTACTGTAGCTATCAGCAAGCGGTCCTTGTTACCCCGGAACTAAGGTGTTACCTATGGCCATAGATCCTCGTCATCTCCAATCCCAGTGATCAGCCAGAATTGGAACCTGTCAACGACAATGTCGGACAAGCCTCGTATTGCCCATATAAGAGTATCAGCTACTCGAGCATGTTCCATATGCTCTATTAGTCTCATAGTACAATGGGATGCAGTAAAAGTCTGTAACTAGTCATCATCTCATGTTTTGAAGTTTCACATCAATAGGATGTACAAGCAATGCATGCTCAATTCAAAAACTCATATGGATATGCTATAAAGTCATATCATTCACATACTTCAAAACATGATGTAAATGAGATGTAAAAGGTATCATACATTTCGTATAAACTTCATGTAAGCTTGAATATCATAAAACAATTATGCATAAAGATGCAATAACTTGATGTAGACATGGAGATCTATATCCAACTTTAATTAATTTTGCAAAAATAATAATAATAAAATAATTTTGCAAAATTTCTGCAATAAGACGGGGTTAAGATATGTCATTACCTAGCCTGCAAAGGAACAACAATTTGTATTCCTAACAGCAACACATCTCAAAATTCACATCCAATCAATTCCTTTACTTTATAAACCTTTGATTTATTTTATAAATCATTACGTGTAGCTCATGTAGGGCACTTACCCTGTAAGCTACTACTCGTAATTTGCATAATAAACTTACCGAAGGCGAAGGCAAAGACTAAGCTCGTTCGTTCAAGCTTGGAAATCCATGTACTGTACACTACTAAACCGCATCGTTAACACTACAAGCATATATAGACAGTGTCATTTACCACCTTACACTTACACATAGCCATTTAACACTAACTAATTGTTACTCTTTCTTAGCTGCACTTTAGCTGTATTGTGACAAAAGTCAGTATACGATCTTTTTGATCGTTCCAACTGCACCATTCACATTAGTACTCATCCACTTCTCATTTACCAGTGTCATTTCACCTTAAAGGTGAACTTACTGCATTGTCCTTCCTTAGGCCTGATGTTTTTGTCCTTCCTTAGGCCTGATGTTTATCTTTCCATATACAAATCCAAATTTCACTTTAAAGCTTTATTACATTTAACTCATGTTTATTAACATGAATTACACTATCAATAGCAAAAGCACCTGTGATAACCGAAAATTTTCCATTTTTGGATATTAATTATCTGAAAATTTAATTTTTATATAAAGAGATAAGCAAAAATAAATAAATAAATTTATTTACGAGATCGAATTATTTTTGGAATTTCTTAGAAGTGATGAAGTGATGAATTGGAGAAATTTAATTTGGACATTATGAGATCCAAATTATAAAGAATAAAATGGACATATTAGAATATATTTAAATACCAAAGAATATATATATATATATATATATTTATATACATATTTTTAAATAAATACATATATATATATATTATTATACATGGATGTATATATATATATATAACATGTATATATGTGATTTATATATAGTATATTTAAATTGATAGATATATATAAATGATTTATATAAATATATATAATTAATATTGTAAATATATAATTATATAAATATAATTATATATTAAAAAAATTAAAAAAAGTTAATTAAAATTTAAAGAAGCGGGAATCGGAAAACCCGATTCCCAGCTTCTTCTTTCTCCTCTGTTATAGACAGAGGAGAAAGGCAAGCAACGACCGACCCCCTGCCGGCCGACCAAAGGAGAAAGGAAGAGAAGGACGTCATCGGCGAAGGAGAAAGAAGAAGAAGATGGATCCGGCGACGGAAGAAGGAATCGTTGAAGCGAAACAGAGGCGAAAATCGAAGGAAAAAGAAAGGAAAAGAGAAGAAGGGATGCGGCGGTGCCAGCCGATCCAGGCACCGCCACTCCCCCCACGAGACCGGCGGGGACCAGGGGAAGGTGAGAGGAGCCACCGGTGAAAGGGAAACTGACGGAGGAAGGAGAAAAGAGGAAGGAAAGGAGCCGAGAGCCACGGACCCAGATCCGGTGTCGTCGCCAGTGATGGGGCGAAACCGAGGCCAGATCCTGCGTCCCTGCAACCGTGGCTAGCTGTGGGAGGTCCGAACCGGTGGTGATGCCCGCGGGAAGTGACCTAACCGGCCAGCAGAAGCTGAACCGGCTGAACCGGCCAACCCGACCCGACCCAATTCGACTCGACTCGACCTGGTTCAGAAAAGAAAAAAAAAGAAAGAAAAAAAGAAAAGAAAAAAGAAGAAAAGAAAAGAAAGAGAAAGAAAAAGAAAGAAAAAGAAAAGAAAAAGAAGAGAAGAAAAGAAAGAGAAAGAGAAAGAAGGAGAAAGAAAAAAAGAAAAGAAAAAGAAGAAAGGAAAAAGAAAAAGGAAAAGTAAAAGGAAGAAGAAGAAGAAGAAAGAGAAGGTAAGGAAAATTAAAAGTTTTGCTATATTTCTATGGGATTTATTAGAAATTGTTGGATTATTTTCTAAATGAAAATATGTGTCAATTATTGAAATTGTAGCAAAACGGAAATGAGACAAACGGTGGAGTTCGGCAAGGCTCAAAAATCAGAGAGTGCGCTAAGCTTTGGCTAATAAGTAAGATACTTTTATAAAGCATTAGTAGCATTATATTGTATGTGGGATTTATGATTTTTTTATGATGCATCGATAGAATGATTATTAATAGAATTGTGATTTTTATATGATGCATTAATTTAATTGATGTTAAAAATGCTAAGTGGACCCACAACTGATGGTGGGGGTCTTAGTAAGAGATAAAGAAAATGTGAGAATCAACGGTTGTAGTTATAAACTGTGTTTTCCGTGCATGAGGTTTAGTAAAAACTAAGCCGTTATGCTGCTGAAATTTTAGGAAAATATTTGAGGAAAAAGATTAAGTTTCTCACATAAATGGAATCTTGGAAATAATTATTGAAAATAAACATTGAAATGACTTTATAGTATTACCGGAAAAGTCTGATATTGAGATCGATGAGAGGATAGATCGTTGAAAACGATAATGTGATGAATTATATGGTTTAAACCTTATAGACTCGATAAATCAAGTAATTTTAATATCTCAAATGTTACCAAGTTGAGATTGAGGTCGAATTATTTATTAGATGGATCACGGATAAAGTGACGATGATTATATGATACAACTTAAAAGAGAAAAATCGAAGTTGTGATTTAGATGGTCGAATGATAGAATTTGCGGAATTATCAATCGAGTGATGATTATAGAATTGATAGATTCAAATAAATGGACCGTCTTAGTGGTATGATTGTGATATCGATGTTAAATAGATGTGAACTGAGATTTTTGCAATAATATGGATAGTCGCAAGGCGACTTAAATGATTGAAACACTGTTGATAGTGGAAATTGGCAAATTCTTTTAAGTGGTAAATTGCCAATCAAAAAATTGAATTGATGAAGTTTTATAAATAATTCTAGCATGGCATTACATTCTACGGGCCATATGAAAAGTGAATTGAGGATTGTCATATGATTTTATGATAGTGAATGAAATTGAACCGCAAGTCGAAAATTCTAAATATGTACGAATAGGTCAAACCATAAATGGATTTGATAAACGATTATTGATCTTGTGGTTCTATGATCCTCGATGTCGACTTTGGAATAGATATCGAATGAGGATATTAGTATTTCATAATTTCAGTATCATGATGGCTATATGGAAACATGATATTTAAATGCTCATAGATACTAAGAGGATTCACACTGATGATGTGGTTCTAGTATTGATAATGAAATGTACAAATGATTATTATAGTCGGTAATTATTGAAAAAGGATATTGAATACCGAATGGTTTGAATACCAAGTGATCTGATTATTGAACAATTAGAGTATTGAATGTCGTAACGATTTTCGTCCGGGGACTCGATCGCTAGACGATTTTGAAAAAAACATAAAATGGAGTCGCCACCAATCCTTTTTGGCTAGGTGTGATTGGCCACCTAAAATTATTTATCTTTTTAATAAAATCTTAAAATTAATTAAGTTTTATCAAAAAAATAATTTTTGGTCTGCGAAAACAAAGTTTGGGTTCGGGAGTTCGGTTACGCATAAGGAAGGATTAGCACCCCCACAACGCCCGTTAAAAAACGGTACCACTTAATCATATATTATCCCTTTGATCTTAATTAAATGGTCTTAATTAAATATTTAAAAGAACTTTATTTATCTCGAAATCATTTTGTTATTTGTTTTATTTTGAAATATTTAAATTTTATTTTTTTATTTGTAATAAGTGAAAATCTTTTGTATTGGAAATTATTCCGAAGTACCCCAATACTTTTGGTAGCATTTCGGATAATTTCCTCACCTAGAGATTTCTTAAGAATCGCTACTTGCGATTTCTATAGAATCCCATCTTCGGGAGATTTGCACTTATTTTGGAGTTTCATGAATGCAAATGATGCAAACGAAATATATACGATGCACATGAGAAATATATTATTTTATTATCTTATATATTTATATTATTGCTTTTGAAATTTATTGATTTTATAAAATTTAATTTTTTATTGAAAAATCATACTAAACATTTCAATACGCTGGTAACATTTAGCAAATTTCTCTCACCTAGAGATCAGTTAGGAATCACTACTTGTGAATTCCGTAATATCTCATCATCGGACATTATTTATATCTTATTTATTTTTAATTTGTTTTACTCTTTATTTTGAAGTTTTGTTTATTTGTTTGTTTAAAACTTTTATTTATTTATTATTTTTAGTCTTAGTTTATTTCATATAATTATATTAGAAATCTTAATATCGAACTAAAATTATTTGAATACCCCAATACGCTGGTAATATTCAAATATTTTATTTTGACCTTAAGGATAATCAAAGAATCACTACTTGTGATTTCTAAAGAATCCTATCATCGGGGATCTTTTTTATATTTAAGATGTGTATTTACATTTATTTATTTATTTATTTTGATTCCTAAATTTTTACTTATTTAAAAGTTTTTATTTCTATTCACTTACTATTTTCTTGTATTTACCTATTTTTTATATTATTATTTTTATTACCATTTTTATATTTATTTATTTTTTTATACTAAGACATCTTATTAATATTTTCTTTATATCGGAATAAAATCATTTGAATGTCCCAATACGCTGGTGACATTAAAGATTTTATTTCGATCCTAAGGATTGTCAAAGAATCGCTACTTACGATTTCTAAGGAATCCTATCATCGGAAATTTAAAATTTGTTATTATAATTTATATTTAAATTTATTTATTTTAAGTTTATATTTATCTACTTTTTACCCTTTTTTATTTATTTTATTATTATTTTTTTTATATTTATAAGAAACTTTGATATCGAGATAAACAAATTAGATATTCCAATACGCTGGTAACATCTAATGAATTTTCTCGATCCTAAAGATTATCGAAGAATCACTACTTGTGATTTCTTCGAAATCTTATCATCGGAAATCCAAATTTATTATTTGTATTTATCTTTTCATTTATTTGTTTTATTATTTTTTATATTACTTTATTTGTTACTTTTTTTTAAAAGCTCTCTTAATAACAAAAAATTACGTATGTGAAATTTTAACGTACTTAAAATACAAAGACAACTCTTTTTGCCATCTCTTTTCTAAAGAAATATATTTTTATGTAAATTCTTTTATCCAACCTAAAACTAAGTGCATGGATACGTACAAACAATGATGCATATAAATAAAATATATATAAACTTGTCAACTTGTGTTATTTCTGTTTCTTTTTTATCATCACTGTTATTGCATGAAACAGAACCTACAAAGCATGAGGCAAAGAGTATACCTTGGCAAGATCTTTGTCTTTCTTCTCCACGCAGATTGCCCTCTCCCTGGCTTAGTAGAAGACAGCAAGCAACGATGATGATGGCAGTAGGCGTAGATGACACTGAGTTGTAGAGCAAGGGTCGCGGTACAGCGGAGAAGCACAGGGCAGGCGGCAGGTTTGTATCCCTTCTTTCACGACTCCAAGAAGAACCGCAGCACTGCAGTAATGTCGCAACAGTAGGACTAGCGACAGTAGGGGCGAGATGCAGCAAGCTATGGTGAGTGATGAAGATGGCTCTGGTTTGGCGCAAGGAAGAGATGATAATGTAGGTGGCTCGGGTGAGGATGATGACTGTGATGATGGTGGTGCGAGGTAGGGTGGCAGTGGTGTGCGAGGGGCTGAACGTTGCAAGGAAGGGCTAGGCACAAGCCACGGCAGGGCAGCAATGGAGGTGAAGATGATGATGTTGTGGGCTGTGTCGGCGTTGGGAAGCAGGAACAGTCCGTAACAGAAACATGAACTTGCAGCAGACCGTGGATGAGATGTGGTTGTCCTTAGTATGGTGGAAACTTAGCAGTGATGATGATGGATGGTGAACCAAGGCTTGAAGAGGTTGGGACAGCCAAGAGAAGGCTGCTCTGCCATGTAGACACCCCAAATGTGCAGGAAGCCAAGTTGAAGATGATAAACTGTGGCTATCCCCTGGCTAAGAGCAGTGGCCCCCGTTTTTTTTATGGTCTTTTCCAAGGTTTTCTAGGGTTCTCCCCCTTATTTTCTTTTTAGCCTCCATTTAAAACCACAAATCCTTCCTTTATTTTAAGAAAGAAAATTTTTGATTTTAATGTATTGATCCCAAAATCATGGGATCTTTATTTTATCATTTATTTCTTGTTTGACCCTTTTAACTTATTTCCTTTTTATTATTTTTTTATTTTGGGCAATGAATTTTCAAATTTAATTTCACCCAATTTATTTCCTTCATTATTATTATTCTTTTTTTATTTTTTTATTTTATTTTTTTAATTTTTAATTTTTTTAATTAAAGTTCTTCGGACAAAATTCGGTGTCTACACTGAATAATTTGAATACTGAATGAAATGAATATTGAATGAATTGAAAATTGAATTAGTGATTTTACAGAAAGAGAGTCTCGAAATCGAATGGTAGATGGTGATGAATGTAAATGAATTTCTCCACTATATTAGAGGAAAATACTACAGAAGTTGCATACCGAAATACTGTATAGTATCACTTTCAAGTATAACTTATCATCATTTGAGATGTTACAATAACACTTATATGAATGCTATAAAGTATAGATTAGCTTTAAAAAGAAAGTATATGGTATATACGTATTTTTATATACGAAACCTCTTAAAGAACTTCACCATATGCTTTACATGATTTTAAAAAAAAAGAAAAGTTAAAGATTTAAATGTTTTATCAGACTGTAGGCACCCTAAAAGAAAGAAATTCAATAAAGCATAGTGGAAACCGCCTAATTGGAGCTTTGCTTATTAGGCAGAGATGCTTGTCCGACAATAGTCATGGACAGGTCTCAGTCACGCCTGATCAGTGGGGCTGAGAGAGATGAGGCCTATGGCCATAGATAGCGCCCTAGTTGGTTTCCAGGGGACGATGACATGATTTTCACTGCTAGCTACAGTGATTTAAGTCTTTATTGATAGAGATGATAGGGATCTAGCCTAGTCTCTAACCGATATGATATGAAGTCTAGAGTATGATTTTGTTGATATGAACTCTAGACTTGACATGATTTATATTGTATATGAAACAAGTTTGAATGAAATATGTTTTGAAACTGTACGTGTTTTAAACATGTTTTAAAAGTCCATGAGAGATGATTTCGACACTTATATGATTTATATGTGATTTTGTGTCGAACATGGCATGATATGCGGTCTAGAGTATAATTTGATTTGATATGAACTCTAGACCTGATATGATTTACAATATATGTTTTAAAAGTACATGATAAATGATTTCGACACTTATATGATTTATATACGATTTGTATCGAATTTAAAATGATATGCGGTCTAGAGTATAGATTGATTTGATATGAACTCTAGACCTGATATGACTTATAGTATATGAAAAATGTTTTAAAACCTCACATGTTTTAGACATGCTCTGAAAACGAATACATGAATTGAAATTGAACATGTTTCTATCATGCCTTAAAGGCAAATTTGAAATGAATTGAAAATTCATATGTTGAGCATGTTCTAAAGTATATATGATATGATTTGAAATGATAGCGGTTTATACAGTATAATTTCATACATTGCATATTAAACCCAAACATGATAATATGCCTCGTACATGAAAATTCCATGAGGAATGTCATGACTCGACGTTAATGATGTTTCATCTATACGATGACAAGACATGATATGATATGATATGATATATGAACATAAGATTGATATGAAGAGAATTCTAATCTTACTCCATCGTGATCATAAATTCCCAGACGATAAGTGATATGAATTGATGTAATACGGGAATATGATTGTTAAATGTAAAGTGAATTCGATAGGATATCTCAACTAAACGTGAAGAATATATGAGGAGTGTCATGACTCAGTGGTAGCGATAATTCATCTATATGATGTCATGATATGATATGAAACATGAATATAAAAATACACGAAGAGAATTATGACTTCGTACCACCGTGATCATGATCTATAATATGAGAATTGATAAGAGATGATAGAATATAGAAGTATGATTATGAGATGAAAAGTAAATATGAGAATTGATATGAGATGTTAGAATACAAAAGTATGATTATGAAATGAAAAGTGAATATGAGAAGTGATAATGAGATGTTATTGATGAGAAAGGATTAACTGTAATTGCATCCTTGCAAGTTTTAAGCATTGCAGTTTAAGACAGTATAATCCTACTCTTGTATTTATATTAGTATCTTACTGAGTCGTGGTTTTGTTCACCCCATTAAATTTCATCTCTTTCAGACTATTGAAATTAACATCTGCCATGTGAGCTGCTAAGTGGGCATCGGAGACGGTATATGGACTTGGTACTAGTCTTCAGAGGTGTATATTCCTTATAAAATACTTGTTTACATGTAAGACTTTAATTGATGCACAATACATATTCTGTTTAACAAGTCAAGATGTAACTAAGAACCGTTTCCGTGTTAGTTTAATATTTAAAGGAAATGACTATTGGTCACCTAGATAGTATAGTAACTACACTGACACCGAATACAAACCTTAAAATGAAAAAGAAAAATTTATTCCATAAATTTGTAGACTAAGAAAAGTATAAGAATCAAGAGGAAGTCGTGGTTTTTGGGTTGTGACAGCACCCTATCAATAACAAACGTACTCTTGTCTCCTTACACTTTCCTTATGGAAACCCATTTGGCCAATACTTAAAACACTTCTTTAGGGTCATTTTTACACCATTATAACACTAGAAATAGGCCTAGAAGAGTTAGAAATGCAACCAATATCCAATTTAGAAAGAACAAAAAATTCTAGCACTGCTTATCCTGTGCAGCAGAAATTTCCAGAACAGATTTCCCTTATCAAACTTGATCGGTTTGATTTGATTTTCGGATATGTGGTAGAGAAGAGCTAGATCTTCAATTGATCCTTCTTGACCGTTTCAAGGAAAAGTCATCTTCCTGATCGTTTCTGCCCTACAAAATGATTCTCTCAATCTCATCAAAACAGGGCAGCTTGATATATCTGACTTCCAGCAACCTTTTCATCAGCCAAACGAGCTCCGTTTGAGATGAATTTCGGATATGTTTTGGAGAAGAAGATTTGGAACAACTTTCATGAAGGGAGGAAAGGCTAAAACTGATTGGAAGTAGGATGAAAAATGGAAACAAAATCTGCTTGCACAGTAAATTACGGGATTTCCATCTTTCTTACCTATCTCTCATGTTTTGTTTTTCTTTCTTTCTTTCTTTCTATCTTGGCTTTTAAATAGCTGAGAGAAGGGCTAAAAAAGGAGTTGGCTGGTCACTTAATGAAGGAGGAATTTATAGAAATTTTCTCATGTGTATGTGAATTATTAGAATTCTCTCATGTGTATGTGAATTATTAGAATTCTCTCATGGGTTTGGTAGGTGGGAATTAATTAAATTCCACACACGTTTAATTCATATATGACAAAATAAATATTTTGGTTGGCTATGATAATGTTGCCTTTTTCGGTCTTTTTGTTAAAATTACGATTAAGTTCAAATAGCTGTAAAAGCTTTAACTTGACTTACTTGAGACTATAAATCATCAACATATGATAATTCAGATATCTTTGTCTAGGTGTGCACTCTTGTGGGGCCCACTAGCTTACTTGTACGAAAATTCAACTATAGTCATTTGAAAACCGAAATTTTCTGATTAAACGTCTTTTTCATTGTTTTCTTAATCCATATTATTCGTATACTTATAAAATTGTGATTCTCACACACACAACAGCCAAACACCTCAGAACAAAAAAAAAAAACAACAAAAAATAACCACAATCAAATTAGTAGTAGCAAAAAAAATAAAAAAAAAACTTTGAAAAAAGAAAAGAGAGGTTTCGGTTCAGGGGTGTCAAGGGCCTTCAGGTGTTGAGATTTGGTGAGGAAGGGGTTAGGGAGGAGGCTAAGTACATAGCGGAAAGAAAAGGATTTTCAAGCGGTGGAGGGAAGCCGGTAAAGGTGGAGAGGCAGAGGGTTTTAGCTTCGGATCTATAGGGATAGAGGCATTTTTTGAGAAAAAGAAGGCTAGAAACGGAAAGAGGGAGCTTGGAAGCTTCAGAAAGCAGCTTCCTTTTCGATTTCTGTCCCTGACGAGCAGCGGCCGATGGCGAAGCTTTGGCGGAGCTAACGACGACCGGAAGTCGCCAGGCAGAGAGCTTCCAAGGCTCTGATTTTTTTTTTTAGAAAAAGTTTAGAAATTGAAGAAATAAAAAAAAGATCTTTTATAGTGTTGAAAAAAACAAAGGAAAGAAAGAAAGACTTACGCGTGGACCTGGATCTGACCCGGGATCCATGCCCAGTCTACAGAGGGAGGAAGGCCCGACGTCAACCCGATCCACCATCTAGCCTGCTAGAAGCCCCATTAGGCAGCCCTCACCTTAGTCAAGCCCATTGCTGCTTGGGCTGTCAGTTAGGCCAAGTTCAAAGGACTCCTTTGGGTTTTCTTAAACCCAAATCATTTGGTATACTCTCACTTGATAAATTTATTTTTATTTATTTGTGAACTTAATATTTCATATGTCATTATTGATTTCATTTTTTATAAAACAAAAGGAATTCTAAAAAATTTTGTTAAAATTAGCAATAAATATTAGTTTTAAATTTGATTAGTACAATTTCATGGGTTTTGTTTTAAAGGAGTTAATGATGATAAATAAATAATTTTTTTGTATTAATTATTATTGTGTTGATAAAGTATGTACTAGAAAATGTTAAATTAAAATAAATGTGGATTTCTGAAGATGAGATTCCGCTAAAATCGCAAGTAGCGATTCCTTGAAACTCTTTAGGTGAGAGAAATTCATCGAATGTTACCAAAAGTATTGAGATATTTGGTGTAATTTGTCAATATACGGATTCATATTTATTCCTAAAAATATAGCAAAAGATATCTTGCTTTTAATGAAAATAAAATAGTAAAATAAAAATGAACAATAATTAATAATGAAGTTTATATTAAATTAAATAGTTAGTCCAATGATAGGATGTTACGGAAGTCATAAGTAGTTATTCCTAACTGATCCCTAGGTGAGAGAAGTCCATTAAATATTACCAGTGTATTAAAATACTTAATGTGATTTTTCAATAATTTAAATTTTTGTTAAAAATGAAAATAAATAAGTTTTTTTTAAAGAAAGAAAATTAAATAAATAAATAATAAAATTTAAATTTAAGTAAATATAGTCCCGATGATGGGATGTTATGAAATTCACAAGTAGTGATTTCTTAACTGATCCCTAAGTGAGAGAAATCCATTAAATATTACCAGCGTATTGGAGTATTTAGTGTGATTTTTCAATAATTTAATTTTCTGTTAAAAATAAAAATGAATAAGTTTTTAAAAGAGAAAAAAAGAAAAAAGGAATTAATAACAAAGTTTAAATTTAATTAAAATGAATGTCCGATGATGGGATGTTATGAAATTTACAAGTAGTGATTTCGTAACAGATCCCTAGGTGAGAAGGGTCCACTAAATATTACCAGAGTATTGGAATGCTTAGTGTGATTCTTCAATAACATTGATTTTTATTTTAAAAAAATAAAAAATTATAAAAATTATTATAAAAAATACACGTGCATCATTCATTTCCTGTTTGCATCATTTGCATCCATGGTTAATTACAAAAATAAAGTGTAAATTTTCTGAGGATGCAATTCTATAGAAATCACAAATAGTAATTCTTAAGAAATCTCTAAGTGAGGATGTTATTTCAAATATTACCAGAAGTATTAGAATATTTGATTTAATTTTTCAATACAAAAAGGTTCACATTCACTTTCAAAAAAAAATAAAATTTAGTCTTTGTTTTAAATATAAAAAAAAGGTTTTGAGAAAAGAGAAATTAAATTGTAATAAAAATAGGAATTAATTTTAAATATTAAATTAAGATCATTTTATTAAAACAAAAACGATAACACGTGATTAAGATGGTACCGTTTTCTAAACAGACGTTGTGGGGGTGCAAATCCCTCCCCACACGTAATCGTACTCCCAAATCCAACCTTGTTTTCATAGACCCAAATTTTCTTTTTAATAAAACTTAATTAATTTTGAAATTTTGTTAAACAATAAATATTTTTAGGTGGCCAATCACACATAGACAAAAAAGATTGGTACACTCCTTGTTTTTCATGTTTTCAAAATCATTGAGTGGTCGAATCCCCGGACGAAATCGTTATGACACATACAGTAGAATCAATTTATGTTTATAGTGGTAAGGTTGCTTAAAGATTTATGAAAAGGTTTGAGATTCTTACATTTTATTACATTTTATACACACACACACACACAAGGAATAGAATCTTTAATTATCATTGAAACTAAAAAATCCAGCGCTTTACCTACAGATATTTTTTATAAATAAATGCAGAGTTTATATATAATACATTGATAGTGTATAGCTTCTATACACTGTCAGTCAACTATAGGATGACACATCATTAACAAGTAAAGCCTAAAAGTGCATAAGTCCTTAAAAATAAATTTAAAAACTTTATTAATACTTATTTTTAAAGACCCACACATGAGGTGTCATCTTACAATTTACTAATAGTATATACAAGCTATACACTATCAATGCCATCATATATAAACTCATAAATGTAAAAGTAAAAGGCTATAAATTTAAGGATAATTATCCAATACATTGTCAGTAAAGTTTTTTTGACTCCACAAGTGGGGTTAGGATGATGATATTTGTCTTATTTTATTTTTTTAATATTTTTAAAGAACATATGTCATCTCTTAACTCCGCTTGTAAAGTCAAAGAACTCTACTGACAGTGTATTAGATATTAATCCTAAAATTAAATATATGTATGAAATAAAATAAAAATGCTCTTGTTAATTTATTAAAAGTACTTTAACTCATTAAAATAACTAATTGTCTAACTATTTCTCACTTTATTTTTTTAGAAAATTTCTCAATTTATATTTGTTGTAAATGAATAGCGAAGTGAATTATATAACAATCATATGCTTCATATGAGAAATTAAAATGTATATTTTGATACGGATAAAGTGCATTTGTAGTCCCAAACATTTCATATGAGTTTCATTTTAGTCCCTTATCTTTAAATTGTGTCATGAAAGTCCTAAACATTCTAAAAGGGTGTCGATAAAGTCCTTTCCCATAAAAATAAAAGAAAATTTTAAAACAGGATAGTAGATCTATAATTATTATTTTCACTACCATATTAAAATATATTTATTGAAACAAGAACAAAAATTTTACAAATTTAAGAATGAATTCAATAGACTTATTCAAGAGTCGGATTACTCGTCCAAACTTAAAGGTCAGTCCAAAATTTTGGCAGGTTTGAACAAAATTATTAAACCCATTAAACGAGCTAAGCTTGAAAATCGAGGCAGATGAAAAATTGAGTTAGGCTTGGGTTCACCATTTCCAATCTAAGCTAGCTTGGCCTGATAATTATAATTTTTTAAATATTTTTATACTAGTTTATTTTTTAATTACTTTTAATTATTTTTGTGCAATTTAATTTGAACTTGAATTATTTTTTAGACTTTAGTTTAAATTTTCATGTTTGTCATCTTTTTGTAAAATTTTATTTTAAGGTGATTATCATTATTTTAACATATTGTGTTATAATTATTAACGATTATTTATTTTAATATTTTATTATAATTTTTTAAAAAAATCAATAGAATTTGGACAGGTTTGGATGAGTTTGGATTTATTTATTATGTATAAAAAGGGGCTTGGGCAAAAACTTAAGCTCGAAAAGTCAAGTTAGGCCAGATTTGGGCTCACTATAAATCCCTTATTACATTACTTACGCTGAGCCCAATCAAGCTCGACCTAAAATAAATAGTTAATAATTATCCTAAAATAAATGAGACAAGTTGGGCCTGGTTGAAATGGGCTTATGTAGCTACTAAGGGATTTATAGTGAGCACAAACTCGATCTGGCCCAAATTTTTTTTTGCCTAAACTTTTTGTTACATACAAAGAATAAGCCTAAACTCATCCAAACCTGCCCAAATGCTATTAATTTTTTTAAAAAAATTATAATAAAATATTAAAATAAATAATAGTTAATAAGTATAACATAATATGTTAAAATAAAGGATGATTACCCCAAAGTAAATTATTACATAAAAGATTACAAGAAACATGAAAATTTAAAACTAAAGTCTAAAAAAAATAAAGTTCAAATTAAATTGCCCAAAAATATTTAAAAGTAATTAAAAATGAACTAGTATAAAAAATATTTAAAAAATTATAATTATCGGGCCAAGCTTACCTTGGACTTAAAATAATGAACCCAAGCCCAACTCGATTTTTCATTAGGCCTTGATTTTCAAGTCTAGTCTGTTAACATGCTTAATATTTTTGTCCAAACCTGTTAAAAAATTGGACTAACCTTCGGGTTTAGATAAGTAACCCAATTTTGAATAAGTTTATTGAATTCATTCTTAAAATTTTAAAAATTTTATTCTTGCTTTAATAAATAAATTTTAGTGGAGTAATAAAAATAATAATTATAGATTCATTGTCCTATTTATAATTTTCTCTTATTTTTATAGGATAGGACCTTAATAACACCTTTTAAAAAGGTTTGGGACTTTCATGAAACAATATAAAAATTCGAGGCTAAGCTGAAACCCAAGTCAAAGGTTTGGGACTACAAATACAGTTTACCCATTTTGAAATACTTAAAAATAACAATTAGGAATTTATAATAAATTTTTTCATTTATGCAAGCCTTGCAAGTTAGAAGTTTAGCTAAAAATTTCAAGTCATGTCTCAAAATTGACTTTGTAATTGTAATTACTTCTCTTCTTCTTCATTTAATCATATGTATCCCCCAAGATTTTATAAGTTTTTGCTTGTACATTTATACATCATTGGTTTGAATCTCCCTTTGGCCCCTCCAAAAAATAAAAATGTTCCCTCCCCATATGAATCTACAGAAAAATAAAAAGTCAATCTTTATAATTATAAGAGTTTAAATTTTAAAACAAAAAAAATCAATTATCAAATTTCATTGCAAAGTGTATAAGCATCATTTTATGCAATGAAAGAAATTATTTGATTTTAATTTATATTAAATTATATTATATATGTTATTAATTTAATATTTGTTCCTTAAATATATGTTAAAAAAACTAGTTAAGCATTTTTTATTGTAATAATCCTATAAAAATATTTTAGTTTCACTTAATTATTTGTTTTATATCCTAAATAAATATTATTGTACAAAGTATTACTTAAAATTCAAAAGATATAGTTAATTAATAAAGTTCAAGTTTTTTATTATTATTTTTTTAGATTAGAATGATTAAGTTAATGTATATTTTCTTATTGATAAATTAATTGATCTTATATAGATTCTCTCGATTTTTACTACACTATTTAAAAAAATATTTTTCAGCAATGAAAATTGTTAAAGCAATGTTTCAAAACAAAATGAAATAAAAGTTTTTGCCGATAATCTTTATTCTTTATGTTGAGATAAAATTTATTAAAGCATTCAACTCAAATAATTTTTTTCTTACAAAAATATTTGACTTTCCTCCATTTTTAACAGTTAATTTTTTTTAACATACTTCAATTTATATATATAGTTTATTTTATATATGAAATATTATATTTTGCATATATATTTGTTATATTTTTGATAAAATAATAATATATTAGAAACTAAATAAAAATTTTCAAGCTAATCATAGACTTTTTTGAAATACTTAAATTTTTTATGTATATATTCGGCCCCTCCTAAATTGAAATCCTAGCTCCACCACCGTATATACATACACACTCTCTCTACATATATAGCAGTAGGTTTGGCTTGACATGTCATTGATAATTTTTTTAATCAATCATTGATTTTTTTAAAAAAATTTTATTTTATCTAGCGCTAATAAAATTTTTTAATTTTACAGGCAAGATTATTTAAGATAATGAAAAATATTTTTTAAAAATATTTTTTTAAAAAAACATAATACGTGTCAACATCTTAATCTCGTTTATGAAAATAAAAAAATTTTACTGATGATAAATAAGATAATAATAATTTTTTAATACAAACAGTTGTTCCATTTAACTGATTAAAGGAAAAAAAAACAGTTGTTCCATTTAACAAAACAAAAGGTGATCTGTTTTCATTCATTTAAAGCCTCTCGAAGTCGAAAGTTCAATATCCAAGGTTTGTGGTTCAGTTGGTAACACAGGATGAGTTTGTTGGAAGAGCTCTCGGATTCGATTTCCACTAAACACATCTTTGGAGAGGGGTGAAGAGCTTTAACTGTGACTAAACCCTGAACAGGATAAGTCTCAGACTGTTAAAACGAATGAAGAAACCTGTGGTCCACACAAAAAAAAGAAGTCGAAAGTTCAATAATTTCAATTTTTTTAAAATAATTTTACTTTTTTAATAAAAATTAATGCATTAATTTCTAAATTGAATTAATAATCCAATGTCCTAATTTCTCAATTAATACTCTCGTGTCTTTTCACAATCAACATTTAAAAAGGATTTTAACGTACCAATTTTTTTTATTTACACACTTTCTTTTGCATAAAACAATACCAATATTGAAAAAGAAAAAATTTAAGCACATTTAAAATTTCTCAAAATTTAAAGCTTGTATCAATGACATCTTTTTGGTAAATTCTATTCAACACCCTTACGTTTGATCTTCATTCAAATTTAGTTCATTAGTTTCAAAAATAGAAACTTCGTTCCAAACTTTTTAATTTTGCAACTAAGTCTTTTCGTTAATTCACCGTTAAATAAACAGTTAATAGCTTAATTTTAAGATCATTTTACCCCTTAGGCGTTTAGAATACTTTAAATATTTGTCATAATCAAATATGAAGAAAAAACAATAAGAAAAAGTACGACTAGGCTTTGGAAGGTATTTTTTTTACTTTTAATTTACTTTTTGTTTATTTATTTACTTTAGTGATTAATTTGTTATTTATTTACTTATTGTCTATTATTTATTGCTTATTTTTTTTATAGGTGTGTAAGAAAGAGAAGATTTTAGGGAAGATTTTGTAAAAATGTGAAAGAACCCTATGAGAATATGGAATCAATAAAAAAATGATAGGAAAGGAAAAATTCGATGAATAAAGAGCAATTTGGATTGAAACTTTCAAAGAGGATAATTTTGTTGTTGACACCTAATTTTGTCCTAATATTATTATTATTATTATATATTTGTATTTATTTTTATTTTTATTATTTGGTTTGTTATTATTTATATTATTTTTATTATTATCTGTTATTATTATTATATTATTATTATTTTTTTTATTTTTATTTTTATTACTTTTATGTTATTATTATTATTATTTTGTTTTTTGTTCTGTCATCTACCTGCCACCGGCCACCCCTGCCATAGCCTCCCTCCCGAGGCTATCCATCAGTCCTGTCACCAATCCATCAACTCCTGCCAGCCACCATTCCCAAGCCCTATACCAGTCCCCCTACAAAAACCCTCCCTCAAGCCTCGGCTCAGGAGGATTCGGGGCTCACCATCAACCTCACAAACCATCACCGTTAGCCACCTTCATCTCAACCAACCCCAAGACCGACAACCACCAATCTCGGCCTTCATCATCCTCCCCATCACCCAAAATCTTGAACAGAAACTCTCACATTCAACCCCTCGGCCTCACCGAAACCCCCCAAAAAGAATCATCACCATCACCACCGAAACCCCTAAACACCATCATCACCATCACCACCACCACCAAAATCTCTAAACACTATCACCATCAACACCACCGAAATCCCCAAAACTAAGACCCCCAAAATAGATCTAGATCTAGATCTAAACGCACCCACCTGCAAAAAACACACAAAACCAAAAAAAAAGAAACAACAAAAAAAACCCAGCAGATCCAAACATCCAAAATCATCAAAAAGAAAAAAAAAAAGGGAAAGATCTTTTCGGTCTAGCCTAGATCTAAGTAGTTAGGGTGAGATTTGGGTGAAACGGAGGCTGGATTCGAGCTTAAGAGGTTGAGAACTTTCGGAAAGTCGAAAGCTTTTTAAGCTTTGGCTATTGGCGACAGCGGTAGGCGGCGGTGATCGGCTGGGCCGTAGCTGCCGGGAATTGCCCCGGCCGAGAGCCTTCAAAGGCTCTGGAGTTTTTTTTCTAAGAAGGAAGGGAAAAAATGAACTAAAAAAAAAGGATTGAGTTTTATAGCTGAAAAAAAAAAGAGAGCTGACCCGCACCTAGACCCGACCCGGGTCCAGGATCCGCACACCCGACCCGCTGGAGGAGGAAGATCCGCGCGCCTCAGCCGACCTGCATTGACTCGACCCGACTCCTCCGCGACCCGATTCATGGCTGGCTGGGTAGCTGGACCTTAAGGGCTTTCTTATTTTGGGCTGCCATTTACTAAGCCCAACAGCAAATTCACTTCTTTACAACTTGGGCTGGCTTCAATTTGGGTATGATTTTTCTAACCTTTTGTTTGTTTATTATTATTATTATTATTATTATTATTATTAGTGCATGTTACAAAATAAGAAATTGAAAAAATTTTCTTTTTTTTGCATTTTCATTAATTATTATTATTGATTAGAAAATGTATTTAAAAATAATGAAATTTACATTTGAATAAATAATAAAATTTAAGTTTAATTAATAAATTTCCGATGATGGGATGTTACGGAAGTCCCAAGTAGTGATTCCTAACTTATCCCTAGGTGAGAAGAGTTGTACTAAATGTTGCCAAAAGTATTGGAATACTTAGTATGATTTTTCAATAATTTAATTTTTTTGTTAAAAATAAAAATAAGTTTTTAAAAGAAAATTAATAATAAATTTTAAATTTAATTAAATATATTTCCGATGATGGGATTTACGGAAGTCACAAGTAGTGATTCCTAACTGATCCCTAGGTGAGAAGAATCGTACTAAATGTTGCCAAAAGTATTGAAATATTTAGTATAATTTTTCAATAATTTATTTTTTTTGTTAAACATAAAAATAAATAATTTTTTTAAAGAAAATAGAAAAAGGAAAATAATAATAAAATCTAAAATTAAGTAAATAAATTCCGATGATGGGATGTTACGAAAGTCACAAGTAGTGATTCCTAACTGATCCCTAGGTGAGAAGAGTCATACTAAATGTTGCCAAAAGTATTGGAATATTTAGTATGATTTTTCAATAATTTAAATTTTTATTGAAATGAAAATAAAATAAGTTCTTTTTTAGAATTAATAATAAAATTTAAATTTAACTAATGTGAAAGTTCGATGATGGGATGTTACGGAAGTCACAAGTAGTGATTCCTAACTGATCCCTAGGTGAGAAGAGTCTACTAAATGTTGCCAAAAGTATTGAAATGTTTAGTATGATTTTTCAATAATTTAAATTTTTGTTAAAAATGAAAATAAATAAATTTTTTTTTAAAAAAAGTAAATTAACAAATAAATAATGAAATTTAAAATTAAAAATTCATTTTGCATCATATATTATCTGTTTGCATCATATACATTTATAATAATTTGCAAAATGGGTGTGAGCCCTTCCGAGGATGAGATTTGTAGAAGTCACAAGTAGTGATTCTTAAGAAATCTTTAGATGAGAAAAATCATTTCAAATGCTGCCAAAAGTATTGGAGTATTCGATTTAATTATTCAATACAAAAGGATTCACATTCAATTTCAAAAAAATAAAATTTAGTTTTTTTCTAAAAATGAAGGAAATGATTTTTGACAAATAATAAGAAAATGTTTTGAAAAAAATGCAATAAAATAAGAATTATTTTTAAATATTACTTCAAGACCATTTTATTAAAATTAAAGGATAACACATAATTACAATGGTACCGTTTTTTAAAAGGCATTGTGGGGGTGCTAATCCTTTCCCACACGTAATCGTACTCCCGGACCCGAACCAAAAATTATCTTTTTAATAAAACTTAATTAATTTTGAGATTTTGTTAAAAAGATAAATATTTTAGGTGACCAATCACACCTAACAAAAAAGATTGATGGCGACTCCCTTTTGTTTTTAAATGTTTTTCAAAATTGTCAAGCACGAAATCGTTACGACAGCTTGGCGACTCTACTGGGGACTTTTTTTTAGGGTCAAGCCATTCATTAATCATGTGTTATCCAAAGTTTTAATTTAATAGTCTTGATTGATATTTAAACTTAATTCACTTGAATTTTGAAAATAATTTTGTTTGCATTTGCTTTTTATGTTCTTTATTCTATGTTTTATATTTGTACATACTTGTTATTAATAAATTGTTGAGGCATTTAGGATAAAGATAATAATTTAATTTGAGTTTAATGTATTCCCACATACACACACTTGCACATGCATTTGCATAACATGAGCTCTATACCCGGGCTTCGTCCTCCTTAGGAGGGAGCAAAGTACCTTTGCTCTCGTGAGGTAATCACCTCCGCAATGGCAAGCGAAATACTCCCACTCAAATTATTTCTTTACTAGTCCAGAGTGGACGTCAGTAAGAAATGGTTTGTAGTTTCTTAAAACCAAGCTCAGCATATAAAAAGCCTCAAAAGGCCAGCCTTAGGTAGAGTCATGTCCAATTTTTGTAGAAATTATCCCAAAATTAGGACACATGAGGGAACATTCTTACTATCTTCTTCATATCATAACTCTAATCATTTTTCAAACTCGTATTTTTATAAAATCACGATATATATATTTTTGTGTCAATAAAATTTCACAATTTTACAATTTTAAAGAATAAAACAAAGATTTATTCGATTTTTCTTCTTTATCTAAAAATAACATGGAAATATCCCTTCATTCTTTAATACCACAAAAAAAATATTTCTTATTTTTTTTTGGAACTTATGCATACACACAAAAATTTTTTTTACATTATCACGTTTCTTCAAAAAATAAAAAGGGAAGTTAAAGGAAATAAATCATGGTGTGAAAATAAGATTCTTTTTAATAAAAAAAAAGAGAAAAAAAATCTATTCTTAAAAAAAAAAAGAGGAAATCATCAAACTAAAAAAAATAAAGAGAAGAATTCATTCATTGAACTTAAATAAGAGAAAATTTTGATTCTTTCATTCTTAAATTTTAGCATGGCATATGGCATTACATTATTGCATTCACATCACATAATAAAGAGGGCATTTATCCTTTTAGGTTAAAGGAGGTCAAAGACATGGGAGATAAATTAGAAGCTAGACTTACTACTTTGGAGAATAATCAAGAGGAGTTTGGACATGATATACGAGAGATAAAAGGAAAGCTAGCTAAGATAATGAAGATGCTTGAAAGTTTTGGAGAGACTAAAGTGGTCCATCCTCAAAGGTCATTGTCACTTCCAAGACAATTATACGTTGAATCATCAGCAAGTGAAGACCAATTGACTATTCATGAAATGGCTTGCCAGGGACACTCCGATGCTCTCAACTGTCCAGACGATGATCCCGTGGTAGAAGAGGCTATGAAAAGGGTGAAAAAGGTAATGGATGAACTTAAGGGCCTTACAACTAAAGCAGAACCTTATGGCCTCAAACAATCCATACCAAGTAGGCCATTACAAAACCCTAACCCTCATCCTAATTCTTTTCAGCCACCTATCCAAGCACTCCAAATAGGATCTCCTACTTTTGTTCGACCTCCACGAATTGGTCTACAGCCAAACTTTTATCCTCGACCTACTTTTCAACCACATGTTCAAGCTTTTGGAACAAGATCTCCTGGTCTCGCCCAGCCTCTACATACCTATTCGTCTGTGAACCCATATGCTCATGTCAATTCTATTTGACCACCTTTTCAACAAGTCCCTAATGCCCTAGCTTTTGTGCCACCACCTGCTCAAATTAAAAATCAAACTCTTGGCCAAAAACAATCTAAGAAGATGAAGCGCACGCAGCTTGAACCTTTACCCATAACATATGGCAAACTTTTCTCCTATCTACTCGAAAGGCACCTTATTGCCCCTGTATTCTTAAAACCCTTGGAGCCTCCGTACCCAACGTGGTACAACGCAAATGCAAGATGTGAGTACCATGCAGGAAATATTAGGCATTCCATCGAAGATTGTAAGGCTTTCAAGTATAAGGTGAAGGGATTGATTGACACAAAATTGCTTGATATAGAAGAAGTGGTCAGCCAGGAATTTGCAACGCTTGATTAGAGTTTAGAGGATGAAAAAGCAGCTGTTGTTGTGAAATTTCTTTTTGAAAGACTTTGAATGTAAGGGGTGTTAGAATAGTAGGGAGTTTAGTAAGGAACTTTTGAATCTTGTAAACAATTCCTTTATGAATATTAGTGTTACAAAATTTTATATAAGTTTGCATTCACTTCATTCATATGTGCATAATACGGTTTTGATAATTGTTTCTTAAAAAAAAAGGTGATCAAACTAAATAAATGGTCAAACAACAATTTTCAGTTGGTGTACAATTTGTGACATTATGAAATAATAACAAGGTTGAAATTTTTTTTTTCAGATTCACAATTTCAATACAATAAAAGCTTCATATTAGCATGGCAAGCATGACATCTAATATAAGGTTATGACAGGATTTGGTGTAAAGATAACTTAAGTATTGAAAAGCTTTGGAGGTAGTTTTGGACCATGGAAGAGACAGAAATGATTCGAATGGAAAGGATGGAAAAAGCACAGCAAGAGATAAGAGAGCAATTATCACAGATGGCAGGTTTGTTGGAAAAGTTGAACAATGGAAAAATGGGAGAACTAGCTACTCAAAAGGGGCATCGGTTACGAAGTGCTAAGATTTCTTTTTATTAAGTTAACATTGGCTTGTGAGAAACCCAATCATCTCCAGAGCCACAAGCAATGCCTACCGAAGGTTATGTATGCCCTAATATTAGGTTATGATGAGAAACTGGATTAGAAGAAATTGAAATGTCAAGATCTTAGAGTCTGTATTTTGTTGGAAAATGCTTGTCATTTCCGTTGGCCTAGGTGACAATTGTATGAGCACAACTTTTTGCATAATTTATTTTCCAATGGCATATGACAAGAATGTTTCTCTTCTTCACAATAATGATAAAATGATTCCAAGAAAATTAGTGATTATTATCAAAGATGAATGTCTTAAATCATTCTTGGATCATGTCTCAACAGAATCTAAGTCACTCGAGAGCCAAAAAGGTAGATTGGGGCATAAGATTTGAAAGTCCGATTTGTCTCTCACTTAACCATGACAGGGCTTTACTGTTAACGATTTTCAAAGAAATAATCGATTTGCAAAACTTTTTGAGAATTTTTTGAAAATCAATGACAATCTTGAAGATTTTGGATATTGGCAATTTGATATTTGGCAAGATCATTTTGAAATTTTGAAATACATGTCCACCAAATTCTTGTACAAATCCCAAATTGTTCAATCTTGTACCCTCGAGATGCCTTTCGCTCATGTTTTGGAGCAAAAAACAAAAAAAGAAAAAGAAAAAGGGAACCAAAGTTGAGGATTTTTCACTGTTGTCCATCTATACAATACCTTGAGTCGTGCATCACCTCTTTCCTTGAATGAATTTTTGGTGTGTGAGGTCAAGTTCTGTCATTAAAGTGTCGCATTATAAGGAAATCAAAAAAAAGAAAAAAATGAAATTGATTGTGGAATCATGCAAACATGATTTTCAGATGATTTCAAAAGCCAAAAGAAAAACTTGTCCTAAGAATTGCTTTTCAATATAAGCATCTTAATTTGAGATGATGAATGGCCATCTTTCATATTCCATTCACAAATATAAACATTATCCTTTTGCTACTCCTTTTGAGCCTGATAATTTCTTTCATAATAAACCTCTTCCAAGGATTACCCTCCACATCGAGGGGCATGTGCAAAAAATATCTCTTCAAAGAAAATGAATGATTAAACTTTTGTTTTCGATCAAATAAGATTTACTAGGTTTTTGAAATCTTGGACATGAATCAATGAAAAAAAGAAAAAATAAAAAAAAGAGAAAGGAGAAAGGATACATGTGAAAGTACACAAAGAAAAATGCTTCAAAGGATGAATAGGATTTAAAAAAAAAGAGAAGAAGAAGAAGAGATACATGAAAAAGTAGAAAAAGAAAGGTGCTTCGAAGAATGACAATGATATACATCTATATGAGAAGAAATGATCTTTGGATTGATCATCCTTAAACAACATTTTGAGCCTGTTTATCCATTCTTTCAAAACCCTGAACAATGGCCTACATTATGTACTTAAAAGTCAATTTTGATCAAATATGGATTCTCGTATCGAAGAGCTCTTCTTTGGAAAATTCTTGCCATTGTCTGGTTTGAATGAAATCTAAATTCTTAAATGCATGGTGGAACAATAAAAAAAAAACAAAAAGAAGAGAAAAGAAAACAAAAGAAAGAGTGCAGCTTTAGGGTGAAAACCCGAAAATGGTAGTCTAGAGCAAACAATGAACTCTTACAGCAACAAATCAAGCAATGACACGAATTGAAAACATGGAAAAAAAACCAATAGTCCTTGAGAAATCCTCGAGATATCCAAAGATTCTGACGTCACTTAATTGTCCGACATTTTTTGAGAAAGTTTGAACCTTTCTTCTTGTACATACTCTTCCTAAAACAGAAAAGCCCTCAGCCATTCATATTTCATCTTGGCATTTGTGGAACGCCATTATTCGAGAATTTAAGAGATTGTCAAACCAAGTTTTAAATATTTTATATCTTTTCTCATTCAAAATTTTGTTAAAAAAAAGCGATAGTATTTTAAGAAAACCATTTTGAGCCAAGAAAAGAACCATTGTTTTTTTTATAAGTGGCAAAATATTCCCCAAACAGAACATCCTGGTGCACCAAACTTTCAATTGTCTAGTTGAAAAGATCCGAACAGGATTTATGTCACTCATCTTGAAAAGTAATCACTAATTTTTTGAAAGGATCAAGTATCACTTGTGAAATTTGGATTCATTCCCTCTGGAAAATAGTTATGTGGAAAATTTTTAGCGTTTTTCGTCAACAGGCTATGATGAGGTACAAGAACTCTGCAGAAATGGGAAATAGAAAGGAGCTTTCATGATGCAAAAGACAAATGATGTGCCTCTTTGGCAAGATAGGAAGGAATTTCAGAGTTAGACAATGTTCAGGATTGAGTGTCGTGCATACATGCATACATACACAATATCATACAACATCAACATTGAAAGTTTTTGTGTAAAATTTGAAATTAAAACATGTTTCTCAAGCTGAAGGCTCGACACCATTCAATCAAGATTTTAAAAGTTATACAACCTTTTCCAAGATAAGAAAGTTAAGTTTGCTCATGATAAAGAAATTTTCAAATCTAGTTTAACCAGTGCCATGTTTAATTAGGATTGAAGATTGATTTTCAGAAGATAAGCAAAATTTCCAAGTCCTCCGAGCACAAATTCTAAGTCCTCTGGGCACAATTTCAAGTCCTCTGGGCACAATTTCAAGTCCTCTGGGCATGAATTACAGATCTTTCAAATCTCAAGTCCTCCGGGCACAAATCTCAAGTCCACCAGGCATAATTTTAAGTCTTCCGAGCACAAATATAAGACCTCCGGGCATAAAATTTCAAGTCATCCGGGCATAATTCTAAAACCTTCGGGCACAATTTTAAGACCTCTGAGCACAATTCTAAGACCTCTAGGCATAAATTCTAAGTCCTCCAAGCAAAATTCCAAATCCAAGTTCAAATCTAAGTCCTCCGGGCACCAATTTTAAACTCTTCAGGAAAAATCTTAAGTCGTCCGGGCACTAATTTTAAACTCTTCAAATAAAATTTCAAAACCCCCGGGCACCAAGTGTAAGTCCTCCGGGTATCAATTTTAAGCTTTTCAAACAAATTCTAAGTCCTTCGGGCAACAATTTTAAATTCTTCAGATAAAATTTCAAGACCTCTGGGCACCAAGTGTAAGTCCTCCGAGCATCAATTTTAAACTTTTCAAGTAAAATCCAAGTCCTCCAGGTACAAATTTAAAACCTCCGGGCACAAAGTATAAGTCCTCGGGCACAAATTTCAAACCCTTCAAGAAAATTTCTAAGTCCTCCGGGCACAAATCTCAAGTCCTCCGGGCAAAAATTATAAGTCATCCAGGCCAAAATTCCAATTCCTCCGGGCACAATTCTAAGTCCTTCGGGCACAATTCTAAGTCCTCCGGGCAAAATCTCAAGTCCTCCGGGCATAAATTTAAGACCTCCGGGCAAAATTTCAAAGTCCTTCGAGCACAAGTCTCAAGTCCTCCGGGCACAAACTTAAGACCTTAGGGTACAATCGTAAGTCCTCCGAGCACCAATTTCAAAGTCCTCTGGGCACAAATTTTGATACTCAAAGCAAAATTGTAAGTCCTCTGGGCACAAATTTCAAATTCTCCAAGCAAATTTCCAAGTCCTCCGGGCACAAATTCTAAGACCTCAGGGCACAATTTTAAGACCTCCGAGCACAAATTTCAAAACCTCCTTGCACAAATTTTAAGACATCCGGCACAATTCTAGGTCCTCCGGGCAAGATTTTTAAGTATCTAAAGTTTCATCACCTCTGCTGCAAGAGGAGCACATTCTCAGAAAAGAATTTAAAGTTTCATAGCCTCTGCTACAAGAGGAGCACATTCTCAAAAAAAATTTAAAGTTTCATCGTCTCTGCTGCAAGAGGAGCACATTTTAGAAAAGAACATTTAAAGTTTCATCGCCTCTGCTGCAAGAGGAGCACATTCCAAAAAAGAATTTTAAAGTTTCAAGACTTCTGCTGCAAGAGGAGCACATTCCAGGAAAGAAATTTAAAGTTTCATTGCCTCTGTTGCAAGAGGAGCATATTTCAAAAAAAAAGGAATTTTAATGTTTCATCACCTCTGCTGCAAGAGGAGCGTATTTTTAGAAAAGAACATTTAAAGTTTCATCGCCTCTGCTACAAGAGGAGCCCATTAAAAAAAAGAAAGAAAAAAAAGAAGAAGAAAAAAAGAAGAAAGAAAAAAAAGAATAAGAAGAAAGAGGATTAGGTCTTAAGTTGGAGAAAAGTGTTGTCTTTTGTCTTTGCTCTATTCCTGATCCTCAGCAATGGCAATGAGAGGCAGCTGTTGACACCTAATTTTGTCCTAATATTATTATTATTATTATTATTATTATTATTATTATATATATTTGTATTTATTTTTATTTTTATTATTTGGCTTGTTATTATTTATATTATTTTTATTATTGTCTGTTATTATTATTATTATTATTATTATTATATTATTATTATTATTATTATTATTATTATTATTATTATTATTATTATTATTACTTTTATGTTGTTATTATTATTATTTTGTTTTTTGTTCTGTCATCTACCTGCCGCCAGCCACCCCTGCCATAGCCTCCCTCCCGAGGCTATCCATCAGTCCTATCACCCATCCATCAACTCCTGCCAGCCACCATTCCCAAGCCCTGTACCAGTCCCCATACAAAAACCTCCCTCAAGCCTCGGCTCAGGAGGATCTGAGGCTCACCATCAACCTCACAAACCATCACCGTTAGCCACCTTCATCTCAACCAACCCTAAGACCGGCAACCACCATTCTCGGCCTTCATCGTCCTCCCCATCACCCGAAATCCTGAATAGAAACTCTCACATTCAACCCCTCGGCCTCACCGAAACGCCCCAAACACCATCATCACCATCACAACCGAAACCCCCAAACAAAATCATACCATCACCACCAAAATCCCTAAACACCATCACCATCATCACCACCGAAATCCTCAAAACCGAGACCTCCAAAACAGATCTAGATCTAGATCTAAACGCACCCACTTGCAAAAAACACACAAAACCAAAAAAAACAAACAACAAAAAAAAAACCTAGCAGATCCAAACATCCAAAATCATTAAAAAGAAAAAAAAAAGGGAAAGATCTTTTCGGTCTAGCCTAGATCTAAGTAGTTAGGGTGAGATTTGGGTGAAACGGAGGCTGGATTCGAGCTTAGGAGATTGAGAACTTTCATAAAGTCGAAAGCTTTTTAAGCTTTGGCTATCGGCGACCGGCTGGGTCGTGGCGGCCGGGAATCGCCCCGGCCGAGAGCCTTCAAAGGCTCTGGAGTTTTTTTTGAAGAAGGAAGGGAAAAAATGAACTAAAAAAAAGGATTGAGTTTTATATTCAAAAAAAAAAAGAGAGTTGACCCGCGCTTGGACCCGACTCGGGTTCAGGATCTGCATGCCCGACCTGCGGGAGGAGGAAGATCTGCGCGCCTCAGCCAACCCGCGTTGACCCAACTCGAGCCTTCGCGACCCGATCCGTGGCTGGCTGGGTAGCTGGACCTTGGGGGCTTTCTTATTTTGGGCTGCCATTTACTAAGCCCAACAGCAAATCCACTTCTTTGCAACTTTGGCTGGCTTCAATTTGGGTATGATTTTTCTAACCTTTTGTTTGTTTTTTATTATTATTATTATTATTATTATTATTATTATTATTATTATTATTATTATTATTATTATTGCGTGTTACAAAATAAGAAATTGAAAAAATTTTCTTTTATTTGCATTTTCATTAATTATTATTATTGATTAGAAAATGTATTTAAAAATAATGAAATTTAAATTTGAATAAATAATAAAATTTAAGTTTAATTAATAAATTTCTTATGATGAGATGTTACGGAAGTCACAAATAGTGATTCCTAACTGATCCATAGGTGAGAAGAGTTGTACTAAATGTTGCCAAAAGTATTGAAATACTTAGTATGATTTTTCAATAATTTAATTTTTTTGTTAAAAATAAAAATAAGTTTTTAAAAGAAAATTAATAATAAATTTTAAATTTAATTAAATATATTTCCGATGATGGGATGTTACGGAAGTCACAAGTAGTAATTCCTAACTGATCCCTAGGTGAAAAGAATCGTACTAAATGTTGCCAAAAATATTGAAATATTTAGTATGATTTTTCAATAATTTAAATTTTTTGTTAAACATAAAAATAAATAATTTTTTTAAAAGAAAATAGCAAAAGGAAAATAATAATAAAATCTAAAATTAAGTAAATAAATTCCGATGATGGGATGTTACGGAAGTCACAAGTAGTGATTCCTAACTGATCCCTAGGTGAGAAGAGTCGTACTAAATGTTGCCAAAAGTATTGGAATATTTAGTATGATTTTTCAATAATTTAAATTTTTATTAAAATGAAAATAAAATAAGTTCTTTTTTAAAATTAATAATAAAGTTTAAATTTAACTAATGTGAAAGTTCGATGATGGGATGTTACAGAAGTCACAAGTAGTGATTCCTAACTGATCCCTAGGTGAGAAGAGTCTACTAAATGTTGCCAAAAGTATTGGAATGTTTAGTATGATTTTTCAATAATTTAAATTTTTGTTAAAAATGAAAATAAAAAGTTTTTTTTTAAAAAAATAAATTAACAAATAAATAATAAATTAAAAATTAAAAATTCATTTGCATCATATATTATATGTTTGCATCATATACATTTATAATAATTTGCGAAATGGGTGTGAGCCCTTCCGAGGATGAGATTTGTAGAAGTCACAAATAGTGATTCTTAAGAAATCTCTAGGTGAGGAAAATTATTTCAAATGCTGCCAAAAATATTGGAGTATTCGATTTAATTATTCAATACAAAAGGATTCACATTCAATTTCAAAAAAATAAAATTTATTTTTTTTCTAAAAATGAAGGAAATGATTTTTGACAAATAATAAGAAAATGTTTTGAAAAAAAAAGCAATAAAATAAGAATTATTTTGAAATATTAATTCAAGACCATTTTATTAAAATTAAAGGATAACACATGATTACAATGGTACCATTTTTTAACGAACGTTGTGGGGGTGCTAATCCTTCCCCACACGTAACCGTACTCTTGGACCCGATTTTATTTTCGCAAACCAAAAATTATCTTTTTAATAAAACTTAATTAATTTTGAAATTTTGTTAAAAAAATAAATATTTTAGGTGACCAATCACACCTAACAAAAAAAATTGGTGGACAACTCTTTTTTGTTTTTAAATATTTTTCAAAATCGTCGAGCGCGAAATCGTTATGACATTTGTCATTTCACATATTCTATTAATTATTATTAATGGTGTTAAATTTTTGAGACGTAGTATCCAGTTTTGAAACTAATGGACTAAAATTATATTATGGTCAAACATTAATAACTTAGATGGAATTTACCCCATCTTTTTTTATGTTCATTTTTATCTGTTTTGCTGATTAACAAATAGACATGTATGAGATCTCTGCTAGAAAAAAGACTATGTTAATTCGATCATTATAAGTATTTTTTAAAATCATATCACATAATTATATTATTTAAAAATTAATTATTAAATAATAAATATTTATTTTAATAAATTTATTAATAATTTTAATAATAACTGATTTTTCGAGAATATAATTCAAATAAAAATAACATGAAGGGATTCATACTTTAAATCTGATCTCTTCCAAAAAAATAACAACGTTAAATCATTTCTTGATTATTAAAAATAATAGATAATCCTTTTATATAATCTTTTTATCATACATTACGAATTTACCAAACAAAAAGAATAAGTGAGATTTTCCAATTAATCACTTCGCGCAAGTATTATTTTAGGGTGGGCACTGGGCAGCCCCATTTAAGAAAAGTTTTCACGAAATTAATGGCACAAAAAGGTCTTTTGATGAAATATACCCGAAAAGTTCCCATCCATTCATGATCCAACAACTTCCACCTTTTTTGTCTTGTCATTATTGCATCGCCATTGTTATTTTCACCAAGGAACGAGTTATCATTTTGAATAAAAGTATAAAGAGATTCTTAAACTACTTTACTTTCTATAATATCGCTTTTTCTTGTGGGTAATGTATGCAGGAAAACTACTCCAAAAGACTTTTCTGCTATCTGGCTAATTAATCTGAATTATAATTATATTTGTAGGCCAGGCTTGAAAAGGAAAAACAAACTTGATATATCGAACCTTGGATATGACTGGTCAGTAGGTGTATATGTATTTTTTTTAGCCAGTTGAATTTGAATCTTTTCATCTATTTTTTAATAATATATGATTTAAAATTTTAAAAATCTCAAGTTTGTTGTCACTGTTTTTAAGAGGAAAATTATATTTAATGTATTATTAAGATATAAATTTTATACATTATCAACGAATAATAACATATCATTTTACTAATTCATAAATTATAAAATTAAAAAATTAAAAATAAAATTATTAAATATATTACGTAATCAGATGTTGTGATATGATTAAATGCTAATGTATGAAATTTATATCCGACCAATATATCAAATATAAAATCTTTTAACGATTTGATGAGGTAAATGCATGAATATATATTATTTAATTTGACAAATAGTTTGGAGGATACTGCAATCGTTTTCATTGGTGGAACCCCAAAATTTGTATTTCCCTAATTTATTGATGAGGCCGTGAAATCAGGTTTACTTTCATAACCCCACTGGTTCCGTTGTAATCCACACAATTAGTTGGTTTGTCAATCTTCATTCTACAGCTGTTTCATATACTGCGCACATAAATTCAGGGGTTTTCCGTGACACTACAAGGAAAGAGAAATGAGAGATGACTCATCTGTTTTGTGTAACCTGAAAATTTGTATATCAAATTTATATTCGTATTATGAAAAATCGTATTCATATCGTGTAATTTACAAAAATATTGTGTTAAAATTTTTATTGACACACCAAACATAAAATTTATTTTCACCTTTTGTCATATTCATATACAATTTTTATCAAATTTTAGCTTATATTATTTTCGTGTCTTTTATTCGGATATTTTTGTATCGTGTCATCGACTTGTGTCTAAGATTGTTAGATCTAATTTTTTTGTTTTTAGACCAAAATTGTTAAATTAACGGCAAGGCAAAGATTTTTATTTTTGGGTTAAAATCATTGCAAATCCAAAGTTAACTAATAGAATCGGAGAAAAAATAGTATGAAACAATTACTTCATATCATGTCTTTTTTATTCAATTTATATTACGTAATCATATTATTGAAAAACAAACATTCAATATAATAATTATTAATGAGTGCTAACTTTGAAATACATAAAGACTTTGCAAACTTAAGAGAATTGAATTTTAATTACACTAGCATGTTTTTAATTTGAACTTAAATGCGAATCTATGTTTAGAAATCATGCTAAGTGTTCTGGGATTGAATGAAACTCAAATATGCACATGCTTGAATAATTGGACTTTTAATATGCATGTTCAATGTTTTAATATTTGCATTATTGAAGTGATTTCATGCTTTGAAATGCCAAAAATATGCCTTGAATGCCCAAAGTATCAATATACCTAATAATGGTAATTTAAATATTGGCGAACTCAATACAGGTATCAATACCCTATTGTTACCTTAGGATAAAAGCTAAATGCTTTGTTCTTCAAATGTTATGATATTGATGCCTTTCTATTTATTTTGCAAATTCCTTCATAAAATATCGATACTTTAAAAGAAGGTATCAATACCCTAGAGTCTGGCACAATATAACGGCTAGATTTCTATATCTACCAACGTGAAAAATTTCGAATCTAGCAATCCAACGGCTAAAAGCACAATAGGGAGTATAAAAGAAAGATTCAAAGAGATGAAGACTCATAAGCCAAAATTCTAAATCATCATAGTTATATCAAGTCTTCCTTTGGTTTTGAGACAAATTTTATTGCGTATTCTTTAGTCTCATTCTTATATTTCCTTTAAAAGCTAAAATTGCAATCACCCAACCTTTATAGAGGTATTATTTTTTTTTAAAATAAAGATCATCACTTTTATTAAAACATATCAGAACAATCTTTTACAATAGCATCATGAATAACATAGGGATATTTCTCAAACCACCAGCTATCTGTTTTTAGAGTAATTGCATGTTTAGCTAACAGATGCGCTGCCACATTAGCTTCTCTTCTGGTATGAGTTGGCCTGATATTTTCGAAGCCGTTCTGTAGCTTTTTCCAAAGAACCCTAATGTGCTGTTTGAAAGATGTTGATCATCAATTCTCGAATTTCTCGTTGTTCCATCCTCCAAACATTACCCAGGTTAACTAGCTACCAGACTTCTTTAACTGCCATGCAATCGTAAATTGCATGTCTTATGGTTTCTTCCTCCTGCTTTCATCTGAAGCATGTTGACTCCACTTCAATCTGTCTCCTCTGCAAATTTTGAAATACGGGTTGAATGCCATAGAACAGTTTCCAACAAAAAAGTTTCACATTATTAGGAATATTTTCCTGCCATACTTTCTTTCAAAATATCGCAATAGTATTCTATTATCCTTGTTTCCAATCTGATTCATCATTTTGTTCTTTTTTATTCAATAGTCGATAAGCAGATCTGACTTGATATTCTCCAGATTTTTCTAAACTCCGTATGAGTTCATCTTCATGATCAAATAGGCTAAGACGTATGGACAAAATAAACTCGTCTATTTCATTAGAAATAATAAATTTACCTTATCAGCATTCCACGATCTAGTTAAGTGGTCAATTAGAGAAGCCACAACAGCATCATCTGGATTAGTTCCATGGTATTACTAGCCTCAAGTACAATGTTCAACGGCAACCACTTATATTGCCAAATCTTTACCCTGGTGCCTTTTCCAGCTCTCGATATCAGTCTTCATTTAAGAACATCCCTTGATAACCAAGTGCTTCTTCAAGTATATGAAACGTTTGAACTAAGAGGAGCCTTTTAGAAAGAAGAATTTGCAAAATATCTTGCTTTCAACACCGTAAACACCAATAAGTTAGTTTTTTCTTTTTCAATAACCTCCATCCTTTATTAGCTAATAATGCTAACTTGAAAATTTCAATATTCCTAAAACCCAGATCTCCTACCTCCTTATGTGATACAGATACCTAAGCCATCTAGAGTAGGCCACCGTGAAGCGGAAGGGGCGACCTAGAAAAGGGCTACCTGATGTCGAGAAGAGTCCGAAGTGAAAGCCATCTAGAGTGGGCCACCGTGAACGTCGGCTTCTCAAGGGGTGGGTAATGTTACGATCCCACATCGACTCCACAAGTAATTGTGGAGGGGTATTTAAGCTTGAAGGGTTCTCCTACCTACTAGACCGATCTTTTAGGTTAGGCTCTCTCTTTGGGCTTGAGTACCTAACATTGGTGCTTTCGTTGCCTCTCATCTATAATTCTTGTTCTTTCTCATCTTTCTCTTCTTCTTTCATGGCATCTACAAGAAGTAAATCCCTAGATGATAGAGTTGATCGGCAGGAACAACTCCTATCTCAGTTTCAATATGAGATTTCCAATGTCCATGTTGAAATGTCACAAATCAGAACTGATATGGAGTCTTTAGGAGTTCACGTGGAAACCATCTCTTCACAGCTCAAAGATTTTACCTTCAAGATTTCTGCCATCTACGCAAACCTGGAACAGAAAAGACAACAAACTGATCCATTCAATTCATCTGGTGCAGTAAGAACACATCCAACCACCCCTACAAATGCTCCTGGCATTGCTCCAATAAACTTGTAGCCTTTGAGAATCGATGTGCCTAGGTTTGATGGTGGTGATCCTATGGGTTGGTGTTTCAAGATTCAACAGTTCTTTGATTTTCATGGTACACCAGACGACCAACGGCTACAAGTAGCTCCTTTCTATTTTGATGGTAAGGCACTAGCATGGTTCCAGTGGATGTTTAGGAATTCGCAAATCTCTACATGGCAAGGATTCTTGACAGCTTTACAAACAAGATTTGGTCCCTCAGAGCTTGAGGACTATCAGGGTCAATTAACAAAAATGATGCAGAATGGTACGGTAATGGAGTATTAAGAAGCTTTTGAGTCATTATTGAATAGAGTTAATGGCCTCTCTGAATCTTTTCTTTTAAGTTGCTTTATATCTGGATTGAAGCCAGAAATTCAACATGAAGTCATGTCCTTTCAACCATCATCTCTTACCAAAGCCATTGCTTTAGCCAAGATTCAAGAAAGCAAATTGGCACTTCAACAATTTCCACCCAAGTTGCAATCTTCATTACCACCCTTACTGCCTACACCACCAGTAAACCAATCATTGTATCAGCCACACAAAACAACCGAACTGAAAACCTTCCTTGATTCATCAGCTAAAACACCTCAAGTTACAAACAGTAACAAACCAACTATCCAAAAACTAACACCAAGCCAGCTTCAAGAAAGAAGAGAAAAAGGGTTTTGCTTCTTTTGCAATGACAAATATACAACCAGGCACAATTATAGAGCTTCTATGTATATTTTGATTGCTCCCAATGAGGGCAGATCGGCAAATGGTGTTACGGAAGAGGTGCAAATCGAGAATCAACCTACAACACAGCAAATGATTGTGGAAGAGACCCCATAGATCAGCCTCCATGCAATGTCAGCTCAGTCAAGTTCTACAGATCATGGTAGTCTCATGCGAAGGTACATCCATTTACCAAGTTATAATTCAATGGAAAGGATTGGATCAAACGGAAGCAATGTGGGAAGATGCAACATGCATGAAGGAGAGATAACCTGAATTCAACCTTGAGGACAAGGTTGAAATTGATGGGGGAGGTATTGATACAAATACATGGAAAACAAGCATTGCTGTGACGCGTGGAAGAAGAGAAATAAGGAGGCCTGCTAGATATGAAGACTAGTTGCCAGCTGTGACAAGGATTAAGAAGTTAGATAAGTTAGAAATTAGTTTGTATGGGCGGGAAATAATAAAAAGACAGTTATGTAGTTAAAGCTGTTAGTATGATAATTGTTGCTTATGGCTATAAATGTAGTAGTGAGAAATGTAATGGGAAGAAAATGAAATAAGAATCTTTAGTCCTCTTCTTCTCATCTGTTCTTCTTACTCTTTTTACTCATCTTTCCTTCTTCTTCCTTGGGTTCTCGATAGATTCTACTCCAGGGTCTATCACTTATGTCTACATAATTATTGTCATTTTAACTTGTGTATTTCTCTTGCACTTGAGTTTGTCTGCCACCAATAGTTGCTTATGACACTATTAATTTCCTAACATAGTCCCATTGGAAACAAGAAGCAGCTCATGGGATAGGTAAGTATTGCTTGTAATACAACATTAATGAAAACTTCTTTACCTGCTGAAGATAGCAACCTGTGACTCCAATGTTGGATCTTCATTCGCAACCTTGCTTTAAATTCTTTGAATGCTCTCTTATCTCTTTTACCCACGACCATTGGTAACCCCAAATACTTCTCCAGGTTCAAATTTGTTTGCACATAAGGAACTTATTGAATATCTGCTCTACATTTTAAGAGAACATTACAGTTGAAGAAAATGGATGACTTGTCAAAGTTTATCTGTTGACTTGAACATTCACCATAAATCCCATAACACGTGCCTCACTTTATGTAAGAATCACAATTTTATAAATACACGAATAATATGGATTAAGAAAACAATTAAAAAGACGTTAATCGAAAAATTTCGGTTTCAGGTGACTATAGTTTGAATTTTCGTACAAGTAAGCTGGAGGGCCCCACAAGAGTGTGCACCTAGCCAAAGACATCTGAATTATCATATGTTGATGATTTATGGGCTCAAGTAAGTCAAGTTACAGCTTTTATAGCTATTTGAGCTTAATTTGTAATTTTAGCAAAAAGACTGAAAAAAGGCTAAATTGGATCATAAATCCTATAAAGCATTATCATAGCCAACCAAAATATTTATTTTGTCATATATGAATAGCACATGTGTGAAATTTATTTAATTCTCACCTACCATGTAAAAGTAACCAATGAAAAAAGGAAAGAAGCAAAGTCAAGGAAGCAAGGTATATGTAAACTTAGATTTTTGGTTGCAAAGCTTATGGGATAAGCTTCTACCTTCTCCAAATAAGCTAATTATTTCTTCCCCTCATTTTCCAACCCACGCCTCATTTTCCAACCCATTATTTCAGCCCCCTTTCTCAGCTATTCAAAAGCCAAGACAGAAAGAAAGAAAAAACAAAACATGAGAGATTGGAAGAAAAGAGGAAAACCCGTAATTCACTGTGCAAGCAGATTTTGTTGCCATTTTTCATCCTACTTCCAATCAGTTTTAGCCTTTCCTCCCTTCATGAAAGTTGTTCCAAATCCTCTTCTATAAAACATATCCGAAATTCATCTCAAACGGAGCTCGTTTGGCTGATGAAAAGTTTACTGGAAGTCAAATCTATCAAGCTGCCCTGTTTTGACAAGATTGAGAGAATCATTTTTTAGGGCAAAAACGATAAGGAAGATGACTTTTCTTGAAACAGTCAAGAAGGATCAATTGAATATCTACCTCTTCTCTACCACATATACGAAAATCAAATCAAACAGACCAAGTTTGATAGGGGAAATCTATTCTAGAAATTTCTGCTACACAGGGTAAGCAGTGCTGGAATTTTCGGTTCTTTCTAAATTGGATATAGGGTGCATTTCTAATTTTTCTAGGCCTATTTCTAGTGTTGTAATGGGGTAAAATTGACCCTAAAGAAATGTTTTAAGTATTGGCCAAATGGGTTTCCATAAGGAAAGTGTAAGGTGGTAAATGACACTGTCTGTATATGCTTGTAGTGTTAACGACGCGGGTTGGGGGTATACAATACGCGGATTGCCAAGCTTGAACGAACGAGCTTAGTCTTTGCTTTCAATAAGTTGCTATGCAAGTTACGAGTAGTAGCTTACAGGGTAAGTGCCCTATATGAGCTACATGTAATGATTTATAAAATAAATGAAAGGTTTATGAACTAAAGAAATTGATTTGGATGTGAATTTCGAGATGTCTTGCCATTGGAGTTATAAATTGATTTTCCTTTGCAGGCTGGTTAATAACACATCTTAACCCCGTCTTATTGCAGAAATTTTGCAAAATTATTATTATTTTTTTTGTAAAATTGTTAAAAGTTTGATGTAGATCTCCATGTCTACATCAAGTTATTGCATCTTTATGCATAATTGTTTTTATGAGATTTAAGCTTACACGAAGGCTATACGAAACGTATGAAGGCTTTTACATCTCAATTACATTATGTTTTGAAGTATGTGAATGATATGACTTGATAGCATATTCATATGAGTTTTTGAATTGAGCATGCATTGCTTGTACATCCTATTGATGTGAGACTTCAAAACATGATATGATGACTAGTTTACAGACTTTTACGGCATCTCATTGTACTATGAGACTAATAGAGCATATGGAACATGCCCGAGTAGCTGATACTCTTATATGGGCAATACGAGGCTTGTCCGACATTGTCGTTGATAGGTTCCAATTCTAGCTGATCACTGGGATTGGAGATGACGAGGATCTATGGCCATAGGTAACACCCTAGTTCCGGGGTAACAAGGACTGCTTGCTGATAGCTACAGTAGGCTAAGACTTTATTAGTTGAATTACTGGGTTTGCTTAACAAGAAATGTTTTATGAACATGATATATGAGATTACACGATATGTGATTGAACTTTACGAAGCATTGTTTTTATGATAACTACATGGTTTGACAAAACCGACTTTGCATCATTTTATGTGCATGACATCGATTTTATCATAAAGGCATTGTGTTATCGAGTTACATGAGATATGAAGTTTAAAGGAGTTGTTAATATGCGATTTTATACGAAACACGTGTTGCATGCATTAGGGGTGCTATATCCTGTTTGTTACCATCTATGCCCTTGTGTAGTGGCTTACTGATCTTTTCCCCAAAAGCTCACCCCTTCATTCTCCTCCACAGGTTAAGCTGAGATAGTAACATTTGATAAGAGCCGTTCCTCTTTTTGATGTTTCAAGCTAGACGTCAAACCTCAGTTCATAGCTCGGTATATATGTTTACTATTCCTATGTACTTGGAATTTGATGTTTTATACAGTAATGTAGTGTGAGATGTGATAAGTATAAATATCTTATTACTTTAAAAAATCGGGTTAAAAGGGTATGTAAACGAGTGATGGTTGATTGTTGATGTGAATAGTATTTTGCTTTGTGGTTGGAATTATAGTGCAGAGGGTTTTCCGTAGTTGAGCGGAAATGTTGCCAAAATTTAGGCTTGAGTAATTTTAAGTTGTGAAATGAACTGGGACCTAAGGAAATCAACCCTGATTTGTGATCCAGTGAATAGTACATCGGAATTGAAAGAGTAAGACTACTCGCTACACAAATTGTAGTTAAAGGAAAAGGAAAAAGTTAGCCCCAAAATCCCTTCTTCCGCTAATTCGTTATTGAAAATGTCTCGTATTTTCGGGGTATGACACTTTCTCATTGATTTACTTTAACAAAAGCAAACTATCATCAGAGAAGAATAAACTAGTGATTTGAGGTCCATTCTGATCTTGACTTGAGTGCAAACTTGTATACATTAATCCACTTGTTTGTAAAAGTATTCTTAAATACACTTGGTTGTACACATTAACCCACCATTTGTAAATGGGGAGTTAAAACCCTTAAATGCTAAAATCTAAGGTTAGACTGAGTTGTGTTAAAGATTGTCTCCTTAATCTTTAAAAAGGAAGAGTGTGAAAGGTCTTTTTCTTGAACCAATGAAAATGAAAGAGTAAAGGTTTTTTTATTGAGTCTTGAAAAAAAAAGAGATGGTAAAAGTTATCCTTAAGCTTTGATAAAAAGGAAGTGTAAATGTTACTTTCGAACTTACAAAAAGAATGTTTGTAAAATCTATTTTTTATAGTGAATTTGGCATTACCTTTAGGGGGCGTTTGCTTGCCGAAATTTTTTATTCCGACCAGTAATTTTTTTTGTAAACTGATTATCATATTTGGTTCACGGAATTTTTTCACACCGAGAATTTTTTTTCCCAACAGTGCAAAGAGGGGGGAAAATGGGGTGAAAAAATTCCCCCCAAAACTTGAAGTATTTTTTTTCCGAGAGAATCCATTTTTTATGCCTATTTTACTCTCCAATAATTATATTTTGTTGACATTTTACCCCTAAACCTATCTAATATTACTACAATTTTTTTTCTTATTTTGATGAAGAGAAAAATGAATTTAAAATCAAATGGACCAATAATAAAATAGACTCTATGATTTTTTATTAATCAAAATCAATTTAATATAGTAATAGTTTGTTAAATCAAAATAATTTACATAACAAAAACCTTATAAAAAAAGGGACTAAATAAATAAATAAATAAATGAGTATCTTGAATAAATAAATAAATAAATAAGTAATTAATTTAAATATAATTTATATCAAATGTTATTCACTCTACATCAACTAATAATACGGAGGGTATTATAATAAAATAAGTAATTAAGTAATCTTACATTCCTTTAACCAAACACAGAAATCTTATATTCCCACAAATACAACCAAACACATGAATCTAATATTCCCAGGAATTCATCAAGTAAAATAATTTTTTGTTAAATGATTCTCAAAAGAAATCTTAAATTCCGCGAACCAAACGGCCCCCTTAGGAGTACTCAAAGAAGATGAAGTAAGCAATAGTGCTTACCTTTTATAAATTATAACTTGTCTACATCTTCTTTATCCTTACTATTTTACATTTGACTAATGATTAAATATTTAATTGTTAAAATTGTTGTTGTGATAGGATAGATATGATTTGGAATTTAATATTAGCAAACATGAACATAGCATTAACAAAACTGATCTACCTCCTTTCGATTTAGTTAATTGAACCAACAATGAATTTATTGAATTAAATATTCTTTACTTAATTATCTCATGTTATAGGTAATAACTGATTGATTTTTCTAATAATAAAATTTTGTCATATAATTTAAATGGAAGAAACGTAAGCTTGCATAAAGTAACATTTTATTAAATCCTCTTATAAATTTGGACCGAATTTTATAAATGGGATAGATTTAGGCATATAATTATATATATATATATATATATATTTCAGATGGTTAGGTGTTAAACTTAGTCACTTAAATTAAGATATTACAATATAGAACTTATAATATATTTTAATTTAATTAAAAACCACAAAATGGAAGTAGATAGGTAGCAAGTTGCGAGTAAATTAAAGAAAAGAAACAAGTGACGAGGCACTCGTGAGATATTGAAAATGAATGTAGCGATGAGAACGTGGTGGGGCGCACCAACTTTGCTGGGAGAAAAAGGCAGGCCTTGGACTTATCTCCCAACTCTATTTTTCTGCTCCTGTCCAATCAATCATGACCCAACGCAATAAACACATTTCACTACAAGACAAACTCCTACTTTTGTGTCTTGTCCCACTCAACCTTTTCTTTGTGGTTCTGCTTTCGCTTCCCTTACCAATCCTTTTATATCTCCTTTAATCCACAACTAGTGATTAATAAAGAATTGCCATATGTTATAAGAAAGAGAAACTGAACCTAACTTGCATGACCATTTATTGATAAAATGTTAGACTTTTACCATTTTAATAAATAAAATTTAATTTTTGGATCGATTCTAAGCTCCTCTTTTTTATTAATATACCTGATGTTAATTAAACCAAATATGTAATAACCTTTTTTAATTAGGTTTCCTTTGTTCTCTTTTGCATCAGAGATGTACTTTAAATTAATAAAAAATGGTGTAACACTATATATCTAGAATATTCTTAGGATATTTTTTTTTTCAAAAATGTTGAAGGATAGTGGGAAAAAATTGGTTATTATGTAATAAAGTCAAAAAATCAAGTCGGTGGATGACCTTTAATTTTGGTGGTGATAGGAAGAAAAATTGGATTAGAATACTATAACTAGAGCTAGAATAAAAATTCAAAGGGTTAGTTTAATTATATAAAATTTCATTGAGTTTATGAGTAAGAATAATTTATAGTGCGAAATTCTATGTTTGAGTCCTATCAAAATTTTTAAATCAAGGTGAGCGAAAATTAATCTCATATAAAATATTGTACAAAGACATTTTATGATTTACACCAAAAAATAAAAAGAGTTAGAGCATAAAGAAGGATAAGATCATAAGGTAGCACTGTTAATCTCATTCTCTTTAAAACATTTTTAGACTATGAAATATTTTTTTCTTTTTATAATCACAAAGCATGAATCATTCAAAGTAGAGTATGTTAAATTCAAAGTCTCTTCTCATTGGTGAGATTCCTACCCTTAATTAATTCGACTCTCATTGCGTTGTCTTGACTTCGCAGCATTCTTTCACGAAAATCAAAGTGAACAAAATCATCCCAACGCCGTGATATATAAATGATCTCCATATAACATTGAGTCGCAAATTACTGAAGTTAAAAAAAAAAATTACCATGAAGTAGAGGTTAAAAGAATATTACACCCTTTTAAAAGATTTTCAAAAACGTTGAACCACACGAAAAAGAGGCTTGATAATAGATTAAAACTTCTGTACCTCTAAGTTAATGTAAATTTTTACGACTGTTCATTCAGTCAATTAGTCAAAATTGAATTTAATTGAATTAATTTATTTTTATTTTATTAATCAAATAAAAATTTTTAATTTTGAAATTAGCTTAATTGAATCAAGTTTCGTTAATTAATCAAATTAATCGAAATTATAAAAGCATTTAAGTTAAATTATCAAATTGTCATATTTGAAACCAACTAAATAATATCATTCAATAATCAAATACCAAAGTAAGTTAAAACTACAATAAAATTAAATTTGAAATATCATTTCAGTTGTAACAAAAAATCCTCAATTTCAAATATTAATATATTTTTAAGGTTTTATATATTTGTAATTTTAATTTTTGATTTTTTAAATATATTTCGATTAAAAATTTAATTAATTCAGTTAACTAATTGAAAACAAAAAAATTTTTAAAATTATTTTCTTAATTGACTGATTAATCAAATTAACTTTCGGTTCAATCCATTGAGGGTGGATTTGAATATATCCTAAAAAATTTCTAACTACATCGCAGGGTGCAGCCACATGCACCCTGCGGTGCAATTGAGGGCTATGCCTGTCCAGTGGAGCCAATGGAGGGGTCAAGGCGTCTACTGAAAACAATAGATCCTCAGTGAATGGGCAAAATTACCCATCTATCTTTTTTAATTATTTTATTAAATTTTGTTTACTTATTTATAATAATTTTTAAAAGTATATTTTATTTTTTAAAATAGTAAAATATTTTTAGAAATAATTTTTAAATATTTAATTATAAAAAAATTAATTGATATAAAATGATTTTATTAATTTTATAAATGTAAAATATATATTATAAATTTCATTATACAATAAAACCTTATAAATTAATAATCTTTTTAAATTAACAAAAAATTATGGTCTTGACTCGGACCAATAAAAAAACTTAATAAAACCCTCAATTTTATTTTAAAACTTAGTGTCACATTTCAGTCCCAACTATTGCAAAATTTAATAATTGGATAACAATACAATATATATTACATAATATTCAAGAATTAGAAAGCCCCTCAAGATGTTAATTTTTAAAAGACTATGATTTTTTATTTTAAGAATTAAAAAATAAAATATATTAAAAAAATATTTACAAGAGGATTTTGATGAAATTAAAAGTTATACAGTTATTACAGGGATTTAAAAAATGTGAAAAATTAAATAGACATGTTATTTTAGATAAATACAATTCACAAAATAAAACCCCTTAAATTAATAGTTACTTTAAATGAATATTTGAGGATTAATCCCAAAAATATTAATTTAGAAGGATTTAATAAATTTTAATATAACGATAAAAAGTATAATCTGGACACCCCTAAAAATTCCTTTGTTTTTATTTGCCAAACTCAAAAATGGCTAACATCCCTCCCTTCATTTATTGACTGAAATGAGATTAGCCACTCCTTTTCCTATATAACCAGGCCCAGGGCAACAGCAGACAACACCCAAACTAAGTTTCATCTCTCTCTCTCTCTGTCTCTCTCCCCAACACTCCGATTTGTCAATCCATATTCTGCTGCTTAATTTCTGCCAAGCATGATGATGGTGGAAAAGAGTCTTGAAGCAGCCATGAATGTAAGAATATTTGGGTCTGGCAATGAGACCATGGTTCTTGCGCATGGGTTTGGAGTAGATCAGTCAGTCTGGGACAAAATGCTTCCTTGCTTGACACAACATTACCAGGTTGTCGTTTTTGACTGGACCTTTTCAGGAGCTGTAAAAGATCCTAACCTCTTTGATCCTTCGAAATACTCTTCCTATGATGCCTTTGCTACTGACTTAATAGCTCTCATGGACGAGCTTGACTTGAAATCCTCAGTCTTTCTCGGCCACTCCATGTCTGGTATGATCGGATGCATTGCTTCCATTAAAAGACCTGAACTTTTTAGCAGGCTCATACTTGTTGCGGCTTCTCCTAGGTATTTCTTTTACTTTCTTTTTTCAAAGTAAAAAAATGGGTTTTTATTCATAAAAAAATTTATTTTCTTTCTGCTTCTGTTAATTTGCCGGCCAGGCGGCCACCTGCTGATCTCGTTAAATTTTTTGTTTTTCTTTATAAACAAACAACGTACGTGAGTTTGAAGGGTTTCTTTTTTGCTGAGAAAGACATATGACTAAATATTTTGCCATTTCTTCTTTATATTTCTGTTTCTTTCTCATCTTTCTGTTATTCCATTTCTTCCTTTTCATCTGTTTACAGCTTCTAATCTTCTTTCGGTATTTTCAACGAACAAAATTTAACTTAACGATTCAACTTAAAGATTGTTATTTTTTAAAAATTAAATTTGAAGTTCAAAATTTTCTTTCTCTTTTACCTCCTGTAAACAAAAAAAAAATGTTTTCTTCCTCGCCATGCAACAAATACAAGACTTTAATTACTAATTGAACAGATTTATCCTTTTAACTGTCCAAAATCAATGATAAAGCTGTGATTTGATGTGCGAAATCTTAAAGAGACTTTGCTAAGCAAATTAAATATGTGGACAGGAGGATCTGGCCATCTGGGTGAGTTATGATAAATACTGCTTTGTTCTTTTCTGTTTTATTTATTTCTTCGCCGGCTTGGGAAGGTTGTCGTTAGATTTTGTTTGACAAGGAGGAGAGAAATGTATGAAATAACAAAATTTATTATTATAAAAATTAAATTAATTATGAAATTTAGCTATTAAACTAACAAAATTTTATTCGCCGCCCTTAGTTAACCTTTTTACAATAGATAGCGCTCTGTTTGTCTTGTACTTTTCTGCTTAAAATTGTGTGGATGACGCAATATTTTATTACTTCCATGCTATTATATTTGTCCTTTTGACATTTTTGAGTAAATAAATTTTATTTAACTATTATTTTTAATAAAATTATAGAATTAAATAAGTTTTAAAAATAAGATTAATAAAGTTTGATTTTCAAAAATTTTAAAACACATGCTTTAAAATTTTAATTTAATATAATATTTTTAAATTTCATTTAATACACCATTAATTGAGTTTTTAAATTCAATGAGTGAGATTAATAAGACAACATATACCTTTTATTAGATTATATTAAAAAATAAAAAAAATAAAACAAATAAATAAAGCAAGTGACGGTCACTTAATCCTATTTATATATAAATTATAAGTTTTTATTGTCAATATATCAAACATGAAATCTAAAAAAATAACACGTACTTCAAATCTTAATCTACTCCCGTTCTCAATAATTCTATGAGCTCGTATTAGGACATGCAAAGGCTTTGGATTCGATTGAATTTATAACATATCAAAACTTACCTTTCTTTTTTACTGACTTTTGATTATGGCTAAAGGATCAAAAGACCTTCGAAAAAGCAATCGAACTTTTAATTTTTTTCGTAATTAATTGAGTTTATATATTTTAATTTTCATTTATTTGAGCTCTTTTATGGTCAAAAATCGTTTAATCCGTACAACACATGTGGAAAAAAAACAATTCTAATTGTTTCTGTTCAAGTAAAGATTTAATAGAGTGAAATTAAAAAAAATAAAAGATCAATTGATTGTAAAAAAAAAAAAAATAAGGGTTCAATTGCAAAATTTTTTATTATTCAAGGGGTTTTTTTTTGGTTACATATTCAAGGGTTTTTTTGATCCTTTAGCTTTTGATTTATCAATTTCCATATATAACAAAGCCAAAACAAACTTGGACATTCATTTGTGATGGGTAAGTTACTTCATGACTAAATATTAAATGCTAGGGCGAAGAAATATGAAAATTGATCCCCTTGTTAGCTAGGATATGTTTTTAAAGATTACCGTATCTTATGTCAGATCAATAATAACTCTAAGAGTATACTCATTTGTCAACTGAATCGGATTCAGATTGAATGTGTGATATTCTCAATGTTTATGCTTCTACTTAAAACAGGTACATTAATACAGATGATTACGAAGGTGGATTGGAGGCTGCAGCAGTTGACAACATTCTCTCAAGCATAGAATCCGACTATGAGAATTGGGTAAATAGTTTTCCTACGCTTTCAGTGGGCAATAAGGATCCACTCTCGGTTGAAAAGATAGCAAAATGCTTGAAGAGGATGAAACGTGAGTTCGCATTCCCCTTAGCCAAAACAGTGTTTCACTGCGATGAAAGGGAAGTCCTCGACAAGGTTACCACTCCCTGCACCATTATTAACACCACCAATGACATTGTCGCGCCGGTTTCGGTTGCCTACTACATGCAGAAGAAGATCAAAGGGAAATCAACCGTGGAAATTCTCAAGACTGATGGGCATTTCCCACAGTTGACTGCGCATCTGGAGCTCCTTGATGTGCTTGGTGAAGTTTTAGGCTTTGAGGTTTGATCGGAATAGAAGATAAGGTCAGAAATAAATATATTGCCATTTGGAATATATAAGGTTGTGTATGTATGACTTTGGCTATAAGAGATTATCTATATGGTTCTTTTTTTTTTTAATGGCCAATCAAGATGTGTACATGGTTGGCTTATGTAAAATATTGTATGGGTTTGATGGGTCCAGCTGAAAGTTTTATAAAAAGTGTGGTTTGTGTACAACTGTTTTAAAATGTTCTTAAAAGAACTTAAATTAGGGTTTGATAAATTTAATCTAAAAATGTTGTCTAATGTTGAAAACTATTTTATAGAATTTTGTATATTTTAATAAATGAAAAAAAAAATAAAACAATGAACTTTATTAAATTAAATCACAAGTTTTTAAGTGAAATAAGTAAATAGAATAAATAAATGCTTTTGCTAATTAAAATGAAAACAAATGAAATTAATATAAAAATTAAACAAAATAAATCAATTAATGTAAGCTAATAAAATCTTCTTTATAATTTTGTGAATTACTGAAGAGTAAAGTGAATATAAAAAAGTTTACTAAAATAGATTTTATTAAAATTAGCACTTCTTTAAGAACTTTTGATTTATAACATCATAAAAAAAAATTTCAAACATGCTTTTCGTATAAATTAAAAATTATAAAATTTTGGAAGTTAAACACAAGGCTTCTACTTATATAGAAAATATACTCTTTCATAAATTAGACCAAACATACACATAGTCTTTCTTTTATCAGTAATGCTAGATTTGCTTTTATTATAGTTAATATTGAACCTTTTGTCTTGAAATTTTTTAGGATTAAATATTCATAAATAATTTGTTCCATGAATTATATTATTTTTGTCAGTTTATTATTAAAGAATAAAAATTGCAATTAAGTACTTAAATAATTATCCAACGTATTGTTAAAGTTTTTGAACTCTACAAGCGAGATTAAGATGGTGACACATGTCTTTTAGAAGTATTAAAAAATAATTAAAAAATAAAATAAAGTATGTATTATCTTCTTAACCTCGTTTGTGGAGTCTAAAAAACCTATTAAAAGTGTATTGGAGACTTATCCCTTAAAGTTTAACTATGCTAAAAAAATATGTTATTGATTAGTAGTGCAAGTCCTTAAATGGAATAAAATAGGATTCAATTGATATTATGAACAACGATTTGAATTTATTTTTTTGAAATATACTTTTTTGTTGTTATTTTGACAAATTATTCAATGACGGATAAAATTAAAATTTGGGTAATATCTGGTGTCTCTCGAGGATCTAAATCTGTGCTTTATTCACAAAATTAGAGATATAGAGGTAAAAGAAGTACTATAGAAAATGAAGTCTGGAAAGCTATTGGATCTTACGACATTTTAATTGAAGTTTGAAAAAGTCTTGAAATAGTAGGAGTTAAACGGTTGACAAATATTTTTAACAAAATTTGGCACACTAACAAAATACCCAAGGAATGAAGGAAGAGTGTCTTGATACCTCTTTGTAAAAACAATGGAGATATTCAAAATTACTCTTACTACTGAGGCATAAAATTGATGAGTTACATAATGAAACTATCAAAGAGAGTGATAGAATGGAGATCAAGGAAGATTATAGAGATACCAGAGAATTAATTTGGTTTTATGCCTGGTCGATCAACTATGGAGGCAAGACATTAGTTTAGACAACTTATGGAGCGTTATTGAGTATTGGGTAAAGATCTTTATATAATTTTTATAGCCTTAGAGAAATCGTATACTAAAGTGCATAGGGAGGTGGTATGGTGGTTTTTAATGAAGAAAAGTGTTCCTATGAAATATATTGACTTAATTAAAGATATGTATGGAGATGCAAGGACATATGTGAGGACATGTGGAGAACATACAAGTGAATTTCGTATTAAAGTGGGATTATATCAATGGTCAATGCTAAGTCTATTCTTGTTTGCTGTAGTAATAGATAAATTGACAAAATTCATCTAGAATAAGGTGCCTTGGCTTATGATTTGCAGATGGTATTGTCCTGTGTGCTGGGAGTAGAGCATAGATCAATGCAAAGTTGGAACTGCGGAGACAGATGCTAGAATCAAGAGGGTTCAGACAAGCAGAGTGAAGACTGAATATATGAAACGTAAATTTAGTTCAAATAAAGAGGAAGATCAAAACATAGTGACGTTAGATGAAGTGACGATCCTTAGGCGGGATTATTTTTGATATCTAGGCTCAATCATACAAATATATGGAAAGATTAATGGCGATGTGGCCCATAGTATCCATCCTGGCTATGGCTAGTGGAAAAGTGCTACAGGTCCGTTATGCAATAAAAGAAGTCCTATATGGTTGAAAGATAAGTTTTACAAGACAATTGGTTGACCAACATTGCTATATGATAGTGACTATTGGGCGACTAATAGATTGTATACACAACAAATGAGTATAGTAAAAATGTGAATGTTGCAGTGGACATGCAGATATACAAGAAATGATAAAATGAGAAATAAAGACATCCCTAAGAAGGTTTAAGTGGTACCAATCAAAGATAATATGAGTTAAAGTTGTTTATGTTAGTTTGGACACATATAACGTAGACTTGTAGATGCTCTAGTTAGAAGAGTGGAGACTATGAATGATGAAAAAATGGTAAGGCTAAAAGAAGACCGAAAAAAACTTGAAATGAAATCATTCAAAAAGATATGTCAGCACTAAAGTTGGAAGAGCACTTTGCTTTGTATAGAAATGAGTAGAGGAGAAGAATTTATATATGACAACTTAACATAAGTTCATATATTGTTTCATATAGCTTACCTCAATCTATTGGAATAAAAGTTCTGACGACGATGATGATACTTTTCTATTGTTGCTTGCCTTCTATCTTAAACTAAGAAGTTTGCTCCAAAATTTTTTGATTAAAAATCTTATAGTATTAAAAAATTCATAATTAAACAAAAACATGTACAAAGGAAAAAGAAAATAATATTATATCACAACAATGTTGTAATTCCTTTTATGAAATCGCAAATACAAATTAAGATTATGATTACAACTTTTTTTTAGAAAACAACTAAGTATGATTGTTAATATATATATATATATATATATATATATATATATATATATATATATATATATAACCAATTAAAAAACTAACAATTAAGCGTATAATTGAAAGAAAATATGAAAATCATACATTAAGGATCTTTTTCTTAATATTAAATGAAGTCATATAATTAAAAGAAAACATTTCGGTCTGTTGGGTTGATTTCTTTCGGTCAAGGAAGATAGCTACACAATCATAATTCTAATTTAAGTCTATGCATATTTTTATTTTTTTTGGTTATAAGTCTATCCATTTTGAACGAAATTGACAAGAAAAGAATTGCTTCAACCCAAACTTGACTCATACGGTTTCAATCTGATCCAGAATCAGCCAGAGTCCGGACCCAACTCCAACCGGAAGTGTCCACACAACCCAAAGGAAAAGGCTTAGAGAGTGTATATACATGGACGAATTATCATGGATATGTGGCTCGAAACAATCTGCCTAATGGGCCTAATAGTATCGAACTGTACTAGGAGGCCTTCGAGGCGAACCGGACGGGACGGGAAGTAGATCTCCGAAACAATGTGGCTTTTGCTTGGGAAATGAATAGTCGCAGTCATCAAGGCAAGCATGAATTGCTTTTCATTGTGTAAACTCGCGACTAAATCTTCATTAAAGTTTTCAGTGTTCTTGTTCCCAAACAACCCCATAACACCGGCGGTTATCGCCGCTGCTCGCTTTCCAAGTTCTACTCCTCTTTTCCGCCGGTTCTCTGTTTATAGCGACGCCTCGAGGTCGTCGCTTGGAAGTGTTTCACTCTCTGGTCGTGATCAAAACTTCTCCACCATGGCTGGCGCTGAAGAGTTTGTTAAGGGAAATGTTTATCCAAACGGAGTCGCAGTCATCACTCTCGATCGTCCCAAAGCCCTCAACGCGATGAATTTAGGTCCCATTCGTTATTTCTCCGTCATTTCCTTTTAAATTTGTTTGTTACGGTTCTACAAGATATCCTAGTAAAAGAAGAATCTTTTTTGTATGCACAAAATTGAGCAGTTGTTAAGAATTAATAGACGAATGCCTGAGTGTAATTTTGTTTCGCATGGCATTTTCTTCGGAGTTGATTTTTGTCAATGAGACTTTTATATTTTGATAAATGCAGATATGGATATCAAGTACAAGCAAATTCTAGAAGAATGGGAATCGGATCCAAAGGTGAAATGTGTTCTGATCGAGGGTAGCTCACCTCGTGCCTTCTGTGCAGGTACCAGAAGAAAATTAAGGCTTCTTCTTTGGCAGGGCAAAGATACTTTCAAATAGCATTTCTAGATGCTGTTTGTAATGAAAAACGTGTATTTATATCCTTGTAGGCTTTTTTTCACGTTGCTAGTGTTAGGGGAGTTTTGGGGGCTAACCGTTGACGGGTAATGCAGGAATGGATATTAAAGGTGTTGTTGCTGAAATCCAACAGGACAGAAACACACCTCTTGTGCCAAAGGTTTCCTTTTAATTCCATTAGTAAATGTTTGTCTTGTGCTACGAGTGTTTCCTGCAAGTTTGCTTGACTTGATTTTTTTTGTCAGTTCTTGCCATGTCCACTGTTGCAGGCTATAATTGTTTCCCCTATTATTATTATTTTTTGGGTGGGGTAAAGTGGGTTATCCTTGTAGTTCTATCTTATTCTTTTATTTTTGGGTTCAATGTGGTGGTGTTTCTTTAAGTTGAAGAATTTGATGCTTCTCTATTTGATAACTTAGATCTTATCTTATGTGCAGGTGGTGATGTGAAGCAGATTACATACAAAAGCACACTCTCGGATATGATTGAGGTTAAATTATATACCATTATAATCATAAATATTTGCAATTTGCTAAAATAAAGTCAACAGAAGATGTCTATCATATCTGTCCAAATTTGAAATACAACCATCACCATGGCTATGATACAATCAACCTTCCAAAAACCATTTATGATTGCTCAAATCAGTGTCAGTAAAGTTCTATCCTTTTCATTATGATGGAAAAGAAAATGGCAGCATTTTACTTCATGCTTCTCAATTTGAAACCCCACCACCCATTTCAACTGTTCATATCTCCTACAACTAATTGTATGCAATTCTGAAATCTCAACCATCCCTAAATGTGGGGTTATGTGGAGTCATATAATCCCATGTGGGCACAAACAGTAAGGATGGTTAGGATAAAAAAAATTGTAGGTGATATGAATCATTTTTTCTTTTTGAGAAAGAGAGAGAGGAAAGGAATCTTCGATGCGTACATGTAATTGTGACTTGCATAATGTATATCATAATTTTTCCTCTATAGTTGCTTCATTAGGTTTCCAGATGAAATAGCTTTTGCTCATATCAATGGGAGCTGGTTTAAATTTTAACAGTTCTGCTGCAGATGCTTTGCATTTTTTAACTTTTAAGATATGTTTGAAGTGTTTTATCTTGTAAATGAGTGAAAATCGTGAATGATCTCTTGTCACATTTCCAAGATATAGTTGACATGATAAGATGTGAGGTACCTCTGTGGTCTGCATGCTGATTGTTCTGCATTGCCATCACTAGCATATAGTTTGGGTGGTTTTTTCATATGTGCATGATGTGTTGTTGAATTAGATGACATTTCTTACTAGGGTGTCATCTGGTTATGCTTCTCTGTTTCTCGTTACTGTCCTATCAGTTAGTGCTTTGCATGTTAACTTGTCATCTGAAGTCAATAGCCTTATTATGCTGCATTTTTTCCAGGTCTTCACTGCAGAGTATTCTCTAGTATGCAAAATTTCAGAGTACAGAAAGCCCTATATATCATTCATGGATGGCATAACAATGGGCTTTGGCATTGGCCTATCTGGCCATGGTCACTACAGAGTGGTAACTGAGGTACAAACTAATTTCCTTGCTGTATAACAGAGAAATATTTGGTCTTGAATTTTGAACTAAAATTGCTTTACATAGTTTGTTCTCTAATGGTTTGCTCTTGCAGAGGACAGTTCTTGCTATGCCAGAAAATGGAATTGGTTTGTTTCCTGATGTTGGATTTTCATTTATAGCAGCCCAAACACCAGGAGGGGGTTCTGTTGGTATGGTTCTTTTACTCTAAGACTAAGCTCAAAGAGTTGCAAAAATAGTTAGGCTATGTTAATAGGATGTTATAGGTTAAACCAGAAGCACTGGGATTGAAGTAGGAGTGTAGTAGGGTTATTTGTAATCTTTCAAGTGCTTTTAAAATATTTTGGAGATGCTGAATCCCTATAGATATATTGAATTATACACATCTGCAGTGCACTTGTTCACAAATACTATTTTAGTTCTATTGCTTTCTTCTGCTCACTCTATATTGCTTCGCTCTACTCATGTCATTTACAATATTGAGTTCTGCAGGTGCTTATCTTGGAATGACTGGGAAAAAGATATCAACACCTTCAGATGCGCTATATGTAGGTCTTGGAACACACTATGTGCCATCTGGGAATTTAGGTTCACTGAAGGAGGCCCTTCTAGGCAGTACCTTGTATATCTCTGACCTTCTTTCTAGAATGATGACCTTCACTTTTGAATGGAAATAATTTTTTTAGGATCTTATACTTTTCTCTCTAGTTACTCGCTCACTGTTAAATTAAATTGTGACAACTTGAAATGTCTCTAATGAATGCATTTCTCCTACAATTTTCTATACTACAATCCTGCAATTGGCGCATTCACAACGAAGAATCATGTAGGGATCCAATACTTGTAGGTGTGAACTCACTAAATTTTGATGAACCCCACAACATTCTGAACTGTGATTGGATAAGTGTAGTGTAATAATTGTAGGTGATATGCTCCCATCTCAAATGGGGGGAAAGTAAGCATGACTTAACATTCCAAATCAAATCAGCTTTGTGAAAAGTGTGAAATTTATGCCTTTAAAATTTTAGTTTTAGGACTAATATGTTGCTTGATGTCTCCACGGTGGGAGCTGGCATCTGTAAAATATGAACTTCACTCTTCAATTGACTTGGTTTTATTGTATTTCATCTTGTAGTGCAACGCAATTTCCTCTCGTTTCTTAATAAAATGGTTTTGAATTTGTTTTCTGTTATTCTGGAAATTGCAGATGCAGTAGTTCTATTAGCAAAACAAGAAGTACTCATGGTTTTCTTCCTGTAAAATCGTAAATGATATGTTTGGCATATTGGAGATGCAGTATTTCTATTAGCAACATAAATATTCATGATTTCTTTCCACCAAAGTCATAAATGATATGTTTATTATCCACACAGTTCAGGGGATCCTTACAAGGATGTTACAGCACTGTTGGCAAAATATAGCAGTAACCCCGAGTCTGAAGCTCACTTGAAGTTGCTTTTGCCTCAGATAACTTCATGCTTCAGTGCAGATAAGTCAGTTAAGGACATAATTGAAGAGCTTAAGAAACATCAGCAGAGTACAGAAGCTTCAGGTAAGCTTTATTAAAACTCGTGAATCAAAACATTAAAATTAGCTGTATATGCGTAATTTTTGAGCTCTTTCGGGTTTTTGTTTATTTTGGATTTTGGTGGATGATACTGAAACCATCAATTTAGATGTATTCACATAACTTCTTTCTGCAGTGGTAGAATGGGCAAATGATGCTCTGCGGGGTCTTGCAAAGGGTGCTCCCTTTTCTCTTTGCTTAACACAAAACTATTTCTCAAGAGTTGCATCTGGATATGGTAAAGTTGGCAATGAATTTACAACGGTGAGTTTGCTTAACACAAAACTATTTCTCAAGAGTTGCATCTGGATATGGTAAAGTTGGGAATGAATTTACAATGGTGAGTTTAGAAATATATCATTTCAACTCCTGTCCGCCACCTGATGCATCTCTGTCTGGTTTCCTCTTCTAGGAAAATTTCTTCTTTGGTAGCATGAGTTTTGAAAGCTGAATTTGTGTTGCATTTATAATGACCAGCTAAAGGGTGTTATGAAAACTGAATATCGCATTGCCTTACGGTCTTCTCTACGAAATGATTTTGCTGAAGGTGTCCGAGCAGTCTTGGTTGACAAGGATCAGGTTGGCTTTTCATGCTTCTCTGCTCCTTTTCTCTACAAGATAGAAAATCTGCTCCATGCTAGAATTCTATTTTAATATTACTAAAAAGTATATTAATATCTGTAGCTCTTCTCCTCTCTTTTATTCTTCAACTCTATTAAATCTTGATGATATCCAGGTAAGAATTTATTTCTTTACAATGTTGGAGTCCTTACATGCATTTGTAATGTGTATGTTTGTCTGTGTGGATGTCTATGTTCCTCTATGCTTCTGGGTTTTATTCTTCTTTGCCTTTAGGACTTTAAAGATCATGTTAAGTTTCCTTCCCAGTGGTCCTCTTCTTTGTTTTGTCAGTAGTTTTGATTTCTTTTATGTTTTTGCAGAATCCAAAGTGGAACCCTCCAAGCTTGGACGAAGTTAACCAAACCGAAGTGGAGGCAATTTTTGAACCATTAGGTCCAGGAGTTGAAGAGTTGAAAGAGTGAGGTTCGCACTTCACATATCAACTAATCTCTCCTTGTTTTGCTTGGAAGATGAATGGAGCCTCGTCATGGAAATACAAATTTATAGCTGAAGAGAATAAATAAAGATTATTTATAAACAAAAGTGCCTCAGTTTTTGGCATGATACTGTTTTATACTTTGGATAACACTTATGGCTTTAAATGTTGCGATCCCAAAGCACAATCTTGATTCCCACGATGTACACTTCTGACTGCCAATACTACGATCAAATCCATTTTATGTTGCAACCAGTTTAAGACTTGTATGTTTTATGTTTGGGATATGAGAAAAGAAAAATGATGAACTTCCACTTCTAGCAAGATTGTAATCTTACAGACTTACACATTGTCAATCAAATTCAAAAATTTCATGAACTTGTCACACCACCATTGAAATTTAATTCTCTAGTTGTAAGATTAGCATCAAATTGTTAAGATATTTAGTTAAATGACGATGTAGTAAACTAGACGGGTAAAGCCTGGAAAGGCAATTTTGATTTCGGGCCTATCCAATACTAATCCAGCTTTCTATTGTAAACGATATGAGATGGCTTCGACTCTTGATGTCTTTTACAAGAAAGTATATTTAGGAGCAATCTCCGCTCTTTAAGCTTTGTAGAAGTTCCAAATATCCAAAATGTTCAGGAGTTATGTACCTGCAATGATTAGAGACAAATCACTGTCTTAGAGTTGGAAACAATCAGGAAGCAAGGCACATTGTTCTTTGCTCAAGAGTGCACAAAAATTGCAATGTAATGAAGGAGAAGATAATACCCATGTCGAAACAGGAAATCAATTATGACAATGTTGCAATTTGCCTTGAAAAAATGTGTCCTTTTTATGACATTAGCAACATGTTTCACAGGGATCAACTGGAAGCTTTCTACCTCTCCATCTGCCACATGTCAAGTCATGAAAGATTGAGATCATTATCAAAAAGCACCAAAGGTTATAATTTCTCCTGAAGTATTACCAAACGGATAAAAATCTTCCAATCAGTTAACATGTTAACAAAATTTGAACTTTGTCCAGTGTATTTCCAACAGAAGGTCGAATCATGCTTCCATGTACTTGCCTTGGTTATTTGGTATAAAACCTTCAGGGAGTTTTAAATCATAACAAAATAGGACATCTCGTTTGAATCTGTGCCCATCAATATCTGAATAGAACACAGCACCAACTGGTACAGCGCTGTATGAGGAACACAAACAGTTAAGAGCCTTTCAATAATGTGAACAGTAAAATTGAACAGGGGAAGAGAGGTAGATAATAGATGTGCCTATCAGATTCAACTGCACCAAGCCATCAACAATGTCGTCTTAGCAAGTTTCAACTTCCAATCCAATTTAGGACATGCAAGATGTAACAAACATAAAACAAAGAGTCAAATGGCTGGGAAATTTTACCTACTGGATAGGGATCTTGGTATTCCAGCTTCCTCTTCACATTCCTTCATAAGATTCTCTCCACAGGCAATTCCATGAGGCTATAATCATCAACAAAAAATTTCGACTAAAATGAGGGTAATAAGGACTAGCATAAAGGTTGTAAATGAAAATGCCCTGTAATTTTACTCTGAAGTAGTTTTGATTGAAGACAGATGCTATTAAGTAAATGAAACTTCAAATTATAGGAAAGAGAAGAAAATTTCCCACTTTTCACCATCATTTTCATAATAAGCTGTGTGCAGGTTTATGTTTCGTTTCCACTTTTCACCACCAAAGAAGTTACCAAACTGTCCTAACTGTACTATGAAATCAAAAATCAAGTGAGATAAAGAGAGAGAGAGAGAAGAAGAAGAAGAAGAAGAAGCTTTCCCTTCTTTGCCCAACTATTTAGAACTCCAAGGAACTATCTTCTTGACTTTCATTAAACATACAGTCAGATTTACTCTCCATTTATTCCAGGAATACATCTTTTCAAAATTGAGACTTTTAAAGTGTCAGTATGAGTGAAGTTCATGAGCATAAGCAGAAAGGGATAATTCATCCTTCAAAATTTATATTTTTTTATAGTTTGTTTTGTCACACTGAACTCATGGATGTTAACTCTTCTGGCATAACCCAGTAAAGAAGTAGGTTTTCACAAACCAGTCCTCCAGCAACTAGATGATCAAGCATTCCAGGAAAAGTAAGCTTCACAGGACTTCTCTTCCCTATCCATAGAAATTTTTGCCCATCTTTTTCAACATAGCCATTCATGTGAACCCCATAAGCCTATGATTTGACAAAAGAAACATTTCAGCTTCTAATATTGCGCAAAGTTTCACAGATGGAATATAGCTGATAGCATCCCAATACTAAAATCTAGAGAGTAAAAATGAAGGTAATCCTGTGCCACAACTCACAGTCATAAACACACCTTTATTCCAAAATAAGGTGCAGCAGCACGTTCAAGGCAGAAAAAGACCGGCGCACCAAATAATGATGTCACAGGGTACAGCTGTTTATCATCGATACTAACAGTCATTCCGTTAGAAGAAATTCCTTAACAAAAAATTAACTCCAAGGAGCTTCAATCAAATCAATCAGAATAAGCATTGGGAGCTCCTAAAAAGAAGGAGAATTTATTCCAGCATGTGAAAATCAAAAACACACATAAAAAGAAGACAACGTTGTAAGGAATTAATGTCTTATTTCTTACGGTCAATTTCAAGCAGTACCTCATTCCTTATACCTGGAATCAATTCTTTCTCAGCCAAGGATTTGATTACTTCTCCTACAGCTCTAGTTCTATCTTCCGCTGATTTTAGCATTCGATGTAATGTTACGTGACCTCCATCACAATTTTCTTTAGATAATATAAACACATTCTGAAAACTCCTTAAGTTTTCAGCAAAACTGCGTACAATTTAAAACAAAACTCTAATTAGCCTAACACATTCTTTTAATTCACATTTAAATACATTTAAAGATGCCTAAACATGCTTCAGATATTGGTTAGTTCAATAGTTACTATTAAATAAAGAAAAACTTCACCTTCTATGAATGTAACCAACAGTTTGGTCTTCGATAACAAAGGGAAGGAACTCAGATTGCAATTCCTGTAATTAAAAACAATTAAATGACCATAAATAGAATAGTTGTTTCTGTTTGGTTGCCAGGAAAAGTTTTAAATAGATTCAAAAACAAATCGGAAGTTAAAATACTCTTAAAAGAGGAAAACGGAAGAAGGAAAGATGCTTACGGAGCCACGATTGCATGCTTTGATTTTATCGAAGAAGCCTCGGAGATCGGAAGAATCGCTGGGGTTAAACTCCGGCTGAGAGACTCGAACGACGTCATCCCACGAGAAAGTGGTTGGGGTAGTAGTGGCAGCAGCTGTAGTTGAAGCTGATAGAGAACGGGAATTGGAATATTCCATTGGATGGAAAGGAGAGTTAGGGAGCGGAAATGCTGTTCTTGAAATGTTGGGGAAAGCGCGACGAGATTTGGCGTTGCGGAAAGATGAGATTGAGAGTCGGATTTTGTGAGAGAGGTGGTGGGCATCGCAGGCCATTTGACGGCGAACAGCGAAGCCAGCGGGCAAGAGGAAAAACACTAGCTTGGGTGGACGGATGTGTGGAAAAGCACGCGGACGACGTCGCTTTAAGTTTTGAAAATCTGTTGGCGTACCTGTAGGATGCGTTTGGTTCGATGGTAACTTGGCAAGGTTGACTTTTTTCTATAGTATAAAAAAAATTAATTTAAGGGTTTTTTTTATCATAATTGGAAAATATGGATTGAAATTATTTTGGATTTGAATTTGAACATTTTAGTTATTTAGAATCAAATTTAAATATTATAATATACATATATGTATTATTTACTATATAAATGTTGTAATTCATTAAAAAAAGGTTTATAGTGGTTTTTTAATAAATTAATCCTCCTTTATATATTTTTATTGATATCAATATATACTATTTACTATGTTAATGTTGTAATTCCAAAGAAACAATTATCTTTTTCCTTAAAATCTTTATATATAAATATATATTGGAGGATTCATTTTTTATATTAAAAAATTGTTTAATTACAATCGTATATTTTATGATATCAATGATTCCTATTTTATATTAATATAAATGATTTTTTTCATAAATGTTTGTGTTTGATTTTTTATTGTTTAAGGATTGAACTTTTTTCTATGTTTATACATGCTAACTTTAAGAACATAATCAAATATTCATCTTTTAATATAATAAGAAAATATTAAAAAAATTTCATTATTAAAGATGCATTTACGAGTGAATAAAATTTCATGCAAAAAAATTATAACCTAATGATTTAAAACGTTTTTTGGTTTTTTTTTTAATCCGAACCGATTTGCCAAAAATATTAAAAACATTGAATATCCTTCTCTATTTGCATGAGAACATTTTCTCACCTTTCTGGTTCCTTCCCAAACGCGCCCTTGGTCATTTTTCAAAATCAGGAGCAACTGTTCTGGAGTGCGGGCTTTAACGCCGCGCTTTTAGGCCAAATCGTCGGTTCTCTGACCGAAGAGGCACTCAAACCATTTACTCTTCATTTCTCGCATTTTCTTCTGCTTTAGTTAGCTTTAAATGAGTTCCCTTCTCTATAAATCGCGTATTTACGAGTCTACCAGATTTCGTATCCAATTCCTCAACCTTCCCTCGGGTTCTCCTCCCTCTCCGTCACCGCCCAATCTGAATCTTTCCTGCCGGATTACGTGTCAAAGCATGTCTTGCTCTTCCCAAACCTCTTTCCCAACTCTCCGAACCGTCACGATATCTTTTTCCGAACTCAAGGTGAGTTTCTAATCAGGCTTTTGCTTCGCCTACGTGAGACTTTGCTGAGTTGACTCGTTTGAACGGGATTTCAAACGGAATTGTCTGTGATCATGTGGTCTGAATTGTTAGTTTCATTGCATTTTCCTGCAGTTTCTTGGCAACCAAACAGAGTTGATGACGTGTTATTTTAAACTAGATTGTTGGCTTTTGCTTATACGTATCTTCACATGTTAGATTTTTAAGTATTATTTTATGTCTAATTTATCGAAACAGGACAAGGATGCTGACCTGTCGCTGAAAATTGAAGAAGGATTTGGACCGAATGGACTGGGAATTCTATCAATTACAGATGTATGAAATTGAATCTTTTTTTTTTTGGAGAAATTTGTTTGTTGATGACTTGGTGCTTGATTGATTTTCGTAGGCTATAATTTCTTCGATATGTTTTGATTTTCCTTCTTTTTATTTTCTTTTTGAAGTTTGACTTTATATTTGTAATCATCATTACAGGTTCCAGAATTTCCTTTATTGCGTCGAAATCTTCTTGGCCTTTCACCTAGGTATAATATAAGCTTCAAAAGAAATTTTAATAGGATCCATCAACGAAGAATTTTGAAAAACATTCTATGAATTTCCTTCCCTTTTAACAGATTAGCTGGCCTGCCTGAAGAGGTGAAGAAGGAACTTGAGGATCCTCAGAGTAGGTAATATTTTTGCTGTTTTTCTTTTCTATTAATAGAAATGTTCTGATTGTTCCTCTGGGAGTTCATTTAGACTTTTAATGCTATTCTTCTATTTATTAAAAATGTATATGACTATTATTCTTAGAAGAGAGTATCAAGGCATCCTGCTTGGATTACATTGCAGTGTTGCCTTTACGCCTTGTTCTTTTTAACCGCTTTTTATCTATAGGTACAATTTTGGATGGAGTCATGCGAAAGAGCACCTTGAGTCTGGGAAACCTGGTAAATGTTTAAATATTTGACATTGTTAAATATTAGTCATTAGGATGCAGTTTTGCTCCTTTTTATTTTTGTATGTAATCGTAGACCAGAAAGAACCAAACAGGTGATGTAAAGTAGGCCTAGCTAACTTTCTAGCTGAACTCAACTCACTAAAACGTGTTTAACTGCTTATAAACATCAACCTTGTGCAAAAATCCTCTTTGTTTGTGGGAAAGTATGGCCTTCTTTTCTTGTTCTTCCTCAAATACCAACATTTACGGGAGACTATCTTCTTTCTGCTTCACATAATTGTAAAATCATGCTCCTAAGTTACAGGCAGAGAGGAAAGGCTCTTGTTTTGAGAAATACCATACAAACTGGATTAAGGGATTGGGTGAAATTTTGCCAAGGATATGTTAAAATCTAAGTCACATTCAGAGGAGAAAGGCTCTTTCTATTTGTTTGATGTCAGATCTGAATCAAAACACGGTCTATACTTTTTGCAGGGTTTTAGATTCTGGGTGTCTTTTCTTCTATACATGAAGTGGTGGAAATCCCTTGAAACTGTCTTTTTCTTCCTATATATTTGATTTTGATATTGGGTTTAGTTTATGCTCAAATTGTGTTTCTTTTTCTTCTTGGATGCTTTAAAATCCCCCCCACCCCTGCCCCCGCCCCCCCCCCCCCCCCCCCAAGTGATTTCAATTTCTTTCTCTTTTTTGCTAAGCAGATCTCTTGAAAGGTTCATTTTATGCAAATCCACTAATTGATGTGCCTACAACCGATGCATACTTGATTGAGAGGTAAAAGTGGAAAGGGACATTAATGAGTGCCATATTTGCATTTTCCTTAAATAGCATTGTCTTTGATTGGCTCAGAGACTAGCTCCCTTTGTTCTTTCATATGTGTACACACACACACATGCTATGCCATACGTGATTGTGCTTAGATTTAGAATTTCTCGCCCATGCTCTGCCTTGTAGGTATCCATCATACTGTGGAGCAAATATATGGCCTCAGGTTGCTTTGCCAGAACTTGAAGTGGGTATGTTCACATTTCTTTAGTTTAGAAAAATAATGGAAAATAAGCATGTCTTGATCTTTTGGCTAGTTATGAATTGCTCTGAGGAAATAATGTCAATTTCTTTTTTTGTTTTCAAGCTCTATCTTATATTTCATCTGACATAGGATTTTCTGAATGTTGATTATTGGCCTCTACTCCTGTAGCTTTCAAAGCTCTGGGAAAGCTGATCTTTGATGTTGGGTTGATGGTGGCATATCACTGTGATCAATATGGTAAACTCCCCTAGCATTCCAGCTTTTAAGCACGGAATATGAAAATGGATAGTTGCATTTCTAGACCTAAATATGCATACCAGCTTCATTGGACAGAGCATCACAGTCTTCTATAGTTGAGATTAGACCTTTGAAAATTCAGGAGTGACCACATTTCAATATTTTGAATTTCATACTTTCAGATTTGACCCTATACCATAATGCATGAGCTGTATCGAGTCTAGTCCTGTCGAATAAATCGTCTATTCTAGTTTCTTGATTCTATGACATGCTAAATTTACCTTAAACAGAAAACAGACCTTTTTTTTGCCATCTTGAGTTACTCTTTCGCTTTATGATTACATGAGCAGTATCTAGGGGGATGAAAATGCACAGGGATGAAGGCCTTGAACAAATACTTCTTCGCTCTCGTTGTCATAAAGGCCGTTTGCTTTATTACTTTCCTTCACAATTGAGGTTTTTTTTTTCAGTAGATTTCTTGTTACGTATATTTTTTTTAATAATTTAACAGTAAATCCCCTCCAATTTCTCTCTATAGCTTCTAGATTATATCAAGTAAAATTTAACTTTACTTGCAGTAATCATGAACAAATTGGTGACTCTATGTCATCTTGGTGTGGATGGCATACCGACCACGGCTCACTGACAGGTAATGAGTGTCTTTAGTCTCATCTTATTAATTTTCTCAGTTGAGCTTATTAGCTACCTCATTTTTAACACCTCACCTTGTATTCATAAAAAGAGTTGACTAATGAAATCTTTGCTAATCTATTTATGCTTGTTTGACATCATTAACCTATTCTCGTTCATATTGGTTAGCTTTTTTACTAATAATTTAGGAAGTAATATTTAAAATGTTAATAAAAAAAAAACCCTTGTTATACAATATTTGGATATTTAGGTGGTATTTGCAGAAAACAGGAAAACTGGAATAATTTAGCTTTGCTTTCAAGGCATGTCAAGACAAATCCACCCTACAAGGTGCAATGAAATGTATCCATTTCATTCACTGAAAATGTAGATAAGCGTATTTCAGACATCAAGATAAGTGATATCATATATGGTAGTATAATATTAGTTCAAATACACAGTCAAATGCCATATTTTAAACTTTAAAAAAGAAATGAGGACCTTTAATGGACTAGAAACAAGGATGTTTCTGATGTAAAGCCACATCTTGTTATAAGTTAAAAAGATGATACAACCATATGGAGATTAAAGAGAAACTTGTATGGCTTATGAAACAAAAGTTGTTTACTATTTTAAGCAAAGTAGTTAACTCTTTGAGGTTAGATATTATTTTTGTCATCCTTGCAAAATGATAGATTTTATAGCTGTCAATTTTATGTTTTTCCCTGATTTCTGCTTCAATTTAATATGTAGGTCTGACATGTGGCATGTTTAAGAGGAATGGTGTAGAAATATCTTGTCCTGATAGTGCTGCTGGCCTTTATATAAGAACACGGACTGGTCAAATTGTCAAAGTATACATTCTTGGTGACAGTACTCAACTTATCAACAAATTCAAGAGAGGATCATGCATATTTATAATGACTTGTTTGTTTCCAAAGCATTCTTCATAATAATTCCTTGTCTAGGAGTAGTACCTTCCCATTTATGAAAAGATTTTAGGCATCATATTACCTGATGTGTCAGTCTCCTCAAGTGTGGTGATATTTTGAAGTTAAAAAATTGAAATTTCCTTCAAATAATGAGGAATATTAAAATAAAAGAATGCTGGCAATAATGAACTTGTTAAGGACTTAGTGTGCCATGCATACACTATTTTGATGTCAGTTACATTAGCATCCAAGGTACAAGCAAATGAGACATTATAATTTATCTGTGTTAGAGACTTGCTCGTTACTGTCAAAGAAGAGAACTCTCTGGAATTTTTGTATCAAATAAACAAAGTTTGATCATGGATGGACCATAGAGTGGATCGAAAATGTGAGCATACTAGAAATTGATGATTTGTACATTCCTCTAACTTTTCTTCTTTTGTTTTTAAATCTTAAAAAATATTCCCTAGTTGTAACTTGAGAAATTATAACCTACCCCAATCTATTGGGATAAAAGCTCCTATGATAATGTAACTTGAGAAATCAGAAAAAAGGCTTGCATGAGATAGTAGACGTATCAAAATAGACGAAGACGAACAAATATTACGGGATAAAACTAGAAATTCCTAATTTTATGCTGCAAAAGCAGTTGTGTGGTTTTAACCAATTATTTCAACCAACAGTCATAAAAAGATGAACTTGTATTACCTATGATTGCACATGCTTTAGAAGAACATATATCGATTCTATTAACTTGGATATTTTATGCATTAGGCTATCTTTGGAGAAGATGAAATAGCATATCAAATTGGCGAGACCACTGAAATTCTTTCTCAAGGTTATCTTTGTGCAACACCTCACTGTGTTCAGGTATTTTCTTCTCTCTCTCTCTCTCTCTCTCTCTCTCTCTCTCTCTGTGGGAAAAATCCCTGTTCGGTTTCTGGTTATCCTGTCCTTCCACTACAATATCCTTTATCCATTGATCCTGTTAGGCACCAAAAGGAAAGGAGGCTTCTGGTGTTGATCGGTCAACGTTTGCATTATTTATGCAACCTGATTGGTATGTATATCTTCAACAACGTTTAATCCCAAGTTAATTGATTTACCTTGTGTGAGATAAACTTTAATGGTAGAATAATGAAGTACAATAGCGTCCTGTCCATCTTTTACTTGGATCTAAATGACAAATCTATAGTCAGTTCAGCAGTTGTGGTTTGATATGTCATTCTCTTCTGTGTAGAATGTGTTATTAACATTCGGTTAGGAAAACCAGTTAGATGTTGGTAATCTTGTTTTCTTTTGAAATTGTAGGGATGAAAAGCTCAATTTTCCCGAGGAGGTTCATATTCATAAAGAGGTATGTTACTATAATCCTAGAGATGCAAAATAATATGATTATTACTTGATTAGTTGAAGTAAAATTCAATTGTTGCTTAAACCACAATCTAGCCAGAAGACTTGTGCTTGAAGGAAACTTACTTCTAGATGTTTAACTTATGAGATCGCTTGCTTCCCATACGATCTTGATTCTGATTAGAATATTGAAACCTGATCAGTCGTCGAAGCCATTACTTGGAACCAAAATAGAACATTACTAGTATTATTATTAATATGTGGTCATACTATTTACTGAAGTTCTATTGTGTAATGGTTTCAGCTGATACCATCAACCGGCAGTCTTACATTTGGAGAGTATTCTGAGATGCTTCTTGACAAATATTACTACAAGAAAACATAAAGAGTCTGTATATTCTCTTCTAGCAAATTCCCCCAAATGGAAGGTACACTAAATAATACAATAATCCATTAAACCTCTTTGTAAGCTTCATCTTCGTTTCATATAAAGGAATAAATTTCATAGCTCTTTAGTGCAATTTGATTTTGATTTTCTTTAATTCGTTTTTGATACGTCGACAGTGAAAATTTTTTATTTTATAAGTGAAATTAAAATATTGTTTATATATTACATTTGTTTTGTTTTATTATTATTATTATTTGGACCGTGAAATTTCAGCCTATTTTACCATCTTGGATGATGATGATGATGTTGTTGTTGTCTTCTCTTACATAATCTGCCTGCCGCAACATAATTTCGAATCAAAAAAGCAGCAGCCTCATAAGGGAAATTCTACACTAAAATTAACTTTACATGCAAGTGGAAAATTTGACGATAAATTTTATCTTTTATACATGCTTACTGTAAGAAAAGTTGCTTAAATACATAAAATGAGTGTAAGTTTAGGATCAATAAGTATAAAATAAGAAAATTTTACCAGTAAATAAGTGTAAAATACATGGAAGAAAGTTTAAATTTTTAGTGTCGGCATAGATCATATTGCAAAAGAGTCTTATTACTTCGTAAAATCTAATCATCTTTGTATGAGATGACTGCTGATTGGAATGGATAATGTTGGTGGCAAATATTGCAAAATAAGAAAATTACAAGTTCCGACCGTGTATGTTTTTAGTTGATTTTTAGTTCATCCACTCATTAGGGTTTGGATTCTTGCTATTTACAAGTTTTGAGTGACCCTTTCACCTAAGCTCTATCCAGTTTCTAACAAATAAAGTTATTAAATAATATCCATTACCCATAAATAAGTCAATTGTCATCATGTATCATGTAAGTCTATGATTAATCACGATACAATATGAATCATCTTCATTATAGATATTACATATGATAGTCAAAATTCATTACATCTATGAGAGTTTAATGGAATTTGTCTTCCAATTATAATTCCAGCGTAATATTAATTTCTTCTCATCGTACTTTAACTAGTCGTAAAAGGAGATCTCAATATGGGTAAAAAATAAACTTTGTAACAAAGCTTACAAAAAATAAAATAAAAATAAATTTTGTAACCAAATTAAAAGTCCATTTTTCACTGCTCATTCTGTTATATCACACACAAATATAACGTACACACAAATACTTTTGATTTTTTTATTCTTTTCCAGCAAGTTGGAGAGAGATGGATCTATTCTATTTGTTGTTCAAGTTTATGTACGCTTAGGTATATATGTCATTATAAATCTTAATAGTTCTTCTATGATGCTTTCTTCCAAGGTTTTTTTTTTTTGCCCATTCTTCCAAGGTGAAGGTGTTGCCATTTTTGCCGCATTTTACACAATTAAATATAGAGGGAGTTATGATAACTCTACTTGAAGGTCTCCTTTTATTTGTTGATTTGGTTTCAGTATTTCTAGATACTTTTTATTCTTTTTTTTTTCATTATTATCGGGACTACCATATAGGAATGAAGATTAAGGCAGATACATCATTGGCTAAGGGAACGTGAAGGAGTCATGGAATTTATGCTGTTGAATCTTCCATTGGATTGCCCAATCTATGATCAAGGTGGGATATGTGATCTCTAAGATCAGTCAATGGCATTTGGATCTAATCGTGGCCATTTTTACGTGCTAAAAGCAAAGGTAATCTTCCATGATGAATACAAATGTTTCTTGGAAAGGTAAGTTTCTTTAATTGCCATTTGCTTATTTTGAAAATTTAAATGCTTTAATACGAATTATAAAGGTCCAAATAATACCTGTAATTGAGTCAAGCATGCTAGCTGTCGTGCAATAACCATTGTTTCCATTTCAGGTGATTGTAACACAAAGAGAAGAGTATGCATTTGATGTGATAACATCTATTAGAAACAAAGAGGTGTTGTTTAACCCGAAGGAATTTTTTCTTCCTAGCTAGCCTATTTGGTTTTGATGGAGTTTAGTTATGAAGCTCTCCTGAGTTGTAACTTGTAAGATACTTGAGAAACCATTTTTGCACTACTACCATGTTGGTTGTTAAACTTTGAGCTGAATAGGAGGTATCTTTCTTGCCCATGCTGTTGGATTATGCTCTTAGAACCATTCATTAGATTATTGATTTTGGCATTTTTATGTATCATGACATTTTATTTATAGTTCATTATTATATTTGTCTTATAACTGCGTAATGTAATCTTATATGATAATGTCCTTAGAATAGTAATAACACACTATTCTTAAAATATCCCTAGTCAAGTATTATTGTGAACAAGGATAACAATGATACGATAAGACCAGTATGTGGTTGACTGATGACCATTGTCATGGATATAGGATATCAAGTCATCACATAGGTACATGTTAGAGAACTATGTACTGGATCGACCCTTCATGAGAACGCTACATGGATTGTTATATGAGTGTCATAAGCGATTCTCATAGTGATGATGGTGTATGTGATCCTTTGACTTGAGATCATCAGAAATCCCAACATAAAGAATTGCATACTTTAATGCTGCTAGATGTCATTCGTAACAGGATGAACTATAAAGGTAGTAATTGAGTATGCCTTGATCTATGTAGAGGGATGTTGAGTGATCAAGATAGGATTTATCCCTCTTATATAACAAGAGTGATGTCATGGGCCCTTTGATAGAGTGAGACTAAAAATGCATGGCCGTGCTCGAATAAGTCAATATGAGATATTGATTTTATTTGTTTAATTAGTCTACTCAGGAATCAAGAAATGCTGATTAGACTATACAAGTGTGACACATTCCATGACTTGTGTCTAATCAAGACATCAAAGGATAAAGGGATTAAACTACACGGTAACATCTATCACGAGTAAGGTTATGTCGAGTCATTAACATTCTCGTTACATGGGTAGCAATGATGTGTTGCTAGATACCGCTCATTGCCTGTGACAATTTTGTCATTGCCATTGTTTTGAGAACCTATTTGGTCGCACACTTAGAACGGATCAATGAGGAGCTTAATTAATCCTATTCTGAATTGGATTAAGGATATAACTAATCCTATTCTGAATTGGATTAAGGATATCACTAATCCTGTTCTAAGTAGGATTAGAGTTCTGTTTGACAGTAAATTTTAGGGTAAAATTTACTGCCTATAAAAGGATGTTTTGTGTTTTCTAAAAGAGAGCCGCACAAAAACAGAAAACAAAATATTCTTTTAATCGAAGCTAGCAATTCGGTTATAAGGAATCAAAAATGCTCTTTAAGGCTTCTGATCGTGAGACGTTCAAGAATCGTGAGATCCGTTCGTGTAGATACCATAAAGGCAGGAATGAAAAGTTGTTGCTTGTGACTTGACCTACGACAAAAATCAAAGAAAACGTTAGGTAAAATTTCGAAACCCTAATCAGACATCTCTCCGAATCGATCCTGGTGGAGGCCGAATGATTTAAATTCCGCTGCGTGTTTGTTTCGGTTTCCTTCACATGCTTCCTTGAAGTAGTTTGCTTATTATGCCCCATGCCCCATCCGGTTTGTTTAACATGATTATTCATATGAACTTTTTTCTTGCATATGTGCTTTTTGATGTGCCCATGCACATAAACTCTTGATTAGCTTTTCGGTTAAGACTTTTCGAATGTTAAATGAATGTTAATTTTCACATGTTTAATTTTAAGATTGATTTTTTCACATCATCGAGTGGGCATTACCTAGTACTTGATAATTTTATTAATAATTTAATACCTTAATAAAGAAATATTATTTTATATAAATAATTTTAAACAATATTAGTTGTTCAAATCCATAAAATAAAAAAAAACTTGTCATCGGCTTAAATGACACGTTGCAGTTACTATCACAATACACGTGCCATCTAAATAGCCATCTGTCTCCAGCAAACCTTTCATATACATACGGTACCAAGAAATTATTGTCACACTTTTCTATAACAAATCTGACGACAGAACCAAAATCTAGGATGGCTCACCTCACCTTGGTGAAAAAACCAAACCAATCTCTCATCATTACACACCTTCCACTGGTTTTGCCCGTGGGGTTATCTTATCGCCTCTTTCCCATTACTAGCCATTTTTAAAGCAATGGGTAAAGCTTGTAAAATTAATTTACTACATTATGATTTATTTAGTATTTAATTCAACAAGTTCACCGGGTGAAACAAAACAAACATACCCACGGGTGAATATAATTCGTCTAAACCACCGTCCTCAAGAGAGCTAAAACCACGAGAAGTTTAGCTAGACTCTCTTATTCTGTAAGAGATTCCTCTCCACTATTGAGAAATGGAGCCAAAGAAGGGAGACTTGAACCAAGCGATGGAGCTAGAAAATTTGTTTTATATTTTAAAAATAATGCATAATAGTTTCGTTATTAATATTTTAGAACATATATTTTTTAAAGTATATAATTAATTTATCATTCAATCATTTAATTATAAAAATGAGTATTTAATGTATTTATTGTGAAAAATACATTATTTACAATGATAATGACAATCGATAGAAACAATGCTAACATCAATAACAAATAAATTAATGAATGCATTTTGTTTTTTTCTCAATTTCAAACATTCATGTAATAAAATCAATTCACCAAACAAAAAACAAATAAAATTTTATAAAATATAAAATATTATTTATATAAATTTATATTTAAATTATTTACTTTATTTGGACAAGTGGGGGCTTGAGCGCCCACTAGTACCCAAGGGGCTCCGCCCCTGCTTGAACCCACATTTTGTTGAGCATAATGGCTGGAGGTGACTCTTGTAGCATTACATCGGAGAAAATGAGAGCCTGGTCCGACGAAGGTGACAAAACATTACAGTAATTAAGGTCACCCAAATCAGAAAACTCGAAGTTGAGAAAACCTGATGGACAAAACTCTCCCATGTTGAAGACAAGCAGAAAGTACTATCATTCTCTTCATTCTCGGGTATGAATAAGCCATTGATCGGCGCAGATGCCGACGTTTGGTTCATTGGACAGTCTCCATCTGCTGAAGGCTTGGCCCCTCCGTTCCTGTCAGAAGGGTCAAGTTTTGGTCGGTTCTGATTAGGGTTTACGAAAACTTTGGAGCACCTGGTTGCCCTTGTTCGAACCGCATGGGAGGCAGTACAAGCAGTTGGCGATTTGTTGTGTTTCGAAGCTGCAGCTGATGAGTTTTGGTGATGTTGAACCTTTTTCCCTAAGTTGGTGTTCCAGTAATTCTTTATTTCATTGTCTGTTTGCCCTGGAAGCCTCCCAACTATCAAAGACCATCTACAAACAAAATACTCAACACCGTCAAAATTAAGCTTGATCAACAGTACATTGCATATGAAATTGCTTCAAACAAGAGAAAAATAAAAAAAAACAGCAATTTATCGTGAAAAACCTCGTAGACGAGAGAGAATGAGAAAATTTCACTGTATATGAACGAAAAAGATTGAGTAAAGAGAGAGATTCAAAGAGATATATACATTTGTCGCATCGCTAGCTTTTGGTATTGGATCAAACAGAATTATTCGAGTTGCGAACGATAAATTATGAAAAAGAAAAATAAAGAACAAGTTTACTAAAGGTGGAAAGATCAGAAACCTGTTTCCCAAGAGCTTGTGAAGTCTGATTATAAGCTCTTCCTCATCTGCTGAAATATTGCCTCTTTTAATATCTGGTCTCAAGTAGTTCACCCAGCGAAGCCTGCAACTTTTCCCACATCTCTTTAAGCCTGTTTACAAAAGAAAACGACATCCACGTTTCAATCATTTCAATTTTCCCTTTGGAAGAGAAACATATATTCTCAACTATCATGGTTACCTGCTTTTTTGGGGAGATTTCTCCATCGGCCTTCACCATGAACTTTAATGTAGTCTCTGAGGATTTTGTCTTCGTGAGCAGTCCAAGCTCCTCTGTTCAGACCTTCCTTAGAACAACATGGGCTTCTCCCCATTTGGTGCTGCACCACCCTCCCTTCCTCCTCTCTCTCTGATCAGTGGATAATTTATAGCTGCCTTTGCTCCTTACAAACACTGCCTCCACAAAATTAAATGCGTTAAAAAATTATTATAAACTGGGTTTTATGTGAGAAAGAAAAAACTTGATATCTTATACAATATTAATAACAAATAACACGGATTAAATTTTGATAAACATTATATGTAAATATAACAAAAGTTCAAAAAAGAATTTGTATTTGATAGGTTGATAAAAATTTTGATACTAAATTTTTATATTTTACACCGTACAAATATAATTTTATATAAGACGAATATGAATTTTATATATGAATTTTTAACCATCAAATCAAATTTTTTTGTACTATGCTTGAGAAACCATTTTTGCACTACTACCATGTTGGTTGTTAAACTTTGACCTGAATACGATGTATCTTTCTTGCCCATACTTCCTTTTGAAGTAGTTTGCTTATTATGCCCCATGCCCCATCCGATTTGTTTAACATGATTATTCATATGAACTTTTTTTTTTCATATATGCTTTTTTATGTGCCCATGCACATAAACTCTTGATTAGTTTTTCAGTTAGGGCTTTCTGAATGTTAAATAAATATTAATCTTCATATGTTTAATTTTAAGATTGAGCTTCTCGCATCATTGAGTGGGCATTACCTAGTACTTGATAATTTTATTAACAATTCTAATACCTTAATAAAGAAATATTGTTTTATATAAATAATTTTAAACAATATTAATTGTTCAAATCCATAAAAAAAAATTGTCATCGGCTTAAATGGCACGTTACAGTTACTGTCACACTACACGTGCCATCCAAATAGCCACCTGTCTCCGGCAAACCTTCCATATATATATACAGTACCAAGAAATTGTTGTCACACTTTTGTATAACAAATCTGACGACAGAACCAGAATCTAGGATGGCTCACCTCAAATTGGTGAAAAAACCAAACCAATCTCTCCATCATCACACACCTTCCATCGGTTTTGCCTGTGGGGGTTATCCTATCGCCTCTTTCCAGTTACTAGCCATTTTTAGAGCAATGGGTAAAGCTTGTATAATTAATATTATGTTCATTATCATATGTTTATAATATTTTTATCATATTTTACGTTTAATAACGTTAAATTAATTTTTTTACTTAATCATGTATTTTATATTGACCTTATAATAAGATAAAACTTTCAATTTTGTTGTAGAATTTCTCAACCTCTATTAAAAAAATTAAAACTTGATTATCACGAAAAGGAAAACCACCACTCTTATTATTTTACCAGGCACATATAATTAATTTACTACATTATGATTTATTTAGTATTTAATTCAACAAGTTCATCGGCTGAAACAAAGCAAAAGAAAATTTTTAAAATTTATAAAAAAATAAGTCAATTTGAGAAATATATTAACATAATTACATTTTTGTAATTTTATACTTTTGAAACTTATATTTGTAATAAAATTTTATTGTGTCCGGAAAATATAGAAACTATTTGTATTATAAAAATTATGGCGTGAATAAATGATTTCTTGAATTAGATTTCAAACAAAATTTGTAGAAGTTCCCAACGAGGAGAATTCCACAATATGGTCAAAATATTTAATCTTATTGTTAAGTCAACATAAATATATATAGTTAAATGTAAATTTAATATCATTAGACATAAAATATGTTAAAAGTATAGTAAATACATAAAAATAAATATAAACACATCTTGTAAAAAAATTATCACGTATTTAAGTCTATCGATTTTAATGTTATGTTTATTATCATGTGTTTATAATACTTCTAACATATTTTACGTCTAATAATTCTAAATTAAATTTTTTACTTAATCATGTATTTTATATTGACCTTATAGTAAGATAAAAACTTTCAATCTTGTTGTAGAATTTCTCGACCTGTACTAAAAAAATTAAAAGTTGATTATCACGAAAAGGAAAACCATTACTCTTATTATTCTACCAGGCACATATAATTAATTTACTTCATTATGATTTATTTAGTATTTAATTCAACAAGTTCATCGGCTGAAACAAAACAAACATTCCCAGGCGCGAATATAATTCGTCTAAACCACAGTCCTCGAGAGAGCTAAAACCACAAGAAGTATAGCTAGACTGTTATTCTTCAAGCGATTCCTCTCCATTGTTGAGAAATGGAGCCAAAGAAGGGAGACTTGAACCCACATTTTGTTAAGCATAATGGCTGGAGGTGGACTCTTGTAGCATTACATCGGAGAAAATGAGAGCCTGGTCCGACGAAGGTGACAAAGCAATGCTGTAATTAAGGTCACCCAGATCAGAAAACTCGAAGTTGAGAAAATCTGACGGACAAAACTCTCCCATGTTGAAGTTAAGCAGAAAAGTACTATCATTCTCTTCATTCTCGGGAATGAATAAGCTATTGATTGGCGCGATGCCGATGTTTGGTTCATTGGACATTCTCCATCTGCTGAAGACTTGGCCCCTCTGTTCCGGTCAGAAGGGTCAAGTTTTGGTCGGCCCCTCTGTTCCGGTCAGAAGGGTCAAGTTTTGGTCGGTTCTCATTAGGGTTTATGAAAACTTTGGAGCACCTGGTTGCCCTTATAATCAATACATATACTATTAAAGATAGTTTTTAACAATGTTTTATCAATTGAAGCAATTAGTGATGACGCATGTACAAATACTATTTTCAATCGAAGAATTGGCAAACAGTTATGCAGTTCAAAGAATTAGCGAGCTATGCGGTTTAACGAGCTGTTAAGCTTTTGTGAGAATTGATGAGCTGTGTGGGTTGGCGATCTACTGTACTATTACGATAGTTAAATCGAAAAAAATGGAAGCTTCTGCAATTGGGAAGATTGACGAGCTGTTATGCAGTTGTGTGGATTGGCGAGTTGTTGCAGTATTACGATAGTTGAATCGAAGAAAATGGAAGTTTCTACAGCTGTGTAGATTGATGAGCGGTTATGCAGTTGTGTGGACTAGCGAGCTATGTGGGCTGACGAGCTGTTATGCCGTTATGTGGATTGGCGATCAACACATACTATCAAAGATAGCTTTGAACAGTGTTTTGTCAAATTGAAGCAATTGGTGATGATGCGTGTATGAACACTGTTTTTCAATCCAAGAATTGGCTAGCGGTTTTATGCAGTTGTGCAGATTGGCAACCTATATGGGTTGGTAGGCTGTTATGCTGTTGTGGGAATTGCCGAGATGTGATGGTTGGCGATCTGCTGCACTATTACGATAGTTGAATCGAAGAAAATAGAAGTTTCTACAGCTATGTAGATTGGTGAGCATACTATTAAAGATAGCTTTGAACAATGTTTTGTCAATTGAAGCAATTGGTGATGACGCATGTACGAACACTATTTTCAATCTAAGAATTGGCGAGCGGTCATGCGGTTCGAAGAATTGGCGAACTATGTATTTTGTGAGCTGTTGTGCTTTTGTGAGATTTCGCGAACTGTGTGGATTGGCAATCTTATGCACTATTACAATAGTTGAATCGAAGAAAATGGAAGTTTCTACAGCTGGGATGATTGGCGAGCTGTTATGCAGTTGTGTGGATTGGCGAGCTGTTGCAGTATTGCGATAGTTGAATCGAAGAAAATGGAAGTTTCTACAGCTGTGTAGATTGGTGAGCGGTTTATGCAGTTGTGTGGACTGACAAGCTATGTGGGTTGGCGATCAACACATACTATTAAAGATAGCTTTGAACAGTCTTTTGTCAAATTGAAGCAATTGGTGTGACGCGTGTATGAACACTGTTTTTCAATCGAAGAATTGGCGAGCAGTTTTATGCAGTTGTGTGGATTGGCAACCTATATGGGTTGGCAGGCTATTATGCTGTTGTGAGAATTGGCGAGATGTGATAGTTGGTGATCTAGAGTTTTGGCGAGCTGTTGGAATGCTGGAGTTTTGGTGAGTTGGTATATGTTGCGGTGATATTAATGATTCTGATAATAAATGATTGACATTTTACAATAGAGAAAGGATTGTATGAGAATCATTTATTATCAAAATCATTAATATCACCGCAGCATATACCAACTCGCCAAAACTCCAGCACTCCAATAGCTCACCAAAACTCCATCACTTCAACAGCTCACCAAAACTGCCTTAGTCTCCAATCCCCTTACTGGTTCAAACTTTCACTCATGGGCAAGAGCCATACGCATGGTTGGCAATCTACTGCACTATTACGATAGTTGAATCGAAAAAATGGAAGTTTCTACAGCTATGAAGATTGGCAAGCTGTTGCAGTATTACGATAGTTGAATCGAAGAAAATGGAAGCTTCTACAGCTGTGTAGATTGGTGAGTTGTTTTGCAGTTGAGTGGACTGGCGAGCTATGTGGGTTGGCGATCTGTTATGCCATTGTTTGGATTGGCGACCTGTGTGGATTGGCAAACTGTTGCGGCATTACGATAGTTGAATCGAAGAAAATGAAAGTTTCTATAGCTGTGTAGATTGGTGAGCGGTTATGCAGTTGTGTGCAATTGAAGCAATTGGTGATGACGCATGTATGAACACTGTTTTGTCATTTAAAGTAATTGGCGATGACGCATGTTTTTACGATAGTTGAATCGAAGAATTGGCGAGCTGTTTATGCAGCTGTAGGGTTGGGGAGCTATGTGAGTTGGCGAGCTGGCTTGCTGTTATGTGTATTGGTGACTATTAAAGATAGCTTTGAACAGTGTTTGGCCAATTGAAGCAATCGGTGATGATGCGTGTATGAACATTGTTTTGTCAATTGAAGCAATTGGTGATGACGCATGTATTACGAAAGTTGAATCGAAGAATTGGCGAGGTGTTATGCAGTTGTGTGGATTGGCGAGTTATGTGAGTTGGCGAGCTAGCTTGCTATTGTGTGAATTGGCGAGGTATGTGGACTGGCGAGCTCATGCAGTATTAATACTTCATTTGTATGTATTGAGTTTGAACAAAAAATTATGAAAAAAAAAATTTTTTCTCGTAATGAAGCACAGATAATTTTCTAGTAATAATAATAATAATCTTTATTTTTTGTGGTGAAATATAATATTTTTTATTACACAAGGAAAAAGTTGCCGAGCTTATAAAATTCCATCGGGCGGACACATTTAGAATCGTCGCACTTTCGCGGGATCCACACGAAACGGAATGCTTGTTTTCTCGAGCGAACGAGACGAAAGCAACATTGCTTAAATTAAAAAATTTTGGTATGGTTGGCGCGGCTAGGAAGGTAAGTTGGGTCCCAAATCGGATGATGTTGTTTTCTGTTACATAACCAATTGCGACAAAAATTCAAATCATAAACAGCGGCCGCAGCCGGAAAATATGAAAAACTTATACAATCTAGTCGTTTTTTTAATGCAATGACTGGTTGGATAAGGCTAGTGGCATATATTGCATAAAGAACTAACAAGATAAGGAATTTGCAAGTTTAGGCCTTGTATTTTTTTAAGTTGATTTTTAGCTCATCCACTCCACTCAAAGACATTACAAAATAATACTTATAAATAAATCAATTCATCACCATGTGTCATATGTGTTAGTCACTAATCACAGAGCAATCTGAATCATATATATATATATATATATATATATATATATATATATATAAAAGAGTTTATGGGAGGATATATAATCAAATGTTGGAAGATGCAAAACTTCGAATGATCAAATATTTGGGGGAAGAATCCTAATGATTAAGCTTTAAGTCGTAAACCTCGAAGGACCAAATTAAAACCAAACTCAAACTTTATAGGTTAAAATTTTAATTACTATTAGTATGAACAAAATGTCGGAGAACTTTGCCAAAAATATCGTGGTACAATTGCCTCTCCCCCATGCAATGCTGGCCGACATGCACTTTAAATGCACAATTTAATTTTATATATTTAAATGCGTATATATATATATATATATATTAATATTATCTAAATTTTTATGTTTAAAATATTTATAAAATAAAATATTATTTTATATGTTTATAATAATTTTAAATCTTTAAATAAATAATAGGCATTAAATTTATTGCAATCATAGTGACTTACGTCAATTTAAAAATGCAAATTAAAATAGATAGATACATAATTTACATTTATTAATGTTTGTTATAAAATGTTTTAAAAATTATAAATTGAGAAATTTATGTTGTATAATAAAAGATTGTTAATAGAGTAACTATAATTTATTTAATTTTTTCTTATAATGAAAAGTTGTTAACAAAATAATTATAATTTAATATTTTAAGCAAATTAATTGAAAGATGATTTTTGATCAATTTAATCAGATTGTTTTATCTTATATATTAAAAATATAAATTATCCACATAAATATTCTCATTGAATTTGTATATAATAATATAAGAAATTCATTTTCTCGCGAGTCGCGAGGGAATCAGATCATTTCACTTTGTGCCGCCGGTGAGTCAGTGGGCGGAGGAAAAGAAAAGAAAAGAAAAACGTGTGCAAAATGACAAGGGTGGCACGTCCACGTGGAGGATAGACGAGAGTTGGTGGTGGTGGGGACCGTCTCTGATTCCTTCCAACACAACTTCTTCTTGGTTTTCGCCATCGCCTCCTGTCTTTGACCAGAATAAAAAAAATGCTCCTCCTTTCTAAATTACCATTTTATCCTGCTTGTATGAAATTTGTTTCTCATTTTTCTTTATTTTTAGATTTTTTTATGATTTAGATTCAAGGGTTTGGTTTGTGCCAAATGAAAAAACAAAATGCCAATGCAGATATGCATTTTTTTTTAATTGAAAAAGAGAGATTTTATTTTTTTTCATAATTAAGGAATAAAATTATTTGAGTTCAAACTTAAACTTTAAAACATATTATAATGTTAACTTTAACATACATTGTAACATATTTTTTATCATTCGATTAAAAAATTATTTATTTTAAATCTTAGTTTTTGTTTTAAAAAATTATACATCAATTATTGAATTAAAAATTTGGATAGAATGTATGTATAAATAATGTTTACTGTCTAATGTCTTTTTTTTTAATATTACAAAAATATAAAATAATCATAATAAATTTATTAGAAACAATAATTAATTTCTAACAACCTATTAGTCATGATAGCACACCATCATTTATTAAGATGAAAATAAAAAAAAAGTTACTAAAAATTAAAAAAAAATGTTCTCACAACTGATCATCTCATTCTCGACTTCTTTTTTATATTATCATTCAATTCTTCTCGGACACAACATCCAAAATTGCAGTAGGCTGGTGATGTCACTTCCAATTCGCTTTCGCCATGCTCTTATCTTCAACTAATAAATTTTAATATCTTTGTATAGAAAATTCTATTTTAGATTATTAGACTTTGCTTCCTTTTTTTTTATATGAAAATTTAAAATGTTTTTACTCATTTTCTTAACATCGAAGAAAAAATATAATATCTAAATAAGTTTTCGAATTTTACTTAAAAGTAAAAATAAGTTGTTGCTCTTTTATTGTATGAAATTAAAGTTATAAATTTTTATTTTATTTTAATTATAAGTGGTATAAAATATTTACTTTATTAAATTTTTTAGATTTAATTTATAAGAAATACATATATTCTTTTGGATTAACTGAATAATAGATATCTAAAAGAATGTTTGTTGAATTTTAGTCTCAACCCATTTTTCAATTTTAATGGAAATAATTATAATAAAATAATAATTTATCATTTAAATTTTATATAATAAAAAATAAGTTTATATATGATGCACTGATAGTTACACTATCAGTCAATCATAAGATGACACATCATATGCAAGTCTTTAAAAATAAATATTAATAAAATTTTTAAATTTATTTGGCTTAATACCCAAATATGTTTTTTACGTTTTGTCACAAAATGAAATTAAAACTTTAACATTTAATTGCATGAAAATAAGTCCTAAACGTTTCAAAATAACAAAATTAAGTACATTTTCGTTAAATTCTTTAATTTTCGTTAATCTTACACAGTAATAAAATTTAACGGCGCTAGAGGGAGCTAACAAAAATATCCTTAATTCTATTATTTTAAAACATTTGGGATTGATTTTCATGCTATTAAACGTTGAAAGTATAATTTCATTTTGTGATAAACGTCAAGGGCATATTTGAGTATTAAGCCAATTTATTTTTAAGAATCTATGTATTTTTAAGTTTTGCATATTAATGAAGTGTCATCTTATGATAAATTAACAATATATAAAAATTATATACTATCAATGCGTTATATATAAACTCATAAAAAATTATCAAAAACTTATTTAATTGTTTAAATAAAAAAAAGGGACAAAACACCAAAGATGCAAATAGGGGCAAAGATGTCATATAAACTGAAAATGTTAGCTTCTAGGAAATGACATCTATGTAAATAAAATCTAGAAAAAAAGGGTCCACAATCGTCAAACGTTGGTATAATTAAGTAGCTTCGAAGCAGTCTTTTGCATTCGCGCGGATCAGAACGAACAACAGCAGCCACAATCCTCTACGACAGTTCCGCTTCAGCCATGTCTGCTACTCCTTACTTTCTTTCAACCTCCAAATCGAATCCTTGTTGCAGGTTTCAGAAACACCGGAAACCCAGTTTTGGAAAGCGTTGTTTGTTGATGGCAAAGCAACAGAAAACTCGGTTTTACATCCTCGGACGTTGTGTCTCCATGCTTTTGTGTTGGCATGATCATTCCATTTCAGATTGAGTTCCAAGACAAGAGCTGTTTCCAGGCATCGATTGGAACTTGGAAGACAAATCTGGGTCTCATGATTCAGACGCGATCGAAGAATAGCTGAGGTGTTTGAGCAAGGGTCAATAAATTCAGGCGCTGGCTTTGCTGGAAAACAGGATTAACTGTAAGGTAGGATTAGGAAAACAGGGGCAGTCATTTGTATGCCAATTGCCAAAACCAAAGGAGCAGAGTGTAAATAACAAAATTTGCTTCTTCGAACTTGTTCTTCTTGTCTTGACTATTCACATGTCTATTACTCCAACGAAAATTTGCTGAATAAAACAGTAAATGGAAGAGATTTTTCGTTCTCAGCTAGTTCATGGTTGTGTGGGGATCAAATAAATATGTGAATAATTTTTCTATTAATCAACTTAATTGGATGATGAGAAGAGCAATTTTTTATTTTATTTTATTTTGACAATTACAAATAATCTTAAAGTTATTTGAATTCAATTGTAAATTTTAAAATACTACAATTTTTTCTGATCATTTGGTTATGATTAAGAGGTTGTTGACTCGGTTAAGAAGAGTTGCTCAATAAGAAATATGCCATTGCCAAATTGCCAATATCAATTTGGGCGTTATTTATGCCGAGTGCCGACTGACATCATAGATTCTTCGTGGCTAATTAAATATGAAGAATTTACTTCACAAGTTTCCTTCGAGATCCATTTCACTTCCAAGATTATTACTTCTGTATTTCTTTTCCTACATCAATTCAGAATGTCCATGTAATTACGTTAAAGTGTTCCGAGTAAAAATTATTATTAATTATTATGGTTCGGACGAGCTTGAAACTAAATCTTACACTATATTATAATTCTTTTGTAATTTCTAAGTTAAGAAGTTGTTGTCAATCAAGATATATAATCATAAATTGATAATAAAAATTACATTTTATATGAAAAAAAACTATAAAAATAAAATAATCAACCAACCTATACATATACACATATATAATCAAATAAATTAGCATAAGATTATATCAATTTCACACGTAATAAAATGTAAAATTAAAAATTTCAAGTTGATGTGGTTTTAATTTAATGGAAATAAGAGATTTTAAAACATTGAGATTTCAGGTTTAAGTCACATGAGTTTATATTTATCCAATTATATATTAATTAGTAATTTCTCTTATAATTGACCATTTCTAATAATTTTTTTTTTCAAAATTCTAATACTTTTCTCTTGTCATTGCTAAATTGAATTTGAAACTACAATAATCTTAAATCACCTTAAAATAATGTTATTCAATCTGAAAAAAAATTCCAAAAAAATACAAAACAATGGAATAAAATGTCTAATAATGTCAATTTCAACAAATATATTGTTTCTACTTTTTTTTAAGTATTCATCATTTTTTTTGTGTAAACCAAAAAGTGTTTTCATTGATATGAGACTGTTAGCTTTAAATTGTCATATATATTTTAAAATAACAAAAACTTAAGTAAGATTTAATGTTATAATTCATATTGTAAATTTGCCTTATCACACATGATTTTCTCAATCTATTTTCAAGTGATCATATCAAACATTAAGACCATTATTTGTTTACATATTCTTATTGGTCTTAATACTTCATAAAATGTTTTGAATATTTTAGAAAATCACTTGATGAATTTTTAGATCATGTTTTCATCAGAGAAAGTCAAGAAAAACTCCCACAAAAATGCCAAAATGTTTTGGGTTGAATTAAGATCAAAGACCACATCATTTCTAACCCAAAAAGTGCAGGAAATAGCTTTCTAGAGGCATGGGATCGATCCCCTAAGGGAAGGGATCGATCCCTTCAAGGCAGAATGATCCTCAAGCCCAGATTTAACATCCTAGAAGCTTGGGATCGATCCCCTATGGAAAGGGATCGATCCCTTTGCCCGAAAATAGCCTGTAACGGCTAGTTTTTGTGAGACAACGGTCATATTCAAGTTTTGGCTCCACCCAACGGCTAGAATACATCCAATGGACTATAAATAGAGGCTTAGAAGCTAAAGAAAGGAAGAAGAACTGCTCAGAAATTCTATTCATCATCTTCTTCATTTTCCTCAAGCCTCATCAACAAATCAAGAGCTACAAAGTCTTCATCTTCCATCATTCTCATATTCTTTGTATAGAGTAGCACAAATCTTGAATAGGCTTTTTCCTTGTGCTTAAACATTGTAATCACTTGCCTACTTAGAGGCCTTCTTTGATTACACTTCTTGTAAACTCACTCATTCCTTGTAAAAGGAGAGGTTTCTCTTAAGCCTTAGAAAAAGAGGGAGGTTTCTCTTGAGCCTAGAAAAAGAGGGAGGTTACTCTTGAGCCTAAGAAAAAGAGGGATTGTAATCACAAATTCAAGATAGTGGATTTGGAGAAAATCCTTGGGAGCGTCTCAAGGTAGAGGACGTAGGCAAGGTTGCCGAACCTCTATAAATCGCTTGCGTACATTTCCCTATCCTTACTCTCTTTAGTTATTTGCAATTATATTTGTGTTTATTGTATTGAATTTATATTGTATAATTGTCTAGCTTAGAGAACTTAGAAAACACTCAAATAGGCTAGAGAATTTAGAAGAATCGAAAAACGAGCATAAGGTTAGCTAAGAACCGATTCACCCCTCCTCTACGTATAACCTATAGAGCCAACAATTGGTATCAGAGCTTGGGCTCAAGATTGATTTAGACTAACCTCTATCGAGCAAAACGATCTTAAATGGCTCATTTGAATATAGGCACATCCTTAGGAGAAGAAGGACAATCATTAATTAGACCTCCACTCTTCAATGGTGAGAATTATTCATATTGGAAAACTAGAATGATGTTATTTATACAATCAAATGATTATGAAATGTGGAGAATTATAGTAAATGGTCCTAGAATTCCCATGAAGAAAGTAGATGGAAAAGATGTCCCTAAGAGTGAGGATGAGTGGGACACAAATGACATGAGATTGGCACAAATGAATGTCAAGGCTATGCACACCCTCTTTTGTGCTTTAGGTCCAAATGAGTATAATAGAGTCTCCTTATGTGAGAATGTTAAACAAATATGGGATAAACTAGCCATCACACATGAAGGGACAAATCAAGTTAGAGAGACCAAAGTAGGAATGCTCACACATGATTATGAGCTATTTAGGATGAAAGAAAATAAGTCCATTAGCGAAATGTTCACTAGGTTTAATGATATAATTAATGAACCTAAGGCTCTAGGCAAGGCTTATTCCAATGTTGAAATGGTAAAGAAAATTTTGAATAGCTTGCCTAAGTCATGGGAGGCAAAGGTAATCGCAATAGAAGAGTCTAAGGATCCAAATACCTTGTCTCTAGATAAGCATATGGGCTCCCTACTTACATATGAAATAAAAATGAAAAGAAATGAAGTGCCTTCAAAGAAAGTAGTGGTAGCACTTAAGTCTTCCACTCATAAGGACATTGAAGATGATAGTGATGAGAGTGGAAATGAGGAAGAAAAGGAAATGACAATGTTTGCCAAAAGATTCAATAGGTTCATGAGAATGAATGAGAGAGAGCAAAATAGGAGACATCATAGGGGAGAGTCAAGTAGAAGAGAAAAAGACCCCTTAGTGTGTTATGAGTGTAATGAACCGGGTCATACTAAGTTAGATTGCCCCTTACTTAGGAAGGAAAAGGATAGGAAACCTAAGAAGAAAGCATTTGTGGCTGCATGGAGCGATAGTGATAGCTCCGATGAGGAAAACATAGATGATGAGGTAGCTTACTCGTGCTTTATGGCTATTAGTGACGATGAGGCTAGCTCTAGTTCTAGTGAAAACAATGATTTTACATTTGATGAGTTACCAAATGCTTTTAATGAATTAGCAAATGAATTTCAATGCATGAATTCTAAATATAAGAAAATCATTGCTAATTTGAAAATAAAAAAAGAAACCTTGACCAATGTTAAGCTAGAATTAGAGAAGAAACTAGAAGAGGCCAACTTAGAAATAAATGAGTTAAATAAAAAAAATACAAATTTGCATAACTCATTTACTAGGTTTTATATGGGTCAACAAAAGCTAGAACACATGCTTGAGACCCAAAGAGCTTTCTTTGATAAAGATGTGTTAGGCTATAATGCTAAACAAAAAGAAACTCATCTAAAGAATTTTCTTGTGAGCAAAAATAATATATATGATTTATCTCTTACATGCTCACTATGCAATAGAATAGGACACTCTTCACAAGCATGCACATATAGAAAAACTACATTTAGAGGAAGAGTAATTAGAAAAATGTGGATGCCAAAACATGCTGAAAATAATGATGAATTGTGCTTGAAATGGATCCCAAAAGGATCAAAAATTATTTGCACTAACTCTCATGGACCCAAAAAAATTTGGGTACCAAAGCATGTTTGAAATTGTTTAATGTAGGAGTGTTAGAGCATGAGAATACAAAAAAAAACAATGGAGTTCAAATGCTCTACACACCCCCCATGGAGATTGCTTATGCCAATGAGAAAGAGGAAGAGCTTAAGAATCCATACTTGACAAGGTCACAACAATTCTTCAAAGAAAGGCCTAAGGTGGATTCAACAATTCAAGGCAAAGCACTCTCAAGCAAAGGAGTTTTGTAAGCTTAATTCCTTACTCCTTAAAACTATTATTTGATTATTTGTGCTTTGATGAGAAATTTGGTTAATGATTCTTGATGCATTGTGAGTTGAATAAAAAGGCATGACAATGATCTTCGAATGTTTGATGAATGGTGCTTGATGCATTGAATGAAAAGTATGATTTATGATTTTGAAATGATTATTGGATTTCTGCATTTTGAGAAAGTATTCTATGTGTTGATAATGTATTTACTTGTCTCAAAATACCAAATATGTCATATATGCAAAATGCTATGTCATGTGCATTAATGAAGAATTTGTATGTTGGAAATCATGACATGTTGTTCACAAGATGTATGCTTTGATGATATATGTGCTTAAAACCTATGTGAACAAGTTTGTTTTGACATATTTATGTAATTGAATGCATTGGTTTTGCCAAAACAAACATAACTCTCAAAATGACTTCCTTTGAGGCCAAAAATGCATTTTATTGTGTAAATTCTTCCAAAATTGCAAAATCTTTTGTAAAATGGTTTTTCATTCATACAAGTCCAAAATCATGTTTTACAAATATTTAAACCCTTACTTGGACTTAAAATACTAAAAAAACGAAGTTTTGGTACCCCAAAGGTTGGATTTTCTGTCAAAAACTGCAGAAACAGGATGAAGGATTGATCCTTCAACAAGCAGGATCGAACCTCTTTGAGCAGAATGCAGGAAATCTGCATTCTGGAGTTAAGGGATCGATCCCCCTCCTATAAGGATCGATCCCCCCAAGCCAAAAAGGGCTTTTCTGTATGTTTCCAACCGAAATTGAGAAGAACTTTTCACTGTTTTGATACTTTCTCTCTTCTCAACTTAAAATTCATTGTTTTAACTTCTCTTTGATGAACTTTAATATATGAAAAATCATTTATCATTGATATCATGCCTCAACTCCATCAATTTGTATCATTTCCAACAAATGGTATCACTTTCAATAATCAATAACATTTTTCTTGAGATCACAAGTGCAAAATCAATTTTTTCATTGAAAATGGTCATGAACTGCATAAATCTTGAAATATACTTTCAATGAATGCTTAAACATAATTTTGAAGAATTATTTCAAGAATTTATGGATATATTTGAGAATTTGATGAACTGGTGCATAATGAATATTCTTCCTTTTGTTCATCTTAGTCAAGCATGCTTATAGGATTATGTTTCTTAGCTTAACTCAACTACTCCACACTAGGTTTCGTGATAATTATACATCTAATGGAAGAATAATTAAAACTTGACCTTAAGGATTGATTTCAAATGTAAATTCAACAATTGGTATAAGGTCATAATTTTCCTTGGCCTACAATGTGTGATGATAAATGGATCCTAAATGTTCAAATGCATGAAACTTTATCATCCATGTACTTAAATTTTTCTTATGGCCAAATTAGTAAAGAACTTGGGCTTTAATGACAATACCAACAATTGATATACATGCATTGTATCTTGATTGTTTTGATGTTGAATATGCATGTTTACTTAAGTTGAATCAATAATTATGCCTATGAGATGAGAATAGTTGTTTTCATGATATTATGTGCTTAACCTCACTCATAGTTTATGGATTTTAATGATAAAATATATTTTAGATTGATAATATTGATTCACTTAGGTGAAGCCATTTTAGTTAAAATAGTATATACCCTCTAGAACGTTAAATGATGATAACAACTAGAGATATGGCTCTTAATTAATTAAAATGGTAATTTTGAATTTTTCCTTGCTCATAATTGGTTAAGGACTTGAATTGGAAAATGAACATAGGATTTTTGTGCTTGAAACCATGGAAGAAAATGTGTTTGCTTGAATACCTTATTGTTGAATCTTCCATATGGTATAATTTTGTGAATATGGATTAATACTTTATGATAGTATGCTTATGTTTAATTAATCCATATGTATATTTGATGATGTGTGATTGTATTCTTGCATATTTAGAATGATTATTTTCTTGACATGAACACATTACACATAGATATTGGATTCATGCAAAATGCCTAAGTCAACCATTAGTAACAATTGGTATTTAGATTGAAATAACAATTAGTATCATTGGCAACCATATTTTCAATAATTGGTAAGCCAAATCAAAATTGCCAATTGGTATGAGCTTTAAATTGACAATTCTTCTCATGCTCTTTAGTTTGAAATGACAAATAGAGAAGAATTCTCTTAGGATATTTTTGCATGAAACTCTTGTGTGCTAGAATTTGAAGTTAATTGCTATATGTTTTGATTCTATGCACACTCTTGCTTGAACATGATTTATGAGCTCATGCATATGATATGTCATCTAATTTTAGCTCATAATCATGATGTCTTGCCATGCACCTTAGTTGGACTTAAGAAAACAATTGATGTACTTAGGTGCTTAATAAGATTGAAATCAGCAAGTCATAGACCTTAGTAGATATTTATACACAACTTGCTTCATTAATTACCAATTGTGAACTTCTTGCAAAATTATTTATAAACAATTGGTATAGGATCATAAGTCATATTCTTTGCATGAATATTTCATACTCTTTATGAACAATTGAGTTATTTATTTGTGCTATGAGTCCCATGTACTAACATGTTTCTTGTTGGATGGAGCATATTCTTTTATCTCTTTTCACATAGCCATGATTTTAGGGGGAGCATATTTTTTTATTATTTTTTCCTTCTTTTTGCTATGACAAAAAGGGGGAGAGATAGATATTAAAAGGGAGAGATATTAAGGAGGTGAGATAATGGGGGAGAAATAGTTTGAAAATTCATTTTCAAAACCCATGCTTATATTAAGGGGAGCTTTGTAAAATCCTGCTTTATTTGAGGGGGAGTATTTTATCAAAGAATTTTCAAAGCAAATTTACATTAAGTTTTGTCATATCAAAAAGGGGGAGATTGTTAGCTTTAAATTGCCATATATATTTTGAAATGACAAAAACTTAAGTAAGATTTAATGTTATAATTCATATTGTAAATTTGCCTCATCACACATGATTTTCTCAATCCATTTTCAAATGATCATATCAAACATTAAGACCATGATTTATTTACATATTCTTATTGGTCTTAATACTTCATAAAATGTTTTAAATATTTTAGAAAATCACTTGATGAATTTTTGGACCATGTTTTCATCAGAGAAAGTCAAGAAAAACTCCCACAAAAATGCCAAAATGTTTTGGGTTGAATTAAGATCAAAGACCACATCATTTCTAACCCAAAAAGTGCAGGAAATAGCTTTCTGGAGGCATGGGATCGATCCCCTAAGGGAAGGGATCGATCCCTTCAAGGCAGAATGATCCTCAAGCCCAGATTTAACATCCTGGAAGCTTGGGATCGATCCCCTATGGAAAGGGATCGATCCCTTTGCCCGAAAATAGCTTGTAACGGCTAGTTTTTGTGAGACAACGGTCATATTCAAGTTTTGGCTCCACCCAACGGCTAGAATACATCCAATGGACTATAAATAGAGACTTAGAAGCTAAAGAAAGGAAGAAGAACTGCTCAGAAATTCTATTCATCATCTTCTTCATTTTCCTCAAGCCTCCTCAACAAATCAAGAGCTACAAAGTCTTCATCTTCCATCATTCTCATATTCTTTGTATAGAGTAGCACAAATCTTGTATAGGCTTTTTCCTTGTGCTTAAACATTGTAATCACTTGCCTACTTAGAGGCCTTCTTTGATTACACTTCTTGTAAACTCACTCATTCCTTGTAAAAGGAGAGATTTCTCTTAAGCCTTAGAAAAAGAGGGAGAAGAGGTTTCTCTTGAGCCTAGAAAAAGAGGGAGGTTACTCTTGAGGCTAAGAAAAAGAGGGATTGTAATCACAAATTCAAGATAGTGGATTTGGAGAAAATCCTTGGGAGCGTCTCAAGGTAGAGGACGTAGGCAAGGTTGCCGAACCTCTATAAATCGCTTGCGTACATTTCCCTATCCTTACTCTCTTTAGTTATTTGCAATTATATTTGTGTTTATTGTTGCTTCAAAAAAATATTTGTGTTTATTGTATTGAATTTATATTGTATAATTGCCTAGCTTAGGGAACTTAGAAAACACTCAAATAGGCTAGAGAATTTAGAAGAATCGAAAAACGGGCATAAGGTTAGCTAAGAACCGATTCACCCCCCTCTCAGTATAACCTATAGAGCCAACAGAGACTAATCCTCGCCCACACTGTATAGCTGGCTCTTATCTAAGAGAATTTGACCTGGTGAGAATTCGAATACGGATCTCTCTATTGGATGCTATTGGGCTTTCTTATCCCAAAAGTTACCTCAAGAGATGAAGGTTTTTCTCACACTTATAAACGTACACACCTAGCTCCTTTCGCAACCGATGTCAAAATATCCCAACAATCTCTCCCTTCACACATCAGACATTGGGGGAGCACTTTTTTGCTCGGAACCGTGAACACAGGGAGATGTTGGGAATTCCAACAATCATTTCCTTCAACTATCGAACCTTGAGAGAGCAAGGGGAGCATTTTTTTGTCCTAAACAAAGGAAAAGAAGTTGGCAACTTGGGCTTTGATACCAGTGTTGAGTGCTATTGAGCCTTTTCATCTTAAAAACTAGCTCAAGAGGTGAGAGTTTCACTCACACTTACAAACGCACACTCAATTCCTTCCACAATCAATATAAGAATACCCCTAACACTTCTATTATAGATTATCCTCACAGAAAAATGCAATGAGGTATCACACCATCAAGACAACCCTTTAGGTTAAACTATACATTGTTTTTCAATAGCAAATGCAGATAAAACTTGTTTCTTAATTGGCTAACTGCCCATTTTCGCATCTAAACTTAACCAATTTCAACGTCTTAATCCAAATTAATATTATTTTAATTCTTCATGTAATTTCTCAAAAAAACTGTGTAGAATTATTTACACTCATAATTAAAAAAGAATCATATTGAAAAATATTTATTTTACTAAAATTTTTTAACTTCACAAATGAAATTAAAAAAATTAATGTGTATTTATTATAATAATTTATTTTTATTTTAAAGATATCCTTTAAAAAAATGTTCCGATACTTTTTTTTTGATGTAAACCACAGGTATCCTCATCCGTTTTAACGGTATGAGACTAATCATGTTCGGGGTTTAGTCACAGTTAAGGCTCTTCACTCCTCTTCAAAGGTTTGTTTAGTAAAAGTCGAACCCGAGAGCTCTTCACACAAATTTAACCTGCGTTGTCAAACGTTCCAATACTTTAATCTTGTTAGTAAATGGACCATCTATTAAATAAGTTTTTATTTAGAAAATACGAATCCATAGAATTAAAAGTTGTGATATATTATAAAATTTAGATTCGGATTCAAATAATCTCACTTTTATATTTAGTTATTAAATATTTCTGTTCTAAAAAAATGGGCCTCGTTTCTTCTCTAGGCACGCCAAATTTGGCCTTTGAAGAAATAAAATTTAAGAGATTTGGGACTAATGGCCAAAGCCCAAGCTAACTAATAAAGGCCGTCTCACATTGTGGTACTAGAACGATGTCGTTCTCCTAAAACCACTTCAACTTTCATGCACAATCCCATAAACCCTAAAACGCTACAAAATCTTGAGCTCCTGCAAGTTATAGGACAACGTTTCTCAAGCTTTTCCTCCCATTATTTAGCTTTTTTTTCCTTCTTAATTCTTAATTTCTTTGTAAAATTTAAGTTTTATCTTTTTTTGGAGGTCTAAACTAAATCAATCAATTAAAAATTTGAAGCAAAAAAAGAAAAAGAAAATCCGTCGAAATGTTGGATGAAAGTAAGTTCGATGTGAATTCGAAATTGCTTGCACTTCGAATCCCTCGTGAGCTCTGCAAAATCGCCACTCGTTTACTCGATGGGTACGCCAGCTCTTTCTTCTTCTTCTTCTTCTTCTTCTAAATCTCTCTTTTTTTTTTCTAATATTGATTTTGAGGTTGTTTATTTATTTATTTAAATATTTGGCATTTTAGATACTTGCTGGACAAGCCTCGTGTTAAACCTATAACTGAAGATCCAACAAATGAAAAGAACCGTTACATGATTTTGTCTGAGAAAGTTCAAAATCCTGGTAAGAAACTAGACATTGCAAAATTTTCTAGTTTTTTATTTTTAAAATTTTTTCCTCACTGCTGGAAATTTGTTTTTGAAATAGAACAGATTTATCAGATATTCCAAGCCAAAAACTTGATGAACTAAGGAAGTTATGTGAGATTGATGTAGTTCCATATTCATTGACACTTGGATATTCCTACTGGGCTGCTGGTCTGTTGCCTTCTCTTTAATTAAATTTCAGTTGATGCGTTTCCCTTTAATCTTATTAATCTACAGTTGAAATCCTCTGTTTAAAGTGTATTTTTTGATTTTGTAGACCATATACTGAAGCAGATTCTGCCTCCTGGGGTGGAGGTACCTTCATCTTTTGAAACAATAGTTAAGTATTTACTCACCCTTCGTTTGAGTTTGAGCATTCCTTTTTTCACCCTGTATTTCCTTCCTCCTGCTCTAAATACCATTGGCGGCTAACATTTTCTCTGAACTCTGCAGGTCATGTTGCCCACCTAAATATTCACGATGAATTACTCCCTTTCAAAGATGTCATTGCAAAAGTCATTTACGATGTGAGTTTTCATTTGTCTCTGTCCTGAACTTTCATCATTCTTCACTGCCATCCTTCTTAAATAAGTTGTTCCTTTAATGTGTTGTACCTGTTATTCATATTTAGTTTCCGTTTCCATTTTCATCATTTCATGCTTGCGGCTAGCCATCTGCTTTGCATCCTATTTAGTAAAAGTAATCTTTTATGGCAGTTAATATATAAGTTTCCCTTGCTAGTGATTCAAACCCTCTGTTTGCTGAGATTCTTCAATTTGTTATTAATATTATTGGGATCTGTTTACCTATTCTTTGTCGATCGTATCTTTGTGCTTTGATCAAAAACTGTAACACTTGCTGCTTAGTATCTATGCTCTGTAGTGCTTAACATTGAGATGCTGTTATATTTTGATAGTTATTACTACTTTGCTTCTAATTATCCATTTGTGGTACTGACTGCTCAAAATTTAATCTCTTGGCAGAAAAATTACCCAAGAATTAAAACAGTTGTTAATAAAGTTGGTACGATTACAAATGAGTTTCGAGTGCCAAAATTTGAAATTTTGGCGGGAGAAAGTAACATGGTTACAGAAGTGAAGCAATATGGGGCAACATTCAAATTAGATTACAGCTTGGTCTATTGGAACTCAAGATTGGAGCATGAACACATAAGGCTTGTATCTCTGTTCCAGCCTGGGGAGACAATTTGTGACATGTTTGCTGGCATTGGACCATTTGCAATTCCAGCAGCACAGAAAGGATGCTCAGTGTATGCAAATGACTTAAATCCGGACAGTGTTCACTACTTGAAGATAAATGCAAAAATGAATAAGGTTGATGGTTGTGTTTTTGCGTACAATATGGATGCTAGGAAATTCATTTCACAATTGATGTCAGTACCAGTTTGTGAAAATAATTTAGAATCTGATGACTCCACGGTCAAGGTTTGTGACAATTGCAGCAACAAGACCATTGATGATGCAAAGGCAGAAGATACAAAGCTTGGTGGTACTGTCCATTACTCTTTTATGCACCATCTTCCTTTAAGTTGGGTACAGGTTTATCAGCATTTTCCGTTCTCTTTCAGTTGAGGAGAAAGAAGTAGCTGGTAATGATGTCAAAACTGATCCGGAGGGCATGCAAAATTCTTCTAGGACTGTAGATGGATCTGTAGTTGCAAGTAAAAGACCTCCAGATGGTTTCACAGAAGGTATGACAAGAATGTGCTTCAGGCATTAGGTTATAACTGAAGAACACGAAGTGGTCATATATTTTGCATTTTTTTTATTTATATTCACCAGCTTGGTATGCCAGATTGGCTGCAGATGTAGTTATTTTGCTCTTGCTTCTTTGCATGGAAAGAGTAAGAGTATTTGCACTGACATTGCAGAGAATGGAAATGACTACAGTGGTCATAAGAAAAAAGGAAATACGCATAAGAGGATGAAAGGCTCTGTTCTACCCAAAGCTAAGGTCTGGGAGCATGTTGATCACGTGATTATGAATCTTCCTGCCTCTGCTTTGCAATTTTTAGGTACATATTCTGTCGAATGTGATATTTGTGTCTCAATATATGTGTGATTCTGTCTTTATGTGTGTTTTCGCTTGTCTGCAGACTACTGGTCTAGTATTCCCTATAGTGTAACTTTATTTTTGGCTGATCTGGTTATATATTGATTCTATAGTTACCTCAAGTTCAACAACCAAGGCTTGGCCTAACGGTTGATACCCCTCTTTAAGAGGAATTAGGTCCAAAGTTCGATTCCTCTCATTTCCCCCTTGTACCTCCTATGAATAAAAAAAAAATTACCTCAAGTTCATCTTTCTTTCCTTCTTTTTTGTTTGGATTCTTTCATTTTGTCCTTTTAGGATTATTTCCCAGATTAGGAACTCAACTTAATGTCAAAATATTTAGAATAGCAAAAGTTTTTTAGCTGGTAAACGTGCCTGTGTGTGTTTGTATATCATTAATGCTTAATTTTACTTGAATGTTGATTTCATTTCTAAGAACTATGAATATTTTAGCACCAGTCAGAATTAAGTTCTAAATCCATCTGATTAATATTGCTTTCATTGGAGAGATCATCTTTTTAATCTTGCCTATTCATTAAAAATGCATCTTTTTCCTCACCCTGGGCTGATATGAGGGGGAAATAGTCCTTTGTAAAGAGACTGGGTGACTAGTGACCACCAGATTGCACATAAAACATTTTGCTCCAATGTTGATGCTTTTTCCCATCTTTTGTGAAGGTGAAAACTAGATTTATTGTGTGTATATAACTTGTCCATTTCATAATTGCTATCATTTTGCTTGAATATTTAGTCAAAGGAGTTTTATTTTTGTTTTCTCCCCAGATGCATTTAAGGGTATTATCTCAAGGAAATGCTGGAAGGGGCCCCTTCCGTTGGTTCACTGTTATTGCTTCATTCGAGCAAATGAATCTAAAGAATTGATAATATCGGTAAGTATGCTGTGTGCTATTCTTCCATAACTTGTCTAAATAACTTCTTTGGTTACCTGGTAAGTTCTTGGATTGAGAAGTTTTAGGTCATTTCATTCTCTTTTATTTGTATACCTATTACTTGAAGCTGCTTGTTAGTCCATGATAATGATGGCATTCTTTCCCACCATTATCTTGTCCTTTACATAAACCAACCTTTAATCTAGTACATTTTGCAAGGTCCATAGGATGGAAAAATCTTATAATTTTATTTATGCTGTTACTATATTTGATTTCTCACATCTTTTACAGGAGGCAGAGTCTGCCTTAAATGCCAAAATAGAAGACCCTGTATTTCATAGGGTTAGGGATGTTGCTCCTAACAAGGTATAAACTAGTAACATTTTTCTGTTTTATTTTTTTATCCCCATCCCCCCTTTGTTGTCAAGGATGGAGGAGGAATTTGCATTGATCGCAATGGTGGCCGCTATTTTTGAACTATACTTTATGCTGCAGGCAATGTTTTGCTTAAGCTTTAGGCTGCCAGAAGCATGCTTTATTGAAGACATCACTGGCAGTACCTGCCATTCTACGGCTGGGTTATGAGTTATGACTGAAGTCAAGAGTGGTATTCTAACACACATAGCTGAAACAGAAAAGAACATGGGAGTGCTACTAACCTAGCATTGATCTCTATAAGTATCCATTTTTCTATTGTCTGCACTTTTGTTTTGGCACGTATGTAAATTCATCTATTGTTGCCGCAAGACATCCGATTTAATCGATCCCACCTGCAGAATACGGTGTTATTTTTAGCTTTAATAGAATGGGAGAAAATTATATCCTTCATGCATGTCGAATTTTAATTGTTAGGAATTCTTTCTCCATTGATCTCTCTCTACCCCCTACTATGAGTTTTATGCACTAATAAGTGCTTTAGTAGTTAACAAGTTGTTCTACCTAAAAGCCCTCCTATTGCTAGGATTGAAGTACACTTCATGTTACAATCTATCTTTATAAAGATTTGACCAAAATTAAATTAAATTGACGGTAAAACCTGGCTGCTGGTTTCTTGTTTAGTGTCACAAAACGTTGCTGTTTATAAGACTTCATTTGATCTAAGCCAGCCGTAAAGACTGTTATTCCTGTATCCTCCATCTGTGAATTGAACAAGAAACGAGAGAAAAAGGGCTATTCTAATTAAGCTCTTGTTTTTATTTTATATTTTTTTATTTTTTTATTTCTGCATTCGTTCATGGACAGTAGGCGGTAATTAGACTGTTTCAACCCTCAGGTTAAGGCATAAACGTGTTGCAGCCAATGTTAAGATCCAGGCTCTTTCGCTGCCGCAGGCCTTTGTGTCTTAAGTGGCACCTTCCCACTCAGGCTTTTGGGAATCAGTGTTTCCCATGGTGAAGTTAGCTGGCCTTTTTTAGGTCTTTCTTTTTAATTCTCCACCGTGTTGTACTTCTACATCATGTCCTCAGCTAAATCCCTTGGTGTAAAGGTTTAATAAAGGCTAAGGATAAAAGATAAAGGTGATATTTTACAATTAAAAAGAAATGAAAACCCGCACTTAAGATAAGAAAGGACGACGCAAAGAGAAAATAGGCCTTTGCTCCACTGGTCTTCGAATCCTCTACTTGTGTTGCGCAATGGCCTTGGCCTTCGACATTTGGTGCAATATAAACAAAGATGAAAATGAATAAGAATTGAATTGGGAGTCAGGGTCCTTGCAACTCTTCTAAAAGGTGTTTTTCAATATGTGTTCGTAGATTTGAAGTGTGAATCTTAACATCAGTATTTTTTTTTCTCTTCTCAGGTTGTGACATGCTTTGTATAGAAAACAAAAACAAACAAAATCTAAAAGGTTAGGATGTGGGTGGAAATTGGAAAGTTTACATTCAGAGGCTTCCTTTTATATGTTGTTCCAAAAAGGCAGTCAATCGGATTTCATTTCAATTTCAAGCTGTAAAGCTAATGCCATGGCCTCAACTTTGTATTGTGTTTAGATGAATATCTCCATTTTTTCCACCGTGCCTTGACTCTCAAGTCAACACAAAACTTGCTACTTAGTCTATATTAAAATGACCTTTAAGAACGTCATTGGCTTGCTTATCAACTGAATTAAGGAACGAATCTTCCATGTTTATCCAAACCATTAAGAAATCCTCTCAACTTGGCCATGAAGCTTCTCAAAAGCCAATGAGAGCAAGAGTGTCACCCCTTTGCTACTCGTTTTCCAACCGCCAAGGCCTATAAAAGCAGGACTAAGCACATGAAATACTTCCCTTTCCCTCTCCCACTCTCTTGCACTCTTTCCGAATCCAAGATAGATTCCAGGAGAACCCCATTAAAGTAAAACAAAATGTCACCAAAAGGAATATTGGACTGCCAATATTTATTGCTATTGTTTTTTCTTGCCTTAATGACTCTGGTTCCAAATGGAATTAGTGTTGGAGTGAACTGGGGAACCCTGGCTACCCACCAACTCCCTCCAAGTAAGGTGGTGAAAATGCTGAGAGATAATGGGTTTGATAAGCTGAAGCTTTTCGAGTACGATGAGGAGATTATGACGGCTCTTACTGGGACAGATATTGAAGTGATGGTGGGAATTCCTAATAGCATGTTGAAAGAGTTGAGTGAGGATCCTGAAGCTGCTGCTTCTTGGGTTTATAATAACGTCAGTGGTTATTGCTATGAAGGGGGAGTCAATATCAAGTTGAGTAATAACACTGTTCCAATTTATGATATTTATTGCCTAGCTTGCATTTCTTCATGCATGCACTGTTCTTGAATTGTTTTATTCATTTAATTTCACTCATAAGATTCTCTTGCTTATTAGTAATGTAATATTTTGTAATTATGTAATCAAAAGTAACAATAAATAATCTCTCACGTTATGTTTGATTATGTAATTACAGAATATTACATTAACATTTATCAATAGACTTTTCTTGAGTCATGTTTCTCATAATATGTGGTTTTCATTGTTAATTCTTTTCTTTGCCATTGATGATGTTAGTTTTTCTGCCTGTTTCTCCGTTTTCTTGGACATTATGGTACTTTCTGGTTTATTAATGTGAGACTGGTCGTTATTATCTTTAGGGTTTTAAGTTTAACCACCATCTTTTAAGGCCATTTTCCTGAGGCCTTTATTCTCTACGAGACTAGGATGGGCTGATTCCTGGTTCTGTTCAAGGAATATTGAGTCTTTTTTTAGTTGGAATTTAGAGCATAGCTACTTTTTCTTGAAGTGGATGTCAATTTGTCTGACGTTTTGCCAAGCATTTGACAGCAACACACTCCACTTCTAAAAGGGCACACGGATTTGCATACATCATCCAGTCAAAAGGCCTCTTCTCCACAATCAAATGAGCTGGAGCTGACTCACACCTTAGGGGTCTAAGTTTACAGCTGCATAAATTAGAGCTGTCATTTTTCGATGTCCTTCTAGATACAGTACTCTCATTAAATGTCATGTAGGGTAGTTTCTGTAGGTTATATGGAACAACCAAAAAGATTGTTGGTTTTGTGACATGAAGTTTACTTTGAAATTTGGTTTCGCAGGTATGTTGCTGTAGGAAATGAACCTTTCCTGCAAACATACAATGGCACCTATCTACAGTACACATTACCAGCTCTCAAACATATCCAGAAAGCCCTTGATGAATCTGGGGTTAAGTGCCAGTACAAGGCCACAGTTCCCTTCAATGCTGACATCTATTACTCCCCAGAATCCAATCCAGTTCCATCTTGCGGCGACTTTCGGCCTGAGGTCAAGGAACTTGCAAGGGATATAATCCAGTTTCTGTATTTACATGACGCACCTTTCACTGTCAATATCTATCCCTTCCTTAGCCTTTATGGCAATGATTATTTCCCTCTAGAGTTTGCGTTTTTCGACGGAGCAAGCAAGCCTCTTAGAGATGGAAATAATGTTTACAGAAATGCATTTGATGCAAACCTTGACACTCTCATTCATGCCTTGAGCAACGCCGAATTCCCTGACATGGAGATCATAGTTGGAGAAGTTGGCTGGCCAACTGATGGTGACAAAAACGCCAATATCCAAAACGCAAAGAGGTTTAACCAAGGATTGATCAAGCATGCTTTGAGTGGAACAGGAACCCCAGCTCGGAAAGGTGAGATTGAAGTTTATCTGTTCAGCCTCATTGATGAAAATGCTAAAAGCATTCAACCAGGTGGCTTCGAAAGACATTGGGGAATTTTCGAGTTCGATGGAAAGCCAAAATATGAATTGGATGTAACAGGTTTGGAAGTTGATAAAGGGCTAACACCAGTGAAGGATGTGAAATACCAGCTCAAAAGATGGTGTGTTCTGAACCCTGAAGCAACAGATGTTGGAGAGTTGCCTGAAAGCATAAGCTATGCTTGCAGCTTATCAGATTGTACTGCTCTGGGCTATGGTTCCTCCTGCAATCACTTACCTGCTGAGGGAAATGCTTCTTATGCTTTCAATATGTACTATCAAGTAAACAACCAGCATCTTTGGGACTGTAATTTCTCTGGTTTGGCTATTGTCACTGATGAGAATCCCTCTGTGGAAGGCTGCCAGTTCCCAGTCATGATAGCTTATGGTAATTCTTCAATGCTGCATCATGGTGCTCTTTTGGATGTTTTACTGAGAATTATTGGAGGATTTATTGTACTGTTTTCATTTCTGCTATATTAATATAAAAAAAATTCCCATACAAAAACATGGGGATTTACATCCTCTTATCATCTCATAATTTCTACAACTATCCTCTCCTTATAGTTTATATATTAAATCGCATTAGTATGACTTCTTTAACCATCCATTAACATAATAACAAATCATTATTTTTTAAATAAAAGTGACTAGTATTATACAATTACTTAAACCAAATCAATCTTCTTAGTTGAATTAACCCTAATTGTTTTATTAAAAAAATAATGTTGCACCTCTAATGAACAAAAGAAAAACATATATTTACAACCTTCAAAAAAAGTTTAAATATAGGATACGACAGCGTATGGAACGGAACATATTTAACCCAAACATGAACCCGGGAGATCCACTGGGCGCGGTTCTTGCATCTTTCACGTTCTCTGCAAAACTTGCTAAGCTCGATCTGTCCCCATTTTGCTTATTTCGTCGTAACGTCGTCGTTTCCTCCTCCACCGGTTATCCAATTTCTTAATTTACGGTTTCAGAATTTTACAATTCATCATTTTTTCACAAAATTTTCTTCCTCAAAAAAAGGAATTATCGCAAAAATGATTTGAAGTTCGTGGAATTTTTCATTTTTAGGAAAATTCAATTGTCTTAAATATATTTGTACAAGAAAGATGCCTGTGAAACCTGCGCAAGCGTCTTATCGGGACCGTACGCAGGAATTTTTGAGCGTGGCGGGAAGGCTAAAATAATCAGTCCCATCGGCTACTAATGTGGCATCGAGTAATAGCAGCAGTAGCGTTAGCGCCAACCTCGAGGATCGGCGATCTACGGTGGCGGTTCAATCGGATTTTAACAAAAGGGCCTCGATGATCGGGTTTGGTATCCACCAGACGTCGCAAAAGCTAGCCAAGCTCGCAAAACGTGCGTTGATGGAATTTATAGAATTATTTATTTTTATTTTATATGATTAATTGTCATGCATTTTTTCCTGGGAAAATTAACTTATTTGCATTCTTAAGGAGGAAGTAACGGCAGAGGAAGTACCAAGTTTTGATTTAATTTGTATTGTGAATTTGTATTTTTTTTTCTTTGTTTCCAATTTGCATGAACGGAAAAGTTTTAGGAGGTGTTATGAGGTTTTTTTTCTTTAGGAATGAAAATGCTAGTCCTTTGGTTGTTATTTGATGCATTATGATATAGGCCAATAGCTTATTGGTTTGCATTGTGATTTTATTGGTTGGTTTAGGGTAAGATGATTGCAATAGTATGGATGCAGATGGAGTCTTGAAAATGGTGGCTAAGCATCTTGTTTATTTTACAGTTATGGTCTGACTGTTATGCGGTCATGATTGCAACTCACAGGGCTAGGTGTGTGTATATAATATCGTTGCTATGAATTTGGGTTTTTAGACCCTAGGTGCAGTGCAGGATGGAGATGAGCGATGATAAGGCACTATTCTGTCTACTGTTTTTATAGGTTAGCTCTACCATGGTTGTACTGGGTGTGGTTTGGCTCAGCACTCGGTTGAATAGAGGCTGCGGTATGTTGTTAATGCTGGTTTCTATTTCTACATGTGAGATTGTGTGGCAAAGCTGGCAAAGAAGGGATATAATTTCAGGCTGAGTGCTTGGCTTTCAATTGGATTTTAAGAGAGAATGGCTGTTAGAATTGTTGTTTCTCGATATTTGCATATTGAACATAATAATTAGGTAAGTATATTTGTATCATTTTGTTGCTAATCACACGAATACAATTCACACCATTTTGGAGCTAAATGTTTATTGCATGAAGCAAAAAGAATCCTCCAAAGTATCAAGTTGATCTTGGTGACCATAACTTTGCACCAATTAGCTTGACAATACAAGCAACAAATTACGTTTCTGATCGTTTCCTTTCCAACCACCATAACTTTACATCCCATGTTGTTGTACTTGCACAACTTTCTATTGCTGTATTTTGTTGAATCCCATTTTCTTATATTTTGTTTTGTAGGATACTTTTTGTAGGGTCTCATTGGATTGACTAATTCCAATTGTTTTTACGAGTTTGCCTATATGATTTGTGTTGTTTTTATGTGTTGAATATCACCATCTAATTGATTCATTTTCTACATATGATCACTTACTGCCTTGTTGCTTTATTCTAAAACACCAAAAATAGTAATTCAGTGCTTTTAAAGTTGATACTGCAGGATTGCTAATCATCATGATGATGAAATTTATTTTGCGATTATGGTAAACAGTGTTATTTATTTTAAGTGTTATTTTGTGCATCACCAGTTGCAAAGAGAACATCAGTATTTGATGATCCAACCGCTGAGATTCAAGAAGTGACATCTGTTATAAAGCAAGACATTACTGCACTTAATTCTGCTGTAGTGGACCTCCAACTGCTCTGCAACTCACAAAATGGAAGTGCAACTATTTCTAGTGACACCACAAGCCATTCAACCACAGTTGTGGATAACCTAAAGAATCGACTAATGACTGCCACTAAAGAGTTTAAAGAAGTCCTCACAATGCGTACAGAGGTAGTTTAAATGTTGTAGTACAACATTGTTGTTTTATAGTTGGTAACATTTTCTTTTTGTCATTCCCATGTTTAAATTTTGGTGTTCTTCTATTTATGCAGAATATGAAAGTTCATGAGAATAGAAGGCAATTGTTCTCTTCAACTGCTTCAAAAGATTCTACGAATCCTTTTATACGTCAGCGACCACTAGCATCTAGATCAGCAACCTCATCAACAAGTCCTCCCCCCTGGGCTAATGGTTCCTCATCGTCATGCAAGTTATTTCCAAAGTATAAATCCTGCCAAGCTTTCTTCTTTCTCCATTTTTTGGTAGGGGTGGGGGATCATGCTATGAACATTATCTTGTTATTGGTATTGCAATCGCTGGGAATAGAAACATGGTTTGCGACTTGTTGTATATGGAACTACTTTATATACTATGATTATAGCTTCCTTTAGCTCTTTACTGTTAAGTCTATGTAAGATTTTACGATGTTTGTTACCTGTTTGAAGTGTGAAAAAAGGAAGAAAGAGCAAACTAAAAAATTGTTCTCTGTTTTGGATGGTTATACCATCTCTCTGGTTGCTAGCATTAGTGACACTATTATCAGTACGATCATGTAGTACTCCAGTTTTTGTCTTCAGCTTTCTGGTAGCAAGTATCTTGTCGTCTCCAGAAACAAAAATTTCCATTTACCCTCGATTAATTGGTTAGTTGTGTTTCAAGTTATGACAGTAAATTCTCATGGAATAAGAATTAGGTGCTTCCAGTTGACATCTATAAGAACGGCAGCAGCAAGGAACAAATTACTACTTTCTATCTTATTTCTTGTTTTTTCTTCACAGCAACCAGGCAGATGGGGAGTCACAACCTTTATTGCAACAGCAGCATCAACAGCAGTTGGTTCCCCTGCAAGACAGTTACATGCAGAGTCGAGCCGAAGCTCTTCATAATGTGGAGTCAACAATTCATGAACTAAGCAATATCTTCACACAACTAGCAACCATGGTTTCTCAACAAGGGGAGCTTGCAATCAGTTTTATCCATCATCTTAATTGTCTTAATTTTCCCAATCACCAAAAGAAAGAATATGCTTGAAACTGAATAGGAATTTAAGCTAATTTTTGTTTGTTGCATACATGTGCTCAGATTTCCTTGTTGCTATTACTGGTTCCCGAGCTCTGCCTCTGAACTGAAGCCAACCACTATTAGATTAAACTGTAAATTGTTATGTTTCTTGGGAGCTTCAAAGATTTAGATGCTGCACTAAAAAAAATTCCTTGAAAAGGGGCTTATCAACAGATTACCTCCATTAATCCTTAGGTGAAATGACAGCACTTTGAATGCAATCCTCTTTCTAAATTTCTACTTCGCAATTTATACAGTAGTATGTCCCCAATTAGCCTCGTCCTAGTTTGGTATAACTCAAATTTTGTTCGGAGAGTGGCTTTGTTAAAGTTTATGGTGCTTGATTGTTTGTCATTGATATGAGCTTATTAGAGTACGATGGTTTGGTTGGCAGGATTGACGAAAACATGGACGAATCGCTGGCAAATGTGGAGGGGGCACAGAGCCAGTTGATGCGCTACCTTAACAGTATTTCATCCAATCGTTGGCTGATGATCAAGATTATTCTTGTATTAATTGTATTCCTCATGTTTTTCTTATTTTTTGTGGCATAAATATATCGAAGGAAATTAGAAAAAAATAAATGTCGCGACTCCGAGTGTGGTACGACGCAAAGAAGCCACGTGGTGAGCTACAATAGGTCTTTGATACTTGACTCTGATCCACCGGCAGTAACCCTAGTTTTCCTTCTTTCATGACCAGATATAGCGCAACTGTAACGGTAAAGTCCAACCTTCTCACTATCTAATCTGAGTTCCAAACAAAAGTGAAATATAAGCGGGCTTTTGAATTTGAATCTCGTAACGGTTGAATCCTCCCTTCCCTTGCCTCTTCTTTACTCTCCCCTTCCTCCCACCATTCCCCCACCCTTCTCTCTCTCACGCCTCCTCACCATGGCTTCGCTTAATCCAGGAATCCTCCTAAAGCTCCTCCAATCCATGAACTCCCCCACGCGCGTCACTGGCGACCACCGCTCCGCTCTTCTCCAAGTAATCGGTATTGTCCCAGCTCTCGCCGGCTCTGACCTCTGGACTAACCACGGCTTCTATGTCCAACTCTCGGATTCCCTCAACTCCACCTACGTCTCCCTCTCTGAGCGCGACACCGAATTAATCCTCTCCAACCGACTTCAGCTTGGCCAGTTCGTCTACGTTGAACGCTTCCAGTTTGACTCCCCCGTGCCACGTGTCACCGGCATCCGGCCAATTGCTGGTCGCCACCCTTTCGTTGGTTCCCCTGACCCTCTCATTGCCCGCATTTCGTCTTCCAAAAGGGATTTCGTTATACAACCCGTATCCGAATCCGAATACTCCGTGGACCCGATTGCGGTTTACTTGGCTAACAAGAAATTGGAGCAACAGCAAATTCCAAGTGAAAGCAAGGAGTCAAAAATTGAAAAACCGAAAAGAAGGCAGCCTCTCGCGCCACGTGATAATGTTAAAGTTAATGCAAATTCAGAACCCGAATCCATTGTTTCAGAAAAGCCTCCGCAAAGATTTTCGTCTCCGGCTACCGCCAAACGTTCGGTTTCAGCTGTTAAGAAAACCAATGCCGTGGTTGTGGAAAGGGACCCATCTCCGGAGGGGAAAGGGAAGAGATCTGCATCTCCGGTACCTTCAAAGTGCGTGGTACCGAGCTTGATGGCAGCGAAGGAAGAGAATAGGAAAGTAGCGAGAGAGCCGGCGATCATAGTACCCTCGAGGTATAGGCAACCTTCGCCTAACGGAAGGAAGCAGGCATCGCCGAGTGCTCGAAGGGCTTCGCTTTCTCCAGGAAGGAGGTTGTCCGGAGGGTTGAAGGTTTCACCAGCGGTAGGGGATTCGAAGAAGAAGATGGCAACTATTGTTGCTGAGATTTCGAAGGTGTCTGAAGCTCTGGTGGGATCAGCGAAGAGTAGTAGGAAGGGCGGGGATGAGCAGCCAGAGAAAGGTTCAGGGAAACAGAAAGAGAAATCTTATATTAAGACTAAGCCGGATCTGCAAGCAATTTTGCGGACTCAGGTAACTAAATTTGCTTAATTTGCTAGCTGAATTAATTAATCACTAAAATCCAAAAAAAAAAAAACGAAGTTGAGGCTCATTTGAAGTCATTGCATTAGGCTGAATCTTTTTATTCTCCTTTTCACCCACTAATTGTTCACCTGAAAATATCTCACAACGCGATTTTAGAAAGATTGAAATGTTAAAACTTTTTTCAGTAGACCTTTTGGAGATTGTTATATTTAGAATCAACTATGCTTTCAAGTAATCAAGGGTGAGAATATGAATTTTTTTTTAATAGATTATCTTGCAGATTTGAGTTATATGTGCCTCTGTGTTGCATAATTTATGACTTTTGGGAATAATAATTTTTCCAGGCGGCCATTTCAAGACGTCTAAGTGATGTACATAGTCAGAAATCCAATGATGAAAATTCTTCGAGCAATGGGAAAACAAAGGGAAGTCCACCTGAAGAGGGTTTGGCCCCAGAGAAACTAATATGTGATGGTGGGCCTTTGGGAATCTCCATTCATGAAAAGAAATGGACTGATGGCAGTGTTTCATGGGACACCCTTTCTGCTGACCTTGCAAAGCTAGGAAAGGTATGCGATGTTTTCAGAAATTATCAAGAAGCTAATCAAATCTGTCTTTTGACTTAAATATGTGAATTTATGTTTTTTGCTTTTGCCTTTTCTGTTTGCTTCCCATTTAAGATTGTGCTTTTGTTTGATTACAATTTCCTATTCAAGGTGCTTCTTTTCTGCTATTATCTTCTAGTCTAAACTGAAAAAGTTAATGTGATGCATTTGTTATGAATCGGTATTCTGTTTTGTTGCTATGCATCTCTAACAAAAGCAAAAAAAAAAAAAACAAACAACGGGGGGATGAAGTGCAAAAAAAAAAAACTCTTTTATCCTTATCTTTTCTGTATAGGAATGATATGGGTCTGAGGACAATGTGTGAGTGCTTAATGCTTCTGTTAGATTGCCATACAGATCCCAAGCAATTGCTTAATTGCTTTGGTATAGAAATAAATATGGTATAGTGGTTGGTCATACGATTTAATCTTTAGTATTGGGTTAGATAAGACCAACCACCTGGTCTTTTATATAGTTTGTCAACACTTGTTATTGGTTATTCGAATGTCTCAATGTTATTGAAACGGTATTGTTCTTTCATTATAAACATGTGGCTATGATGTTATGAATGTGTACAAGAAATAGCATCATCATTTATGAGCGCTTATCAGTTTTCTTTTTAATTTGACTGTTATTATCCCAAGTTTGGGTTTAAAAATAATTTTGCTAAGTGGAAGTGATGTCCATTAAGGTTTCCAGTAGCTGACATTGTGCATGTGGGAGCTTTGGGTAAATATTGGATAAAAAACTGTAACATTGGAGTTTTGTCCATAAACAACAGACTCTAGTCATAGATTCTGCATTTGTTTGGTTTGTTTGTTTGTTTGATTTGTATTGAGAACATAATCTTGGGTATGCATTTGATTGATGGGGTGTGGAGGAAAAATGATATCCTTAACATGCTTTATTGATAAACAAATCTAAGTGAACTATTCCAAGTTGTTATAGAGATGTTATGAAAACAAAATATTCTGTTATCTGAAATATTCATTTGGAATATTGTAGCTGTAATTAGGGCGAGAGACATGCAAACCTAAAATCTTGCTATGTTCTTAAAGACTGAATTTGGATTTTGAATACCTTGTCTGAATGCAGGAGGCTATGCAGCGGAGAGTTATTGCCGCTAAAGCTGCAGCAGAGGCGTTGGAGGAGGCCATTGCTACTGAGTCTGTTGTCAGGAATTCAAGGTTTGGGTCCTTTCTCACTTGCAATGCATGCCACCTTGCGCCTATCACACTAGGTGTTGCAGTGCTGAATAAATTATGTAACAAGTACCTTGACACATCAGTCTTTAAGTTTCTTCAGCATCTCATAGTTGGAATTATCACCTTAGTATATTTGTTATTAATTATTTATGCATTTTGTTTTTGAGGAAATAAATTCTCTATGCACTAATTAGACCAAGCATCATATTTTGTCAGCAAAATTTCCTGTACCTAATTTTATGCCCTGCATTTTCCAGCATGTTTTCAGATCTCTCCTCTAAATCCAAGGCTGGGAATCCTTTGCCTACCATTGACCGGTTTCTATCAATTTATGATGACGTTGTGAAGTATGCTGGGATTGCTGAGACAGTTGCAGCTAGCCACAATTCTGACACAGGAAATGCCGCCACAGAGCACTCAAAATCTTCTCTATGGGTTGAAGCTGCATTGGCTACTGATCTTGAGATAGTCTCCCTTCTAACCCCTCAGAACAACGATTCTCCATCAGCTCTGCAGAGAAGTTTGTCAAAAAGGCAATCTAATCATGCTTCACCTAAAAACCAATTCAAAGCTGGTTCATCGCCACAGCTGGAGCCTACTGCTGCAATATGGACTAGAGGTCAGGGAATGAAAGAGACCGTGCATTTTGCAATGAACTTGAAGTTTGAGATGCAAATGTGGTTTCTCCGCTTCATTGAGGAGTCCCTGGATGCAGGTTTCCTGGTGCTCGGAGAGTGTGCTTCAGGCGGTAATAAAGCATTACTTTTGGACTGTGGCTCCATTGCAGCAGTTTTATCACAGTTGAAACGGGTCAATGATTGGTTAGACCGGGCGGTTTCAAACGGGAATGAGCCGTTGGTAGACAAGGTTGAGAAATTGAAAAAGAAAATCTATGGCTTTGTCATCCAGCATGTGGGAACCACTTTTGACAATTCCTCTAATCTCTCTTCATCTTGACTATTTGTCTACATTTCTTTGCTTGTTTAAGCTTAAACAAGAAATGAGGGCAATGTTTTGGGATTTATCAGAATTCATTTTGTTGATGTAAGCCATCTCTGGATTTTATCTCAAGCAAGCAAAAAGATTAAAGCTTTAACATTTTAATGCGTTCTGGGTCCCAACCAGCACCCAAATTTGACCGAAACTCTCACGTGTTGCCTATGTTTGGACTCCTACCCTAATTCTACAACTGAAGTGTAGCTTTAAGTCGGCAAATCAAGAATCACCAAAAAAAAATGAAATATTATTTTTTTATTGCATTTTTTTATTATATGAGTTTATATTGGATGCAAATTATAAAAAAAATTTTAAAATAAGTGAAAATTTAAAAATAAGTGGAAAAAGAGTTGAAAAGAGTTGTTGAAGTATGCTTAATCAATGTTTAAAACTAGACTTTGAACATTTTTGGATTAAGAAAATAAGACTCGAAATTACACTAGAGCAATTGGATGTCCTGGGTGGGCATCCAACTGCCCAAACTAGTTGAAGCAATCGGTTTTAGGAAATAACTAAGGTAGTAGGACTGATAACGGATCGGATCGGATCGGATCGTTTTTTTGCAAAAACCCAATCCGATCCGAATTAAGCGATTTTTTTGTTTTATGATCCGTATCCGATCCGAATTAAAAAAAAAATATCTGATCCGATCCGAATTTATACGGATCGGATCTGATCCGTATAAATTCGTGGAAAAAGAGTTGAAAAGAGTTGTTGAAGTATGCTTAATCAATGTTTAAAACTAGACTTTGAACATTTTTGGATTAAGAAAATAAGACTCGAAATTACACTAGAGCAATTGGATGTCCTGGGTGGGCATCCAACTGCCCAAACTAGTTGAAGCAATCGGTTTTAGGAAATAACTAAGGTAGTAGGACTGATAACGGATCGGATCGGATCGTTTTTTTGCAAAAACCCAATCCGATCCGAATTAAGCGATTTTTTTGTTTTATGATCCGTATCCGATCCGAATTAAAAAAAAATATCTGATCCGATCCGAATTTATACGATCGGATCTGATCGGATCGATCATTCGAGTTTTTTTAATGTAATTTTAAATTTTATTTCAATTTTTTAAGGCATTTTAAGCACTTTTGGACTTTATTTCTAATTTTCCTTAGGATTTTTAATTAAATATAAAATTTGAGCTTTTAATTTAAATAGTAAAAATTACAAAATACCAAATAACAAAGTAGTCGAATATTATCCGTATTCGAATCCGATCCGAACCAATTTTGTTCAGTTCAATGACGTCATGATCTGAATCCGAACCGAATTTGTTTATTATCCGAACCAATCCGATCCGAATCCCCCGGTTCGAGTCGATTTTTCGATTTTATCGATTTTTTTTCTCAGCCCTATAGGGTAGTCGATTGGCCTAAGAGGGGTAGTCGACTACCCATGCTTGCCATAGTCTCTGCCTCGAATTTGTACCAAAGCAGTTGGATGGCATTTTCGAGCATTCGACTATCTTATCTAGGAATGGTAAAACAGTCTATTGTCTTACTTGAGAATAGTGAATAACTGCCTTTCTAAGTAGCTGATTGTTCTAGTACAATTTGCACTATAACAGCTAGTTTTTTTGAAGAGTTACAATCTCATTCAAATGATGTTATTCAATTTTTGTTTTGTTAAAAGTTATAACCATTGAATTTGATAAGTTACTATCCTTTTGAAAGATGTACTTGTTGAAATGAAATAACACAATTAAATGGTTGTGCCATTCAAATTGAATATCACACTTCTTAGAATAATTTCTATAAATAAAAATGTCAAGGTTCGTTCAAGATATACCAAAAAGAATTTTGAATACTTTTCTATCCCCTCTCAATCTAAAATTAGAAAAAAAAAAGTCTCTTAAACATTGTTTTGTCACATAAGATGTTTAAGACAAAATTCGTTTGTACTTCTCAATAATTTTTAATGGTTTAATATTATAAATGCAACGATCCTTTTTTCTTTTTATTTGTTGCTCGATTCCCTTATCCAATATAGATTAGGTTGAGTTTTAGTGGAAGTTTTTTTTCTTAAAGTTGTGTTTGGATAAGAAATTTCAGGGAGAAAATTCATTTCAATCAAAATATTAAAAAGTAGAAAATGCAAATTTCTTGTTTGGTAAAAAATTTTAAAAAATTTGAAAATTTAGGAGGGATTTCAAAAAAGAATTTGAAATGCTCAAATTCTCTTTTGAAAATCCACCTAAAAAGGTGGTTTTTCAAAATTTCTTTCACTCTTTCCTACTTTATTAGACATGACATACTATTAAATATAAAGTTAAAAACAAAAGCCATATTATTTTATTTAAATTTAATATATATTTATTTTTATATTATTAGTAATATTTATCTATTTTTACAAATCTAATGATACCCATATTGCATATTTTATTTGATATTTTCTTTTTCTAATATATAATATTATTATTTTCTTTTATAATTATTTTTTATTTAATCAAATTCTCATATTCAAAATTTCTTTCTAAAATTTTTTTATCCAAACAAGTCAATTATAAATGTTAGTATTTTAAAATGATGAATTTTGAAATATTTTTCATTTTAAAATGCCTCAAAATTTTAAAATTCTTTATCCAAACGCACTTAAGAGTTGCATAAATTTGAAAATTGTCTTCCCCTTTTGAAAATGGGAAGAAAATTTTCTAAAATCCTTAAAGATTTTTCATTGACTGAATTTTATTTTTCATTGATCGAAAATGTTTTACATGTACCAAACACTGAAAAATGTGAAAAATATTTTCGAGAAAATGAAATACGCGAACCAAACGGACCTTAAGATTTAAATTCAAATCTTCCAAATCAGATTATTTCGTTTGATTTTTTATCTTTATCTCTTTAATTATCTTTATTTTGAATTTTTTTAATTTTTATTTAAACAAATAACTAAAGTACATAAACAAATAAAAATTAGACTAAACAAAAATCTGGACATAAAAGCCTTGAATTGATTTGAGCTATGAGCCTAATTTAGGCTTTGAATTTTAATATGAGTCTAGAACTTAATTTGAATCTTAAATGGAATCAAGTCTTAAACTAAAAATAGAATCCAATAAACTTATTAAATCCAATAAAATTAAGAAATTCGGCAAGCCCAATAGTCATGATGATTTTAACTAGCTCAATAACTCGGACAAAATGTAATGTCTTCAATGAGCAAGTCTTAAATGGTAGATGGATGGTGATGGTAGGCGTGTATAGAATGATATTGCATGTTTTTTTCGTCTGCATAAGGTTCTTTTAGCACAATGGCAGGGTTTGTTGTCAACGACTCTCATCATGCCCTAATCATGAGTCTAATCTTTCCTCATCTTAAATTCATAGTTGAATATAAATTATCCCATAAAAGGGAAAGTTTTTGAAGATGCAAAAACAGTGTTGGTAACAAATGAATATGGGATAACCTTAGATCCCTTTCCGTTGAACATGAAAGATATCACCATCAACTGTCTCATACCAACAATCTTTAAAATTCTCCTAATATAGTGCAAGCAACTTCAGAGCCAATAAGAATCGATCTTCCACAAGTGCCATTTCTTGCCACGACATCTCTCATGGCTTCTTGGGTTCAAGAGCTTCATATCTCTCACCTGCACATCCCTGTAACCATTGATAGAATGATTCCAGTTATGCCCGCCGGTCCTGTTCCGGTTGTCCCCCGCACCAGCCTTTACCTGTCAAACCTTGATGATATGGTTGGAGCTCGTGTTTTCACACCAACTGTGTATTTTTATAGATCAAAAGGCTTGAGTTCCAATAGAGAACCAGTTATAAAAACATTGTGTGATGCGCTAGCCAGAGTTTTGGTTCCTTACTATCCTTTATCCGGTAGGCTCAGAGAGGCCAAAAATGGGAAATTGGAAGTGTTTTTTGGACGAGAACAGGGTGCACTCGTGGTAGAGGCTCACTCTGATATGTTTTTAGCTGAATTAGGAGAACTTGCAGTGCCAAACCCAGCATGGGCGCCATTAATCTATAGGTTCCCCAATGAAGAGCCGTATAAAGTTCTTGACATGCCATTACTTATAGCTCAGGTAACTCTTTTTGGATGTGGTGGCTTTAGCCTTGGCCTGAGACTTTGCCATTGCATCTGTGATGGTCTTGGGGCTATGCAGTTTCTTGGTGCATGGGCTGCCACAGCAAAAGCAGGTACATTGGTAACAAACCCTGAGCCTTATTGGGACAGGGAATTTTTCCGGCCGCGAGATCCACCGGTGATAAAATATCCACACCCTGAATTTATGAGAATCGATGAAGGTTCAAGCTTGACAATGAGTCTGTGGAAAGCCAAACCTGTTCAAAAGTGTTACAAGGTTAGCCGTAAGTTCCAAGCTCAACTAAAATCTCTGGCTCAACCTGATGACATGCTTGGATGCTCCACATTTGATGCCATGGCAGCTCATGTTTGGAGGTCTTGGGTGAAAGCCCTCGATGTAAAACCACTAGACTATGAACTTAGGCTTACATTTTCAGTCAACACTCGTCCCAAACTGAAAAACCCACCATTGAAAGAAGGGTTTTATGGCAATGTAGTTTGTCTGGCATGCGGAATGAGCCCTGTCTATGATCTTATCAAGGGCCGCCTGTCGGACACTACCCGATTGGTTCGTGAAGCCAGACTCGGCATTTCAGAGGAGTATGTAAGATCGACCGTCGACTATGTAGAAGTATACAGACCAAGAAGGCTTGAATTTGGAGGCAAATTGACCGTAACACAATGGACTAGATTTTCTTTGTATGAATCTGCTGATTTTGGATGGGGAAGGCCAATTTATGCGGGTCCAATAGACCTGACTCCGACACCTCAGGTTTGTGTATTCTTGCCAGAAGGAGGCGATGAATCTAGTGGATCAACGGTGGTGTGCATCTGCTTGCCAGAGTCTGCCACCAATAAGTTTACAGAGTTTTTGTGTTTTAAGGATTCGATATATATATGATAAAAGCGTGTGAAAAGTATTCCTAATAAGCTCTGACGATGTCAATATGCCAATAAATTTGCTTAAGCACCAATTATTTTTCCTTCTGAAACAATGGCTCCCATTAGCAACTCACCATGAAATTATACCATAAAGATTGCAAAAAAGGTTGGCTTGTACAGCTATCCCACGTATTCAACCTTTCTCTTCCTTCCTGTTTTAGCCGTAGTTTCTTGTTTTTTTTTATAACTACGTATATCTTCATTCATTTTACGATATAAGACTATTTTATTTGAGTTAAGATGTAAAGCCCTTCTAATAATGACTATTCTAAGTTTTGAACCATCTCCAACTTTGAGCATGGATGATGCGTTATTTGGGTTTTATTGACAATTTATTCTTTTATTTTGGTTCTTATGTATATATACAAAAAGAGAATCGAAGAAAGAAAAAACCCTCAAATATAATCCCGAATTGTTAGAGCAAATATTGATTATTTAACTAATTTTTTATTAATTGAAGGACTTAAAATATCAAATTGTAGTCCATATTGTCAATTAATTCTTTACTTATTAAATGGCTTAGACAAATGTTTTATTCCCTACGTTGTTTTACTTTAAACATGTTTATAGTGTTCCTTGTGTTGTTTTACTTTAAACATGCTTATTTAACTTTTACATTCTGGTGCTCTTGCTTGCTTCCAAATTCCAATGCGGTGCGGAGATCTTTTTTTTTTTTAGTAAAAGTGACTCTTTCACTATAAATCTATGTTAAGGAAAAAAAAATACCTAATTGTTCCCCGCATTAATGAGTAGGTAAGTTTGTAGTAATAATATATTTAAAATTTATGATTTTGAGTAATTTAAATTTATTTCATATAAGTATTTTATTGAAATAAAGATTCTAATGATAATGAAATCATCATCATTATCATTATTAGAGCCTTTATTCCAAGAGATTTGGATAGACTATATAAACCAATATCTGAATTCACGTTAGATCGTCCATATGTATTTTTCTTCTCCATAAATTTCTATCCAAAGTCATTTGCTCATTCAATTCTAAAACCTCCTTTAGTCTTAACCATTCTTTCAACATTCCTAACCTCTATTCTCTTAACTGAAGTATCTATAAATCTACGTCTTACGTGTCCAAACTAACATAAACACATCTTTCTAATGATAATGAAATACATCATATATATATATATATATATATATATATATTTATATATATATACACACACAAAAAATTTTGCAATAATGTTGGAGGGCCTTGGCCCGCCATCAATTACTTACCAGTCTTTTCCTGCTAAGAGTACCTCTAAAAGGTTAAAATGTTTGCTACGTTAGGTACAAATGAGAGAGCAATAAGAACTGAGGATTTCGGTTTTAGAATACTTGTGCCTTTAATGATTTTGGCTTTGGTTGTCAGAATTCTTCTCTCATGTAGTACATGGTTTTTTTTTTGTTTATTTGAATATGATTGTATTTTAAAATTATTAATGTTTAGAGGTTTTATCGTCAATATTTTTAATTTGAATAAAATTAATTTTAATAAGTAAAATAAATAAAAATATTTGTGATTATATAAAAAATAGAGAAATATTGGAGAAGCATTTAATGCAAAATTTTCCTTTGAAAGAGAGTGAAAATTCGACCGTTAGTTGTTACAAAATATGAGGAAATTGATCCATTAGCACTTAGCTATTGATTCCTAAACAATGAAAAATATTTTAACTTGTAGGGTAATGATTCCTAATATAAGGGTATTGATCGCTTCTGCTTCATTTTCACAAAATTGTATTCTGACTTGTAATAATATTTTGTTAAGTTTTGCTTAAAAATCATTTTTTTTATTTCTCAAAATCACTTTAATGATTTTCAAATTTTTGATAACATGTAATTTTTTAGACTAAATAAATTTACAATATAATTTGTAATTTTTCAAAATAATTTATCAAATAAATTTCAAAGAACAATTAAAAAACTTGATACTTAAAATTTAATTAATATTAATACTTTGCTATATCAAAAAATTTTAATCAATTCAATTCTAACCGTTACAGTAATAATGAAATTAAAATAAATGATTGAAAATATGTTTGTATGCAAACGAAATAGTGACGAAAAGATAAAATATGGTAAGTGTTGTTGCACAAAAACAACAATAAAAGTATACTGACGTCGATGTTCGTACTAAGTCTCCACGTGTCTCCAAGAAGCTTCTGTAAAGCAAGAAAAGTTAGAGGGACGCAGGGGTGGTTCCCTGCGTAGACACTCCGATGCTTAAGTCAGTAGAAAATTCTTCAATATTGGGAAGCGTAAAAGCCAGTAATCAAAAATTAGGGTCTAAAATCATACATGAGGGCCTATTTATAGGTCAGTATTCTAGGTTAATTGCTTAAGGATAATGACATTATCTTGTTAAGAGTTGTGTCCCAATATAACACAAGTTCCTTAAAAATCGGGAGCTTCCGGAGCCTGTCGCCAGCGAGAGACTCATACCACGTGGCACATTGTGGCGTCAGGGGTATGTCGCTAGTGGGAGACAAAACCGTGCACCACGTGTCGCCATATGACTGTAGGCGACAGACCAAGAATCTGTCCACGGGCGGTAGATGTATGCGTGCTACGTGTCGCGTCATGATTGTAGGCGATAGACTCTGGGTCTGTCGCCAGTCGACAGGTATAATCGCGCACTTCTACCTCTGTCGCCGATGGCCACGTGGAACGGTGACTCTGTCGCTAGAGACAAGTGTAATGCGTTAAGCATCTATCACCGAAGGCCACGTGGACCAGTGAGTTCTTGTCATGTGGTAATTCCTGGACGCTATTAGGCCTAGCCCAACAAGGGTAGACTTTGTCATATCAATTGCTCCCCACTCTCTTGTTGGATTTCTCCAACCAAGAGAGTATAAATATGTGTTTTTGGGCCTTAACCCACTGTGAATAGTCCTTTTTGTTTTTCTTTTGTTTTTGCAATTTCTTTGGCATTTTTTGCAGGTGAAAAATTCTACTCTGCAACAGGTGTGATCAAGCGCGACGTTTGGCATTCCCTGTCGCGGCTATATAAACGTCTGGGACCCAACGAGAGAACGCACGAGGAAACCTCTGAGCAGCCATCTGTCGCCCATTTTTCCGCTCTTTCGCCACAAAGAGTCTTTCGCTCTCACGCCTGGAGTCTCTCGCTTATCTTATCGTCAGTAAGTATACCCCTGTCACCTTATATATTCGCATACCGTACTAGGTTTAGGTCTCCCGCAGGTGATTTCGTCTTCCGCGTAGAGTTTAGTCTTCCGCAAGTGTCTTTTCAGTAGGTCTGTCGCCCAAGGGTCTGTCGTTTTACTAGGTCTGTCGCCCAAGGGGTCTATCGCCCAAAGGGTCTATCGCCTGTAGAGTCTGTCGCCGGGTAGTTTTTGCTTTCTTTTGCCATGTCTTTGTTACGCCCGGGTAAAACACTTAAGACAGGTGGTCTTGTGTGTTCGTTGACAAACACTGACTTAGAGGATATTAGGACTCGTTTCCCTCTTCCCTCGGGTTATGGCTATAGACTTCCAGTGCAAGGGGAGGTCACGCCTGACTTGGTTAGAAGTGGTGTGGCCGTCCATAAGCCTTCTTTGTCTTTTGGTTTTCGCTTCCCACTTCCGGAGTTTGGCGAAGCATTTCTTAGATACAAGGACATCGTCCCGTGTCAACTCCACCCCCATGCGTGGGCTCAGCTGGTAGCGTTTTCCATAGTGTGTCATCATCTAGGTATTGTTCCCACGGTTCCCCTTTTAAGCGCCTTTTTTAGAGTTCGTAGGCTGAAGGGATTGATGACGTTCTCTCTTCAACGGTTGACAGTCGACGAATTTCCTAATAATAAAATCTTCTCGGATCTCCCCAATAAACTGCGCGGTTTTGAGAGCGAGTGGGTCGTTGTTGAGATTCCAAGCAATCTGCGGATTCGCTCTAGGTGGAATCGTGATACCTCTGACCACTCACAGCGTTCGGACAGGTTCAGGATAGAAATTTTAAGAGACCAATTTGGCGAGCCTATTCGGCAAATCTGTTCTACCGGGGAGCGTAATTTATTTTCTCTTCTAACCCCGGAAAACATTGCCGCTGTCGGTTGGGGCGTAAGCAGGACCGTTCTTGAAGCTTCTGCTGCCCCATCTAACCTGCCTACAACTCCTCGTTTATCCGATGCTGGCCCTAGTCAGCCATCCCCGGTCTTAGTAGCCGAAGCATCTACCCCTGTGGGCCTCCTTGTAGATGAGTCCTCTTCAGATTCGGAGGACGGGACCCCTGAGGCTGCGGGTACTAGTGGTTATTCAGGGGATGGCCCTGAGTGGGCTCAGGCTGACGCCTTTGGGAGTCCTTTCGTTGATTTTCCGTTGGATTCGAATCTGGATATTTTAGAGGATTTTGGTGGTTTTCTAGGTTTTCCATCCTTTTTTTTTATTTCTTGTACACGTGTGCGTGGTGTTTCGCTCGGTTGGCTAATCCTTTCTTTATATATTGTGTAGGCATGAACTTTCGAGATTTGATGCGTAGGAGGGATGCCAATGCTACTGCTGCTCGAGCGGCTCCTCCTTCTCAGTCGCAAGTTAGAGCCCCATCTGGGCAGCTCGTGCTCCTACTCCTCCTCCACCTTCTACTGGCGAATCCAGCCGCCCTACATAAGAGGCCGGGAGAAACAAACGGAAGAGGCCTCCTGTCCCTGATCGAGGTTCAGGCGATCGCGAGAGCTCCGAGTCCCAAAGGAGTGATCCAGTCCCTCAAGAAGGTGGCTCTCGTGTTGCTGAGGGTAGGTCGGCTCCCCGCCAGCCAAGGCGCAAATACAGGAAGAGGCTGATTGTTGAAGCCTCGATGCCTACAAGACCAGTCTTACCCAAGGTGGTAGACCCTACTGTGAGGCGTTATGTGATTGATAGTGGGGTCGTCGTTAGTGGGGACGATTTTCAGACCTATCCTGGAGTGAACGACAACGACAGCATCGAGGATGCCGGGATAGCGTCTCGTCTGGCTTGGAGCACCATTCTTCCTCGTGACGAGGCGGGGCTGTTTACAAACATCCCGGAGGCGGAGGATAATTCTGATTATCTCGCTATGAAGGTAAGAGTTTGGTAACTAATTTCCTCGTCTAAACTTTTTTCGTTAAAAGATTTGTTGAGTTGCTTTTGTTTTTTGTCTTATCAGTCAGCTCAACAAATTGCGGCCGTCAATGCTCGGCACAGGGCTCTCAGGGAGCAAGCTGACAAAGAGATTCGCGAGCTTCGGGATCAAAAGATGGAGCTTTCAAACGAGGTTAACCAGCTTCGTCCTTATGTCAACAGGGTGGAGGAGGTAAACAAAAGGAACGCTGATCTTGAGCGAAAAAATGCTGATCTCGAGCGAAGGCTCCAAGAAGAGCAGGCGAAGGTGTCTTCCCTTCAAGGGTACCAAGAGGCTTATAATAAGGCCGTCGATGATCGGGGAGCCATGGAGAGGCAGCGAGACGAGGCTATTGAGGAGCTGCACAATGTACTGGATCGTCAAAGAGAAGCTCGAATCGAGGCCGTTCGTGAATACCGCTTGTCCCAGCATTGTTTTGACAAGAAAGCGGCTTTCTCAACGGGATTTATTAAATACGGTTTCTATTTGGCTCGCGCTTGGTTGGAGAGGCATCGGCCCAATGAGGCTTTTCCTGAATTGCTCTTCACCGAGGAGGCTAAGTACTACGATGCTCCTTCTTGGACCAAGTATGAGCCCGACGCACAAAGTCCAGAGGCCTATTTAGCGGAAGGGGCCATAGATAATCTGGACAACCTTGAGGGTCCGTGGCCTCCTCGACAGCCACTACATATGCCTGAGTCTTCTGAAGCACTTGATTAATCTGAGCCTCCAGCAGTGCGTGACGTCTCTGAGCCTATCGAGACAGGCGATCAGCCTGAGTCTATTGAGGCACTGCTGGGGCTGGACGACGAGTTCCAAATTTCAGATTCTGCTGCCGCTGATCTCATGCCAGACTCTGCGGCCGTGGTTGGGCTTTCAAGTGACATTCCTGTTTCTGGGGTGGCTCCCTCGTCTTCCCAGGATCCTGGTTCTTTGACTCATCCAGTTCCTGAGCCCCAAGCTTCTCGAGACGCTAGCGCCGATGTAGCGCCTTCCCAGCCGGCTAATTTGGTCATTGCCGTAGATTAGACAGGTGTCCGATTTTCTTGTCCATTCTAACAGTTTTGATCGTATTAGGCAGGTGTCCGAGGCAGGCACTAGCCACTGTCGTGTAAGGCAGCAAGCCAGGGAGAGCTTGGTTCGATCGAAAAAAAAATTGTGATAAGCTCGTGAAGGTAGATTGCTAGTACTGAAGCACGACTTAGTGCTCAATCCATGGTTGACAGCAGAACATCCTAGCACTCGTACTTTATAGATTTTTTAAAGACAAAGACTTGGAATGGTACTGGTGGTAAACATTCGCTATTGTTGTTTTAACATTTGCTGTAATTTTATTGTTACTTATTCCATTTAATTGAAAATACTACATTATGAAACGAAAAGCCAGTTATTTTTATATGTACTATGATAATCCTCCATGTTTGATAGACATGTTGCAGGAATAGAAAAAGAAAAAATAGAAGCTGGCCAAAGACGCGAGACGGGCACAAATAAGTCCCTAAGCGAAAAATGCGCGAGACGGGAAAAAATAAGACCTTAAGCGTGAAGAAGACGCGAGACGGGCACAAATAAGTCCCTAAGCGAAAAATGCGCGAGACGGGCAAAAATAAGACCTTAAGCGTGAAGAAGACGCGAGACGGGCACAAATAAGTCCCTAAGCGAAAAATGCGCGAGACGGGCAAAAATAAGACCCTAAGCGAGAAGAAGACACGAGACGGGCACAAATAAGTCCCTAAGCGAAAAATGCGCGAGACGGGCAAAAATAAGTCCCCACGCGAGAAAATCAAAAAGTCCCTAAGCGAAAAATGCGCGAGACGGGCAAACAAAAAAGTCCCTAAGCGAAAAATGCGCGAGACGGGCAAATAAAAAGTCCCTAAGCGAAAAATGAGCGAGATGGGCAAACAAAAATAATTCCCTAATCGAAAAATGCGCGAGACGGGCAAATCAAAAGTCCCTAAGCACAGGAGGTGAGAGACGGGGAAAAAAAAAAGTCCCTAAGCACAAAAAGGTGCGAGACGGGCAAAAATATCTCTAAACGAGGTACGTTACCATTTTATCATATTACATTTAACGCATTATGTTGGCATCTCGGATATAAACGATATTATATTCTAACAAGTCCTTAAGCGGATAGTACGCAAGACAGGACCAATACTCCAGTAAAAGTTCTTCTTTGGACACAAAAAGTTGCAAAGAAAAACTTGGGGAGCACACAGTATGCAAGCTGTGAGGTATGGTATGAGGTACGTTACAGTTTTATCATTGGATATGTACTACAATTGATTGACAAAGTGCATTTAAATGTTTTATATTGGCATAAAAGCAATGTTATATTCTTATCAATTCTATAAAGTCTCTAAGCACAAAACGGAGCAAAACAGGCAAATTCGAAAGTCCTAAGCGAAAAATGCGCGAGACAGGCAAATGAAAAGTCCCTAAGCACAAAAGGGTGCGAGATAGGCAAAAAAAAAAAGCTTGAAGCGAAAAATGCGCGATGTAGGCTACGCATGCACTTAAAACCAAAAGTGTGTGATGTAAGTCATGCATGAAGTGCTTGTGCTTGAAGCAGTAATTGAGCGGCATAAGCCACATATGTAAAAGAACTTGAAGCAAAAAGTGCACGAGGAAAGTCTTATTATTACGTGAGACTAATACAAGGTAAATGTGTAGTTGCTTCTGTAGATGAGTTTAAAAATGGGCTGATCAGTTTGTAAAAAACTAAGCTCTTTCACAAAAAAATTGGGGAGCACTCTAGATTAACTTCTGCCTCAAAAGGAGCATCGATACTAACAGGCACCCAAGCATGTACGTCTGGAGGTGCTATAATTATCCAAATCAACTTCGTCTAAGCCTGTGAGAACCCCGACCATCTCGGGTTAACAAAAAGGCTCTTAAGGGCTGGTAAGATCAGATAGATCTTTATAAATGCCTATTCTCAGAAAAGGTTCCAAATCCTCAGCATTTAGATCAAGCTTCAACTAATCAGGAGCATGCCAAGCGCAAATCGCATCTGAAGAAACCAATTAAGAACATATGCACCCTCTTGTGGCATTTCTTGACGATGAGCCACATGGCCTTAACCCAAACTTGGTTTTCTTCCTCTTGGCTAATAGAAGGCTTTGGTGGCTCTGTAATCTTGTAGTTTCTCCTCATAGCTCTTGGTTTCAGTCAGCTAAAACCTTGAATTTGAAAAGAAGGGTGGTATATTCCACTGGAGAAGCATTTAGCTCAGAAGAGAAAAACGTATCCCGGTAGTGTTCTGAAAAGACACTTGACAAAAGAAATGATGATATGACGTCGTTTCTGTTACAAATAATAATGAAGTTCACTAGTTGAGCCCTCAAGTGAAGATGAAAAGACTCTTGTGATAATCCCAGAAAGAGGACATCAAAAGAATTTGAAAAGCCCATTATTTATATACTCTTTCACAGGGTAAACCCTGCAAAAGAGTGTGGAGCAATTGATGTGGGTCAGGTTAAAGGTTATTGGGCTTTTCTATAAATCAAGTTGAAGACCATTGAGCCAAATGATAATCTAAGCCCAAGAGGAAAGAGGACTCAGAAGGCCCATAAATGATCCACTGGGTTATTATTTAAGCTGTAGGGCTTAAAGGTAATTACGCGCAAAATAACTCCTATAAATAGGTCACAGGTATCATTCTTAAACCCTAAGCTCTATTTGCCTACGGAGACCCTGCCAAAACCCTGTCTGACTTAAGCATCGGAGTGCGCGAGCAGGGAAAAACCCCTGCGCCCCTCTGACTTTTCCTATTTTGCAGAACTTTTCTGGAGACACGTGGAGAAAGAAGACAATATCGACGTCAGTACGTATTTATTGTTGTTTTGTGTAACAACAGAAATAAAAAAAATATTTCGATCTTATTTCATTATAATCTCATCTGACTGAATTCAAATGAAGCTTAAATTGAACGATAAATTAATATAAAAAATTGATCGATTTAATAAAGCAGTTTTCCTAATTAAATAGAAATTAAATTAATCAAATTAAATTGATTCTCACTCGTGTTTATTTATAGCAACACATTGAAAAGAAATTAATGTGAATAAATAATTGTGAACAAAAGAAAAAAAAAGCGTTAAAGAAAACTTGTATAAAATCATAAAATTTAGGCAAAATAGTCAAATAAGCCCTCGACCTTGAGTTCAAAATGGAATTAAGCCCTCAACCTTTTATTTCGTGGAAATCAGTCCGTAAACTTTTATTTAAGTGGAAATAAACCCTTAACCTTCTAAAATTATGCAATTAAGTCCAAATCTGTTAAATTACACTAACTGCCGTTAGTATTGCACACGTGGCATGCCACGTGGCAGCCAAGTAAGCTATCCACATTAGCTTTCACTAACGGCAGTTAGCGTCATTTAACAGATTTGGACTTAATTGCATAATTTTAGAAGGTTGAGGGTTTATTTCCACTGAAATAAAAGTTTATGGACTGATTGCCATGAAATAAAATGTTGAGGGCTTAATTCCATTTTAGACTTAAGGTCGAGGGCTTATTTGGCTATTATTCCTAAAATTTATTAACTTTTATGGGATGATTAAGAAAGAGTTAAGTCCTAAAAATCGAAGATTGCTGATTAATTATAATCAAAACTAAAAACTTTACTCGAAACATTTCAAAAGGGCAAAAGCTGACGCAGTTTGTACTTTATCAAACCCTGCCCTGATCACCGAACTGTTAGGTTATCCACACTCGCAATAGAATTGTTTTCAGTGTTGAAGGTCGCTTGCAACGACGAAGCAAACAACTCCTCCGTCTCTTCTCCAAGCTGTCTATTCTCTCTCTTCTCTTCTCTTCGTTTCAATCCAATTTCTTTTCTCTCTTTCTCTCTCTTATGGTTTTCCTTCAATTTGACATTAACAAGAAAATCTTTCGAGATTAAATCGGACGCACTGAGAGTCCGATTTCGTTTTTCCGATGCGAATTTAGGGTCATTCTTTTCGGAAAAGAAAAAGGAAACCGGCCAGAGTGGCAGATTTCGTCAATACGGTTAGAAGCTGGGGGCTAATCAGTCACAGTCTCACCGTGCCACCCCGTCGCCACGTGTGGGACTCTGGTACTTCATCCGCCCTAACAATGCGCCTCCTCTCCACACTCTCCACTACCTCGACTCCGTAACAACCCGGCCCTTACCTACGAACCGACGCGATCCCCGACCCACTTCCTCCATGGACCATTACCATCCGACAACCACCCCTCCCCCTCAGGAAGAGCCCGAGTACCTTGCTCGTTACTTTGTCATCAAGCATTCCTGGCGTGGCCGTTACAAGCGAATCCTTTGCATTTCTAACGTCACGATCATCACGCTCGATCCTTCGACGTTGTCAATAACGAATTCGTACGATGTCTCGACCGATTTCGATGCCGCCACACCGATTATTGGCAGGGATGAGAATTCTACTGAGTTTAATTTGAACGTGAGGACCGATGGAAAAGGGAAATTTAAGGCGATAAAGTTTTCGTCGAGGTATCGAGCGAGTATTTTAACGGAATTGCACAGGATTAGGTGGAATCGGTTGGGAGCTGTAGCGGAGTTCCCGGTGTTGCATCTACGGAGACGCCGTGCCGAGTGGGCCCCTTTTGTAAGTTTTTACTGAATTTGGCTTTGATCTTGCATTTCTTGATTGACTTTGTAAGTTGGTAACATATGAATTCTAATGAAATTAGATACTAACTGAATTTGGCTCTTCTCTTTGGATTATTCAACATCCGTACTGTTCAAATGTAATTGAGTTCTATTAACTTATATTTTGGCATTGTAAAACTCGGATAACAAATGTTCTCCCATGAAAGGAGAATGATGTTGAGATAAAAAGAAGCTGATTAAAAGAATGATTATTTTTTAGGATTTTATTTAATTAAATCTTCATAATTCTTCTTATAATTTCTGGTATTCAGAGCACCTTTTGGGTTATATTTAGTATTTTGTGGCTATATTAGGGTTTTAGTTTTTAGCCTTTAGAAGTGCTTATGTTATTCTAGTTTCTGGTAGCTTTGGAGTACTAGGAATTATTGAAACTTGAGTTGTTGATCTTCTTTTTGTTGAGGTTTTGATAATTGGAGATATTAAGATTTGACTAATGAGATTTGAGAGTAGAGATATTGGTAATTGAGACTGGATTGCCTTTGAGATTTGCTTGAAATTAACTGCTTCTGGATCAAATCATCATCATTAGAGCCTTTATCCAAAGAAACTGGGATAGGTTACATTAACTAAAATATGAACTCACATTAAGTCGTCAACATGAATTCTCTTCTTCCTCTCATTTCTATTTACTATTGGTTATTTCAAATTTGCACATTCAAACTCTTAACAACTGATTTTCTGTTCAGAAATTGAAGGTCACGTATGTCGGGGTTGAACTTATTGACTTAAAATCTGGAGATCCTCGCTGGTGCTTAGATTTTAGAGATATGTCTTCCCCAGCCATTTTTCTACTTACAGATGCTTATGGGAAGAAAAGCATTGATCATGGTGGTTTCGTTCTCTGTCCTTTATATGGAAGGAAATCTAAAGCTTTTCAAGCTGCTTCAGGGACCACAAATTCTGCTATCATTTCAAGTCTGGTATTGATAACATCTTTAATTTACTTTCATCGATTTTTTCACTTTGGTTGCATCTGGGAACATGAATTTGAAAGAAGGGATTTGGATTCAGAATTAGTATTAATTTAGGTGATATAACTCGTGAAAACATGACTTTCATGATTATTTTTAAATACATGGATATGCTAGATCTCTTTAAGTTGTGGATTTGAAATACCTTAATAATTTTGGAAATTTGAAATTCATCTACCTTTATCCTCCCAAATACACAACGTGTATTGAGTTTTAACTAGTTTTTAGATAATATTTACCTCCATCTGTCACTATTTATATAAGAAACAAAGTCCATATCCATTCTCCCAAATTTATGTTTTCATTTATTTTGAAATTCTTCCAATCCAATGAAGTTGCTGCTCCATCTTGGATAGTTAAGTACACCTCTAGGTGATATTATTCTTTTACTTTATATGTTATGTTGATAATTAATTAGTAATATATTTATGCAGACTAAAACTGCAAAATCAATGGTTGGAGTGTCACTTTCTGTAGACAATTCACAATCTCTCACTACAACAGAGTATATAAAGCAAAGAGGTAACTTGCAAAAAAGAACTTCTTAATGTTTGAAGTCCTTAACTTCCTCTTCATCCTCTTTTTTGCCTCTTCTCTTTCTTGGAGATAATTCTTTTGGTGTTTCTTTCATTAATATGGATAACATATTTAAAACACAGCCAAAGAGGCAGTTGGAGCAGAAGAAACCCCTTGTGGAGGTTGGTCTCTGACAAGATTGCGTTCTGCTGCTCATGGAACTTTAAATGTTCCTGGATTGAATTTCAGTGTTGGCCCAAAAGGAGGACTGGGAGAGCATGGGGATGCTGTCTCTCGTCAACTTACCCTCACAAAAGCCTCCCTTGTAGAAAGGCGACCGGATAACTATGAAGTAAGCTAACGACCTTCATCCATTGATAAAAAATTAGGGTGTATTACGCACGTTGACTAGAAGCTGTGTGGTGGTTGCATAATTTGTCTTAGGAGTCCATTTGGGTTACGCACTTACACTTAATTGACTCAACCATTGATCAGATTGGAGTTATAATTAGGAATTGCTCTTGAATTGGGGCTGGCTTAATGCTAGATATGACCATCTTTGCTAATATTTTAAGCCAAAGGCAGACTATGGAGACTGCCCTGAATCATTTTAATAATCATTCTAGTTCTGTATGGGGGAAAATTATTGCTGGTAAAGTACTTTTAAGAAATTCAAAATTGAGAAATGCACCGGTCTGTTTATGGTTCTAAAAATAATTAGAGGATTTTGAATGAGGTAGGGTGCATTGATAGTTTATTACTTATGTTTTATTTCATAACCAATAAAAGCATTAAAGTGCTAGTTCAACATATACAGGCAAGTGGTCACATGTTGCACAATGCAAATAGCTAATAATAACATGCTTAATCTTTTTTAAGGAATATTTTGAAGTAGAATTAATCAAATGCTGAGAATCTTCCTTAGATGTGTGCAGGCTGTTATTGTTCGTCCTTTAGCTACAGTGAGCTCGCTCGTTCGATTTGCAGAGGAGCCCCAGATGTTTGCAATTGAATTCAATGATGGATGCCCTATCCATGTGAGAATAAATTCTTATCTTTAATGCTTGATAGGTGTTATGTTACGCAACTAACGTTTATTCTATGGCTTACAGGTCTATGCAAGCACCTCACGAGATAGCTTACTGGCAGCAATTTGTGATGTCTTGCAAACAGAAGTAGGTATATGCGTTCTATCTGGTATATGAACATGGTTTCTTTTCACTACATCATAATATTTGCTATTTTTGTCTGTAACTGTAAGTTTTATTTATGCTAGATGAATTAAATAGTTAATGTGGTTTGGTTGACCATCTGGTTTTTTCAGGGGCAGTGCCCAGTACCTGTATTGCCAAGGCTTACAATGCCTGGTCATCGCATTGATCCACCTTGTGGGAGAGTTACTTTGCAATTTGGGCAACAACGCCTTATTGCTGATATGGAAAGTGCATCCTTGCATTTGAAACACTTAGCTGCTGCTGCCAAAGATGCTGTTGCTGAAGGTGGTTCTATTCCTGGTTCGAGAGCTAAGCTATGGCGCAGAATAAGGGAGTTCAATGCATGCAATCCATATAGTGGAGTGCCTCCTAATATTGAAGTACCCGAGGTGACTCTGATGGCCTTGATAACAATGCTTCCAGCAACACCAAATCTTCCTCCGGAGTCCCCTCCCTTGCCACCTCCTTCACCTAAAGCAGCAGCAACAGTTATGGGCTTTGTTGCATGTTTACGTAGATTGTTAGCCTCAAAAAGTGCTGCCTCTCATGTTATGTCTTTTCCTGCTGCTGTTGGAAGAATAATGGGCTTACTTAGAAATGGATCTGAGGGTGTAGCTGCTGAAGCAGCAGGGCTTGTTGCAGCCCTCATCGGAGGTGGTCCTGGGGATACAAATCTGCTAACAGATTCTAAAGGAGAGCAACATGCCACAATTATGCATACTAAGTCTGTATTATTCTCTCAACATGGTTATGTCATTATCCTTGTTAATAGATTGAAACCTGTGTCTGTATCGCCGTTATTGTCCATGGCTATTGTTGAAGTTTTGGAGGCTATGATATGTGATCCACACGGTGAAACTACCCAATACACAGTTTTTGTTGAGCTGTTGCGCCAAGTAGCTGGATTGCGGCGCCGTTTATTTGCCTTGTTTGGTCATCCTGCAGAGAGCGTTAGGGAAACGGTTGCTGTGATAATGCGTACTATTGCAGAAGAAGATGCAATTGCTGCTGAGTCAATGCGGGATGCTGCTTTACGAGATGGTGCTCTGTTGAGGCATTTATTACATACATTTTTCCTTCCTGCTGGTGAGCGGCGCGAGGTTAGTCGTCAGCTTGTTGCTTTATGGGCGGATTCCTACCAACCAGCTCTAGACTTGTTGTCTAGAATTTTGCCTCCAGGACTTGTTGCTTATTTACACACACGTTCTGATGGAGTACCTGAAGATTCTATTCAAGAAGGATCATTGACCAGTAAAAGACAAAGGCGTTTGCTTCAGCAGAGGAGAGGTCGTACTGGGCGGGGGATTACATCACAAGAGCAATCCTTCCCTTCTGGTAATAGTTTTGAGGCAAGTGATGCAGTGAGGCAGATGAATACTGGTTTTCATAGAGTGGCAGATAACTATCACAAGTCTACAGTAGACCCCAATTCCAGTCAAATTTCAAACCAATCTTCAGTTGCTCACACTGTGGAAAGTGTGACCAGTGATGCATATTCCACAGGAATTTCACAAAATGGTCATTGTATTAGGGATGCTTCTACTGATGCCTCATCTGCAAACATGCATGGAGCATCAGAAACAAATGCTTCAAATTCAGTTGATTCTGATGGCAATATAGTTGGGTCACTTAACACAGGTCTTCCTTCACCTGCTCAGGTTGTTGTGGAGAACACGCCTGTTGGTTCTGGTTGCCTACTTTGTAATTGGCCTGAATTCTGGTGTGCTTTTAGCCTTGATCATAACCGTGCAGATTTGATCTGGAATGAGCGTACTAGGCAAGAGTTGAGGGAAGCTTTGCAAGCAGAGGTTCATAAATTGGATGTCGAGAAGGAGCGCACTGAAGATATTGTTCCTGGAGGTGCTACACTAGAGAGTATGAGTGGCCAAGATAGTGTTCCAAGGATCTCTTGGAACTATTCTGAGTTCTCTGTTGCTTATCCTAGTTTGTCCAAGGAGGTTTGTGTTGGTCAATATTATCTGCGCTTGTTGCTTGAGACTGGTAGTAGTGGCGGGGCACAGGATTTTCCACTTCGTGATCCTGTTGCATTCTACAGAGCACTCTATCACCGGTTTTTATGTGATGCTGACATAGGCCTTACGGTAGATGGTGCTGTTCCGGATGAAATGGGTTCGTCTGATGATTGGTGTGATATGGGAAGGATAGATGGTTTTGGAGGAGGTGGAGGCTCTTCAGTTAGGGAGCTTTGTGCAAGGGCAATGGCAATGGTGTATGAACAACATTTCAATACAATAGGCCCTTTTGAAGGGACTGCTCATATTACAGTCCTCTTGGACAGGACAGATGATAGAGCTTTGAGACACCGTCTGCTACTACTTTTGAAGGTACCTTTACAAACATATTTTAGTTGCATTAAATATTTTACACTGTAAGAGTTTCTGTGTAAGATCTGTGATGGTGCCAAGAGATGGAGTAGGCTTGTAGTCAAAAGTCGATTTTGATGTCAAGTCATGATCATTTTGAAAGTAATAGTAACTTTATGTCTATGTGTGCAGGTTCTGATGAAGGTTTTAGCAAATGTGGAATCTTGTGTTTTGGTTGGAGGGTGTGTGCTAGCTGTTGATTTACTAACAGTGGTTCATGAAGCTTCAGAGAGGACTGCTATCCCCTTACAATCAAATTTGATAGCTGCCACTGCTTTTATGGAGCCACTTAAGGAATGGATGTATATTGACAAAGATGGTGCACAGGTGGGACCTTTAGAGAAGGATGCTATCAGAAGGCTGTGGTCAAAGAAATCTATTGATTGGACAACAAGGTGCTGGGCTTCAGGGATGCTGGACTGGAAGAGATTACGAGATATTCGTGAGCTTCGTTGGGCACTATCTGTTCGGGTTCCTGTCCTTACACCAACTCAGGTTTTGTTAGTCTCATGCTGATCTGCATTATACTGCTTGCACAAGTGCTTTTGCATCTTGAAAGTGGTTTGCATTGTTTACTTAAACAGTGATAACTTTCATCAATTAATTGCTTGGACTCTTCTTATTATTCAATTTCTGCTCATCAATGCTTGAAAATCTGAATTTCTTTATATGCTTGTGATAGTCTGTTGAGTTTATATTCCTTTTTTTTTGGAGATACTTTGTAATTTAGTATTTTCAATCATGTTGGATTTCTTCATCTCTATTTTATGGAGTTTAGATACCGAAATGTTGTATTAGACTCACTTAAGGAACTTTTACATGGGCATTACTGATCTATTGCATGCATTTTACTTTCTTAAGTAATGTTTCTTTGAACCCAATTTAATATTCGGGAACATTGAAGAGGCATGATCGTACATATTTGTGACACAGATATTGTAATTAAGCACAAATTGGCTGAAGCAGAGGGGTTGCTGTGGCTTACATTTCCTTATACTTTCTTCTTACCCTGTACCTTCTTCTTGATGCTTTTAGTTGATAATTCTGTTTGCAGGTAGGAGAGGCTGCATTGTCTGTGTTACATAGCATGGTTTCTGCACATTCAGACTTAGATGATGCTGGTGAGATAGTTACCCCAACTCCAAGGGTAAAACGGATTTTGTCAAGCCCACGTTGCCTGCCACATATTGCACAGGTATTATTTTAATTGATAATTTAGTTGTACCTTACTGATATTGTAAACAGGAAGTTGCACGGTGACTTTTTAGTTTTTTAGGAAAGATTTGTAAGATTTGCATGCATTGATAACTAGTATAATCTATCACAGAAGATTTTTACTCATGCAGTTGCATCTATTTCTTTTTTTCTCAAAAGGCTATTCTTTCTGGAGAGCCGAGTATTGTAGAGGCTGCTGCTGCATTGCTGAAGGCTATTGTTACCAGAAATCCCAAGGCCATGATTCGTCTATATAGCACAGGTGCATTTTATTTTGCCCTGGCATACCCTGGATCCAACCTCCTTTCAATTGCACAACTCTTCTCGGTAACTCATGTACATCAAGCTTTTCATGGTGGTGAAGAAGCTGCAGTTTCCTCTTCATTACCCCTTGCTAAACGTAGCGTATTAGGTGGGCTTCTCCCTGAATCTTTGCTGTATGTATTGGAGCGTAGTGGCCCTCTTGCTTTTGCTGCAGCAATGGTTTCTGACTCTGATACTCCGGAGATCATCTGGACGCATAAAATGCGAGCGGAAAATCTGATTCGTCAGGTGAATCGTATTTTTACTTTGCTAGTCTCTTATGTTAAGGTCTCTACTTTTCGCTTACGCATGCTGAAAGAATATTGGCAGGGGCAGAACTAGGAATTTTCTTTGGACGCCCATATAAAATTTAAGTGTATGATCTTGTAAATATTGATGTAATATAAAGTAGGTTGATGTCTTATTAAATCAATTTTCTCATCAATGGTTTATGATCATCATTATTATCATCATCAGAGCCTTTATCCTAAGAGATTGGGATAGGCTATATGAACCAATGTTAGATCGTCCATATGTATTCTCTTTCTCCACACACTCCTATTCAAGGCTATGTGTTCATCCAACTCTAATACTTCCATAATAAAGAGGTATCAAGGCACTCTTCCTCTATTTCTCAGGCATTTTGTTGGTTTATGATATTAATGGTTTATGATATTAAAGAAATTTGGCAACTTTATCATATATTGACTAATAGACAATTAGGTTTATGAAGAAAACTAAATAAACTAATTTGTATAATATAAAATTAGATGTTGATGTAAATGACTAGTTGAGATAATATATTATCTATACTTTTTTCTCTTTTCCCCAAATTCTTTCTGCAATTGTCTTCATCTGTGTGTGAGACAGATGTCCTTTTGTCTCCTTTTCTTTTTTCCAAAGAAGTTTAATTCTATCTCTCTTGCAATTTTGTTGTTTTCTGTATGCAAAAACCTAATTGTGTTCAGAAAAAAGGCAAATGGATGAGTGGAAACCACTTAGCCAAACTATAGCTAGAAGAATAATATCTCTTGAGGCCAATTATAAAGGATAAAGGCTGCAGTTTTACTTACTACTTTTAGTTGGTAAACCTGCATCTGATACATTGTTTATTCCTTTCCAAAGGTTTTGCAGCATCTTGGTGATTTCCCCCAGAAATTGTCACAGCACTGTCATTCTCTATATGAGTATGCTCCTATGCCACCAGTGACTTATCCTGAGCTCAGAGATGAAATGTGGTGTCACCGTTATTATCTTCGAAATCTATGTGATGAGATCCATTTTCCAAATTGGCAAATTGTTGAGCATGTAGAGTTTCTGCAGTCCTTACTAGTAATGTGGAGGGAAGAGGTGACACGGAAACCAATGGATCTTTCTGAGGAAGAAGCTTGCAAAATATTGGAGATTACCTTGGATGATGTATCCGGTGATGATGCTTATCAGAGGTATTCTCACGAGGTGACTGGAGAGATATCTAGCATATCCAAGCAAATTGAGAACATTGATGAAGAAAAGCTTAAGCGACAATATAGGAAACTTGCAATGAAATACCATCCTGACAAAAATCCTGAAGGGAGGGAGAAATTTCTTGCTGTACAAAAGGCCTATGAACGACTTCAGGTAGATATTTGCTCCTGAGCTTAGTGCATGCCAACTTGATTGAAATAAAATTAATGAATATAGAGGTTTTGAATAATTTATTATTTATCCTCAATTAATCATACACTTTTAATTTGCAAAATAATTTACCTTATATTTCTCTTTATATAGGCTACAATGCAAGGTTTACAAGGTCCTCAGCCTTGGAGGCTGCTGCTTTTATTGAAAGGACAATGCATCTTGTACAGACGATATGGAGATGTGTTGGAACCATTTAAATATGCCGGTTATCCCATGTTGCTCAATGCAGTAACTGTTGACGAGGAAGATAACAATTTTCTTTCCTCAGATAGAGCTCCTCTTCTTGTTGCAGCATCAGAACTTGTTTGGCTTACGTAAATTCCCTTCCTACCAAGATATACTTCTGCAACTATGGCTTTACTAGGTAAATTTGACTTGGAGTTTTCACCTTTGTATTTTTGTTTAATGTTAGGTGTGCATCTTCCTCATTGAATGGTGAAGAACTTGTTAGGGATGGTGGGATACAACTTCTTGCAACACTTCTTTCTCGTTGCATGTGTGTAGTTCAACCAACAACTCCTGCAAATGAACCATCTGCCATCATTGTTACAAATGTGATGCGAACTTTTTCTGTTCTGAGTCAGTTTGAGACTGCCAGGGTTGAGATGCTTGAGCTGTCTGGACTTGTTGAGGACGTAGTTCACTGCACTGAACTTGAGCTTGTGCCCGCAGCTGTTGATGCTGCCCTCCAGACCATTGCTCATGTTTCCGTGTCCTCTGATTTGCAAGATGCCTTGATAAAGGCTGGAGTGCTATGGTAAATTGTCTCATCTTTCTGTTTTTGAGCCGTGTTTGTACTATGAGTTGCATGAACATTATTAATTAATTTATATGTGGCCATATTTTAGTCTGGTAATACTTGATCTCTTCTTAGTCTCTTTCATAGTTACAATATTCACAATATTTTCTTTGCGTTCTCTGCAGTAGAGACTAAATAGTTGGCTATTTGTTTTTCGCAGATGAACATTTCATATACGAGTAGTTTTCAAGTCATTTTGGTGTCATTAATTTCTCTATGTATTTCTATTATAATAAAATTATAAGGATTTTGTTTTCTTTTTTCTGCTTCATCTGAAAGCTGTTCCTTACATTTTCTACTGAATGTGCATGAAAATGGCAGTGTGGAATCATAAGAGACTGAGTTTCAGATAATTGTTTGTACCATTATCTGTTTTGCTTTCTTGCTGCTGAAGCTGTTATTCTTTATGTTTCAACTTTCTACTTGTTTGTTACCAGGTTTTAGGTATCTTGATAAGTTTTTAGGAAATCATATGTTTTAAGTCTTTAATACTTTATTACTTGAATATCATTTATTTTTATTTTGTTAATATGGTTTTTTTAGGTACCTTTTGCCATTGTTGCTTCAGTACGACTCAACTGCTGAAGATTCTGATACGGCAGAGTCCCATGGTGTTGGTGCTAGTATTCAAATTGCAAAAAACATGCATGCTGTACGAGCATCCCAGGCTCTATCTAGGCTTAGTGGGTTGTGCAGTGACGAGAACTCAACACCTTATAATGCACCTGTTGTCCATGTGCTCAGAGCTTTGCTAACTCCAAAACTTGCCAGTATGTTGAGAGACCAAGTACCCAAAGACCTACTGTCCAAGTTGAACACAAACTTGGAGTCACCAGAGGTAAACAATGTGCTTTCCTGTTGTCTCATTTTAGTTACCTTGATATTGTTTTAAGTCTCAATTATTCTTTGTCATAGATCATCTGGAACTCTGCAACTCGAATAGAACTGATGAAATTTGTGGATCAGCAACGTGCTAGCCAGGGTCCAGATGGTTCGTATGACCTGAAAGATTCTCATATCTTTGCCTATGAAGCATTGTCGAAGGAACTTTTTGTTGGCAATGTTTATTTGAGGGTTTATAATGATCAACCAGACTTTGAGATCAGTGAACCAGAAGCATTCTGTGTGGCTTTAATTGATTTTATTGCTTCTCTAGTGCACAACCAGTGCTCTGTGGATTCTGATGTTCAGGAAAAACTAAATATCAGCAACTCATCCCTTAAGTCTGATGAGCATCAGAATGAGTCAACTGGTGAATCAGTAAATGAACAGCAAGTTCCTGATGATTCTATGGCCGTATCTGATAAAAAATTGAAAGATAAGGATGAAAATGTGCTGATTAAGAACCTTCAATTTGGACTTACCTCGCTTCAGGTAATTTTCTCTTGTTTTGTGCAAGGTCATTAAGAATGTAATATGACTGATAGTTTTTCTCCTTTTGCAGAATTTGCTTACAACATATCCAAATTTGGCATCCATATTTTCCACTAAAGAGAAGCTATTACCACTTTTTGAATGCTTTTCGGTGCATGTTGCATCAGAAAGCAACATTCCTCAACTTTGCTTGAATGTTCTATCTCTCCTGACTACATATGCTCCTTGCTTGGAGGCCATGGTTGCCGATGGATCTAGTCTTCTTATTTTGCTGCAAATGCTCCACTCTGCCCCAGCCTGCCGAGAAGGGGCACTTCATGTTCTCTATGCTTTGGCGAGCACGCCTGAACTTGCTTGGGCAGCTGCCAAGCATGGTGGTGTTGTGTACATTCTTAAACTTCTCTTGCCTTTACAAGGTGATAATGTCTTTCTGGTTTTTCATTCCTTTTCTATTTAGAAGATAATTTTATTGATGTTAGAAATGTTTATATGCAGAAGAAATTCCCTTGCAGCAAAGAGCAGCAGCAGCCTCTTTATTAGGCAAGCTTGTTGCACAGCCAATGCATGGACCTAGAGTAGCTATAACATTAGCAAGGTTTCTTCCTGATGGCTTAGTATCAGTCATAAGGGATGGACCTGGTGAAGCTGTTGTCTCTGCCCTTGAACAGAATACAGAAACACCAGAACTTGTATGGACACCAGCCATGGCAGCTTCTTTGTCTGCACAAATTGCTACTATGGTATCGGACTTGTACCGTGAACAGATGAAAGGCCGTGTCATTGACTGGGATGTACCTGAGCAAGCATCTGCACAGCAGGAAATGAGAGATGAGCCTCAGGTATTACTTTTATATTCTTTATCTAAATTTTCTACTTGTTATTTTCTGGGGAACTAATAAGTTCATAATCATGCAGGTTGGTGGGATCTATGTCAGGCTATTCCTAAAAGATCCAAAATTTCCTCTTAGAAATCCCAAGAGATTCCTGGAAGGGCTACTGGATCAATACTTGTCATCTATTGCTGCCACTCATTATGAGTCACAATCTATTGACCCTGAGCTTCCTTTACTTCTTTCTGCTGCTTTGGTTTCATTGTTGCGAGTGCACCCTGCACTTGCAGATCATGTTGGTTATCTTGGGTATGTGCCCAAACTTGTTGCTGCTGTGGCATATGAGGGAAGGCGAGAAACAATGTCATCAGGTGAGATGAAAGATGGCAATAATATGGCAGAGAGAACATATGATTCTGGTGAACAGCCAGAACAAGCTCCGCAAGAACGTGTGCGCCTTAGCTGTTTGCGGGTTCTGCATCAACTTGCTGCCAGTACAATATGTGCTGAAGCCATGGCAGCAACTAGTGTTGGAACACCGCAGGTATATGTTCTAGCAACTGCCTTATGTGTTCTGTTAGTGCTCTTTTTCTTGCCACTCAACTCCTTGCAGTTTCATGCATTTCTTCAATGTAATTGGTTTCCATGGTGCTATGGTTTTTTTATTGTTTTTAATCTTCTTTGAAAATTTTTTAAAGGGTAAGGAGATTGCGTTGTTTAGCTTGTGTAGATACTTTTGGTCAATTTAATGCTCTGCCCTTGAATTTGTGTCCCCTCATTTACCCAAGAAAATATTATTGCAGGTTGTTCCACTTCTAATGAAAGCTATAGGATGGCAAGGTGGAAGCATTCTAGCTCTAGAAACACTAAAACGTGTTGTGGGTGCTGGAAATCGAGCTAGGGATGCACTTGTTGCCCAAGGACTTAAGTAAGTAGTTTTTGTTGGCATTAACTAATGTGAATAAATGCTAAAGTGACATGCTATTAAGATGCATAATCTCTCTTTCTTAGTAGAAGAAATTTTCAAAGAATTCAGGCATTTTACTGAGAAACTTTTTTAATGAGTTATATATTTGGTACACCTATTAATGTTATGTACCTGATGCCTAATAGATTTTCTATGATGTAAGGGTTTCAATTTTTTTTTTGAACTCCATTCTATAGTTTCAGATGTTGAAACAAAATCCGTAAATAATGCAGGGTTGGTCTAGTTGAAGTACTTCTGGGACTCCTTGATTGGAGAGCTGGGGGAAGGAATGGACTTTGCTCTCAGATGAAATGGAATGAATCAGAAGCATCTATTGGCAGGGTGCTTGCAATTGAGGTTAGATTGCAATCATTCTCAGCAAACCTTCACTTTTGACCGGAGTCTAATGCACCAAGATTGCTATTGTTATTTCTCTAGTTCTACGTGCTTTTGTGATCAGTTGTTTAAAATGTATAATTGTAGGTAAAATTTCAAGGGGTTATGTTAATAAATTTTAGCTGCTTCAGTTCATTTTCTAATCTTTTGAAGCCAATTTTTATGCATTTCTTTTAAGTGCTCGAGTTTATCTGAAATTATGCCTTAAATTTGTTGGTACAGGTTTTGCATGCATTTGCAACAGAAGGGGCTCATTGTATTAAAGTGCGTGACATATTGAATGCATCTGATGTGAGTCCTCACGCATGCTTTCTATAGACTCAATTCAAGATTTTATGAACATCTAATAATAACATTTTATTGACAGTTTTAATGTGTTTTTCATATTGTTCGTCCTCCAACCTGAATTTCTTCATGTATTAGTATTTGCAATAATGCGTTCTTACTCATCTCTAGTGGTTATGGTGTGCATTTTTGCAGGTTTGGAGTGCTTATAAAGATCAGAAACATGATCTTTTCCTTCCTTCAAATGCTCAATCTGCTGCTGCCGGAGTCGCTGGTCTAATTGAGAGTTCCTCGTCTAGACTTACTTATGCTCTCACAGCTCCAACACAAACTGCAGCGACGACCAGAGTACCTGCTTCAACGGCATCTGATTCAAATGGGGATCAGGATCAGCTTTCATAGTTCAGGGATTAAAGAGGTATTTTCACAGCCATGAACGAGTACTCGGTGAAGAGTTATATACATTACACATTTGTACAGCTCAATGTACAGTTTTCTTTTTTCATCCCCTTCTTTTACACTTTCTCGCCAAGGTTAGATAGCCAAGGTGGTGGTTGCAATTTTCCCAGTAAAAAGAATATATTTGTTGAAGAGAGGAAAGTATTGATTTTCCGGTGTAAAGAAAAATTCAGATGACTGTAAATTAAAAAATCGGTCTGTCGTTCGGTACCAGAAGTAGTTGAGGTGATTTTCTGTGAGTTCATTATAGCAATTTTCAATGTTGAAGCTTCGTATATGCTGGCTTTCCAGTTTGGTGGTGCTCTCCTGCTCTTTCAATGTTTTTGCCTGATCAAACTAATTTCATACTACAGGAAAAAAGCAAGCTCAACGACCCAGTCCAAGTGCGAGTACAAATAGATAGAACTTGAAACATTTGTTTAATAACTTGCTAAAAGCTGGATATAACGATTTGTGGATATAATTTGTGTGCAATCTTACAACTTTTGTAAAATGTTCATCTTATTTAAAATAGTATGTACCAAGTAGAATATGAAAATTTTATATTAAAATTTTTGTTAACTTGATAAACAAAAATTTAATTTTAAAGTTGTCATATTCATATATAATATTTTTACCAAATTTTAGCTTAATAAATAGTATTAGTAATAATGAATATCTTTGTGATTAAATAAGAGATGAGGCATATTTTAAAGTTTAATTTGAATCAGAATAAATTCAACCTTCACTTTGCAACTCTAAAAATAAATGATGCTAGTAATTCCAACATATGTTTGACATTGTTTATGTTATATGCCAAACAATTGTAAGTACTTTAAATTTGCAAGTAAAAGCTAGTTGGGAAAGGGCAAGCAATTTGGAACGTCCATGGCTGTCGATGAAAATGAGATGCAATCACGTTTGATACAACAATTTGACTTGATAACCTTTAGTCTAAATGAATTTTATTACTTTTCACATAATTAGTGTAACAAGTCAAATTTTTATTGTTATTATGAAATTAGAAAAAGCACATACTAGCCAGAACCGAACGATTCTTCTCTGCATAACCCCTACTAATTTGTTCTAGCACAAACAGCACACTGTTATAGTAATAGCTAGCTGGAGTCCTCATGTGAAAATCCATGCAATTGAAGCCATCTGCACAAGGCAATTTCCTCCCAGAAATACCTTCACTCCATTGTCGCTGCTGGGGGTTGCCTTTGATACCGAGTTTGAAGTGGTCCCAGCTGATGAAGAAGAAGCAGAGGATGGGGAGCCGGATGAAGTTGATGCAGAAGTTGACGGGGAACTTCTTGTGGAAGTGGTGGTAGAACCTTGATCAGCTTCTTTGAAGACCTTTGCATCTGGTGAATCTGGTGGGAGGTTCAGAATTGCTACGAACATCATCAAAAACAACAATTAACTGTGTTTTGAAGTAATCATATATGATTCAAACAATTACTTTTACGTGCATTCAATTAAACAATGTTCTCATCATTTTTTCTTGATATTCAGGACGTACTAGGGCAGTCGGACACTTTGGCATCAATGTTACAAGCAGATGGCATTTGAAGAACCAAAGTGGTATTGACAGGAAGGCCAAAGGAAGGGTCGGTGCTCTCTTTGATGAGAATGCCAAAGCACTTGGGCTTGCTGGCCTTTACTTTCTATGTGTCCTGACTGTTGGGGTTTGTCTTGAATCTCATATCGAAAGTATAGGAGAAGTTATAAGGGCTCTCCCCTTATAAATAATGTGTTAGGTTTGGTTTGTAAAGTATCCCAAAGAATTGTAAACACCGATAGAATAGCTAGGGTTTGGGCTATTAAAGGGTATAGTTGGGCTTTGAGATCTTGGTTAGGAGTTTGCAATTTTTCTCTCTAAAAATTGCATGGTTGGGCTTTGTTAGGAGTTTGCAATTTTTCTCTTCTAAAAATTGTACGGTTATAATTGTTTGATTGATTATTAGATTGGTTGAGTGGTTTTAAGCCAAATTGGTTGGGCCAAACCATATTAAAAATTATTATATTTGTTCTTGCTTTCTTCCTTTTTGTGGGTGTTTGGTTTGAGAGATATTTTTTTCAATAAGTGATATCAAGAGCTAAAGGTTCGTGATCCTGCGAGATGATGATGATGATGATGATGATGATGATGATGAGTTTGATGATGATGATTGGAAGAAGATGATGAGGATGATGGTGATGATGATGGAGTTATTCTTCAATTTGAGAATGGTTTGTATGTTGTTGAACAGTTTGTGGAGTTTGGGGATTCAAATCAAGGGAGGATTTGTTGGAATTTGCCTTGAATCTCATATCGAAAGTATAGGAAAAGTTATAAGGGCTCTCCCCTTATAAATAATATGTTAGGCTTGGTTTGTAAAGTATCCCAAAGAGTTGTAGACACCGATAGAATAGCTAGGGTTTGGGCTATTAAAGGGTGTAGTTGGGCTTTGAGATCTTGGTTAGGAGTTCGCAATTTTTCTCTCTAAAAATTGCATGGTTGGGCTTTATTAGGATTTTACAATTTTTCTCTTCTAAAAATTGTAAGGAATTTGCAATTTTTCTCTTCTAAAAATTGCACCGTTGTAATTGTTTTTAAAAATTGCACGGTTGTAATTGTTTAATTGGTTATTAGATTGGTTGGGTGGTTATAGGCCAAATTGGTTGGGCCAAACTATATTAAAAATTATTATGTTTGTTCTTGCTTTCTTTTTTTTTGTGAGTGTTTGGTTTGAAGGATATTTTTCTCAACACTGACAACACTGTGGTGTTGGCTTGCTTGCAGTTCCGCTAACAAAGGGAATGGAATGAAAGATGCAAGATTTGCAAGCTGATCTGCACATTCCTTCTCATCATCCTCCATTATCGCCATTGCTGCCATGGCCCATGTTCCCACCACAACGCAAAACACCACCATCTTTCTGTTCAACCCCATCGATCTTTGCCTAAAATGATTTATATCCACTCTTAGTTTTGTTGGTATTTCTTGTTTTCTGCTTTTAGGCAATTGGAGAGTAATTCGCTCTCCCTCTTCTTGTTTGTTTTTGGCTGGGATTGCTTAGGTATATATAGAGTCAGGTGAGTTTATAAACTTCCTGCTGCGATCATATTTATAGTGCAATGTCAACTCTTTTTCCCTCCTAATTTGTCTCTGCATTTGTTTTTGTAAGTTTTTATCTGTAATAATATCAGCAGGCAAACAAGAAGATGAAATTGATTGCGTGAGATGGAAGGATAACACTTAATTCATGGAATGCATTGAGAAAAGGTATCCCATATTCGAATGAAAGATTGATTCAATTCAAATTTATTGAGTTTTGCCATTCCCAATGACATCCTCATTTGACAATGATTCAAACATTTTTCATCTGCAACAGTGCACACTCAACCCTACAATTAATTGAATGTTATAAAATTATAGAAAGAACACAAGGAGAGAGAGCAAGAAGAGAGATTTTCTCTTATTCTTCAAGTGTGTACAATACATGAATGGTGAGCCTCTATTTATAGGTTTTACAAATTCATGAATAAAGATGGAATTGAATAGTTACTTAATGAAGGGATAGTTACAAACTTAATGAAGGGATAGTTACAAACTTAATGAAGGGAAAGTTATAAATTTAATGAAAGGGAAGTTATGAAGAGTATGAGGGATGAATGGACATCCATTATTTATGACTATTCATAACACTCCGCCTTGGATGTCCATTACTAAAGAATATGCCTCATTAAAACCTTACTAGGAAAAACCCTGTGGGACAAAAACCTAGTGAAGGAAAAAGAGTACATTATTCTTCAAAATACACATGAGATGCTGCCTCATTAAAAACCTTACCAGGAAAACCCAGTGGGACAAAACCATGGTTAAGGAAAAAAGAGTACAACGTGTATTTACTCCCCCTCATGATTATATCATTTGAGATCTCTAAGTCGATGCAATCCAACATTATGAACTAACTTCTCAAATGTAGTGGTAGGAAGCGCCTTTGTTAATAAATCTGCCAAATTTTCACTTGAACGGATTTGTTGAACATTTATATCACCATTCTTCTGAAGGTCATGAGTGAAAAAGAACTTTGGTGAAATGTGTTTTGTTCTATCACCTTTGATAAATCCTTCCTTGAGTTGGGCGATGCATGCTACATTATCCTCATATAAGACCGTTGGTGCCTCTTTTCTTGAAGATAAACCACAAGCTCCTCGTATGTGATGAATTACAGACCTTAACCATACACATTCACGACTAGCCTCATGCATTGCCAAAATTTCAGCATGATTAGAAGATGTGGCTACTATAGTTTGTTTCATGGAACGCCATGAAATGGCGGTGCCACCACATGTGAATACATATCCAATTTGTGATTGAGCATTATGAGGATCAGATAGGTACCCTGCATCTGCAAAACCAATCAAATCTGTTTTGGGTAGGTTAGGAAAATACAAACTCATATCCTTTGTACCTTGTAGGTAACGAAGTACATGTTTAATCCCATTCTAATGCCTTCGGGTTGGACAAGAGCTATATCTCGCTAATAAGTTAACAGAGAATGATATATCAGGTCGTGTATGACTAGCGAGATACATTAGTGTTGCAATTGCACTCAAGTATGGTATTTCAGGACCAAGAATCCCCTCATCATATTCCCTAGGTCGAAATGGGTCTTTATTTACATCAAGTGACCTTACAACCATTGGAGTGCTCAACGGATGTGCTTTGTCCATATAAAATCGTTTTAGCACCTTTTCTATAAGTTGTTTGATGCACAAGAATCCCATCCTTTAAATGTTCTATCTGTAACCCAAGACAAAAATTTTGTCTTTCCAAGATCTTTCATCTCAAATTCTCTCTTCAAGTACCCTACTGCCTTTGAAATCTCTTCAGGAGTTCCAATGATATTCAGATCATCAACATATACCGTAATAATAACAAACTCAAATCTAGATCTCTTTATAAAAATGCATGAGCAAACGGGATCATTCTTATATCCCTCTTTTAACAAATATTCACTAAGGCAGTTATACCACGACCAGATTGTTTTAATCCATATAGAGATCTGTTTAATTTGATTGAGTAATGTTCTCGAGAACTAGAATAACATGCTTCTGGCAGTTTAAATCCTTCTGGGAGTTTCATATAAATGCCATTATCAAGTGGGTCATACAAATAGGCTGTAACGACATCTATTAGACACAAATCGAGTCCCCCCATTTATTACCAGACTAATTAGAAATCGAAAAGTAGTCACATCCACCACAGGAGAGTATGTCTCTTCATAATCAATACCAGGTCTTTGTGAAAAACCTTGTGCAACTAGACGTGCTTTATGTCTCACAATTTTACCTTTTTCATTTCGTTTTCGCACAAAGACCCATTTGTAACTCACTGGTTTTACACCATTTGGTCCAAAACATTTCTCTTTTCAAGAGATTTCAATTCTGCCTCAATTGCGTCTTTCCATTTTGGCCAATCATGTCTATGCTTACATTCCTCGATAGACTTTGGTTCAAGATCCTCGTCATCATCCATAACATCTAGCGCTACATTGTATACAAAAACATCATCGACGTCGATTTTATTTCGGTTCCATATTTTTCTTGACATGACATAATTTATCGAGATCTCTTCATTTTCAGTAATTTCAGGTACCTGACTTTCTTTTGGAATTGTAATGTTAGTCATGTCTAAGGGCTCTTCTGTAAACTCTTCTGGAGTTACAATTTCCTCGACCTGGCCATCTTGAATCTTTGCTCCCTTTCTTTTTCGAGGATTCTTATCTTTGGAACCGACTGGTCTACCACGCTTCAGGCGTGCTTTAGATTCATTGGCAACAAAAGGTTGTCCTTCTGGGACATCAATTTTAATTGGAGCATTAATAGCTGGTATATGTGACTTTGTCACTCTCTTTGGGTCAGTAAATGCGTCTGGCAATTGATTTGCTAAACGTTGTAAATGAATTATCTTTTGAACTTCTAGTTCGCATTGTCTTGTACGATGATCAAGATGAGACAATGATAATTCATTCCAACTTATCTCCTTTTCCAGCTGCCTATTTTCTCCCCCTAAGGTTGGGAAGACTGATTCATCAAAATGACAACCAACAAATCTAGCTGTAAATAAATCCCCTGTTGATGGTTCTAAATATTTAATTATAGATGGGGATTCATATCCAACATATATTCCCAACCTCTTTTGAGGACCCATCTTAGTACGTTGTGGTGGAGGAATTGGAATATATACAGCACATCCGAAAATTCTTAGATGGGAAATATTTGGTTCCTGACCAAAAACCAATTGTAAAGGGGAGGACTTATGATAACTTGTTGGCCTGATGCGAATTAGTGCTGCCACATGTAAAATAGCATGACCCCAAGCAGAAATTGGGAGTTTTGATTCCATTAGTAATGGTCTTGCAATCAATTGAAGACGCTTAATAAATGATTCTGCAAGGCCATTGTGTGTATGAACATGTGCTACAGGATGTTCAATACTTATCCCAATAGACATACAATAATCATTGAAAGTTTGGGAAGTAAATTCACCAGCATTGTCAAGATGAATTGTCTTGATGGGATAATCTGGAAAATGTGCTCGTAATCTAATTAATTGAGCAAGTAACCTCGCAAACGCCAGTTTGCGAGTTGATAATAAAGATACATGTGACCACTTAGTTGATGCATCAATTAAAACCATAAAATATCTAAAAGGGTCCACATGGTGGATGTATTGGTCCACATATATCACCTTGTATTCGTTCCAGAAAAATAAGGGATTCAATCCCTATCTTAGCTGGTGATGGTCGAACAATTAACTTGCCTTGAGAACAAGCAGCACATGGGAAATCTTTCGATTGAAGAATCTGCTGGTTCTTCAATGGATGTCCACATGAATTCTCAACTATTCTTCTCATCATTATTGATCCGGGATGGCCTAACCGGTCATGCTAAACAACAAAGTTATTGTGATCTGTAAGCTTTTGGTTAATGACCACATTTGTTTCAATTGTTTTAATTCTTGTGTAGTACAAACCGGAAGAAAAGGCCGGTAATTTTTCTAATACAATTTTATTACCCAAGATTATACTCGTAATGTGAAGGTACTCAATTTCTCCTTCACTTGTTGTCTCAATATGATATCCATTGCGGCGGATATCCTTAAAACTCAATAAATTTTTTTGAGACTTGGGAGAGTATAATGCTTCATGAATTTCAAATTTTGTTCCTCCAGGCAAGAATATGTTAGCTCTTCCGGAGCCTTCTATCAATTCTGCACTATTCGATATAGTACTAACATTGGCCTTTTGCATTATCAAATAAGAAAAATATTTCTTATTCTTTAATATAGTATGTGTAGTGGCACTGTCTGCGAGACATATATCTCCACTCCTCATTGCAAATCGAACCAGTAGAGTATCTATGTTCTTCATTAAAAATAAGAAATATGTAGAGTATTCAAGAAAGAACATCAAAATTGGAAGAGAGTAAAGTGTGCTCGTACCTGCTTCCTATGTCTTTACACCTTTATATAGGTGTTTAAGTGGGCGGTTACACTCATTAAATGGGCAGTTACATAATTAAATATATAATTAAGTGAGTAGCAGTTACGACGGTTATGTAATTATTGGCAGTTACACTCATAAATAACCAAAACATAATGAAGCATCTAAACATGACAAATACTTAATAATTAGAATCCTATTAATAAGAAGCAAGTGTAAAATAAAGTCCAATATCAAATAAATGTGTGGCATCAACATAACCATAATCAAAGTCATCATTTTCACAAACAAAATTTGTCTCATCTTTTCCATCATTATGTTCCCACTTCTGGTGGTATATGTGTTTTTGAAATGACCACTTCGATAATTACTATGTTCACGTCCACAACCACGGCCATGACTACTAGCATGACCTCTATTTTTTCCATTATATGTTGCTGCATTCACTGCAGGGAATGGAGCAGATCCAGTTGGACGGGCCTCATGATTTTCATCAATAGCTAATTATTTTGCTCAACCACAAGGAGGCATGAAATCATTTCAGGGTACTTTTTAAAACCTTTTTCACGATATTGATACTGCAGGAGCATATTAGATGCATGAAAGGTAGAGAATGTTTTTTTTTTAATATATCCTCATTAGTGATCTTTTCTCCACATGACTTTAATTGAGAATTGATTCTAAACATAGCTAAGTTATATTCACTTACAGATTTAAAATCTTGTAATCTCAGATTTGAGTAAGCAAATAAAACACGCACAAGCATAGATAATTACGGAGGAGCTAGATAAAAATAGTTTCATTACTGTAAAAAAAGAGATAGATAATTGTGGTTGATTAAGGACCTTACTTGAACAAGATCTGTTCTATAGGCTCGTATTTTTGTGTCCATTAGCACAAAGGAGACAGGATCTCAAGTCTGGTTGATGAAGATCCTCGGTTGAGGCCTATTCTCCAAATCTCTCACGGGTTTTTAGAGACTCGTGCTGATAACGTGTTATAAAATTATAGAAAGAACACAAGGAGAGAGAGCAAGAAGAGAGATTTTCTCTTATTCTTCAAGTGTGTACAATACATGAATGGTGAGCCTCTATTTATAGGTTTTACAAATTCATGAATAAAGATGGAATTGAATAGTTACTTAATGAAGGGATAGTTACAAACTTAATGAAGGGAAAGTTATAAACTTAATGAAAGGGAAGTTATGAAGAGTATAAAGGATGAATGAACATCCATTATTTATGACTATTCATAACATTGAACTATTTTTCATATACACTAACGCTTACTACAGCCAACAAACCAAAAGATGACAGACAATGAGATTCTATGTATGTTGGTGAAAATAATTTGCATATGAGATATTTACTTCTACCAAGTAATCTAACTTATTATTTGGCGGATTTATATAAATAAGTTTGCCATATAATAAAATATAGTTGTTAAAATGATATATGTATCATGAATGGAAATTTTAATTTTGAAATTGAATATTATAGCTAAAATACTTTAAATAATTTTACAATTAATTATAAATAACTTATATATACATATGTAAAATAAATAAAAATAAAAAAGTTATAGTTGTTAATAAGATTGAGTCAGTGTATGACATAAATAAAAAAATAAGATTGTTTTTCAAGCTCTTAACAGTATATATATTTTAAATAATTTTTTTAATTTTTATGTTATTATTAATTAAAAGTTTAGAAATTTTATATTATTCAATTTTAAAATATTTAGAGAATATGTTTTTAAGTTTTTTAGATGAAAATATATTAAAATTATGTTTTTAGGTGATTGAGTCTTATCTAAATTCACACAAACATATCAAAATATATCGAAATTATCATATGATATGCATTATTTATTTGTAAATTGATAAATACGCTATCCATATATGAAAATTGATTTCTTTATACAAACACACGTAATAAATTGAATCGTACATAATTATATCCTACTATATTTATCGAATAATTAAGTTATTAATAAATGTAACAAAACCAAAACATCTTTCTGTTTTTTCCTTCTGTTTTGCAGTAAGTAAACCAAATTTGCTTTTTTGAAACTGTCAAATCTTTCTTCCTTTTAATCCCCTCTCTCGCACGAAAAAGAAAATATCTATTTTATTTCATAAATGGAGTAGTCATTGTTTTTTGTATAAATCACAGGTATCATCATCCGTTTTAACGATTTGAGACTAATCCTGTTTGGGATTTAGTTACAATTAAAGCTCTTCACCTTTCTTCAAAGATGTGTTTAGTGAGAGTCGAACTTGAAAGAGCTCTTCACAAATTCAACTTACATTGCTAACTGAGCCACAGCCCATGATCGGTCTCTAGTCATTGTTTAAGTATCTACTTTTAACACCAAATTTAAATAGACTGTAAACTGTAAAACCTGTTTATTCTTGTGATGGATACGAGGGAAATGACAGTCTAATAAACATAACTTCCACGCTGTTAATGGAGAAATTTAATTACTAAAAGAAAAAAAAAAGTTGAGCTTGCATAAGAACATCATTGGATCCACCTTCACAAAAGAAAGAAGCAGCCGGCTGAAGTTTAACTCTCAAATCCATTAAAAATGAATGAAAAAGATGAAACGAATGATATCAACAAGGACTGTATTTAAGTATATGGACATCGTCATCGATATGTACAATCTTTCCAGTTTAGATTGTTTCTTTCCCATTTCTTTCTTCTCATATTGCTTGTCCTCTACAACTGCTGATCTGTGTATGTAGCGGAAGCAACCCTTCATTCCTTGGACAAAACTGTGGATTTGCAGAGAGGACAAAGTGCTCTCATCATTAGCCATTTATCTACGCAGCTGGTATGGAAAAAATGAGAGCAAGGGAGTTCCTTCAGCACATCATTATCCGCATAACTTACCAAACAAATGCAACAAACCTGCACAACAACCATCTAATCCAAGCTGAAAGACCGTTTGCATTAAACAAAGTAATAGTCTTATGGGTGAGGCAGTCCAGAACTTACTGCATCATCTCTTGAAATGGCACAGTCCTTTTCTGCGCTTTTAACTTCTGAATTGATTTTCCTTATGCTGCCACTACCATCTTTATGTAACTTGAAAGTGTAAGTTGGCAGAGAATTGATGCATTCTGAAGTGGCCCCTCTAGTTTGACCTAGGCCTCCACAGCAGCATGCCAAAACAGCACACAGGATGAAGGGCATAGCAAACTCAAGATAGCTAAAGACAAGAAACACTACACACAACCTACAACGAAGCAAAAGAAGCTAGTTGATTTCCACACAGAGAATGGCCAAAAATTAGCATAATGCATATACAGACCGGTGTTTATACCCGCGCAAATTTAGAGCACCCGAAGAAGAGTATCCTCCAATTACCCAAACATTGCCAACAACAAACCAGATAAAAAAGTAAGCTTTTAGCATCAGTGTAAAGTGCTCTAATAATCTGCTAAGCCTGCCAAGTTATCATGCAAAATACATCAGCAGTTGTACAGATGATTGATGAAAGGCATGCATAAAAGGCTCAGAAAGCGAAAAGTCAATGTTAGGACCAAACAGAAAACAACTAGTCAACGGACTGATATATGCATTCTTACTCCTGAACTACGAGTTCAAATTATTTGTAGAAATAAAGACAGAAATAAAAGGAATTTTGAATGTTTATAGTATATTTTCAGTTACAGTAAGTATGGAAATCATCCAAATAAACTATTAAACTATGAAGTAAAAAGCACTTCTGTCTTTGGAACTTTACAATGTAAAACATAAAAGATGAAAACATTTCATATGAATCTAGGAGTGAATCAATATTTTCTATCTTTGCAGCCAAATGCAAAATTTTCTGATACCAAACATTCTAGCACACTTGAATATCAGTACTGCACTTTTTATTTGAAAACATGAGTGGTTCCAAGAACAAGAATCAAACTTCAAATTGAAGTCAAGAAGTTCAGAAACTAAGACATGTAAAGGAGATCATGCAACACGAAGCCAACCATCCTTAGTTGAAGAAGCTTCCAGTATGAAGATACATGAGTCTCTGATAGCAAGGACAAAGTTAAAAAATTTGGTCAGACTTGATAACTTCTGTTGGAGGCCATGTCTAAATTTTCAAACCTCTCAATTACCATCCTTCGAAGCTGGTTTTTACTTATTATATCAATTCAGCATCCACGGCAAAGCAGATGATGCATAAGTAATTCAGGCAAATGAAAACCAAGAACAGACCACTGAGAAACCATCTTAAAGGACATACTATGCAATATGCACATCAAGTACTGAGGGTTTAGCATTGAAAAAAAGAAAAACACTTACGTTGGATACGGAAGAAAACAATGCTGGAAAAGGATGGGAATGCTAGCAGCACGCCCTGCTGCATAACCAACAATCCAAGTGGACAATGGAGCTTGCGGCTTCTCATTCCTCAAAACTACAAGAACAGCTACTGATGCAACAATCTGACTAACATTGAAAACTAGTCTGGCATAAATCCAAAAGCAAAAAGATGATATAAACCTCCCCTGGCTTGATCCACCAGGAGGAGTAGGCTGAATCACAGGTTCTTGAGAATTCCTTGATAGACCATCATTTGGAATATCAAGAACATGATCATTTGTTTCATGGAGGTTCTCAGATGGCTGCTCCATCTGGTAAAGTTTATTTTCTTTGTTTTCAAGTAGGACAAGAGAAGCAGCGTAAGTGAAAGCCTTTGATCAATTGTACTTCTTTTTCTCTTGATCTTATCAGCTGTCAAATGGGATTCTGATATCATTAGGAAACCAACAAAAGTCCTCGGTTGAGCCTCCAATTTCTGTAGCTTATATACTTTACTAAGAAGAAAAACTTATGCTCCCAAACAAGATTTTTTTTATTCATAGCAAATAATATTAAATAAAAAATGACAAATTACACATTTGTTCTTCCTTTCCTCGAATTTCTCAGCAACTAAAATGTAAAATAGTAGTTTGATCCTTGGCTTAGAAAAGACTGCCACAAAGAGTAAAGAATTTTATTCCTTGCTAAAAAAAATAAAATCAAATGAATGCAATTCTTTTGGGGTTCTCTTTCTTCATTTTTCCCAGGAACCAAACATGTTTCCAATTTCTCAGGGACTCCAGTAAACAAAAACTTTAACTCAAGACTCTGCTCAAGTTCAAATCTTTTTGCATATTTTGGTTCAAAGATCCCTCTTTCTCTTTCTCCAGTTTTCTCGGCATCCTAACAACAGGCAATGATTTAGATGAACTAGAATTCTTAATTTAAACTAGTGTTGACTCGGCGCGTTGCCGCGGCTTAAAAAAATACATAATAGATTATAAGTTCAATAACTTAAATTAAATTAAAAGAGAAATCATAAAACAAAATACCATAATAAAATTACCTTAGTGATTCCAAAAGCCGCTGTTATAAGCAAATGAAAAAAAATGAAATATAGTTGATAGTTATAGCATTGATTATGATAGTATTAGTGTTAGTACAAATCTTGATATTCGAGTCTTTGTTTGAAGTTAATAGTTTCAATTTTGAAGGTTCATTATTATCAAGATGTGCAAAGATTCATTAGCACTCAAACTTACTTTGCCTTGAAAGTTCATTAACATCCATAACACGCAAAGGCAAAACAAAAAAAATCATCAAATGTATCCAAAACAACAAATGCACTTGCAGCAAGTCAAAGTAAAAAGAACAATGTTTTGCCAAGCAAATAAAAAAAAAAACTTCCCAAGGGAATTGCTTCTAAAGCTTGTAGGAAACAATCTCAATAACAAATCCATTCACTTGAATTTTATAATGATAGAAAAATGAACAATTTAATTTTCATTGCAGAAACCCGCCTATGGGTGAGCTAAATAGTTCAAAGTTAAAGGAATTATTAAGTGCTACTCTTATTGCAAACAATGCTTCACCTAGGAACCCAAAAAGATTATTGGAAAAAAAAACAATGACCAATTGTTGAATTCATATATCACAACAACAATAAAATTATAACAAATTACTACCGGAGGCATAACTTATATGTTAATCAAGAGTTAAGACAAAAAAAAATCCTTGTTTGATGACTTGTTAAAGTATAGTTTGATGGAATTAGAAGTTAGTAAGCTGTCCCATGGACACAATATAGGCATGTATTACCACCCTGAGCTATCCTCACTTTTTAAAGGTTATTGACAATGGTGGGATCATAAGACTAATCAAAATGTTTAAGTTCTAAAAGTTAATGAGTTTACATATAGCAGAGGCTTGTTTATCAGTTTTCTTTTGTTCTTAACTTTTACAATTCTCTATCTTTATCCAAAAGGCTTCAAAATTGGGTTTTGGATGCATAGGTGTAACAGGAATCTACAACTCTCCTCTCCCCGAGGAGGAAGATATCTCAACCATAAAAGATGCCTTTACTAAGGAATCACTTTCTTTGATATAGTTGATGTATATAGAGCTCACACCAATGTAGTTTTGATCAGGAAGGTGAGTCTCTTTTTGTCAATCAGAAGCTAGATGTTTAAACATGGAATATTTTGTTTCGAATTTTCAATGACAATCATGCAATTCAAATGCTAAATGAAATAAAAACCACGACGATGAGTATCTAGAAAATGGCAGTACAATTGATTAAAAGAATAGAAAATAGCAATATATATTTACATAGGCTTAAAAGCAGATCAATAGCATTGTATCAACCATTTTAGCAATCTTGAAACGGAATTGTATCACATTAATTTGTCAGAATTAGGCATACAAAGAGAAAAATATAATTAGTATTAATACACCTTGAGAGATGGGCATCATTGAGAGTCTTGTCCCTGTTATGTGAGCTGCTTCAAATTCCTTCGACATTCCAATCTCTCATTGGATTCTATGAAAAGGAAAAAATGCCTCAAGTAACAAAACAAAAAGAACCAACAATTGAAAACCAACAAATGAAGGAAAAAAGAAAAAACTACATTATCACCCAAATATAAGAGAGCTTACCAATCGTGTGATGCTTGACAAAAGTGGACTTATTTTAGCGTAAGATTCCGAATCCACAAACAGTATGTTGGGTGTCACACTCTGTGTGATGTATTCATAAGTAGCATGGCTAGTGTCTACAAAGGAAATGAAAGAAAAAACTTGTTCAGGATCCCTAAACTTGAAACTATACTCTTTAATTAAGTTAATTAGCTTGTTTCCATTAATAGCTTCTTGCCCTTGTGGATAGATCAAGTTTATGCATGTAAAACATGGATAGCCGAGTATGAATAGAATGGTAAAAGAAAAAAATACCTACACTTGGTCATACAGGAACTGGATGTACCCAATGGCTTCTATAAACATAGTGTCCTTGATTCTCTATCTTGCATTCAATTGTGACTATCATTTTCTTATCTATTTGGCAACTCTAAAGAGATCAAAGTACATAAAAATGTGCTCAGAACACCTTTTAATGGTATACAAAGCTGAGAACGAAGCTAAATACACAAACAAAGTTAACTGGTCAATATAATCTTATTTGATAAGTAAGAGATTGATATGTTCATTAATCAATTAACGTCAAGCTCTAAAAAATCTCAATTTCATTAATAGTAATTGAAGATGCAAATAATAAAAAAGAAGTAAACAATAATGAATTAATTAATTGATTTAAACAACTTGAAGTCTATTTCAAACATTATTTCTACTTTAAGCTTCTTTACCTTACATCAATTAAATTTTGTAGCTGTCATGATAGGGGATTAACTGTGAGTCCAATAATAGCCATAAACTCTAAGGCCGCATCAACTCAATGAGCAAGTTCTTGGTACTTACTAAGACAAATAAAAAAAAACATATTCAACGTGAAGATATTAGATCTCAACAAAGATTACCTTGTACAATCCTGTAAAAACTTCATGCAAGTGAATCCTCAATATTGAAGCAAAGCACTATCCATCCCAGAAAATGATGCAAATTCACACATAAAACATGCTTGAACCCTTAAAAAAATAACCTGGAAAAGGATAAAAAGAAAAAATCCTTTCCGTTTTAACATACTTATAATTTCAAACCTTAAGTAGGATTAAAGAGAAAATCACCTACATCTAATTAACAAAAAAGAAAGGAAATGCTATTTTGTCATGTACTGGATGTAGTATACAAACCAAACTTCTATGTAGATCATAACCCTAGCTACAAAAAGATACTATTGCCATAAAAAGTTGATTTAGATAATATATATATATATATATATATATATATATAAAAATCATCAAAGAAATCACCTTAGTATCGTAAGTAAAAAAAAAACACTACACTACACAAACTTAAGAATATGAGAGGAAACATTGAAGGAAAAAAAAGGACATTTCTATTTCTATATATATAATTCTTTCATTATATCATCCATAGAACTAAAAAAACACTAAACTAACTTAAGAATATGAGAGGAAACACCGAGGAAAAAGATAGACATTTTTTTCTCTATACATATAATTTTGTCATTACATCATGTATGGTAACATTTATTTTTTTTAGCAGAGGACAAAACTTGTAGTTATCAAACACGCACAAAAATAATAGATTTGTGTGTTTCACTTCACATGAGCTTGGAATACAATTACGGTGATTTTTATTAGTTTCCTGCTATTTAAAGTGCAAGTTGATCCTGAAACAGACAATTGCAGTGGGATAACTTCATCATGTAAATCAAAACACAATGTTTGAATTGAAATTTAAATAAAATGTCATAAAACAATACCAGCAAGCAAAACAATTAGTTGGAGGCAATCATTCCAGAAATGATTAAAATTATTAACTGATCCTTAAATAGACAATTTCGAATCCAAACTATAATTTTCTTGAAACAAAGATATGCATGCATGATAATCATTAAATGAAGTACAAAAAGTAAAAGTCAAATGATCTAGTCCAAAAAGATATCATGGATTTTATTGTTGATATTAACATGTAAACCGAAGTAAGTGCATGAAATACATAGAAATAGTAGGCCTGGAACTGGCATTCTAGTATAGAGAAAATTATCACCAGTTGTAACAAAGAAGATAAAACTTTTGAGAAGAAAAAATTCACTAAATCCATCCAAGGAAGCAAGAATGCTTGCTTCTGGTAGTAGTTTGAAAATTTTCTAGTGAACTTTGAAATTAAGAGGAAAAAACTACCATAGCCTATAGAAAAACAATAATACGAATATGTACACAACTAATCACAGTGTAATTAATCTGAAAAAAAAAACCCATAGATCAACTCATAATGTATTACTTCCTTGAAAAATGAAAATTAAATAAAAACAACTGTTTGAATTGATCAGATGCTCTAATCATATATATCACCTCAATATCTCTATGGGAATATATACCTAAAGTGACACCAAAAGCCAAAGCAAAGACAAAATAAAAATTACTTAATAAGAACATAATATGGAATATAAAAAAAATTCAAAGAACAACATAGTATCAGATTGAAAATATATAAATACAAAAAACTGGATTAAGTTAGACATTATAAAGATTAAGAACGAAAAAATTTATGATTATTTATCTCAACATAGATGATTTCGTGGAAATTATGCTCCTTGATGGTGGCCATATGATTAAGCTAATTTGCAAGTTTGCAATGACTGCATACTTAAATCATATGATGATTAAGCAAAATAACCAATAATGTTAAAATGTTCAAGCAATCAGTAAATGTCAAAACAAATATATATTATATGCTTGGTCATTGAAGAGAGGTTTCCTATACCAGAATCTCAACATAATTTTATTGAGGCATACAATTTAATTTGAATTATGAATTATGATAACTTTATTATGCCTCTGTTAATATGGTATATATATTCTAATTAGTTGAGTGCTAGAATAATGTTTCCATCAATAGATGGATAAGTCAAGAGCACTTACATGCAAAATTTGAGTTGTCATGGCCTAATTAGAGAGATATATATATATATATCACCCTTTGAGTGCATGTAATCTAAAAGCAAAAACAGGACAGATCTTGTATTGAAATTATAAACAATCATGCACATTAGATATATCAATGACAGCCATTACCACACCCTTCAAATTAATAAAGAATGAAAAGAAATGCAATAACAACAAAAGGTAAATGTGAAAGTTTATCTATGAATAAAGCATGAAAATTCAGCCAAACCAATCAAATTAATAAAACAAAATATAACATCATTTACAAACACAAAAGAAAAAAAACACCCCTCAATTAACTTACAATCTATATGTAAAAGAACTTAAGACATAATCCTTAAGCTAATTTTTCAAGAAAATAAATGAGAGTTTGTAAAATAGTTGGGCAAGTTTGTGATGAAGACACCGAAATGTGAGTCTTCAAATTTGGGTCTTGCTAGCACATTCTTAAAATTGAAATTAAAGACAAAATAAAACAGAAATGCAATACAGGTATAATAATCTCCTTCAATAAAATAAAAGAGAAAAAACTTATGAAATCCCTATATTTGCTTATAGTAATTTGTTTGTTGTGATTTCTCTATGCACATATGCAACAGTCATGAAAAAATTTGCTTCTTGCAAATAGCAGCACAATATCAATATCACTACCGATAATGTAGGCCATGCAATCCTTTGTCATGTGATGATATTAAAATAATTTAAAGGCTTTTATAATTTCTTGAAAAAGATTCGATAGAAAATTAATTTCTTAATATTTAAGCATATAACATGTATAACTTAACCATAAGAGAATGCTCAGACCTTGCCTAAAACCTCCCAAGCTATTAATGAAAAAAAATTTGATTAACAAGCATATTTAATGCAAAAGGAGCCAAACTTACAACATCTATTGTTCTTGCTGTGATTCCAAACCTACCATGGCAAGATGAATCACTTGGTCTGTAAGTTTTATCCTGTCAAAACATAATAATTGAAATTAAAAAAGAAAACATAGAAAACCATAATTAAGGTAAAAAAAATTGGTATAGCTTCAAAAAGAAACTCTAATGAGTTTCCTTCAACTTTCCTTGGTTCTTTCGACTGATAAAGAAATGAGTTCTAATCAAAAGTCAACTGCACCAATCAATGAAAGAAACCTAACACTCAAAGACGAGCAACCATATAAAGGAAGGAGGGTGAACTAATTTGCTTATTATTGAAGGAGCTTCAATGGCAGTACAGTGGCTGAAACAATCCCCTAGGCACACGAAATCATTTTTGCCAAAAAGGAGGTAGGCTAAATCAAGTAAAAAGGTATGGGTATTGGAGTTGCAAGGGACAAACAATGAAAAAGGGGAAGGGGACCCCCCAAAAGGTGTGGGGATGGTTAAGGGGAGCATCAAATAGAGAAAATCAAAAGCTGAAAGGAGGCACATGATTAGGTTGAACTCAGCTAAAAATGGGTTAGGGAGAGAGCAGCTGACTTATGGGAGTCGAGCATCGAAGGGAGGGTGTGCAGGGAAATGTGGTTGCTTTTTTTATCGATAAGATTACAAATCCCTTTAAAAAAAACTCCATTTTCCTAATAAAAAAACTAAATCTAATGATCTAATGCAAAATAAGTGCTTAAATGGCAGAAAAACACTTGCCTTAGAGTTGATTTGAAGACCCACATCAGAAACATTTTGGATTCATCTCTTGGTGTTTTCGTTATCGTAGGCATGTTAATTTCTTGTTAAGGAATCAAGATTCTAAAAAAAATGAAGAAGGCAGAACTGAAACTTTATGAAAATGGAAAAGAGGGTTGGGTATGGTGAAAGAGATTGGTTAGGAGAGAAGCGAAGAGGGAAGACTTGAAAAAAAAAATGAAAGGGGCGTCGATGGTATCACGGGCTTCGTCGAATGAGAGGATTGAAACAGAGGCAAAAAGATGAAGTTGTGGCTAGGTCGGTTAGGGAAACAAAAGAGGAAGGAGTTGCACGCGCCAAATCCAAGTTGGCAATACAAATTCCTTTCGAAATTACCACTCGCACCAGAAGCGAACAAAGAAAAGCAATCAAATGGACGACGAACAGTGGCAAAACGGTGCAGAAAGACGTGGCTGTCGGTGAGATCGCGTAGGTCTACAACTTTTATACGTAAGATTTACGATTATAAGTTTTTTCTATTTTCTTTTTCACTAAAACAACAAAAAGAAAGTAGCTCACAGAGTTACAGTATTTATCTGGCTTTTGCCACTTCACCATCCACTGTTTGGTGATGGAAAAAGAACATGAGAATTGAAGATTTGTGCTTTGAGCCAAAAGGCAGCAAAGCAACTACTTATTTTGACGTTTTGACTTTTGAGCTTGTTTTCTCGTGCATTTCCACTTCTTCTCGAAATCCAAATAGAAAATATTATAAATCTTGAGTTTGAATTCAAACATTTTCATTTTCAATTATTTAACATTTCTCTTGTAATAAAAAAAAATCCAAATGGGTCCTTGCTATAATGGTGCCCTCCTTTGATTCTCACCCACTTAAACGGGTAATTTTAGACCCAAAATATCGAGAGGATATGAAAATTACATTAAATAAGTTATACATACAAGTTAAAATTTGACAAAAGTCATATATGAATATTATGAAAATTAAAAAAACGTTTTATTTTTAATGAATAAATACATATACAATGATTTTTATATTTTATATGATATAAACATAATTTGATACAACACTAACATAAAATATATACACATTTTTTTTACTAATTTTTTGGTGCAAATTTTTATGTTTCACATAATCTCATTTTTTTTATTTCTAATTTTTTTGGAAATATACAATTTTGTGCAACTATTTTAGATTTTTTTTTATTCATCAATGTTATGAACTTATTGTAATGACAAGTAGCATTTCTTGCCACTTGTCACAAACTATTACAATCATGTTTAGATTTTTTTTAAGAAAAAAATAAATGATAAAGAATTATTATTTAGATTTTTTAATTTGGTGAGTATATAATGTATTCAATGAAATATTTATTAAATTAAAATTTTAATTAATCTTGACAAATATTTATAAACACCTGTTATAATTGTTGTATAAAAGGGATGATTTTAATTAATGTTAACAAATTTTTTATAAACACCTGTTAAAAAGATCTTGAAAAAAGAGTAAGAAAAAGTTATACAAGGTAAAAATTGAAAGTTTTATCAAGAATCCATCCTCAAATCAATTGATAATATATAAGTAAAGTAGTTCAACTTAATATAAAACTACAAAAAAAACTTAATACTTAACAAAGATGAGATAACTTTACTTTAACAAACTCCATCGCATGTAAGTGGAAACATGGAAAAATGTGTCAAATTGTCGATGCCGCGTGTAAACTTGAAAGAGTTAACTATCGGGAATCACTAAGTAGAATTGAGATTTGACAGTTGATACTATTTAAAATCAATTGATAATAAGTATTGGCTCAATTTAAACATAAAAGTACAAAAAAATTTTATATTTAACTTATATAGAATAAGCCAATGAGGTCTTGGCTTACTGACAAGGAAGAAGTTTTGAGATTTGAGATCTCAGGTTCGAGTTTCATCAAGTATGAGCTTGAGTTAGTTTATTTATTTAGTAGTTTACTTAGTTTAAATAATGTAATTTTCATAGTTATCTATTCATAAAATGTAATATGCTGATTGTGATTGTAACTTTTAACGAAAATGTATTACTTAAAAACTGATATAAAATGATATCACTTTAATATTTTATGTGTTCTTGTGCTGCCTAGCGCACTCGTGGAAGATTCATTATTTGTTTTTTCCACAGGAATCTAGGAACTTTCCTCCAAGCACATTTTTTATTAACAAATGATAAACTTATGAATAATTTGTGCTTTATGCTAACTTCTATTATTTGTTGTAATGGAAGTCTTATTTGAATATTATATATATATATATATATATATATATATATATATGTGTGTGTGTGTGTGTTAAAATTTGAATATTATATTTACATGCCAATAATTTTTTAATTGAGTGATTAAAAAAAATTGTAACATGCTTAACTTTATCCCTTATTCAAATTTCTCACCATCATCATCATTAGAGTTTTTATCCTAATATATTGAAGTAGACTACATAAATTAATAAATGAATTTATGCTACGTTGTCAACATAAATTCTTCTTCTCTACTTAATTTTATTTAAGACAATGTGTTTATTTAACTCTCGTGCTAACATATATATCTTTCAAAATTACTTTTATTCTAAATGTTTTTCGATCTTCCACTGATCTTTGACTTTTTCTATGAATCATAATCCCTATTCTCTTAACTAAAACATTCATATGTCTACGTATTTTAATACCATGATCGAAATTTTCAACACTGTCACTGGAGTGCAGAATCAGAACAATTTGAAAAACATGTTTACGCCGACAATCAAATTGAAAAGACATGAACACACAATAACATGATATGTTAATAAAATATTAAATTTTTTATTTAATTATTAAGATTTAATTTTTGTTAAAAAATCTTTCTTTTTTTTCTCAAAGATACTCAATTTGGACCGAAAGGTTTGTAAAGTTCGGGAGTAATTGGATATGGCTCATAATTGCCATTGGGCCACTGTAGATGGCCTCTTCACAGGAATAAGAGAGATCATAGGGTAGGCCTAGTAGTACTACTGTCTTCTTGAGGATGTTTCAAAATAAAGTTTTTTATTTTTGAAAACTTTATACTCTTATTTTTTATATTTAAAATTTGTTTTATTTTTTCATTTTTATAATAAAAAATGCTGCATCAATATCGTAAAAAATTTTAATATAAAAATACAATAAAATAAAATAAAATTTTATTTTAGGTAGTACAAGTGCCTATCATTTTATGATGTATTAATGTTGCCCATTGGCAGATGACAATGGTTTCTATTTGTCCACAGATGATATAGCTATGAGGAGTGTCAGGCAGCTAAAACCAAGGCTTTAGGTTCGAATATATTAAAATCTTTTAATTTTATAAGACAGACAAATAGTGTATTATTGTAAAGAAAAATTATTAGTTTAAAAAATGAATAAAGCTAAATTACAAAAATATGATTGGAATAATGATTTATTTATTTTATATTTTATTTAGTATTATTAATTTTTTATATAAATATTTTTATATATAATTTAAAAATAATAAAATAATTATATCAAATACGTTAAAAACTTTAACAAAAACCTTAATAGCATCACTATCTAATAAAAATTAACGAGTAAATTAATAGTGAAACAAATTAAATAAAATGAAGAATATTTCAAATAAAATAAAAGTATAATTTTACCACAAATATTTTTTGTTTTGATATATTATATTATATTATATTATATTATATTATATTATATGTGGACACAAAAAAGTGAACATACAAAATAAAAGGGAATTATATTATAACAAAATAATTTTGCAATTTCAAATAACCCATATATAAGCATTAATTACTTAACAATGAAAAAAGATAGGCAAAAAAATTGATAAAAGATAATTGATTTTTTAATTTTAATATATAAATGTCTGTCTATATATTAAAAACTTGAAAAAATATAATTGGTCTTAGGTTCGAGTTCCACAGAGTGTAGAATTGAGTTTAATTTGTTATTGTTATTTGTATTTACCAATTCATTAGGTTACCAGTTCATTAAATGTGATGTAGGTCAGGTTAAAGATTATTGGGCTTTTCTATAAGTCAAGCTGAAGACAATTAGGCCGAATGATAATTTAAGCCCAAGAGGAAAGAGGACTCAGAAGGCCCATAAATGATCCACTGAGTTATTATTTAAGCTGTGTGTCTTAAAGGTAATTACTCACATCACAACTCCTATAAATAGGTCACAGGTATCATTCTTAAATCCTAAGCTCTATTTGTCTACTGAAACCCTGCCAAAACCCTGTCTGACTTAAGCATCGGAGTGCTGCGCCCTCTGACTTTTCCTATTTTGCAGAACTTTTCTGGAGACACGTGGAGAAAGGAATTCTTGGAGACAAACTAACACGAAAATCGAGGATCCGACGTCAGCAAAGATTTATTGTTGTTTTGAGCAACAACAATTGGCACCGTCTGTGGGAAATTTGAACAAAAAGCCAAGTATAAAAGTCCACGAAAGGGTGCGGAAGATTGGCGAGAGACTGCTAGTTATGCAACAGAACAGTCTGTTGCACAAAAGGTCTCGTATGCAAGGTTTCACGCTCACATAAAAGAGTCTGTCGCACACAAACAAAAAAAATAATAATAACGATAAAGTGACCTGTGCGCGCGACAGAACAGTTTGTCGCGCGTAAGGTTTCACGCGACAGAAGTCTGTCGCGCAACATGCACGCGATAGAGCAATTCATGCGACCATAGACACATGCGACAATCCTTGGATGAAGGAGAGGCTTTCGCATGAGATAGCGTTGGGCGAAAGAGTGACTAGCCTGTCGCATAAGCCTGTCGCGCATCCTCTATGCTAGGCGAGAGACAATCATGGCGAGAGAGGCTCTCGCACCCGATAGCTTCAATATTTGGCTACTGTTGAAGGGCTTTAATTGGATTTAGACGTCTTAAAATCCCATCTTCAATATTTGGCTACTGTTTCGAAAGGCCTATTGCAAGCTTGTCTCAAGAACCCAAAACCGAACCAAACCCAGCACCGGCGACAGGAGCTCGTGGAGAAGAATCTTGGATCGGCGACAGTACTCAAAACAGCAGCCTTTCGTTTCTAAAAAAAGAAGATCTTATGCTTTGCTGCCATTTTTTAAAGACAAAATTGGGCTTAAGAAAGTGTTTCCAGCCCATACATTCTAGTGCAGATCAAACTTTCAGCCCATTAACTTCATATTAACAGGCCATAATTGAAGCCCACGTGAAGTTTACTTGAAAGCTTAGGATTTGACAATTTCTGGCTGACAGACCACGTGAAGCCAATTTCAAAGCAAATATATAAAATAGGAAGAGCATGGAGATTCTTTTCTTTTCTTTTACATTGTACTTGTGTCAGAAAACTAAAAACTACACAGAGAAGAAAGAAGAAAGGAACTCCGGTCAAAGCAGCAATAACGCCAAGCTTTCTCACTGCCTAGGCAGTATACATGGTGAAAAACCACAATAACGAAACGGTGACGAGACAGTGTATCTCCTGATAGAAACGGCGACGAGACAGTGCTGGATTTCAACATTTCTAGCAGCAACTCTCGAATAGGCAGCAGTACTCACAGCAAGCGTTGGTGAGGCAGTGGCTAGATTCCGGCAGTGGCTAGATTCTAGCGTTCTACGTTGTTGCTCAAAACTTGTGACTGATGCATGCCATTCACGATTGGGTTCAGTGAAGTTGAGCAAGCTCCTGGTGTCGACTTTTACAGCTTGAGAAAAGGAAAAATCATGCATCACGAGCAATGCCATAATACAATGTGGGAAGAAAGCAGCCAAGAAGCAAGACAAACCTGATAAGTTTGCAACTCCAATGAACACATTCGCAATGTCTGATGGTACTCCTACACTTTTAAATGTTAGTATATCTCCATAATTATGGAAATAAATATTTGGTTGACCAATTCCGGATATGGTCCATAATTTCACGGTGAATCTCAACTCAATATTTGGCTATTAAAAGCACGATTTTATGATGGTTAAAACGTGATTTTATCTCAATATTTGGCTATTAAAAGCACGATTTTATGATGGTTAAAACGTGATTTTATTGCCATAATTAGCATGCTCTCATTACTATTTAAGGAGGGCTCCTTCCGGTCCCCAAGTACGTGAACCTAAAAACATACAAACACCATCTAGTGAGGTTTTGAGTGCTTGGAAGACTTGGAAGGCCTGTGATCGACATAGAGGAGATTGTCAGATTCGAAATCGTTTCAACAACAAAGTTACAGAGTGCAATGGCTGGAGGTTAGATCCTATCGCTTCCGCATTTTATTTGTTTAACATGTTTCATATTGTGTAGAAGCATGTTAGGCTTGTTTGATGTACTTACATTTGGCATCAGAGCCGTAGTTTAACCTCTGTCTTGCTATAAATCTGTAGAAAGAAGCCATAAAAACCTATATTTTGAAACTTTAAGTCTCGGATTTCATGAAACCCATTCTGTTTTCATGTGATTTTGGTTCAAATATTTTAGATCTACTGTTATAAAGCTCTAGGGATAAAAAATACATGAAAAACGAGATTGTTTGAAGGGTTTTGTGCCGGATCGGATCAAAAAAACCCAAATTTCTGCAAAAACACCCATTCGGGTGAAGAAGAAGCCTCGGGCGCGTGAGTCACACGCGCCCAATAGAGGAAGAAATGCGGGCGCGTGAGTCTCACGCGCCCGATAGAGATAATGCGGGCGCGTGAGTCTCACGCGCCCTCACGCGCCCGCCTGTGAACAGTGCAGTTACACTGGTCAAAAAAATAAAAAAAAAAGAAAAAAAAAACAATGGGCCATCCGATTTTTGGGCCCCTATTGGGGCTATATTTTGGGTTTATTTATTTTGGGCCTTTTTGTTAATTATTTGGGCTTGTGGATTAAATAAATAAAAGGCATTTGGTTTATTTTAATTAGGCCTTAAGGATTTATTTAATTTAAGTAATTAAAATTATTCAATTTAGGCCAAATAATTAAATTTTTGATAGTTTTAATCAAATTTCAGTTCTGTAATTTTCATAATTTTATGAATAATTGAATTATTTTCACAAAATTAATATAATTATGAAAACTTCTCATTATTTTGGATTTTATGAGAATTTTTCATGAATTTGGAATTTTTATAAATGCTATAATTTTAAATTGAATAATTTTGTGAAAATTATCATAAAATTATGATTAAATTATGAAAATTTGATTTGAATGTGTATATGTGCTTATTATGAATGTATATAATTTTTGTTATTTTTATATACTATGGTTGACTTTGAGCACATGTAGCTAAGTTATTCATATTATTTGGAATTAAAATTGCCTTGTGTTGATTGCAATTTTAAAATATGAATAAATTTAGAATTTTGCCAATGTGTCTAAGTGCTTTATAATTTATTTAATTAGGGCTTAGCCACAGCAACCTTAATTAAGTAAAATTATATTTGTAAAAATCACATAATGGTATTAGACATAAATTGTGATTGGTTATGAAGTTATAATAAATTTTTTCCCACAGGAATTTTTGTTATAATTTTATAACTGATTAGGATAAAATATCAAATTAATTTCTTAATTTACCCACAGGGATTAGGAAATGATATAATTTGATAGTTTTATCATTATGAAATGAATCTATTAGAATTAGAACTTTAGCCCACAGGCAAGTTTTATGTCTGAGATTCATTAATAAAATATGTTTACATTGGTAGACATAATTAAGTTTGCCTCAAAAATTCTAGATACATAAACATGTGTTTTTCTTTAAGCAGTGTTTCCGCGGACTAATATTTACTTAGAAGTTCCCAAACTAGATGTAGAGAACTACAAGGTTTGGAAGGAGAGAGTTCTCCTCCAATTAGGGTGCATGGATATAGATTATGCTATAAGGAAAGACGAGCCCGTATTGATTGAGACCAGCACTCCTACTGAAGTAGCTTTACATGAACGCTGGGAGCGATCCAATCGCCTTAGTGTCATGTATATAAAGACAAAGATATCTGCTGGGATACGTGGTTCAGTCGAACAGCATACCAACGTTAGGACCTTACTGAAGGCCATAGATGATCAATTTGTCACTTCAGATAAAGCGTTGGCCAACACCCTGATAATGAAGTTCTCATCGATGAGGCTCACCAGTGTCAAAGGAGTGCGCGAGCACATAATGGCCATGAGAGATATAGCGGCCCAACTCAAGAAGTTAGAGGTGGAGATGTCTCAGTCTTTTCTTGTGCACTATATATTGAACACTCTACCAAAGCAGTATGGACCATTCAAGATATCCTACAACACACATAAGGATAAGTGGACCATCAATGAATTGATGACCATGTGTGTTCGAGAGGAGGGAAGACTGCTTATGGAATCGGGTGAAAGTGCATTTTTTGCAAGCCAAGGAAAGACCAAGGATCGAGCCAAGAACAAGGGAAAAGGGAAAATCCCTGCCCAAGCTAACATTAAGAAAGAGTCCAAATGTTTCTTCTGTAAAAAGAAAGGACACATGAAGGACTGTGCTAAGCTTCAGCAGTGGCTCGTTAAGAAAGGTAATCCACTCTCATATGTTTGTTTTGAATCAAATATGGTTGAGGTTAATCATAACACATGGTGGATTGATTCTGGATCTACAATTCACATTTCAACTTCCTTATAGGGTATGACAAACCTAAGGAAGCCAGTGGGAAATGAGGAGAGCATCTATTCAGGAAACAAGATGCACTCGCATGTTGAAGGCGTTGGAACATGCATTTTAGTTCTTAGGAGTGGTTTTGTTTTGCAATTGGAAAAGACCTTTTATATTCCTAGTTTCTCGAGAAATTTAATCTCTGTTTCTAGGCTGGTACCTTATGGATATTCCTTTCAATTTTTAAATAAATCAGTATTGATATATTTTAAGTCTGATATTGTTGGGAATGGTACCCTATGTGATGGTCTTTTCTCTATTGATTTGCAAAATGACACTGCTCATAATGCCTTGCATGTTCAAACTGGCACTAAAGGATGTGTTAAGAATGAGGACTCCTCTACGTTATGGCACCGGAGATTAGGTCATATCTCCATAAATAGAATTAAGAGATTGGTAAATGACGGAATACTTAGTACTCTCGATTTTACTAATTTTGACACTTGTGTGGATTGCATTAAGGGTAAGCAAACCAACAAGTCTAAGAAAGGTGCCAATAGGAGTACAACCATATTAGAGATCATACATTCTGACATATGTTGTCCAGACATTGATGCATATGGTCAGAAATACTTCATCACCTTTATTGATGATTACTCGAGGTTTATGTATCTCTACATGCTTCATAACAAGAGCGAAGCATTAGATGCCTTTAAAGTCTTTACGGCTAAAGTAGAGAAACAATGTGGAAAACCCATAAAGATAGTAAGAACTGATAGAGGTGGGGAGTATTACGGTAGATACACTGAAGATGGACAAGCACCTGGACCATTTGCGAAGTTCCTTCAAGAAAATGGGATTGTTGCCCAATATACCATGCCTGGTTCACTGGATCAGAATGGTGTTGCAGAAAGAAGGAACCGAACTTTGATGGAAATGGTGTGTAGTATGCTTAGCAACTCGAAGTTGCCTAAGTCCTTGTGGATTGAAACTCTTAAAACGGCAGCGTATATATTGAACCGGATTCCAACCAAGGCTGTTCCAAAGACACCTTTTGAATTATTTAAAGGTTGGAAACCGAGTTTGCGTCATATGCGCGTTTGGGGATGCCCTTCTGAGATAAGAGTTTACAACCCACAAGAAAAGAAACTGGATCTTAGGACCATAAGTGGGTATTTCATCGGATATGCTGAACGGTCCAAAGGCTACAGATTCTATTGTCCATCTCATAACACTAGATTTGTGGAATCAAGGAACGCCAAGTTTCTTGAAAATGACTTAGTTAGTGGGAGCGATCAATCTTAAGACCTAGTTTCTGTGAGAGATCAACCCTCTACCTCGAGTCAAGGATTGGTTATCATGAACAATGTCCCTTCAGTACAACTGGACATTGAACAACCAATCGTTGAAGATCCACAAGTAGCTGATAACTTACCAGTAGACGAAGCTCCTCTGGATACACCAGAATTGAGTGAGCAACCAGTTGAACAACATGATCCTTCAGAGAATGTTGAACCGACATTAAGAAGGTCTACTAGGGAAAGGAAATCAGCTATTCCTAGTGATTATATTGTGTATCTACAAGAGTATGATTTCAATATTGGGCCCGTTAATGATCTAGAGACGTTTTCACAAGCCATGAACAGTAAAGAATCAAAACTTTGGTTCGATTCAATGAAGGATGAGATGGATTCGATGGCATCTAATGGAGTATGGGATCTTGTCGAGTTGCCTAATGGAGCAAGAGCTATAGGCTGTAAATGGGTCTTTAAGACCAAGACTGACTCATTAGGCAACATTGATGGTTATAAGGCAAGACTCGTAGCCAAAGGATTCACTCAAAAGGAGGGAATCGATTACAAGGAGACCTTCTCTCTTGTATCTAAGAAAGATTCTCTCCGCATCATAATGGCACTTGTTGCACATTTTGACTTAGAGTTGCAATAAATGGATGTGAAAACGGCATTTCTCAATGGTGATCTAGAGGAAGAGGTTTACATGAAACAACCTGAAGGTTTTTCCTCTAACAAGGTGAGCATTTGGTCTGTAAGCTCAAGAAGTCCATATATGGGTTGAAACAAGCTTCCCGCCAATGGTATTTAAAATTGCATGAAGTCATCTCATCATTTGGTTTCGTTGAGAACATCATGGATCAGTGTATATACCAGAAGGTCAGTGGGAGCAAGATTTGTTTCCTTGTGCTATATGTGGATGATATTCTGCTTGCAACCAATGATAAGGGGATGCTACGTGAGGTGAAACAATTTCTTTTTGAGAACTTTGATATGAAGGATATGGGCGATGCATCTTATGTCATTGGCATTAAGATCCATAGAGACAGACATAGAGGTATATTAGGTCTGTCATAAGAAGCCTATATCAATAAAGTCTTGGAAAGATTCAGAATGAAAGATTGTTCACCAAGCCCAGCTCCCATTGTGAAGGGTGACAGGTTCAATTTGAACCAGTGCCCGAAAAATGATCTTGAGCGGGAACAGATGAAGAACATTCCATATGCCTCAGTTGTTGGAAGCATTATGTATGCACAGGTCTGTACCAGGCCTGATATTGCTTTTGCTGTGGGAGTGTTGGGTAGATACCAAAGTGACCCGGGGATGGACCACTGGAGAGCTGCGAAGAAGGTGCTTAGATATTTTCAAGGTACTAAGGATTACATGCTTATGTATAGACGGACCGATGAGTTGGAAGTGATTGGCTACTCAGACTCAGACTTTGCTGGCTGTGTTGATACCCGGAAATCAACATCCGGTTACATCTTCATGCTTGCCGGTGGAGCTGTTTCATGGAAGAGTGCTAAGCAGACACTGACTGCCACTTCTACTATGGAGGCCGAGTTCGTTTCCTGTTTTGAGGCTACCTCACATGGTGTATGACTTAAGAGTTTCATTAGTGGGCTTAGAGTTGTTGACTCCATATCTAAGCCATTGAGGATATATTGTGACAATTCAGCTGCGGTATTCATGGCTAAGAACAATAAGAGTAGAAGTCGAAGTAAGCATATCGACATTAAGTACTTAGCCATTAGAGAACGTGTTAGAGATAAAAGAGTGGTCATTGAACACGTTAGCACTGAATTGATGTTAGCTGATCCTTTGACTAAGGGCATGCCACCGTTTAAATTTAAGGATCATGTAGAGAGAATTGGACTTGGTCCCACATTTTGATTGTAATTGAAACTCTTATTAATAATATGATGTTTCTCATTTTTGATTTGTATACACTAAAGTTTATTTGAGAAATATCCTTGTTGTTTGGATCGAGAATAAACATAAGGTTTATTCATTAAGTATAAATGAGTTGATTTAGAAACATTTTACATAGTAATACATGGAAGATAATACTCACCATTAGAGGAACTATCGCCATGATTCATGTGATTTGTTTCTTCTATAAGTGAAATATATGGACCAAGTGGGAGAATGTTAGTATATCTCCATAATTATGGAAATAAATATTTGGTTGACCAATTCCGGATATGGTCCATAATTTCACGGTGAATCTCAACTCAATATTTGGCTATTAAAAGCACGATTTTATGATGGTTAAAACGTGATTTTATCTCAATATTTGGCTATTAAAAGCACGATTTTATGATGGTTAAAACGTGATTTTATTGCCATAATTAGCACGCTCTCATTACTATTTAAGGAGGGCTCCTTCCGGTCCCCAAGTACGTGAACCTAAAAACACACAAACACCATCTAGTGAGGTTTTGAGTGCTTGGAAGACTTGGAAGGCCTGTGATCGACATAGAGGAGATTGTCAGATTCGAAATCGCTTCAACAACAAAGTTACAGAGTGCAATGGCTGGAGGTTAGATCCTATCGCTTCCGCATTTTATTTGTTTAACATGTTTCATATTGTGTAGAAGCATGTTAGGCTTGTTTGATGTACTTACATTAAATACAGATGAAGAGAAATAAAATACAGAATTTATACTAGATAGATGTTGTAAAGCAAATGGGGTTGACCCAATATAAACAACTGCAAAAGGAGAACATGAATAACGAAGCCTAAAAGGAAAGAGACAAAGCAGAACAATAAGCGACAGTGGCGGCAGCAGCAGTGAAAGTAGCTGTCGACACCAAAAAAATACTCAGAAAGCCTTTTTACAAGCAAAGCAGGAAATGGTAATATCTACCTCTAAAGTGGTGGCCATAGAGCAATTCAGAAATTTTCACATGGTTTGCTTCATCGCCCTGTCCAATTTGGATAATTCTAACATAGCATATTTAACATGCGATCCACCTAAAAGCCTCTCAAATTCAACTTGGAGATCCTCTAATAAGGGATGGCAAAAGCAAGATTGAAAGCAGTGCTGGAGCCAGATGATTGACTTGCATGTGTTCCTCATACCCATCTTTTGAAAACTTTTGGGGTTCTCCAATTGAAAATATTCCAACATTATTATTAAGAACATGCAATGGTCCAAGGCGTGCATTCTAGCCCTGTTCTCGCATCACCATCGTTTCACCATTTTTCACGCTGCTTGCTGCCATTACTGTACTCGAGTAGTTGACTATTGTTAGCCCCAGCTCCTTGCATCGCTCATTGCCGCACCAGTCATGGACGAGTGCTATGGAGAAAGTCTTTGCAATCGAAGTGAGCCGAGGAGCCAACTGACGTGCCAGCGCTACTAATTGAATGCCAGCACGTCGTTTAATCCGCCCTGAGTCTCTCTTCGCTATATGGTTTTAATGATCAGAGGTTCCCTTTTTGACTTAGACAGCATTTGTCTCACGGTTTTCGGGATGGGCGATAGGCGGACGATCAACCTCGGCATCTCCTCTCAAAGCTTTGAACTATTTATGGAGAATCCAATGGGATCAGAGGTTCCAGGATCTTGTTGGTAGTTGTATCTGATGTGCTAAGAAATAATGCCTTTCACGATAGAAGCTGTGCAGCGAGGTTAATGATGATGATGGTTAACGATTATAATGATTAACGACATATTCCATGATAGAAACGGAAAGCTATGGAGCCTCTGATTGTAGTATTCCAAGCTACTTTGACAATACTATGGCTTCTCCTTCATCAATCCCTCATCACTGCTTTAGCTTCAGTATAAAAAAAAAGCAACAGAATCACCGAAAGAGACAACGAGACAGCTACAAAGAATGACTCAGAGGGTTACATACCAAGCAGTAAAATCATCTTCAATACATTGATCATCATCACCAAGACCAACTTGGCAGTAAGGGAAGAACAAACGAAAAACGTTTGTACAGTTTCAAAAGAAGTCAGCGTCAAATAGCAAGAAATTGGCAAGCAATGGCAACTCATCTGCTCAATTAGTTCAATTAGTGGAGGGCCCCCACTAAATCTTGTCTGGGTGATGCTTGGTTCATGATTAAGCACGGGAAACGACATTCACGAGTAGGGTTCTGCTTGTGGGAAAGCACTTGTTAGTTGTTTGAAAATAAGAGTTGTATGGAATATGAATATATGATTTCTTATATTCAAACGGTCAAGTGGGCCGTCGCCATTTTGAATTCTTACCAAGCTGAACTCAGATACCAAGCCTACGAAACGACCTGGCGGTCCCTGCTCGCTGGAAAGTTGAAGATTCCAAGTCCTTTGTTTCTACCATGCGTGAGGATCATGCAAAAACGAACAATTTTGTCAAGTTTAATCCACTTAATTTGCTTCTCTGGTTGACATGAATATCAGTTGAAGCATGATGGTGATTTCAGATGGAAAACGCACTTTTCTAGTGCTATTATTGTTTCAGAATGGACAGTAATGGTTAATTAAGAACTGACTTATGGATAGGTTAAATGTGGGAGTTCTACATCGGTGTTATGCAGAACTGCCCTCAAGCTTCGTTATACAAATCAATTTCCTAAAGGCTGATTTTGCATATACTCAAGCTTATCATTTGTATGCAGACAATGTGATGCAGAAAACGAGAGATGGATGCTAGATATTGCTATGGCATATAATTTAGATTTGCAGATGAATTAGTAGTTAAACTACCTCCATTTAACCATAAAACGAGAGGCTTTGTGGAGAATTTCTGGTGACTCCACAAAATAATAGAACAATAGGTCAAAGGTAATGGTGAGCACATTCGACAGGTTACGTTGCGATAAAGCGGTTCGTCCTAGGCGACAGCCATGCGAGCAAGAAAAAGTCACACGGCAAGCATTCTAGACTAGCAAATGGCTCCCGTGAGCCCAGTCTCCCACACACAAGGCGTGAAGCAATACTGACAAATGCAGTGTCATGTGGCGAGCACAAGACCACTGCAACAAACACTTTCGGCAATTGAGTGGCATGTGGCGATTGCATGACTAACGCCACAGCCTAGCCTCCGCAACAAGGCTCGCTCGGTAAAGCACGTGTCAAGGCATGAAGAACGATCTTGATGGGCAAGCCATTTTAAGTGACCAAAGCAAGAAAGGATTAGGCGACTCTGTACATCATCAGGTGCACGCCCATGTAATGAAGGATCGAGCAAGGATGCGCTCTCCCAGACAATGAGAACTCCAGTTTGCAAGCCAGACTTTGGCGAGCCCAGCCGCAAAAGCTCTCTATGAACACAACAGAGCTCGATTTGTGATCTAGCTAAACGCCCAACAAAGAAGAAATCAAGATGGTGAGCACATTTCAAATGCGACAAGCTCTCCACTTCGATAAGATGACAGCGAAGAAAATTAGGTGAACACAGCACCCATTCGCAAGATTCCCCCATTAGCACAATGCAGGCGAGCAAAGAACACCCGAGTCATGCCTTTCGGCAATGGCTAGCAATGCTGGCGAGCACGGAATCCAAACTACTGGTTCGCCCTTTAGAAAAAACTTTGGCGAGCGCATTTAAATTTGACGATCCAAGCGCACACCCAAGTGCGGGATCTGAGCAGAATGATCTAGAATCTTCTAGACCTAGTGCGCGCACTAATCCGACAGAGTGTTCAAAAGCTTCCTTCGGCCCATCTGTCGATCGTCTGACACAAAAGCTTCCAAGAACCGCTCTAGCAACCATCTAAAAGTGGCTTAAGAGCCACACACTTGGCCTATTGACAACCACACATATGAAAGAGGGTTTGTCTATATAAAGGGTGTGTCGGCTTCGTGAGTCCTTTAAGCAAGACAAGGATGTGCCAGCTTAGGGTGTCGAGATCAAGGCTGTGTCTCCCTTGTAAGCCCCTATACATAGCATTCTTGAGTATCAATACAGGTGAGTGCTTGGCACAACGGAAATTACAAACACACTCAAGCAGGGACATACGGGTGGTAACCAGATTTGAGGTACTCTCATACGATGTTTTCGATTTTCTTATCCACTCTAACAATTGTGATTGAATTAGGCAGGTGTCCGAGGTAGGCACTAGCCACTGTCATGAAAGGCAACAAGCCAGGAAGAGCTTGGTTTGATCGAAAACAACTTGTGGTAAGCTCGTGAAGGTAGATTGCTGATACCGAGGCACGACTTAGTGCACAATCCATGGTTGACAGCAAAACATCCTAGCACTCGTACTTTACAGATTTTACAAACACAAAGACTTTGAATGGTACTGGTGGTAAACATTTGCTATTATTGTTTTAACATTTGCTGCAATTATATTGTTACTTACTCCATTTAATTGAAAATACTACATTATGAAACGAAAGGCCAGTTATTTTTATCTGTACTATGATAATCCTCCATGTTTGATAGACATGTTGCAGGAATAGAAGAAGAAAAAACGGAAGCTGGCCAAGAAGACGCGAGATGGGCACAAATGAGTCACTAAGCGAAAAATGCGTGAAACAGGCAGAAATAAGACCCTAAACGAGGAAACAAAACGAGCACAAATAAGTCCCTAAGCGGGCAAAAATAAGACCCTAAGCGAGAAGAAGACGCGAAACGGGCAAAATAAGACCCTAAGCGAGAAGAAGACGCGAAATGGGCAAAGTAAGACCCTAAGCGGGCATAAATAAGACCCTAAGCGAGAAGAAGACGCGAGACGGGCACAAATAAGACCCTAGGCAAAAAATACTCGAGACGGGCAAAAATAAGACCCTAAGCGAAAAGATACAAGACGACAGAACGTAAAACATATTAGGAGGTATGTTACAATATATATGTGCTGCAATTGATTCAAAATATATATCTATTTTGTGATTGGCTTATCAAATCTAACAAGTCCTTTAGCGGATACTACGCAAGACAGGACCAATACTCCAGTAAAAATTCTTCTTTGTACACAAAAAATCGCAAAGAAAAACTTGGGGAGCACACAGTATGCAGGCTGTGGAGGTATGGTACGAGGTACGTTACAATTTTATCATTGGATATGTGTTACAATTGATTGACAAAGTGCATTTAACGTTTTATATTGGCATTCCGGATATAAAAACGATGTTATAGTCTTATCAATTCTATAAAGTCCCTACGTGAAAAATGCGCAAGATGGGCAACACATGGGCTTGAAGCGAAAAATGCGTGAGGTAAGCCATGAATCAAATAAAAGTCTCTAAGCAAAAAATGCACTAGATGAGCAACACATGAGCTTGAAGCGAAAAGCGCGCAAAGAAAGTCTGATTATTATATATTAGTGCAAGGTAAATGTGTAGTTGCCTCTGTAAATGTGTTTAAAAATGTGTTAATGAGTTTGTAAAAGACTAAGCTCTTTCACAAAAAACTGGGGAGCACTCTAGATTAACTTTTGCATCAAAAGGAGTATCGAAATTAACAAGCACCCAGGCATATGCGTCCTGAGGCGTTATAATATCAAGAGCTTGATCCTTAAGAAAATTAGTCTCTGGATTATCTAAATAATCTTCGTCCAAGCCTGTGAGAACCTCGACCATCTCGAGTCGAAGAAAAGGCTCCTAAGGGCTGTAAGATCAGATAGATCTTTATAAGTATCTATCCTCATAAAAGGTTCCAAATCCTCAGCATATGGATCAAGCTTCAACCAATCAGGAGCATGCCAAGTACAAATCGCATCTGATGAAACCAGATAAGAACATATACATCCTCTTGTGGCACCTCTTGACGATGCGCCCTCATGACTTTAACTCAGATTTGGTTTTCTTCCTCATGGCTAATAGAAGGCTTTGGTGGCTTTGCAATCTTACAACTTCTCCTTATAGCTCTTGGTTCCGGTCCACTAAGACCTTAAAGCTCAAAAAGAAGGTTGAAATATTCCACTTAAGAAGCATTTTGCTCAAAGGAGAAAAACATATCCCGATAATGTCCTGAAAAAGGCACTTGACAAAAGAAATGATGACACGATGTCGTTTCTGTCACAAATAATGATGAAGTCCACTTGTTGAGCCCTCAAATGAAGATGAAAAAACTCTTGTGATAATCCCAAAAAGAGGGTAGCAAAAGAATTTGAAAAGCTCATTCTTTATATACTCTTTCACAGGATAAACCCTGCGAAAGAGTGGGAAGCAATTGATGTGGGTCAGGTTAAAGATTACTGGGCTTTTTTATAAGTCAAGCTGAAGACAATTAGGCCGAATGATAATTTAAGCCCAAGAGGAAAGAGGACTCAGAAGGCCCATAAATGATCCACTGGGTTATTATTTAAGTTGTGGGTCTTAAAGGTAATTACTCGCATCACAACTCCTATAAATAGGTCACAGGTATCATTCTTAAATCCTAAGCTCTATTTGTCTACTAAAACCCTGCCAAAACCCTGTCTGACTTAAGCATCGGAGTGCTACGCCCTCTGACTTTTCCTATTTTGCAGAACTTTTCTGGAGACACGTGGAGAAAGGAATTCTTGGAGACAAACTAATGCGAAGATCAAGGATCCGACGTCAGCAAAGATTTATTGTTGTTTTGAGCAACAACAAAATGTATTATGCTGATTATAATTGTAACCTTGAATGAAATTGTACTATTCAAAAAGTTACTACTCCATCAAAAAAATTTAAGCTACTATATTAAAAAAATTGAAATAGATAATTAATTTTAAAAAATAATTGATTTATTTCGTAGTTTTAATGTATATAGATGTTTGTCTTTTAGCACATTGAAAAGATGATAATTGTTTTTTTTTAAGATAATACACATGTCAAACATTTGGATTATTCACATAGGATATTTTACTTTTAAGAAAAAAATGGTTTTTATATATTTATATAAGATATTAGATGTAAATTTATATGATTTATAAATGACTTTTGTTTATTTAAAAAATATTAATTTTAAATATTTAAATAATATACATGATATTGATAACTTTTATGCTCTTCAGTTTAGTTAACAAAATAGTCTTAAATAAATTAAGATTTAAATTATTTATTTTATAATATAAATAGGAATAATTATTCCATAAACTGTCAGTGGTATATTTTTATTCCACAAGTGGTGTTAAGATCGTGACACGTGTCCTATAAAAATATTAAAAATATAAAAAATAAACAAAATAGGACACGTATTATGATCTTAACACTGCTTGTGGAGTAAAAATATTTCACTGACAGTGTATGTAATAATTATCCTATAAATAGATATCAATTAACATTTTATTTAGTTTTCTAAATAGATAATATTAAAATTATATTTTTAAATATTTTTTGATTGGATAGTATTTTGAATTATTTTAAGATAATTTTTTTAAAAAAAAGATTGAGAAATTTTAAGGATCAGAGAAATTTTAGAAAAGTAAAAAAAGTAGAAAAGTTATTGTTCTTTTTGGCTTAGGTGGACATGAAGTAAGTGAATACTTACGTGTCATCTAAAGAGAATGTTCATTTAAGCGTCCAAGTAGACATCCTTACCATATTTTGCTACATATCTAGTAATATATTATAAGGGAATGCTAGTGACAGTTATTTTGACAATCACATTTCAATACTTTTCATCTTATTATTCATTTTGGCTTAAATGGATATTAAGTTAGTGAATGATTAAGTGTCATTCAAAAAAATGTCCATATAAATATATATGTAAATATTCTTACCATATTTGCTAGATATTAGATTACTCTAGGAACATAATCCCGTTTCATCACACATGTAAATGGATAAATAGCTCGTCAAGGCCACACTCATCTAATCCTACTCCAAACATCAATTTATTAATAAAAATATTTTAATTATATTTTTAATATAAAAAAATTCAAACGGATAGATTTGAACTGATCGAGTTAAACGTTTAGAGATTTCAATCAAGTTGGTCCATCCAACCGGTAGAAAATAGAAACCTCTTTCCTGTTTTAACGGCATGGGTTACTGCCACGGCATTGACTTTTGTATTTTATGAGACAGAAGACAATTTTATTAATAGAAAAATAATTATATAAACCCAAAGAATAAGGAGAGGCTGATTGACTTATACAAACTCAAAAAGGCAAAAGTAGAACAAAAGGCTGAGATCAGGTTCACAGGGATCAAGAATAATGCAACTAATACCAAAGTCTATTGGACTTAGTGAGAGGAGTCCAGTGCCCCTTAAGCAAGTTCTCAAGTTCGAATTTTGTGAATAAAAAAAATAATATTGGAAAAGCTTTCCTCGTATCGGATCCGATCGTAACTCGATTCTCGATTAGTTAGAATCCAAAATGACATCCGAATACTGGGAGGTTTCGACAAAAAAAAATAATACCACTAATTTCACCCAAAAAAAAGGAATAAAGCAACTAATTAAAAATTCCTGCAAAATCAAGGCACATTCAGCCTCATATAGCAAAGCCCAAACACGAGGAAAGCAAACCATCCTTGAACCAAAAAGAGAAAAAAAATTTATTGAACTTATTAAGCGTGATAATCTTAATACGGGACAATACGATATTATGATACAAAATGATATAAAAAATATGAAAATAATATAGATAAAAATTTAGTAAAAACAGAACATAAATTTAGTAAACTAAAAATATTTTATATTTTATATGTCGAACTTTACACGTTTTACATAATATAAGTAAGATTTGATATAGCTAGATTAGAACATAAAATATAAACATGAATGAATGAGCAGATCTAGTAATAAGCAAACAAGAGGAACAAAGTCCAAACCATCAAGCAAACCTCCTCTTGTACTACATTGACTACTGATTGTCAAAACCACAAAGTCATTACAATAAATTAATGCATTAGGTATATGAGAGCGAATTTAACCAATACACTTCATATGAAAACTTTATTCACATCTTTTGAAAGAAAAAAAAAAGGGAAAGAATTAAAGAAAGTTGTCATGACTTATTATTGTATAATATACTAGGAACCTTTTTCCATAAGATTTCAATCCTATTTCCCCATGACGTAAATCAAGCCATTATTCAAACATTATTTGCATATATATTGTTATCATGTCATGTGGACATGACACTGAAGTGATTGCATATAATGGCAAATGCATGTGTTCCTCATTTGGAGTATCTCATCAATTCGACCAGATTTTTTCTTATTTTTATGTGCTTGATGAAGTCCTTATGTAATTATAAGGTTAACTTGTTCCTTTTTTTGAGGATGTAATAATTAGTAAGGTTTATGATCCTGATATACTACTCCACTAAGACTTTAATGATACACAATTAATATTTTGTTGCCGAGTTTGCAGATGACAATGTCCCATGCTTAGGATACACCTCTCCCATTTCCAAACATTGTTTCTCATCGTTTATTCATTAATAAAATCTAGTTCTATCAGGTTTATTATTGGGTAACCGAAAAGGAATATCGATGTATCCTTGCCCAGCTGCCATCTTCTGGTTTATTCTTGTCATGTTGTGTCATAATTAGATATATATAAGGAATTGGTGGAAATTCGAAGGTCTTAATCTAATCAAATGGATTAACAGCTAACTAACATCTGGCTCTTCACTTATTTCATAAACTTCGCTCATTATGCCAACAACTTCTGGACTCAGTGGTTAAAGATGAATTGTGGCATATTATAAATTTTGAGTTCAAATCCAAGCACCATATTTCTAATTATTTAATATTCTTCTTGTAACAAAAAAAAATCGCTCATTATGAGTTGAGTTTTATTGTAAACGGATGCTTGCTTGGAGTTGGAGTAATCGTTAGCATGCAGCAATACCAATACAATCAATGTTAATTAACAATGACCAAAACCGAATTTTCCCTGAATTGTCTATGGCAATATTAGTTATTATGTGCCAATAGGATTGGCATAAGTGATTAGAGTTCCGGCGCAGAGGGCAAAAGCACTCAAATTTGAATTTTTGTGATTTTTTTATTAATAAATTATTTGTAAATTTTAAAAAATTTATCAGAAAAAATTCAATATATTTGTAATTCAAATAATAAGTTAACGATTTACCTTGATATTGAAAATGGGATAATATTTCCTACTCCAAAACTTTTGTAAAATATATATTAGTTATCATTTATGTTAACACTTATTGCATCTTTAATTAATCAAATGTAATACAATGTTGATTTACTTGCAAGCTAGAGATCTGAGAGGTTGACTAAAAGAAAAGATGAAAAATTAAAGGAGCTAGATAAGTGCTTAGGACATCTGACAATTTGGTTCATTAATGATAACTGGATGTTTATGATTGACAATTTAGATTAATTGTCACTTGTACTTTTAAATTTTATATTTGATGCATTCTCTATATAAATCTTATATAATATCAGTAAATCATAACATATTACATTTTAATTGATAAATTTTAAAATAAAAACTTTTAAAAAATAAATATTATTAAATTTAATTAATTAATGAGCAATTTTAATATGATTAAATGACAATTTATAACATTTATATGTTTACATGCGCTTTAAATTTTTACTTCATTTTTGTCCCCCAACATGATAAGTAATGCCGAAATAAAGAAATAAAATATAAAGTATCCCATTTAAGTTAAATCATATTGATTTATCGTGTAAAATTATGAGGTACTTATGAGAATTATGAAAGGTATTGTATATAGTTTGTTTTTAAACCAAGTATATGGTAAACTGACTTGTTGGAAACACTAATATAATAAAAAAAATGTGCGTGCTTACACAATAATAATAATAATAATAATAATAATAATAATAATAATAATAATAATAATAATAATAATAATAACAATAACATGATTGATTTTGATCAAAGCTAACCACTTTAAAATATTTGCACCAAATGTTTGATACAGATCCCGATTTCCGCAATGATCACTTCTATTGATCTCACCCCTCTTTGTACTCTTATATCTTTTATCAATCCTAAATCAATCTGAACCCATCGTTTTATGTTAACGTGAATTGAAAGTAATTTGCGTAATTAAGTACGAAAATGTAAAGGATTAGTTAGATTTTTTTTTTTTTGGTTACAAAAGGATTAGTTAGATTTTGCTATCTCTAGCAATCATCCGATCTTTAAAGGACAAATGGACAATAGTACTCGAAAATTAATATGGGCTCGAAAATTTTCAAACGACCGTATTGTTATAGCAATTCGCAAATAAAAATAGGTTTTTTCGTGAATCACGTATAAGGGTAATTCTCTCTCATTTCAGTATCTCACTTAGCTCATCTTAGGATTCAAACTTCAATTGCTGATTAAGTCTCCCCGACAACATACAGATTGGCTCTCTCCTCTGTAACCTTACGCGTCTTCCATGTATCACAAATGCCGGTGTCGAGCTGCGTGCATGCATACGCATCTCCTGGGCTCGAAGTATACCTTTTCGGCAAGCAAGCAAATATTAGGGTCTATTTGGTCTAATTGAAACTGTTGTAAAAAGTGCTGTTTGAGTAAAGTTTTTTTAAAAGTACTGTTAAGAGAAATTAAATTAGTGTTTGACAAACTTAATATAAAAGTACTGTAGAATATTGAAAACTATTTAGTAGAATTTTTATATATTTTTTATAAATGAAAAAAAATAAAATAATAAACTTTATTAAATTAAATCACAAGTTTTTAAGTGAAAAAAATAAAATAATAAACTTTATTAAATTAAATCACAAGTTTTTAAGTGAAAAAAATAAAACTAAATAAAAATTTTTGTTAATTAAAATTAAACAAATGAAATAAATATAAAAATGGCACAAAATAAATAAATTATTGTAAAATAATATGAATCCTTTTTTATAATTTTGTAAATTATTGAAAAGCAAAGTGAAAATGTAAAAATTTCACTAAATACATATTATTAATAGTTGCACTTCTTGAAAAAGCTTCAATTTATAACTTCATCATAAAGCTCAAATCTGCTTTTCGCATAAATTAAAATTTTTAAAAATTTTAAAACCAAACACTTGACTTCTGCTTATAAAATAGATAAGCTCTTTTATAAGTTAGTCAACCATGCACTTCGAAGGAAACAACAAATTTGACCATTAATGGCAGCCCCAGCAAAGGCAGCTGGCTGAAGCTGAAGAGGGGGTTATTCACCTATACCCTTTAAATTCATCGATCCAAGGGTTATGCATGGTTCAACAAATTCTGACCTACACTAAACGCACGGGATTAATTAATGATCACCTTAGAATTTTTCGCCGACAAGGAATGACTCAATGAGAGAAGGCAAATGCAGTTGTGAGCTTCGAGCTGTCATTATTTTTGTGCACCACGAAATTTTGGAACTACCAACTGTTTTCAGTAAATGCAACACCTAATTTTTATAGTATAATAATAGAGAATATTCTATCATTATATAGTACATGAAGGTCTTGGTATATAAAATATGTTAGTATATCTCCATAATTATAGAAATAATTGTTTGGTTGACTAATTCCGGATATGGTCCATAATTTCACACTGAATCTCAACTCAATATTTGGGTATTAAAAACACGATTTTATGATGGTTAAAACGTGATTTTATTGCCATAATTAGCACGCTCTCATTACTATTTAAGGAGGGCTCCTTCCGGTCCCCAAGTACGTGAATCTCAAACACACAAACACCATCTAGTGAGGTTTTGAGTGCTTGAAAGATTTGGAAGGTCTGTGATTGACACAGAGTAGACTGTCAGATTCGGCAATTGCTTCAACAGCAGAGTTACAAAGTGCAATGGCTGGAGGTTAGATCCTATCGCTTCCGCATTTTATTTGTTCAACATGTTTCATATTGTGTAGAAGCATGTTCAGGATTAATTTAATCTTACATTTGGCATCAGAGCCGTAGTTTAACCTCTGTCTTGCTAGAGATCTGTAGAAAAAAGCCATAAAAACCCATATTTTGAAACTTTAAGTCTCGGATTTCATGAAACCCATTCTGTTTCCATGTGATTTTGGTTCAAATATTTTAGATCTATTGTTGTAAAGCTCTAGAGATGAAAAATACATGAAAAACGGGATTGTTTGAAGGGTTTTGTGCCGGGTCGGGTCAAAAGACCCAAATTTCTGCAAAACACCCATTCGGGTGAAGAAGAAGCCTCGGGCGCGTGAGTCACACGCGCCCGATGGAGGGAGATAATGCGGGCGCGTGAGTCTCACGCGCCCGATAAGGGGAGAAAATGCGGGCGCGTGAGTCTCACGCGCCCGATAGAGATAATGCGGGCGCGTGAGTCTCACGCGCCCGCCTGTTAACAGTGGAATTATACTGTTCCAAAAAAAAAAGGGGAAAAAGAAACCTTTTGGGCCTCGGGTTTTGGGCACTGTTTGGGTCCTTATTTGGTTAGTTTTGGGTCATATAATTTATGGGTTTCCCTTTATTTTGGGTTAGATTATTTGGGTCATGTGGATTAAATAAAAGGGCTATTTGATTTATATTAGGCCTTAAGAATTTATTTAATTTAAGTAATTTAAATTATTTAATTTAGGCCAAATAATTATATTTTTGATAGTTTTATCAAATTTTCAGTTCTGTAATTTTCATAATTTTATGAATTATTGGATTATTTTCACAAAATTAATATAATTATGAAAACCTCTCATTATTTTGGATTTTATGAGGATTTTTCATAAATTTGAAATTTTTTTTATAAAAGCTATAATTTTAAATTGAATAATTTTTGTGAAAATTATCATAAAATTATGATTAAATTATGAAAATTTGATTTGAATGTGTATATGTGCTCATTTTGAATATGTATAATTTTGTTATTTTTATACTAGAAGCACATGTAGCTAAGTTATTCATATTATTTGGAATTAAAATTGCCTTGTGATATTTGCAATTTTTTAAAATATGAATAAGCTTAGAATTTTACCAATATGTTTAAGTGATTTATAATTTATTTAATTAGGGCTTACCCACAGCAACCTTAATTAAGTAAAATTATTTTTTGTAAAATCACATAATTATATGAGACATAAATTGTGATTAGTTATAAGGTTATGATAAATTTTATCCCACAGGAATTTTTATTATAATTTTATAACTAATTAGGATAAAATATCAAATTAGTTTCTTAATTTACCCACAGGAATTAGGAAATGATATAATTTGATAGTTTTATCATTATGATATGAATCTATTAGAATTAGAACTTTAGCCCACAGGCAAGTTTTATGTCTAAGATTTATTAATAAAATATGTTTACATTGGTAGACATAATTAAGTTTGCCTCAAAAATTCTAGATACATAAGCATGTTTATTTTCTATATGCAGTGTTTCCTCAGGCTAGTATTAACCTAGAAGTTCCCGAGCTGGATGGAGAGAACTACAAGGTTTGGAAGGAGAGAGTTCTCCTCCAATTAGGGTGCATGGATATAGACTATGCTATAAGGAAAGATGAGCCCGTATTGACAGAGACCAGCACTCCTACTGAAGTAGCTTTACATGAACGCTGGGAGCGATCCAATCGCCTTAGTGTCATGTATATTAAGACAAAAATATCTGCTGGGATACATGGTTCTGTCGAACAGCATACCAACGTTAGGACCTTACTGAAGGCCATAGATGATCAATTTGTCACTTCAGACAAAGCGTTAGCCAGCACCCTGATAATGAAGTTCTCATCGATGAGGCTCACCAGTGTCAAAGGAGTGCGCGAGCACATAATGGCCATGAGAGATATAGCGGCCCAACTCAAGAAGCTAGAGGTGGAGATGTCTGAGTCTTTTCTTGTGCACTACATATTGAACACTCTACCAAAGCAGTACGGACCATTCAAGATATCCTATAACACACATAAGGATAAGTGGACCATCAATGAATTGATGACCATGTGTGTTCAAGAGGAGGGAAGACTGCTTATGGAATCGGGTGAAAGTGCATTTTTTGCAAGCCACGAAAAGACCAAGGATCGAGCCAAGAACAAAGGAAAAGGGAAAATCCCTGCCCAAGCTGATATTAAGAAAGAGTTCAAGTGTTTCTTCTGTAAAAAGAAGGGACACATGAAGAAGGACTGTGCCAAGCTTCAGCAGTGGCTCGTTAAGAAAGGTAATCCACTCTCATATGTTTGTTTTGAATCAAATATGGTTGAGGTTAATCATAACAAATGGTGGATTGATTCTGGATCTACAATTCACATTTCGACTTCCTTACAGGGTATGACAAACCTAAGGAAGCCAGTGGGAAATGAGGAGAGCATCTATTCAGGAAACAAGATGCGCTCGCGTGTTGAAGGCGTTGGAACATGCACTTTAGTTCTTAGGAGTGGTTTTGTTTTGCAATTAGAAAAGACCTTTTATATTCCTAGTTTCTCGAGAAATTTAATCTCTGTTTCTAGGTTGGTACCTTATGGATATTCCTTTCAATTTTCAAATAAATCAATATTGATATATTTTAAGTCTGATATTGTTGGGAATGGTACCTTATGTGATGGTCTTTTCTCTATTGATTTGCAAAATGATACTACTCATAACGCCTTGCATGTTCAAACTGGCACTAAAAGATGTGTTATGAATGAGGACTCCTCTACGTTATGGCACCGGAGATTAGGTCATATCTCCATAAATAGAATTAAGAGATTGGTAAATGACGGAATACTTAGTACTCTCGATTTTACTGATTTCGACACTTGTGTGGATTGCATTAAGGGTAAGCAAACCAACAAGTCTAAGAAAGGTGCCAATAGGAGTTCAACCATATTAGAAATCATACATTCTGACATATGTTGTCCAGACATTGATGCATATGGTCAGAAATACTTCATCACCTTTACTGATGATTACTCGAGGTTTATGTATCTCTACATGCTTCATAACAAGAGCGAAGCATTAGATGCCTTTAAAGTCTTTAAGGCTGAAGTAGAGAAACAATGTGGAAAACCCATAAAGATAGTAAGAACTGATAGAGGTGGGGAGTATTACGGTAGATACACTGAAGATGGACAAGCACCTGGACCATTTGCGAAGTTCCTTCAAGAAAATGGGATTGTTGCCCAATATACCATGCCTGGTTCACCGGATCAGAATGGTGTTGCAGAAAGAAGGAACCGAACTTTGATGGAAATGGTGCGTAGTATGCTTAGCAACTCGAAGTTGCCTAAGTCTTTGTGGATTGAAGCTCTTAAAACGGCAGCGTATATATTGAACCGGGTTCCAACCAAGGCTGTTCCAAAGACGCCTTTTGAATTATTCAAAGGTTGGAAACCGAGTTTGCGTCATATGCGCGTTTGGGGATGCCCTTTTGAGATAAGAGTTTACAACCCACAGGAAAAGAAACTGGATCCTAGGACCATAAGTGGGTATTTCATCGGATATGCCGAACGGTCCAAAGGCTACAGATTCTATTGTACATCTCATAGCACTAGATTTGTGGAATCAAGGAACGCCAAGTTTCTTGAAGATGACTTAGTTAGTGGGAGCGATCAATCTCAAGACCTAGTTTCTGTGAGAGATCAACCCTCTACCTCGAGTCAAGGATTGGTTATCATGAATAATGTCCCTTCAGTGCAACTGGACATTGAACAACCAATCATTGAAGATCCACAAGTAGTTGATAACTTACCAGTAGACGAGGCTCCTCTGGATACACCAGAATTGAGTGAGCAACCAGTTGAACAACATGATCCTTCGGAGAATGTTGAACCAACATTAAGAAGGTCTACTAGGGAAAGGAAATCAGCTATTCCTAGTGATTATATTGTGTATCTACAAGAGTATGATTTCAATATTGGGCCCGTTAATGATCCAGAGACGTTTTCACAAGCCATGAACAGCAAAGAATCAAAACTTTGGTTCGATGCTATGAAGGATGAGATGGATTCGATGGCATCTAATGGAGTATGGGATCTTGTCGAGTTGCCTAATGGGGCCAGGGCTATAGGCTGTAAATGGGTCTTTAAGACCAAGACAGACTCATTAGGCAACATTGTGCGTTATAAGGCAAGGCTCGTAGCCAAAGGATTCACTCAAAAGGAGGGAATCGATTACAAGGAGACCTTCTCTCCTGTATCTAAGAAAGATTCTCTCCGCATCGTAATGGCACTTGTTGCACATTTTGACTTAGAGTTGCAACAAATGGATGTGAAAACGGCATTTCTCAATGGTGATCTAGAGGAAGAAGTTTACATGAAACAACCTGAAGGTTTTTCCTCTAGCAATGGTGAGCATTTGGTCTGTAAGCTCAAGAAGTCCATATATGGGTTGAAACAAGCTTCCCGCCAATGGTATTTAAAATTCCATGAAGTCATCTCATCATTTGGTTTTGTTGAGAACATCATGGATCAGTGTATATACCAGAAGGTCAGTGGGAGCAAGATTTGTTTCCTTGTGCTATATGTGGATGATATTCTACTTGCAACCAATGATAAGGGGATGCTACGTGAGGTGAAACAATTTCTTTCTGAAAACTTTGATATGAAGGATATGGGCGATGCATCTTATGTCATTGGCATTAAGATCCATAGAGACGGACATAGAGGTATATTAGGTCTGTCACAAGAAGCCTATATCAATAAAGTCTTGGAAAGATTCAGAATGAAAGATTGTTCACCAAGCCCAGCTCCCATTGTGAAGGGTGACAGGTTCAATTTGAACCAGTGCCCGAAAAATGATCTTGAGCGGGAACAGATGAAAAACATTCCATATGCCTCAGCTGTTGGAAGCATTATGTATGCACAGGTCTGTACCAGGCCTGATATTGCTTTTGCTGTGGGAGTGTTGGGTAGATACCAAAGTGACCTGGGGATGGACCACTGGAGAGCTGCGAAGAAGGTGCTTAGATATTTTCAAGGCACTAAGGATTACATGCTTATGTATAGACGGACTGATGAGTTGGAAGTGATTGGCTACTCAGACTCAGACTTTGCTGGCTGTGTTGATACCCGGAAATCAACATCCGGTTACATCTTCATGCTTGCCGGTGGAGCTGTTTCATGGAAGAGTGCTAAGCAGACACTGACTGCCACTTCTACTATGGAGGCCGAGTTCGTTTCCTGTTTTGAGGCTACCTCACATGGTGTATGGCTTAAGAGTTTCATTGGTGGGCTTAGAGTTGTTGACTCCATATCTAAGCCATTGAGGATATATTGTGACAATTCAGCTGCGGTATTCATGGCTAAGAACAATAAGAGTGGAAGTCGAAGTAAACACATCGACATTAAGTACTTGGCCATTAGAGAACGTGTTAGAGATAAAAGAGTGGTCATTGAACACGTTAGCACTGAATTGATGTTAGCTGATCCTTTGACTAAGGGCATGCCACCGTTTAAATTTAAGGATCATGTAGAGAGAATGGGACTTGGTCCCACATTTTGATTGTAATTGAAACTCTTATTAATAATATGATGTTTCTCATTTTTGATTTGTATACACTAAAGTTTATTTGAGAAATATCCTTGTTGTTTGGACCGAGAATAAACATAAGGTTTATTCATTAAGTATAAATGAGTTGATTTAGAAACATTTTACATAGTAATACATGGAAGATAATACTCACCATTAGAGGAACTGTCGCCATGATTCATGTGATTTGTTTCTTTATAAGTGAAATATATGGACCAAGTGGGAGAATGTTAGTATATCTCCATAATTATGGAAATAATTGTTTGGTTGACCAATTCCGGATATGGTCCATAATTTCACACTGAATCTCAACTCAATATTTGGGTATTAAAAGCACAATTTTATGATGGTTAAAACGTGATTTTATTGCCATAATTAGCACGCTCTCATTACTATTTAAGGAGGGCTCCTTCCGGTCCCCAAGTACGTGAATCTCAAACACACAAACACCATCTAGTGAGGTTTTGAGTGCTTGGAAGATTTTGAAGGTCTGTGATTGACACAGAGTAGACTGTCAGATTCGGCAATTACTTCAACAGCAGAGTTACAGAGTGCAATGGCTGGAGGTTAGATCCTATCGCTTCCGCATTTTATTTGTTCAACATATTTCATATTGTGTAGAAGCATGTTCAGGATTAATTTAATCTTACAAAATAAAGATAAGATAATATAATATAAGATTATAAATAGGATAAGATTAGATTATATCATCCTATCTTATGTTTGGTGTGTATAAGGATTAAAAATAGAATAGGATGATTTTTTATGTCCTTCACAATATTTATTATGTATAAAATTAAAAATCGTATAAAATGATTTTTTTAAGTACTCTTGTTTAAAGTAACACAAGTTAAATTTATAATTTTTTTATTATAAATATAAATGAAAAATTAAAAATTTAAATATTATTTATAATACTATAATTAATAGTCCAATTTATTAGCTGATTTTTTAATAAAAAAAATACTTCTAAAAAATTTATTTTACTTTTTCGAAAAAAAAATGTTTTGTTAAGAAATGAATTTTTATAAAAAGCATTTTCTGTATTTTTTTTATTTTTTCTTTTTTCCTTTTTGTTTTTATTTCTTTTATATGATTTAAATTTAAAATAATTTTTTATTGTAAATTAAATATATTTATTTTGAGAAATTTGAGTTTTTCTTGGAAATAAGTTTATTTTTTAATTACAATAAATTTTCAAAAGACTATTCTTAATATTTTTTGTTATTTTTATGGTTTTTTTTCTTTTTTTCTTTTTTTGTCAATTATAGGAAAATATAGAAAACAAAAAAAATACAAGTTAAATTTAATAATTCAATTTTGATGAATTAAAAAATATATAATTTCTAATAATATATGGTTAATAGTCACTTTTCTTTCATTTTTTTTCAGGCAAAAAGAAAAAATTAAGAAAGAAAAAATAAAAATTTAAATGTAAGAAAAAACTAGTTAAAAATATATTTTATAATAATTTTTATGTTTTAAAATTTATTTTCTAAAAAATAATTTAAAAATTGTGTACAAGAAAATATTATTTTATCAAAATTATAGTTTTTCTTTAATCAAAAACAAGAAAAAAGAAAGAAAGAAAAAGAAGGAAAATGAAAAAGAAGGAAAAAATTGTATTAATGAATTAATTAATTAATTAAAGATCCTTACTATTTTATTAAATGTTTAAGTTAATTTTTAAATATAAATGTTAAGGATAAAATAATAAAATATGAGTATTTATTTATAATCTTATGGGATTAGGAATAATCCTTATCTTTTAGAGAGGATTGAGTTATTATATACTAGGAGGATGACTAATCCTCCTTACAATCTAATCTTCCTCTTAATGTGTGCACCAAACATAAGAAAAGATAATTATCATTCTATCCTATCCATCATCCTATACACCAAACATGACCAAAATTCATTGTAATGTAACAAAAAAGTACATAAATACGAGTATGAAAACAATATATTTTATACTTCACCAATTCATGTTATATATAAATGAAGACATGTATTTTTGCAAATAAAAATTACAAACTCTTTTTTTAATGATTTTTTAAGTGGTTCTGAGTTCTAATCTCACTTATGCAAGCTTATAATAGTTATCAATATGTTTATGGATGCTTTAATTATCAAATTAACTTGATTATAAATTAATTAAAAAGCATACACAAGGAGAGTGAATAAATTAGGGGCATCAGATTCTAGGTACGAATTTTAGAGTTGTGATTATTAGTCAATAGGGGAATATTAATAGCAGACAGATATCTTTGGAAAATATTGGATGGTGATTTCTGATCATTTGAGACCTTGCTAGATTCCTGAGTGTGAACTCTAGAGATTTCTTGCACCAAAAACAAACTAGTTTGGGCTAATTTTTCACCTCCTTTGATTAATTTAAAGTTATAAAAAAATGACTGAGTATCTTATGCTTTGATTTTGAGACTGAGTTGTTGGTATGCATGTTAATTGTTTTAAGCATCAAATCCAATTTGATCATTGTGTTGCTGAATATTTACATGCTTTAAATCTTATTGCATAAGTTAAACTTCTAATAATATATATATAATATTTTTATAATAAGATAAGAGATATCTTATGATTTTGCTTGGGTCTAACTTCTTTTTCTATCATGATCTTAATTAATGACATAGTTTCTCACATTAATTTGGTGCATTTGAGAATTTAGTACTCTCACATAATTCATGTGCATAAATTTCAAACAATACAGTATATTACATTTGAAATTATAAAACATGTTTGTTTTCATAAAACTTTCATAAGAATAACAAATAATCAATACAGAATATTATGACTTTTGAAGATACAAAGCAAAGAACTATCTTTATCTAAAAAATGTTAATGAGAACCACTTGATTCTTTTTATAATTAATGAAATCAAGTATATAAGTAAAATTTATTACAATAATCAAACAAAAAATTAAATAACAATGAACAAACTAATATAAAATTAAACCAAATCTACTTATATTATATGATGGACTCATATTAAAATGAAAAATTTCAAGTACGAACTCTATGAGTCATATATATGTGTGTGTTTATATGCACGCACTTAATTATCTCATCACTGTAAGAAGGTTGTTGGAAGGCATGGCAAACGGGATGCTTAAATATTGAAAAGTAATCCATACAGTCTTGCTGATTTTGATTCCATTCTTTTCATGAATGTCATTTATTCTCCAAAACGAAAATATACATACGCATATATTAAATTAGTAAAAGAGAATAATTTCAAGTGTGTATATATATATATATATATATTTATATTTATATATATAGCAGTTAATGAGGAGTTGTAAAAGAGGGGAAAAAACCTTCAATATAGTTAGCATTAATTCCTGAAAATAAAGTGGCATCGAAAACTGATGTCCGTCTCATTCACTAACTGGTAAGATCGAGACACGCCTCAAATCAGTCCACAACTGCGAAAACCGAGGCAGTTGCGTATAGTACATATCACTTAATTGTCACCTTAATTTGTTCTTGCATTGTGTATCGCTTCGATTAGGTTGATAACCTTCTTGAGAAATTTTTTAGTGAATTTACATATATTAATTATATATTATAAGTTATCTATTTAATTCACTTAAAAGTGATTAAATAAAGTTTAAGTTATTAGACTTTAGGACATCTCAAATTAATATGAGCTTTGCAATGTGTAGAGATCCAATATTTTATTTTATTTTTATTATGGGTCAAAATAAAATAAAATATATTTCAAGTATAAATAGGTTATGGTTCTCAGTCTAAATATATATAATTCTCACAACAAATCCCATCGTTGAGTGAGATACAGATTTTCTCAAAAGTTTAGACGTGGAAGACTCTAACCTCAAGAAATCAATTCTAATGAATTCAGGTACGCTTCCGTATTACTATATTCTTGATAATTAAACATGAAATTCTGGGTATGTTTATTTATATGAATTTCCTACAAGTGGTATCAAGAGTCTGTTCATGTTTGATCATTGAGAATTAAAAATTTTCATGTAAAGCCTTAGGGCTTTTATTCTTTATGGAATAAGGATTAAAATCATGTGAACAATATTTTGAAATTTTGTCTCATGTTTGATGAAATTTATCTTTAAATATTTTAAATCCCAAAATTAAAATTTAACCAAAATAATAATATTTTATGTGTTTCAATTCGAGTTCATAATTGTTAATTGTTTCTTGTGACTTCTATGGTTGAATCAAAGTCATAATTTCTGTAATTTTTTGTTTTGGTTGAAAGAAATCAAGAAAAGGGTTGAGTTCTTTTATGGAGTTTTTTCTTGGATTTCTTCTTTATCAAATTCGTCACAAATTTTGTTGTTTTGATCTGTTTTTTGGCATGGGTTTTGTAGAATAAAGGTTTAATTCCATGATTAAAGTTTAAATTTGGTGAAAAAAGGATAAAAGTAAAGAAAATTCAAGGAAAAGGAAGAACAGACCCGAAACGGGTCTGTTCTACAACCAGCCGGGTCGGATTGACTCGGCTGGGTGAAGGAGATGACAAGATCCCGATTTGGGATCTTGTCTCACACGCAAGGGTGGCGAGTGGGATACACGTGCAACCTTCCGGTGGCCAAATTTTTCCAGATCAGAATATTTTTTATTTCCTATTTTTTGGTGATTTTTATGGAATTTTTTGACACCGTTTAATATTTATTATTGAATATTCATAATAATTTCATTGTTTTGATATATAATGCGCATTTTTTCTGAAATTTTATTTTATGATAAAATATTTCATGATATTTTGAGATGATTGACAGTACTCACTCTCCCTATTAATGTGAATAAATTTGTGTACTCTCTATATCTTTTGTATGTGCATAATATCTTAAAAATAAAGTTCAAAATAAATTAAATTAATATAAAATGCCACCAAAGTGACCTCTTATATGTTAATTTATTTATTTTGAAAATTAAGGTTGTCATTTACGAATTTAAATGACTGTGTTTTTAATCCCTGTGAAAAATAATCAGCCCAAAGGAAGGTTATTTTTTGGCCTGATTACAAACACAATAAGATAGTAAATATGTGATAAAATTATTTTTACCATGCATGCAATATGTCGGCCCAAAGGAAGGTATATTGTTGGCAAGAATTTGATTATCAATATTTACTAATAAAGTTTAAGAGTACCGCTTACAAATTAAAATTTTTATCCAAAGACTAAATTTTAATATTGTGTTCGGTATCTTATATGGCACAAAAATTATTATTTGTTAATTGTGAGCTTATTATTGTTGTTTTTCTGTTTACAGTAAATGTTTCTTCTATATTTGCCAATTTGAATAATATCTCAGTGCTTAACGGCAATAACTTCGAGAAATGGAAGGAGCATGTTACCATTGTGATTGGGTGTATGGATCTAGACTATGTGATCAGGTCTGACAAACCTCCTGCCCCTGCTGATAATAGTACAATTACGGAAAGGGCACTTTATGAAAAATGAGAGCGTTCTAACCACATAAGTCTGATGATCATGAAGCACTTAATTTTGGATACCATCAAGGGCTCAATGCCTGAGGAAGAAAATGCTAAGAGTTTCTTAAAACGAATTGCAAACAGATTCACTGCAAATGAAAAAGTCAAAACAAGCACCATCCTGTCTAAGCTTGTTTCAATGCGGTATAGCGGTAAAGAAAACATAAGGGAATATATTATGGAAATGTCCAATCTTGTTACAAGACTAAAGGCACTAAAGTTAAGTTGTCTGAGGACATTCTCATGCACTTAGTCTTAATATCTCTTCTTGCACAATTTTGTCCTTTTAAAATAAGTTATAACACTCAAAAGAAGAAATGGACTCGTAATGAGCTCATTGCTCAATGTGTGCAAAAGGAAGAGAGGTTGAAACAAGAGAAGATAGAAAGTGCTTACTTAGCATCTTCTTCCAACGACAATGTTGCCAACAGAAAGAGAAAAAGGAACACAGGAAAAGGCACTGCAAATACTGAAACTTCACAGCCTAAGGGGCAACAAAAACAAGATAAGGTGATCACTTGTTTCTTTTGTCATAAAGGTGGTCATGTGAAGAAGGATTGTTCCAAGTATGCTAAATGGCTTGCCAAAAAGGGTAAACTTCTCAACTTTGTTTGTTCTGAAGTTAATTTGGCTTTAGTACCCAATCACACTTGGTGGATAGATACGAGTGCAACTACTCACATAAGTGTGACTATGCAGGGTTGTCTAAGAAGCAGAAAGCCAATTGATGCTGAAAGATTCATCTACGTAGGAAATGGTGAAAGAGCTCCTGTTGAGGCTGTTTGTTTATTTAGATTAAAGTTAGAATCTGGTTACTATTTAGATTTGCAAGAGACTTTTTATGTACTGTCATTTAAACGGAATTTGATTTCTGTTTCTTAATTGGAAAAATTAAGATATTCTTGTTCATTTGAAAATGAAAAATTTAGTCTTTTTCAGTATTCAAATTTTATTGGCACAGGTTCTTTAGTTGATAATCTATATAAATTGGATCTTAAATTGGATCTTCACACATTAATGAATCCTTGCATATAAATAATTGTGGTACAAAGCGCAAATTAATTAATGAGAATTCTTCTATGTTATGGCACAAGCGTTTAGCACATATTTCTGAACAAAGAATAAAGAGGCTTGTGTCAGAAGGAATTCTCGATTCCCTTTATTTTTCAGATTTTAAAATCTGTGTTGAGTGTATTAAGGGAAAACAAACAAATATCAAGAAAACTGGTGCTAATAGGAGTTTAAACGTCTTGGATTTAATTCATACTGATATTTGTGGTCCATTCCCTACAACTTCTTGGAATGGTTAGCAATATTTTATTACTTTCATAGACGATTATTCTCGTTATGGGTACCTATACTTGATTAATAAGAAGTCTCAGGCATTGGACGTTTTCAAAACCTATAAAGCTGAAGTTGAAAATCAACTTGGTAGAAAAATTAAAACCATTAAATCTGATCGTGGAGATGAATATTACTATAGATATAACGGATCAGGTGAGCAACGTCCAGACCCTTTTACAACGTCCAGGCCCAACGGTGGGTGTTTTTTTACTCTAATACTCCTAGTTTTTGTTTTGACTTGCGGATGAGTGATGAATAACGCTTTCTGGTTAATTTCTATCCGAGCATGTGGACAATTCTGTGAACCTTTTCGGAGCTTGTTAGCAGAACACGTAACCACGTTGAGGGTTGGCAGCAACCAAACCAGTACTAGCTAGTACATGCACCTTTTGATTTAGATCGGTCGACCAAACTTTATTAAATTCCATTTGAAAGTAGTGTTTAGTAAGTAAAGAAACGTGATATTGTTATGTGGCAATAACACAGCAAGATCTAACAATTAAGCCACGCATCAAAAGCAAACCCTGCATAGACTTTTGGGACGTAGGATTACTGGTGAAAACCATGGAATCAAGCGACAAGGAAGTAAAAATAAATGATCGTTACTAGTGCTAGTTTTTGTTCTACTTTGCAGTTGAAGTCTGATATTGTCTAATACATGTTCAACTTATGCAGTGATTTTTCAGTGAAAAGAATTTATTGTAGTAGAAAATATCTTTCGCTTGTTATAATTTGCCATTGATTAAAATTTAAAAAACAAAAATTCGTTGGTATTATAGACAGATCAATAAAAAAAATTGATCTCTAAATAAAAGTAATCATCAAACCAATAAAAAAAAAGACAAGGAGGGATTGAATACTGTACTTTTTTTCTTTTTAGACACTGCAAATTACTGCTAGACGAAGGTTTAATCAAAATGGAAATGCAAGTGAGTCAAAATTCGCAAATCCATTTTCTTAACCAAACTTTGTCTACATGAGTTGTCAACTTTAATATAAGTTACTCCAACCCTAAACTAGGAAATGGAAACTAAGAGGTTTAGCCTTATATTAATGTTCAATTCCTTAATTATTTTTCTAAATTAAGAGATTTATATTTTGGATAACACACCAAAGAGCATTATCTTCGCTTGAATATAATAGAACTATATATCATAGTATTCTCTTCAGATAGAAGTTTATAAACGCCTGCAGTAAAAAGAAAAAGTTCATAAATGCCAACATATTAACTCTTGAAATAAGAAAAATAATTAAATTCATCTCAGAATTAGAAAAAAAATATTTAATAGACTGAATTTGATAAAAGTTACGCCATGCGCCATGCGGTACTTGATAGTTGTGAACTGTTTTCCCCTCGAGACACATGTTTTAATAGAGCTGTCTCTCACAAATCCGTAAAATGGCGACTTTTACGGTAGTGCATGTCACAAGTCGGAACCGGCGCCAACCTTCTAAGCTTTAATTAATGCCTTGGGATAAACAAACAGATCAGACAAGATTTGATAAAGTCGGGTCAAGACTCGATCGAGAGCTATGACAAGCAAGATTTTGCTTTGGATAACATCTCATGATGAGTTAATTAGGTTTATGGAGGTGTCCATTGAACAAGATTTGGATTGAAGTTGAATCGACTAGTTTTGAGTTTCAATCATTTTCAAGATTAGATCATTTGAATTTAATATTTAAATTATTTGAATTGTGATCATTTTAAATTTAAATTATAGAATTTTAAAATCAAATCGAGATAAATAAAAAATTTGTATTTAATGCATTATCAGCATATAAATTTTATATATTGTTATTCAATTATATTATTATATTTATTTAATTAGTGAATTTAATTTGATCAAAAAAATTTAATAAATTAATGAAGTGACATGTTATAAGTCATTGATAATATATGAGAGTCATATTTGACAATGCATCATATATATATATATATATATATATATGATTAAATAAATCATTCCCATTCAATTTGAGCATTTTTAACTCGGATGAAACATATTTGAATTATTTATTTAATTTTATTAAATTAAGTTAGGTTTAGACAAATTAAAAGAGTTTTTCTAGATTATGACAGATTTGTCAGCTTTATATTTTCTAAAATATGACCTGCCTCTTCATCTATAATTAATTTCATCAATGGCAGCATGGAGTGTTTTTTTTTTTTGGTTAAAATATATAAACCTCATAGATTTATTTCTTCAAAATTAGTAACTAAAGATTTTCAAGTTGAAAGTTCTAAATTATAATGCTAATCGCTATCATCAGAATACTTTATGGTAAATTAAATTGCAAAAAGAAAAAATAGCATTCCTTATTTGAAAATTATGTTTATATATAAGAATAAACCGCCGGTCCATAGGAAAGTGGTCATAGTATGTCAGACAGATAAATTACAATTTTTTTTATTTAAGCAAATTTACTATTCTCATAAATTTTATTTGTTACAAATTTATCATCATATTACAAAGTTCGGAGAAAATATATCATCATATTACCAACAATCTTTTGATCGAGTAGTTAAGAAAGAATTATGATATATTGTAAAGTTTGGTTTTAAATCCAAATAATCCCTCTCTCATCCCTTGTTATTAAATATTTTTTTATAAAAAACTATCATAATATTCAAAATAAAATTGTGTTATTTATAATTAAAAAAATGTTAGACATTCGATATGGGATAATACTATTTTAACATGCCTCTATCACATGTAGATGGAGACATGAAAGCCCACTATGTGATAATCTTTAACAAATGTGGAATAAATAACACCACTTTAACATTCCATATCATATGTAGGCAAAGATGGAAGCTTATGACTTGACAATCTCTAATAGATGTGGGATAATACTACTTTAATAGACCCACATCACGTGATAGGTTAATAAGCCTCTATCACTTGTAGGCTAATACTTGGAAGCCTACCACATGACAATCTTTAATAGCTGTGAAATAATACCACATTAATAGGCCTTTATCATGTGTAGGTGAGGACATGGAAAATTATTACATGCAATCCATCACACCTAGGTAGAGAAACATGAAAGCTAGCCTACCACGTAACAATCTTTAACAGATGTGAGATAACAGAAATCACTGAACAGACACATAATAGAATCTAAGCTTTGATGTCATATTAGACATTTAATCTAAAATCAATTGATAATAGGTGAATAGACTCAACTTGAATAAAATCACAAGGAATACAATATTTTATAAATGTGAAATAACATTATTTTAATAGTCAAAATATGTTGAAAACAACAACATATCATGATGAAATTAGAATAAAAAACTTAGATTTTAGCTTCATGGTTATTTTTATCATACCATATAATTTTCAAAATATTAGTTGAATGTGAAATAGTCTTTAACAGAATTTTTATTGAATATTTTGAGTTATTCTAAATTCTGTAATGTAATGGTAAATTTGTTTCAAACTTAAAAGTAAAGTAGTAAGATTATATCAATTAAAAGAAAATGATAAATATATATACCACGCATATAAATATAATAATGAATTTGTACCTCATTTTCATTTTAAAATTCAAAGGGCTAAAAAGATTTCTAGTGAATTGTCTTTCCATTTTGCTTTGAATTTTACGGTAGTGTTCCATCGTTCAAGAAAAGCAAAATTTGCATGTTTTACATGTCCCAGCGTGATATTTTTGAATGTTTTACATCTTAAATTTGGTTGGCGTGGGTGGCAAGCGGTCCTCGTTCCTTAAACAAGGCCAAGATTTGAATTTTGACTTGTGTATGAAGTACCAATGTTAGGAGGGGGACAAGCATAATCATGCTTTGCTTCTCCCGACTCTGGAATAGGCACTGAATGTGAATATCAGGGGGTTTCGACCAAAAAAAATAAAACAAAAAAAAATAAAAGCCAATAATTTTTTTACAGGTTGTAACTTGAAGTGTAAGACACACTCCTAAAGGGCAAAAGCCCTTCTTTCAACGGGCAACGGGACGGGAGGGCCCACTCAAGAAAAGTACCCCAGTTGTGAAACGCATTCAATGTCTCGTCAACGGCTCTACGCTAAACTGTCTCTTACTTTACGATGCTGTCCTTCAAAACTCCGATAATAACGAGACTGCCACCACGTGGAAAAACATGTGACAGCGCAACGACAACTTAGAAGACTCCAGATGTTAAGAAAACCTTAACCAAAAAGCTTCTTTGTTCCTTCTATTTTAAAAAACAGAAAACAGCTGCCTCAAACACGACAAAAATATTGGTTTACCCGCCGCCTGCCCCTTCAACATAATCTGAACCTTCTTTCCGGTGATTGGCTTCTTTTAAGTAAATAAAAAGTAGAGTTTGTACATGATATATTAATATTGTCAATATATTACAAGTTAATATTTTATTGATAAATAAATTAAAAAAATTATTTATATTTATTTTTAAGTATTTGATATCTTTTAATTTGCTTGTTAATGGGATCTCATTTTTTGATGGCAAAATAGCCAAATAAGCCCTCGACCTTGGGTTCAAAATGGAATTAAGCCCTCGATCTTTTATTTCATGAAAATCAGTCCATAAACTTTTATTTCAGTGGAAATAAACCCTCAACCTTCTAAAATTATGCAATTAAGTCCAAATCTGTTAAATGACACTAACTGCCGTTAGTATTGCACATGTGGCATTCCACGTGGCAGCCAAGTAAGCTATCCACGTCAGCTTTCACTAACTGCAGTTAATGTCATTTAACAGATTTGGACTTAATTGCATAATTTAAGAAGGTTGAGGGTTTATTTCCACTAAAATAAAAGTTTATGGACTGATTGCCACGAAATAAAACGTTGAGGGCTTAATTCCATTTTGGGCTTAAGGCCGAGGGCTTATTTGGCTATTATTCCTTTTTTGATTCATTGATTATATATAGAGGCTATATAAACTTTAAAAAATAATAATAACTATTTTGCTTTTTTTTTCTTTTTTGTAATTAAAAACTTCCAAAGACTTTTTGATTTTTTCGTCAATGAATTTGACATGAGTAGTTAAAATTCAAATTAGTATAAAATATTTGGGTTTGAATTTTTACCATTTTTTATTGGTATGTGATCTATAAATTTAAAAAAATTTACAAGTGAAAAATTAATGAATCAACTAGATTGATGGTTTACCCTAATTTTAATTAAAATAATCTACTCTGTTGAACTTTTTGTAAAAAAAAACTCTTTTGATATTTTATTGATTTAATCGTGTTTTTTAATTGCTTTTAATTTTTGGAAAGTTAAAATACTAAAAAAGCTTTTGAATTATTTTATTTTTTAAATACTTTTATATTTTTATTGTATTCAAATGACTATTGATTGTACTGAATTAAGTTTTCATTTCAAACAAAAAATTAATTGATGTTAAGGAGTCATTTAAAGGTTTATTTGAATCTACGTATGTAGGTGTAAATTAAAATTTAAAAATTTCTTTGAATGCAATAAAAATATAGAACTTTATTTGGATAAAATAAAAAAATTTAGACTCAATACCCTAATTTAACATTCAACGTTTAATTGCATAAAAATCAATTCTAAATGTTTCAAAATAACAAAATTAAGTACATTTTCATTAAATTCTATATTTTCCATTTTTATTACACAGTAATAAAACTTGATGGCGTTAGAGAGAGTTAACGAAAATGTCTTTAATTATGTTATTTTGAAATATTTAGGATTAATTTTCATAAATTAAATGTTGAAGAAATAATTCTATTTTGTAATAAACATGAATAACATATTCGAGTATTAAGCTAAAAATTTGAAAATTTCTTTTTTGTTATGTTGGCCTTAAAAAAAAAACCTTTAATGGTTGATTTATTTGTTAGGCCATGTAACTAAAATATAATGTACTTTTTGCTTACATAGGCTTGATTTAAAAAAAATATCTAGATCTAGCCCCATCTTGATATCAAAAGAAGTTAAAAAGTTATAGAGTTTAGACCCAACTATTCTAAGAAAATTAGAGTAGACCCAATTTTAAAGCTTAATCTTATTATTGAGGTTAAGATCACATTTGGATTATGCTTAATTGTCTTGATTTAAGATATTTGGACTTGTTATCAATTAGAATAGATGTCTAGATTTCTCAATTGACTTGAAGAACAAGTAAATAATTCGCTTTGCTGTTTTTATAGTGTCCAATCCGACCTATAGCTTCAATTTTTCGTGATAATACTTTTCCTTTCAAACAAATTAATAAAATCTAAATGCTTAATAGGACCAGAATCACAGAATAGAATAGCTTCTAATGGATATCTTCATTCTTCACCAATTTTTTTTATTACGACACTCATTTTTAAAGTTTAATTTTTTAATATAAAAAAGATTTATGATCTAAAAAATAAAAATTGAAATTCGAATATCAAACTTACAAAAATTTTATATGTTATAAGTGAAAACATGATAATGTTCCAAATTAAAGTTTAACTTTACTCTGTTTGAATTAAAAATTTTATTTTACTGCTAGCGACGCCGACTATATTCTAATTACAAGAGAAACAGTGCTGATTGAAGGTGCGTGTTTCAACTTTGAACTTTCAAGACTTCCAAAAATTCAAATATAATTTAATATTACATTGCTCCAGTAGATTAAAATTGAACCATTTTCTTTAAACCACTAACTATGTGGAAAGTGGGGGAGTGATAAGGGAAAATTTAAAAATTTAAATGTGATAATTTTAGATATGATTAGATAATATGATAAAAATGATATAAACAAAAAACATAGAGATATACAAATTAAAATTTTGTAAAAATTATACATAAATATGATAAAATTTTAAAAAATTGAATTTATCGTATGAACCCAAATTTTAATATAAAATTTTTATATTTTATCAAATAAAAATACAATTTTATATTATACAAACATAAATGCATAATTATTCATACATCGTCGATAAATTTTTTTATTTAAGTGAAGTTAAAATCATGACACATATATTGTTTTATATTTTTTATTTTTTTAATATTTTTATAAGACATATCTTATAATCTTAATACTATTTATGAAATAAAAAAATTTTACAATAATTTATGAAATAATTATTTAACATAAATTATTATTAGATCTATTTGAATTTTCAAAATATTCGATGTTCCCCGAAGCAATGGCTTAAAGACCGCAGACACTGGGATTGACGCCAATAAAAAGGCGTAGGAAAAGTCAAAACCGTGCAAAAAGTGTTTGACGTGTGGAGGATCATTGCTTTCTGTTCATGTTGTTCAACTACTCTTCCAAATTTCTTAGTCAAATTTGACAAACCAAAGATCTTTCAATATAATTTATAGCAAAACAGTAACAAAGAGAAAGAAAATCACAATTTGAATAGCGATTTGCACCACGGATTTGCATACCTAACTCTTCAATAAAATTTGGGTAAGGTTTCATGTCAATTTAGGACCACTAAAAAAAAAGCATCGTTTAATTTTAATTAATTTCTTCACCAAAATGAAAAGAAATTATGTCCACAAGCTATCCTATTTTACAATAGCTTGCTTTAATTTTTTTATCCTTGAAGCCATCGCCTAAAACTTCTGTGCTTTTATTAAAATCCAGGAGCCAAGTACAAGTCATTATGATCGAGTACATATAGATTTTAATTGCCCAAAAAATTTGTTATATCATGTCTTTTTTCAACGTTTTGCAGAGTTAGGTGCTATATAATAACTTTTAAAAAACTCAATATTGAAAAATTAAATAAAAATGAATATTAATTTGTTGTTGTAGAAATTATGTAATCTTTGTTAAAATTGAAATATAGAATATGTATTTTATTGATATTTTATTATGTATTTTACATTAATAAAAGCTATAAAGAAAAAAAAGTTAAAAAGAAAATGATATATAGCTAATAGTTAATACAATTAAATAACATCATACCTTAATATATATAATTATGTAATTCATGGAACAATTACAGGAAAAAGGTCCTGCAGACACCAGACAGTTTCACACTGGAACAATTCCAGACTCATCTGCAAATTGAGTGTGAAACTCGTCTCAGGGAAACTCCAGAAAGAGAAGGTAGTGAATTCAAATGGGAATTCACAAGTAAATGTCATAGGGAGCAATTCTGGAAAGTTTGCAAACAAGTCTGGAAAGAATCAGAACAACTTCAAAGTCCAAAAAACTGGTGGATTTAAGAAGTCCAACAATTATAAGAAGAACAAGGCCTGCTTTCATTGTGGAAAGAAGGGGCACTACATTAAAGAATGTAGAGTCAAAATTGCAGAAGACAAGAAGAATAAAGACAATGGTTCTAAACAATCTGCTCAAGCCAATATGGTTGTTGAAGATGATATGAACTTTGTTGCCATGGTTACTGAATTGAACATTGCAACAAGTACAGGAACCATGGAGTGGTTTCTTGATTCTGGAGCCACAATTCATGTCTGCAACAACAGGGAATTCTTCAGCATTTACACTGAAGAAAACAGTGAAGTCTTTATGGGAAACCATGCTCCTGTCAAAGTGCTGGGAAAAGGGAGTGTGATGATTAACTTCACTTCTGGGCAGAAACTGACTCTTCTCAATGTGCACCATGTTCCTGATGTCAAGAGGAACTTAGTTTCTGCAAATCTGTTATGCAAGAGAGGCTTTAAGATTGTTTTAGAATCTGATAAGTTTGTAATATCTAAGAATGGTGTGTTTGTAGGAAAGGGATATTCCCTTGATGGCATGTTCAAACTCAGTATTAATAAAATAAATGTTGCTTTTGCTTATATCGTTGAATCTTCTATTCTGTGGCATGCTAGATTAGGACATTTAAATTATGCTATGATTAAATACATGACAAATCATAATTATATTTCTTGTAAGCATGATCACCATGATAAGTGTCAAATCTGTGTAGAAGCTAAGATTACAAGAAAGCCTTTTCCTAAAGTAGAACATGAAACAAAATTGTTGGAACTAATTCATTCGGATATTTGTGAATTAAATGGAAAATTGACTAGAGGAGGAAATAGATATTTTATAACTTTTATAGATAATTGTTCACGTTTTACTAGTATTTATTTACTAAGAAACAAGGATGAAGCTTTTGATAAATTTAAGGAATTTAAATCTAAAGTAGAGAATCAAAATGAAAGAAAAATTAAAATTATAAGGAGTGATAGAGGTGGTGAATATTTCTCAACTGATTTTGATAAATTCTATGAAGATCATGGAATAATTCACCAAAGGTCAGCTCCATTTACACCCCAACATAATGGTTTGGCAGAAAGGAAAAACAAGACCCTAGTTGATATGGTTAATGCAATGATTTTAAATGCTGGATTACCTTTCAACTTATGGGGTGAAGCTTTACTTACTGCCTGTTACATACATAATAGGGTTCTTTAAAAGAAGACACATATCTCACCATATGAAGTCTGGAATGGAAGGAAACCAAATTTAAGTTATTTTAAAGTGTGGGGGTGTATTGCTTATTATAGACTTCCTGATTCTCAAAGGACTAAATTAGGTTCAAGAGGAATTAAATCTGTTTTTGTAGGTTATGCACAAAATTCAAAAGCATATAGATTACTAGATATAGAATCTAATGTTATTGTAGAGTCTATACATGTTAAATTTTTTGAAAATAGTTTTATGAAAAATCAAATTAGGCATGAACCAGAAAATGATCAAAATACGTCTACTGCCTATGATTCCTTAGTCAAACGTAAGGAAATAAGTGAACCATCTGAACCAAGAAGAAGTCAGAGGCCAAGAAAAGAAAAACATCTTGATTCTGATTTTATTTCTCCTGATCATATTACCTTTCTAGTTGAAGGTAGTAGAGATAGAATTATGAGAAAAGTGAAGATATTATTAAACATTGAAGATGAGCCCAAAACTTTGAGTGAAGCTTTGACTTCAAGAGATTCAGCTTTCTAGCAAGAAGCTGTAAATGATGAAATGGACTCTATCATGTCTAATAATATTTGGATCTTGGTAGATTTACCTCAAGGATCAAAGCCTATTAAAAACAAGTGGGTTTTCAGGAGAAAATACAATTCTGATGGTACTATACAAACTTTTAAAGCAAGATTAGTTGCTAAAGGGTTTACTCAAAAGAAAGGCTTAGATTATTTTGATACTTATGCTCCAGTAGCTAGAATAACATCTATTAGAATTCTTTTTGCTCTAGCTTCTATATATAAGTTGCATATTCACCAAATTGATGTTAAAACTGCATTTTTAAATGGTGACTTAAAAGAAGAAGTTTATATGGAACAACCCGAAGGGTTTGTTTTACCTGGAAATGAACATAAAGTTTGCAAGCTTATTAAATCTTTATATGGTCTTAAACAAGCTCCTAAACAATGACATGAGAAATTTGATTCTGCTATTTTATCCTTTGGTTTTAGGCATAATTATGCTGATAAATGTATTTATTCTAAATTTACTAGTGATTATGGAGTGATTGTTTGTTTATATGTGGATGATATGCTTATATTTGGTACTAACATGCTTGGTATAAATGAGACTAAGAATTTTCTTACCTCTAAATTTAAGATGAAAGATCTTAATGAAGTAGATACAATTTTAGGAATTAAAATTACAAAGAATGATAATGGATTTTCATTAAATCAAACTCATTACATAGAAAAGCTATTAGATAAGTATCAATATCTTAAAATAAAAGAATATAGTACTCCATATGATTCAAGTGTGAAACTTGTGAAGAATGATGCTAGACCAATAGAACAATTAAAGTATGCTACTGTTATAGGAAGCTTGATGTATGCTATGCATTGTACTAGACCTGATATTGCTTACACGGTATGTAAGTTGTCAAGATTTACAAGTAATCCTAGTATAGCTCATTGGAGGGCAGTTGAAAGGGTACTTGGTTACCTTAAAAGAACTGCCAAATTAAGGTTGTGCTATACAGGATTTCCTGCTGTTTTAGAGGGTTATTCAGATGCAAGCTGGATAACAAAAGCTGGTGATAATATATCAACTACAGGTTGGATATTTACACTAGCTGATGGTGCTGTAAGTTGGGCATCTAAGAAACAAACATGTCATGCACACTCAACTATGGAAGTTGAGTTTATAGCTTTAGCAGCTGCTGGTAAGGAAGCTGAGTGGCTAAGAAATATGTTGTTTGAAATTGAGTTGTGGCCACAACCAATGCCACCTCTTTCCTTACATTGTGATAGTGAGGCTACTATGTCTAGTGCTTTTAATAACATTTATAATGGTAAGTCTAGACATATAAGCCTAAGGCATGACTATGTTAGAGAGTTAATCTCAAATAGTACCATTACGATCATATATGTAAAGTCTGCAGAAAATTTGGCGGATCCTCTTACTAAAGCTTTGCCAAGAGATAAAGTGTGGAGGACTGCATGTAGTATGGGACTAATACATAACCCTTGAGACACCAATAATGGTAACCTAACTTTGAATTACCAAACCGGTAATTACTAAAGTTTAATGGGTAATAACAAGTTATTGATCAATGTCTGTTGTGGCACTTATAATAGGAGTCTTATACTTGAATTACAAGTGAATGCCACTGTTACATTGAGATGTTGAGTTTAAGCTCTTAATGGAGATTATTCTGAAAAATTGTCCAAAGTAGTAGGGACAATAAAGGATCTCCACCTATGTGAATATGAAGTGGTGCCGCTTCAACAAGAGTTTAAGGGGTTTTACTCTTAAAATATTCATAGAAATTGGATTGCTAGCACATGGCCATTGAAATTGTGCTAGGAGCAAGTAAGAGCTTTGTGAAAAGTGACAGATTGATGCGTGTCGTACTTTCGATCCTAATAGTAAGAAGTCATGGTTTAATCTTAGGACACTATGTACTTTTATTAGCATCCTAAAGTACTTACACTAATTGAAGGTTTAAATCAATAAGATACCTTCTTGTATGCATCATATTTGTTGTATTACAAGCTAGTGGGGGATTGTTGGATAGCTTGTAATAAATACAAGGGAACAAGTTTTCACATTGCTTGTAAAAGTGTAAAGTGATTTATTTATAAAGGGAAATCAACTCTTGAGAGTAATTTGGAGTCAAAGAGGAAATGAGCTTTGACCATTTGGCTTGGGCTTGAGCTTGCTTGGCTTGGGCTTGGTCTTGCTTGGCTTGGGCTTTGGCTAGAGTTTGGCCTATTTTAAAAGTCAAAGATGGGCACTTGGGCTCTTGGCTCTTTGATTTAATCCGAATTTTTTATTTTTGACAGAAATATTTTAAATTCTTTTTGAATTTAAAATTGTTTTAAACTATTCCAACAGACATATTTTCAGTTATATGTCTGGAACATTTATGTCTGAAAAAATGAATGGTTGTTGTTTAACGACAATCACAACCATTCATTTATGCCTCTTCAAATTCTATTTAAGTGTTGATTTCCAGAAAAATACTTACTTTACATTTTCTGACTTTTCACAATATTCTGAAGGCTTTGTTGTATCCTGGGGTAACTTGCTTCTGTGTGAGGTAATATTACACTCAAGAAAGTGTAATTCTACATGCCTCAAAGCCATATACTCTGATTATTTACTAACATATAAGTCCTATTTATATATATATATATATATATATATATATATTTATATATATTTCACATGGATAGACAATAGGGGAAAAGGAATGAACCATAAATTTAATTTCTTTAAAAGAGAGATAATAATTACTAAATCAAACCTTGATTATTCATAATCCTATGCATTTTTAGTAAATTAGAACATGGCACCTTATTAATTCATAAATTTTAAAATAAAAATCTTTAAGAATAATATTATTATTTTTTATTCATTAAGATATACAAATGGGAAGGATAGTCGAACTTAATTTTTTTTGAAGGGATAATAACCTCTATTACCAAAAGTATTAATTAAAGAGATGTCAAGATATTTAATAACCATGTAAATAAACTTTAAATAAATAGCTGAAAGGAAAGATGGGTGAACTTTTACTTGCTTAAGATTTTCAATATATTTTCATTGAAAATTTTTATTTACATGGACTTTAAAATCAATTAATGAACACATTTAAAACATAAATTTATGAGTAAATTATAGAAAATCATATTGTGAGTTAAGGTTTTGCTTGGTAAGAAGGGGGAAAGGGATGAAGATGAAAATTTTGTTAATGTAATGATTAAAATACAAAATAGAAATATGGATATAAAACTTAACCATTAAATTTATATATATATATATATATATATATATATATATTTGCTAACAACTTCTCATTCGAATGATTAAGGAAAAACTATCACATATTGTAAGGCTTGGTTCGAATCCAAGTAATCTCATCATCTATCCTTAATCATCAAAAAAAAAAAAATTTCATTCTCATCTCTTTTCACACATTTTATCCTAATATTTAAAATTTAATATTCCATGTTGATAACCTCTTGATTGAGTGATTAAAAAAAATTATGATATTTATGTAGGTGTAGGTTCAGGCCAAGCAACCTCATCCCCCACTCCACAATTTAAAAAAATTGACATTTCATTACCTTTAATATCTTTTTATACAATTCAAGTTTTTTTTATTTGACAGTTAAATTTCATATTTTATTCATGTAGATCATGCATGCTAAATTTCAAATTAATTGAAGATTTCTAATTATTTGTTCATAATAAAAAATATCAACAGTTAATATGTATTAAAAATTATTATATTAAAACAAAAAGAATACCATATTGACTTAAAAATTTATGCTTATAATAAATACGAATAAGTTATTAAATCTAACAATTAGTTTGTTAAAAAGCTAATTTTACATAAAATTATAAAAATATATATAAAATAATTTGTAATAATGTAAGTGGATTTTTTTTTCTTTTACATAATTTAATTTTGTTGTCGAGAATATGATTCAAACATGACAAACCCTTTCAATCAATAATTTGAAGCGTTTGAAATTGAAATCAATTTTAACATGTTAATGTAAGATAACAATTTTATTTTGTAATAAATTATCATGTCATATTTTATTTTTTTCAAAAGAAAATGACTTTTGTTGTTGGTAGAAATGTGGATTTTTAATTTCAATAATTAAAGTTCAATTTCTAAAAACTTCAGCAAAAAAAATTAATTAGGGTATGCTTAGTCCGGGAGCTTTTATAAAAAACTGTTGTTCAAGTAAGACTTTTTAAAAAGGGTGGTTAAGAAAAGTTAAATTAGTGTTTAACAAATTTAACATAAGTGTCATAGAATGTTGAAAATAATTAAATAAAATTTTGTATATTTTCAATAAATATAAAAATAAAAATAAAATAATAAACTTTATTAATTTTAAATCACAAGTTTTTAAGTGAAGCAAAAAAATAAAAATGCTTTTTCTAATTAACGCAAAAACAAATGAAATTAATATAAAAATAAAACAAGGTAAATAAATTAATGTAAAATAATATAGTTCTCTTTTATACTTTTATGAATTATTGAAAATAAAATGAAAATGAAAATATATATTAATTAAATACACATTATTAAAAATTAACACTTTTGAATAAATTTTGATTTACAACTTCATCAAAAAACTAAAATTTGCGTAGTTAAAATTTTTAAAATTTTAAGAAACAAACACTTGACTTCTACTTCTACAATAAGTTTTCCTATAAGTTAGGTCAAATATACACTTAGCTCTTTAATTTCTTATTAACCAATAACAATATCAAATACTTTCTAACTTAAAACATTTAATTTGAAGTAAATTAGAGCATACAAAAATTTACTAAGATGTCTAATTAAAGTCATCATCCTAGTAATAGCATAGCATTATTTAAAAAGATGAGCTATGCCACCCCAACTTATGGATTCTTAGTAATTAAAAAGCATGGAGATAATAAGTTGGAAAACAAACCCTAGGGCTTATTTTGATCCAAATTATTCTCAGCTAAATAAGCTTTTTGTTGTCATATTAAGAATGAAAACTTTATTTCAAAAAAGAAAAGAACTTTATATTACTGGCGATCTTTATATAACTAGGGAGTGGGTAATTAACTACTGTAGCTACTTTTTTTTTCACATAAAGTTTAAAACAATTCTAGAAATTGATCATGTCATGCTATAATAAATAATAAATAGTATTAATTGAAAGCTAACATTCTTTAGAAAAGTAGTAGTTCAATTCCAATTGAATCTCTATTTTTTGACAAAATGTTCTTTTATCTTCATATTCTTTTTAATGCCTCCAACCTTTTTATTTTTATTCTATATTAATTTTTAGTAATTTATTATTAAATTTCAATATTATAAATTATTAAAAATCCTACAATAAAAATAAATATTTAATAAACAAAATATAATAATTAAACCAAGTTAAAGAAAACAATTAAGGGCAAAGGCAACGGAGTAACCAAGGACTTTTGTACCAAAAAAAAAAGACTTCACCTCCCAACAATTTTTGTCAGCAATAAATTAAGAGTTTATATGGGATGGTGTGATAGTATATACTCCCTTCATCTTAATAAATTTGTCACTTTTGACTAAATAAATTGTCCCATTAAAAATGTCACATTGAAAAAAATAACAAATTTTAATACTATATTTTCTCTTTTATCTTTTATTATATTTCAGTTTTAATCATTAAAAAATTTAATGCCTATCACTTTTAAGAATAATTTAGTCAATTTGAGTCATTTATATGATATAACATAAAGAATTTTTTTCCTCCTAAAACTACGTATTTTGTCAACAAATGACAATTTTAATGGGACAAAGGGAGTAATTTTTATATACATTAATTAATTATAAAATAACATTTCATTAATTAATAAAAACTAAAAATGCATAAATTTTTAAAAATAAATTTAAAAATTTTATTAATATTTATTTTTTAAAAACTTTAATATAAAATATTATCTTACGATTAACTAATAATATATCAAAATTATACACTATTCATGCGTCATATATAAACTCTTAAAATAACAATATAAACAAACATAAATTAAGGGCAATGGCAATAGAGTAAATAAGAGAAAATAAGGTTTATAAAATGGGAAACTTATTTTAAAAAGTGAGAGATGTGAGATACAGGTGTATCCGTGTATATACTATAAAAAGGAGTCGCTGGACGCCAATTCCTTGACGCGCACTTTTAACCGCTGGCCCTAAAACCACCTCCTCTTTCAAAAAACGTAAAAAAGCATTCTAATTTTTTTTCCATTTTCTTTTATTTCTTCGGTTTTGGAAACTCGAAGCGAAGTTTAAAAAAAGCCGGAAGGAAAAAGGAGAGAGGCAGCGAAGAAGAGAGGAACGAAAATTAGTGTTAGATCGCAAGCCCTGGAAGGCTAGAAGTATCGAGAAGGGCTGCAGATCCTAAATAACGCAATAGTTTCTCCTCTTTGCATTTTTTTTCTCGAGAAAATTTCCCCTTATTGATTCATTTTTTCCCGTTGAGGTACTGACGTGGAAGCTTAGTTGTTTTATTTATTTTTTGTCAGTTTTTGGTTTGTTCTGCGTTTTCTGGTTGATATGTTGCTGCTCTTTTCCGTTTCCGAGAAAGGAAAGGAAGAGCTTTTGATGTCGCTTTGTTTTATGCTGTGTTGTTTTCTCAAAAGGTTTTGAGTGATGGTGGCGGCCATACGAGATCTAATATTTTCTCTCATTTTCTCAGAAGCTAAATGCAGCTCAAATTTTTTTTTTTATATATTTTTTTCCGATTGTTTATTTTCTCCTCGCCATTTCTCTGTTCTGTGGTCTTAATTGTAAATTTCTTATGGAATGAAACAGAAAAGATTGTTTTGAAAGTGTTGCGTTCTGTATTGTAACGGATGGGAAAGCTGATATGGGTTTATGAATTGTTTGCTATTTTCTCTGTCCTTTAAAATTTTTTTGGCTTTTTGTTGTTTAAAGTTTTTACAGCGTAGATCTGCTTTTGTGTTTTTTTTAGTGATTCCGCCTCTGTTTTGCAGCGTATTTTCTTTGTCGCTGATTAAGATTTTTTTGTGGCAAATGTACAGTTTCGCGTTCTGTTAGAGTACTGAGTTTTTTTGAACATAACAGTTTGCTTTGAACATCTAGTAAATCTTTTTCTTTTTTTTTTTAATTTTTGTAACTAGATTTTTAGAAATAAAGAACTCCTTTGATTGTTTTATTTTTTTTCCTGTTCTTTGGTTAGATTATGGAGAAAATTAAATAAGATGCTACATGTTAAAAGAATGGAAAGCCTTTGTTTATCATTTCAAAATTTCCTCTTCTTTTTGGAGGAAAAAATGCTCCACCTGCTTTTAAATTATGTATATGTAACTTCCATTATAGCTAAAATTTGGGGATTTTGTGATTATCTGAATTTTTTAATGCGTCTTTTGGAAATGTTCTGATTCTTCTTTAATATATGTCATACAGTCGGAGCATGCCCCAGCTGCTTTTCTAAAAAGCTTGAAGTTTGCAAAAGAGGGAATTTTAGTGGATAGTATAAGTTCTTTTAATTTATAAAATCATGGTTGCCACCGCTGCTACATCAGCATTCTTTCCGGTCACTTCTTCCCCAGACTCCTCTGACTCGAAAAACAAGAAGCTTGGAAGTGGATCTACTAACTTTGTAGCTATCAAGTCGAAACCAACTGCTTCTTCTGGAAGTTTGCAAGTCAAGGCAAATGCTCAAGCCTCTAAAAAAATAAATGGTACCACGGTTGTAACGACTCCAGTGGAAGGTTTCAAGAACGATGATGGAGTAAGTTCTCCTCCCAGGACATTTATCAACCAGTTACCTGATTGGAGCATGCTTCTTGCTGCTATCACAACCATTTTCCTGGCTGCTGAGAAGCAGTGGATGATGCTTGATTGGAAGCCAAGGCGGTCTGACATGCTCATTGATCCATTCGGCATAGGGAAGATTGTTCAGGATGGTCTTGTTTTCCGGCAGAACTTCGCGATTAGGTCATATGAAATAGGTGCTGATCGTACAGCATCCATAGAGACGCTGATGAATCATTTACAGGTACAGTTAATGTATGAACAACTAACATTAGGAGCAAAAGTTTATATTTACTGGTTTTTTAAGTCAATATATTGCATTTGCATAAGCTTGATTTTTATTTAATATATCTCTTTTTTGGCAGGAAACAGCCATTAATCATTGTAGAAGCGCTGGACTGCTTGGAGATGGTTTTGGTGCAACCCCTGAGATGTGCAAGAAGAACCTAATATGGGTGGTCACAAGGATGCAAGTTGTGGTTGATCGCTATCCTACTTGGTAAGACATACTTTCTTGCTCATGGTTTGCTCTTATAGCAACAATTCATGATAAGCCACTTTTGCTCTACCCATATGGTTGTGGTTTTATGTGTGTATCATCATTGTGCTATGTTGATATAGTACATGATATGTTGTCATTGAGGCATCAGGCATGTTTTTTGCTACTAATTACACACACACACACACACAAACACAGAGGCAGAAACAGGCTATAGTTGATTATTTTAGCTCGCAACAGAAACTGACATTTTATATCGAAGCAAATAATGGTTATATTTCACAGGGGGATAGGTTATTTGGTTGTTTACTTTATAAACTTGGCTTGTAGTTACATAGGTTTTGAGGTTTAATATTATAATATTATGAGGGATTTTGCATTTTTTTTGGTGGAGGCCTATTAGCCTTTTAAGAGTGAAGGTTTTGGAAACCATTAAAATATTGTGCATCACATGCTTTATAAGGTTTGGAAGCATTGGGGGATTGTTACAAAAAGATTAAAAAAAAGAAGAAAGAAAGAAAACAGGTAAAAGTGGGGCTAAAATAGTTCTTGTTAGCAAGCTATACAGTTGTCTATTCCAGCTCATTCTTGAATGATTGAATTTTATGGAGCATCATCGTTTCTTGTATATCACAAAAAATAGTTCAGGATGTTGTAAGAGTATCATGAAATTTTATATTGATGAATATCTTACCTATTTATGTCTGTCTTTCAGGGGTGATGTTGTTCAAGTAGACACTTGGGTCAGTGCATCAGGGAAGAATGGCATGCGTAGGGATTGGCTTATAAGTGATGGTAGAACTGGTGAAATTTTAACAAGAGCCTCAAGGTAGGGCAGTGTTTATGAAGTTGCATCGTGTGCTTATGGCTGGTTTTACTCTTACCTTTAAACAAATGATGAGTTGATCTTCTGACACAAGTATGAAAGTATCATAACCATTTTTATTTTTTCATGATATTGATTGGATTTCTGCCACAATCTTGTTCTTCTCAGGAGAAGAAACTGGGAATAGCCAAAATCAGAAACTATTGAACTCTAAAATATTTTGAAATTTGTTTAGCTAGCATTTAATGTTTTCTGTAGATACATGAATTGATTTTTTGGATTCCTAGGCCACATCAAGTGACTGTTTTTCTCTGTGTGGTTGTACATTATTAAATGGAGTTTCAGGGTTGACTAATCTGGGTTCCCTCTGTTTGATTCTGATTTTGGTGATCTGCAGTGTGTGGGTGATGATGAATAAATTGACTAGAAGGTTATCTAAAATTCCAGAAGAAGTCCGAGGAGAAATACAACCTCATTTTATGAATTCTGATCCTATTGTGGCTGAGGATAGCAGGAAACTAGTGAAACTTGATGACAAAACAGCAGAATATGTGTGCAAAGGTTTAACTGTAAGCTCCCTCTGCCCCCATCTCTCTTCTTCAGTATTTATAATTGTGTTTCTATTCAATTGTTGCATTCTTATTTAAAGTTTATTTCTAATTTGCAGCCTAAATGGAGTGACTTGGATGTCAACCAGCATGTCAATAATGTGAAGTATATTGGCTGGATCCTTGAGGTAGACCCCAGTAACATTTCAATGATATTCTTTTGAACCTTCCCCCTTACATCTTCTTCTCCGATGATAGCAGTTGAACCAAAAGCAGAACCATTTAATCTCGTATACCTTAATTCTTACCTGTGATGCTGAGTAAGAATTTGCTCGGGCCCCAGAAAATTCACATCTGACAAGAACTAGCTTTTTATCTTGGCTTTTTGTTTATTCAGGAAACCATAGAAATCAGTGGTGGCCATTTTCAAATCACATTTATGTTCCAGCAAAAAAAAAATCTTAATTACTATAGCATTCTTGAGAAGTGTTTAAGTTGAGGTTATTGATGAAAATGAATTTTGTGCTAAGGTCTTTACTTGGCTGGTAATGATTACTGATGTACCCAATTTGGATAGATAGTTCTTGGAACCAATAGACACCAAGTTTGAGTTGAGGAGGGTAACATGAAACAGCAATTTAGGAACACAATGCTTGAAATCTGATGTAGGATTTATTTTTCATCAGATTTTTACCAATTAACTCATTTATATGTTTGGTAGTTACATGCATTTTAACTGGAAGGTAATACTGGTTGCAGAGTGCTCCATTGCCAATCTTGGAGAATCACGAGCTTTCTGCCATGACACTGGAGTATAGGAGGGAGTGTGGGAAGGACAGCGTGCTGCAGTCACTAACTGCTGTCTCCGAATCTGATGCGCAAAATTTGGAAAATTTCGGTGAAATTGAGTGCCAGCACTTGCTCCGGCTCGAGGATGGGGCTGAGATTGTGAGGGGGAGAACCCATTGGAGGCCTAAGTATGCCAAAAATTTTGGTAATGTGGGTCAAATTCCTGCAGAAAGTGCATAGAAACCCAAGCCTTTGAATTATGGATGGTGAGGCACTGGGCAGTAATCTCGTTGCTGTGTGTCAGTGCTGTGTAGAATCTATATCGTGTTCTTTGGATTTATATATGTTTCTTCGTTATATATATATTCCTTCTCATTCGTCTTCTTCGAGAAAAAAAAAAAGAGGATTGTAAGCTTCACTGTAATTAGCTCCTGTTTTATCATCTCTCTCTCTCTACCTTTGCCTTGCCTGCCCTGCCCGCCAGCTGGCTCTTGTCATGAAGGGTGGTTCTGCTTTTGAAAATTGATAGCCATGTGAACATGTGAAATGGAATCACGTTTGTATAGGAGGAAAGCTTCTTCTCTTAATGCTTTGCCTTACTGGTCGGTTGGTTCTCTACATTCCTTGTGCTTTCTTATCTAGTTTGGCTACATTAGGATAATCAATTTTTAATTTGGCAGAATGTGTATTTTTTGACATTTCATTCAATGGATATTTTGCCTTTATCTCGACCTAAATTTGTTTATCTTTTTTCTTTGGTATTGAATCAAGAATGTACATAACCATTGACAAACAGAGAAATCTGTTGGTAACTTGGTATGCCATCCGAGGATCCAAAGAACTATAGAACAAAGACTAACCAACACGAGAAAATAATTGGGGTAAAAGCCTAAATAAATATTATTTAAATTAAGTATCAGTTAGGTTTTTGTTGTTGAGATTTAGTATTGGTAATGAATATTTTGCAGCTAAATTATAAATGGTTCAATTGCGAAATTTTTTAATACAAGTTTTCGTCTTACTTTTAATATTTGTTCTTTTGTGCATTCGGCTTTATATGTAGCTTTGCATGTTTCCCTAGATTAAATTTTGTTTGAATTCGAGTTCTCTCGATCTCTAATGGACCTGGGGTCGGATTATTTGCTTAAATTCGAAGGCTCGTTCGATATTTGGTTGAGCTTGAACAAAAATATCTGATGCAATAATCAGGTTTGGACAAAATTTTTAGGTTCGTTTAAAAATCGGGTCAGGCTCGGTCTTGACCTTTCAATTATTTTTTTAATAATAATTAAATTTTATATATATATATATTTACTAAGTATAATATAATTATATGTATATAAAACATTATATTGATTAATAAACATGATTATAAGTATTTAATATGGAAATTGTATACAAATTTTGACAAATTAAATTAAATTTTAAAGGGTATAAAATAATAAATAAATAAAAAATTAAAATATAAAAAATTATTTTTGGATCGGGCTCGACTCGAGCTCGGACTTGTAATATAAAAATAAAAACGGACTTTGACAAAAAGTCAGACTCAAATTTTCGGGTCGAGCTTAGCTTAAGCATACACAAAATTTATTATTACCTGTCATGGGCCCAACCCGAGCCTGGCCCGACCCATTATCAGGTTTAATCTCTAATATAAAGAAATTAATCCCCAAAAGTTCTAATTAAATTTATAATATTAGACACAATTTGACGATATGACAAGATATGCAAATAATACGAATTAAAATTTTGACAAAATTTAAAATATCTGTTTCATATTTAGCATGTTAATACGAATTGTGATATGATAATTTTTGTGTTTTACATATTTGACACGAAACAGATATAATATAAATTTAATTCTAATTAAAAATTTTGAGGAAAAGAGTAAGAAGAAGAAATCATGTCTTAGGTAACAATTAACTTAAAATCAACATCTTTAGTCGGTAATTGCAATGGAGGAGAGAAAGAGGGAGAGAGGAAATCGGAATATAGGATGGAAGAAAAAGGCTGCTGAAGATTAGTCCGCTGTCATATATAGGAATGGGCATTTATGGATGAAAATGAATAATGTGGGCTCAGGGCCTTTAACCATAACAATGTCCTAAAAGCAGACCGACTAAACGAGTCCAACTGAGATTGGAGATTATCATTAGCAATTTCTTTTAATAATTGAAAAACAGTCGTACCCCTAATTATAAATTTTGAAATGCGTGGCCTAGATTTACGAATTCAATTCACTTAACTTCAACCAACAATTGTTTTAGGGTTCATGAAAGATAAACTTTCAACTTAAGTAAAATACTGTCTCCAAAATTAAATTACCTTAATTCTAATTTCTAACGAAAATCGATTAGTATAAAATATAAATTATATACATTATTGGAGATGAAATTGAGGAAATTGCTAAATCTTGAATTTCCTTTTAGTATCAATGTGACGAAACCTTTCTAAGGATAGGTAAACCATTAAATCTAATCTTTTTATGTTTTATAAATTATTTTTTTATATAAAAGTGACTCGAGGTTTAAAAGAAATTAAAAAAAATAATAATTGGTAAAAATCACACTCTAATTTTTTGAGAATTCATCTCTTAAGAGAGGTGGGGTAGGAGAACAGTTTTCAATTCAAATTAATATAGAATTTGAACTTCAGAATTATTGGATACCACATCTTAAAGAACGATTGTATAAATCATTTGAATTAAACTTCAAATTCAATAAACTAATACGTTTTTTAATTCAGAAGAAATAACTACTCAATTAATTAGTTATTATTATTTTTTTTATGAAAGATTATTATTTATTACTATACGTGCATGTATTCTCAATAAATGCATGCATGTTCACTTACGGAAAAATGCAAAAGGTTATGAACAAATTGAATAGTCTCTGTATCTTTATATATATATATATATATATATATATATATATATATGTGTGTGTGTGTGTGTGTGTGTGTGTGTGTGTGTGTGTGTGTGTGTGTGTGTGTGTGTACACATAGACATACATATATTATAAGAAAATAATTATGCTAGTAAAATTAATTTAATTTTTATATTTTATGATTTACATGTGTATGAGTATAAATTTCAATTATTTATGTCGCAATGTTTATATTAGGACTAGAAATAGATAGATACATTGCACTTTTCACAACAAATCATATAGAAATGGATAGAATGTAAGACAAAGATTAGAATAATAAACCAATTAATCCAAGTTTTTTTTTTTGTTTTCGACGCCGATATATTCCATGTTATTTTAATTATTTATGCATGCATATGCACATGAAAAAAGGTCCATTCCCCGCCACCATCAAACTCGATCTCACATGATTTGGCAATCCCTAACTATATATAGTATATATGTTTGAGTGCATCAATTCACTTTTGTCATATACTGTACTATACCATATATTATACTAATTGAACCCTTTACTTTATAATATAAAGGAAAACTAGTTGCCTATCGAACTGCTTCGTTTATATAATTAACAAGGCAATTTTTTTTTCAAAAGTAAAGTATTTGATATAAATCTTAAAACAAAGTTAACCACTAATAATAAAGTTTAAAACTAACTAATCCGAAAAGGCAAACTTTTTAACCATAGTGATTTGGTTTCTATTATTATTAATAATATAAGTCGAATCCTAAATGCAGAAATAAAAAGAGGCATATCATTTTCTCATTAAAAGAGACCTTGTTATCACAAATACAATGAATAACATAAAAAATTAACCAAATTTGCCTTACGTAAAGACAATAAAAAAATTATTATAAAAAAGACAACAAAAATTCAAGTACGTAGACATAAAACCTAAAAAAAAAAGAGCTAATCCACCAACTTGAAAGAAGATAACAGAAAACGTAGGAACATGCATGCATGTAATTAATTTACAACTTCCATGAATTTTAAGATTTTATAATCAAACTTAACATACTGCTTAATCACATGGATATAATTACTTTTCATAAGATTCTTGATGTAATTGTTTATGTTAATTACTCTTTTTTATTAATTTGTTGATTAAAATAACCTAAAAAATAAAAAAAAATTGAACTTTTTGATGTAAACCACAGATAGGGGCGTAGCTTCATGGGGGCGAGTGGGGGCTCAAGCCCCCACCGACCCCCAACATATATATATATATATATAGAATTAAATTTTATTCAAAATTCTTTTATTAGTGAAACATTTAATAGATAAAGTTTAAGTTTATTTATACTAGCATTGAGTTTTCAAAGTTGAAAAGAATTAATAATTTTATAGTAAAAATGGTGGAGATTGAAAAGGCGAAAATATATTCGTTAGTTTATTTGTTGTAAACACTAACATTGATTTTATTAGTTATTATAACAACATATAATATATTTTCAACATGTCAAAAACTTGTTTGTGTAGCGAAATGAGAGATTAATGATTTAATGGTAAATTAATTGTGTATCTTAAAAAATATATGTTCCAAAGTATTGGTGACGAAACTACTGTACAAAATTATTGTACATAATTTTGAAAATATAAAATCTAACAACAAAATGATTAATTTTTTTTTTTACAATTATGATTAGATACAAAAATTTTAATTTTTTAATTAATACTATTTTTAATATTGTTGTTATTATTTTTTTTTATAATTTAATATATTTGATTGGAGCCCCCAGTAAATAAATTTTCTGGCTCCACCACTGACCACAAGTATCCTCATCCGTTTTAACGGTCTGAGACTAATCATGTTCGGGGTTTGGTCACAGTTAAGGTACTTTACCTCTCCCCAAAGATGTATTTAGTGGGAGTCGAACCCGAGAGCTCTTCCCACAAACTCAACCTGCGTTGTCAACTGAGTCACAACCCTTGGGTTTAAAAAAAATAATTCTTTGATACATTTATTGTATTTAAATAAATATTTAACTTTTAATTTACATTTAAATAAACCTTAATACTTAATTTATATCTAAACTTTTTGATATGACAAAGTCTACCTACGTTGGACCAGGCCCAAGAAGCGTCAGAGATCACCACGTGGCAAAGAATAACTGGGCCACGTGACTTTAGGCGACAGAAGGCAAAGCTGCACCATTACACCTGTCGCTGGGCGACAGACTCCCAGTCTGTCGCCTGCAGTCATAACGCGACACGTGATGCGCATTACACCTATCGCCGGGCGACAGACTCCCAATCCGTCGCCTGCAATCATAATGCGACACGTGGTGCATAACTCCGGCTCTCGCTAGCGACAGACCCCTGACGCCACTACGTACCACGCGGTATGGGTCTCTTACCAGCGACAGGCTCCAATTTCTCCCGGTATTTGAGGAACTTGTGTTATACCCGGATACAAACTCTTAGCAAAATGACGTACTTATCCTCAAGTAATTAACCTAAAATATTCACCTATAAATAGGCCCCAGGTACAATCTTACTCGCTAATTTTTGACTACTGGCTTTTACGCTTCCCAATACTGAAGAACTTTCTGCTGACTTAAGCATCGGAGTGTCCACGCAGGAAACCACCCCTGCGTCTCTCTGACTTTTTTTGTTTTACAGAAGTTTTTTGGAGACACGTGGAGACTAAGTATGAATATCGACGTTAGCATACCTTTATTGTTGTTTTGTGCAACAACAATTGGCGCCGTCTGTGGGAAGTGTATAAAAAGCCAATCAAGATTTTCTAAGATGGTGAGAACGAGATCGACGAACGTGAAGACTGGCAGTGAGGAAAACTCTGTGAGCTCCCCTGAACAACAGATTCACCAGAGGAACCAGGTGAACAGGGAAGAAGAAAGAATTACGGTGTCGGCGGCAGAATTCGAAGCTTTGAGGCGACAGAGTGAAGAAACTACCCAGGCGCTGAGAGCCATGGTGGATCTGTTCCAAGGAGTTCTCCCGACACTGAATCTGCCACCTGTCGTGCAGAGCTTGGTAGGACGAACAAATCGAGGGGTCCAGCCGCAGGTGTTTGGGCGACAGGAGGACGCGACAGTAACAGACCCTTCTTATCGGCGAGAGGTTCCCCTTGTGGAAGAGCATGACATTCAACAGGGTGCGGCAGGATAGGAGAGCGGGAGGCCTGTCGTAGTCACCCAGCGAGAGACTAAGGAAGCAGCAAGCTTAGACCCTGCGACAGGGGTCAGACGACAGGCTCTATACGCAGGGCGGCAGGTCTCTAGGCGACAGGACGTTGACCGTGCGACATGGTATACCGCCCACGACCATGACTTGTCAAATTTTGCTGGTACCAACTTGGAACATGGTGTTGGAGGTGCTGGAAAGAATGGTGGGGAGGATCCAAGCACTTAGGGAGCTGGGTCGGAGTTTGACCCCACTTGGTGCATGCAAATGGTACGGACAAACGCACCTTAAGTAAAGGACACGAAAATAGTCGAAGACCTACCTAATTCGTCTCATGCCAAAAATCATCTCGCTCCTCCTGTGGACATGAAGAAGATAATAGAACAGGTACTAGAAGAGAAAAAATTCGTGTCTGCATAAGAGAGCCAGAGAAGAAGAGTACCGTTTTGCACGACCATTATGCAAAAACCTCTGCCCCCAAAGTTCAAAATGCCGCAGATGGCCGCATACACCAGAAAGATGGACCCCTATGACCATATGCAAAACTATGAGGCCCTAATGTTGCTACATGGATGGGAAGATGAGATAATGTGCAAGGCCTTTTCCTTAACTCTGTCCGGACATGCGATGAAATGGTTTAATAACCTGCCTAAAGGGTCCATTGTCTCTTTTGACCAATTGCGAAGCGAGTTTCTCAAGGCGTTTGCGGTGAATAGTCAGAGAAGGAAGGAACCGACCTATTTGCTCACTATTAAGCAGGGAGCTAAGGAGTCATTGAAGAGTTATGTGGATCGGTTTAGAGATGCTACTTTAGAGGTGCGAGATCAGCAAGTCGGTATAGCCGTGGCAGCCATGTTACAGGGGACAAGGTCTGAGAAATTGCAAGAATCCCTGTCGCTAGACAAGCCAACTACCATCTCAGACCTGCTTTCCCGCGCACATAAGTATGTAACCCAAGAGGAAGTAATGAAAATGGTGGCGATAAGAGAATCCAAGGATGGAAGGAAACGAGGAAGAAAGGTCACTGAAGCATCTTCTAGCCAATCGAGAAAGTTTGAGAAAGCTCCCGCACTAAAATACACTTCCTATACCCCACTCACTAAATCTCGAGCTTCAGTGTTGGCGGCTATTGAAGGATCAGGGCTTATACAGACTCCAAAGAAGGCGTCAGGGAATCTGGGCCATGATTTAAGGTCGTATTACGATTACCACTCAGCGCATGGGCACACGACCGAAAAGTGTATGGAGTTGATGAATTAGCTAGAAAAGCTAGCACGAGAGGGAAAAATAAACCGTTTCGTGTAGAGAGGTGACAGAAGCAACTATCTTGCACGGAACAGAGGAAACCAATTTAGAGACAGAAGAGGTGAAAACAGGGGACCTGTAAGACGAAATGAAGGTGACAGGAGAGATAATGACAGAAAGATAGAAGGAAGTAATCAAAAGGAAGATAATGAGCCCACAGGGCTAGCTATTAATGTAATATCCGGAGGTGAGTCATTAGCTAGTACCTCTTCTTCATTTCGAAAATCTTACGCCCGCCAGGCCCACCAAATCATGATGCATCCGGATGATGAGGAGAAAACTTCGTTCATTACCGATAGCAGGACATATTACTATCGAGTAATGCCATTTGGTTTGAAGAACGCGGGGGCAACCTACCAGCGCATGGTAAACAGGGTGTTCCAAGACTTGTTGGGCAACACCATGGAAGCTTATGTCGATGATATGATCATCAAAAGCCGACAGGGAGAACCACATGCTGAGAAAATGACAAAGGTATTCAGTGTGTTACGACAGTACAAGATGAAGTTGAATCCCAATAAATGCTCATTCGGAGTGAGGTCTGGAAAGTTTTTGGGATTCATGATTACTAATCGAGGGATATAAGCTAATCCCGAGAAAGTTCAAGCTATTTTGGACATGAGGCCACCTAGAACTGTAAGAGAAGTTCAAAGGCTGACAGGGAGCTACTAAGGAAAGAAGGGGACAGAGATTGCCTGATCTATTATGTAAGCAAAGTCCTGCTGGATGCAGAGACAAGGTACCCCTTAGTTGAAAGAATAGCTTTATCCTTGGTGATGGCAACTCGGAAGTTACGACATTACTTCCAAGCTCACTTGGTGACTATCTTAACGGATCAGCCTTTGAAGCAAATACTGCAGAAAAAAGAACACTCCGGACGTCTAATCAAATGGGCTATCGAATTGAGTGTATATGACATACACTTCCAGCCTCGCCAAGCAATAAAAGGGCAGGCGTTGGCAGATTTCATTGTAGAATGCATTGGCCGAGAAGTCCGAGAAGAAACAGAGTTAGTCTGGTGAAAATTATTTATGGATGGGGCTCGTAACATGGATGACAGTGGAGCTGGAATTGTGCTAACCTCGCCTGAAGGGGAAACCTGTGAGTATTTCCTACGTTTCGAGTTTTGAAGTTCGAATAATACAGTCGAGTATGAGGCCTTGATAGCTAGGATGAAACTTGCTGAGAAACTATGAGTCAGTAACTTAATGGCCTATAGCGATTCGCAATTGGTGGTAAACCAGTTCTCGGGTGAGCATGAAGCACGAGAACCCGCTTTAGTCCCTTATCTGTAGAAGGTGCAATTATTGGCACAGTCGTTTAAGCACTTCCAATTGACTCAGATAAACCGGTCAGAGAACAACCATGCAGATGCTCTTTCAAAGTTGGCTTCTTCAAGAGGAGTTAAAGGGGGTATGGTCAAAGTGGAATCCCTTGCTAAGCCAAGTATCGAAGAAGAAGGTGTCTGCGATATCGAGATTGGAGATGATTGGAGAGTCCTGATCAAAGACTATATATTGGGAAACACACTCCCAACTAACAGAGACGAAGCTCGAAGGTTGAAATTGAAAAGTGCCAGGTTTACCGTGGTAAATGGAGAACTCTATAAGCGAGGATTCACAATGCCTTTGCTGAAATGTCTAGGGTCCCAACAAGCTGAATACACCTTAGCCGAAGTTCATGACGGAATATGCGGTGAGCACTTGGGGGCTCGTGCCTTGGCCTCGAAAATACTGCGAGCGAGGTTTTATTGGCCTACACTGAGGAAGGATGCCACATACAAAGTAAGAAGATGCGAGAGTGTCAGAAATTCGCTCGTATAACTACCATGCCTGTCTCGGCCCTTCAGAACACTCTCCAACCAACTTCATTCGCACAATGGGGATTAGATATCCTGGGACCTTTTCCCCTAGGCTCAGGACAAAGGAAGTACTTACTTGTGGCCACGGATTACTTCACGAAGTGAATAGAGGCCGAGCCTTTGGCTACAATTTCTGAGAAGAAGGTGGAAGCAATGGTGTGGAAGGACATAATTTGCCGATTTGGGACCTCCCGTGTGATAAATGCAGATCATGGGAAGCGGTTCGACTATGATACTTTTCGGGATTTCTGTAAAGGCCTGAACATTTTTCCTAAGAATATCTTTCGTGTCTTACCCACAGGCCAATGAGTAAGCAGAGGTGAGTAATCGAACTATACTACACGGGTTGAATAATCGAACTATACTACACGGGTTGGCCTACACTGAGGAAGGATGCCACAGACAAAGTAAGAAGATGCGAGAAGTGTCAGAAATTCGCTCCTATAACTACCGCGCCTGTCTCGGCCCTTTAGAACACTCTCCAACCAACTCCATTCTCACAATGGGGATTAGATATCCTATGACCTTTTCCCCTAGGCTCAGGGCAAAGGAAGTACTTGTGGCCACAGATTACTTCACGAAGTGAATAGAAGCCGAGCCTTTGGCTACAATTTTTGAGAAGAAGGTGGAAGCAATGGTGTGGAAGGACATAATTTGTCGATTTAGGATCCCCCGTGTGATAAATGCAGATCATGGGAAGCAGTTTGACTGTGATACTTTTCGGGATTTCTATAAAGGCCTGAATATTCTCCTAAGAATATCTTTCGTGTCTTACCCATAGGCCAATGGGTAGGCAGAGGTGAGTAATCGAACTATACTACACGGGTTGAAGACCAGACTGGATAAGGCAAAGGGAGCATGGGTAGATGAGCTCCCGAGTGTCCTATGGGCCTACAGAACGACAAGCATGGGTAGATGAGCTACCCTCTGTTGGTAAGCAGCCACTTATTACAAAGCACGGGTGAAGAACAGAGAATTGCAAGAAGGAAACCTGGTATTGAGAAAGTCGACAATTAAAAACACCCATAAGAAGGATGGAAAGCTCCAGGCTAATTGGGAAGGACAATACAAAATTAGAAAGATGGTCGGACCTAGCACATGCACCTTGGAAACCTTGCAAGGAAAGAAGATCTCAAAGACTTGGAATGCCAACCATCTTAAGCTGTACTGGCAGTAAACATTGTACTTTTTCTGATTGTTATTATTCTTGTCTTTACTTTTTGTCATGACCCGTGACCACATTTTTCACCTTATTGTACAAAACTTAACTGGTTGGGTTGTCTGTGATACTTCACTTGTACTAAATGTTAAACAATTTTACATAATATTGTTTATATTATACCCATCCCCTATCGAAATTAATAAGATAAGTAGTACTGTTGACATGTCTAAATACAGAGAATAAATGATCGTATCTCAAATAATTCAGTCGGTCCGTCACATTTTCCTTTGTGTACAGCCGTGATCCACAATCAACTGATCTCACAATCGCCAAAACCTGAAATGTTTAAAATTAAAGGGTGAGCAAAACCACGGCTCAGTAAAGGAATTATATGCCTCACTTGATACTCAACTTCCTATATGCTGAAAATCTTTTTCTTTTTTTTTTTCTATGGGCTCTGGGCTCATATGTAGGAAGGATACTACAGTCGGCTAAGGATCCGGATGGAGTAAGGTAGGTATTTTACAATACCATACTTGTTTCGGAACCTAGAAGCAACCGTAGAGAGAAATTTTCATTTCGTTTTGAATTAATAAATCCTTTTCTTTTTCATTCCATAACCTTTTCATATTCTTTTCAAAATAATGCTTTTATGAAATAAAGCATTTAAATAAAATAATTAATATTCATATATTCCTTGAAAAGAACATTAGCTAAATCAGCATCTTATTTCTTTAAAACTCATTTCATGTTTTACTGTACTCTCTTAATTAGTACAGTACTTTAAATAGCAAAATAAGCTATTAAAATCTATTCCATTTATCAAATTAGCAAAGCAGTAAGCATTTCGATAGATTGGTCACTATACACGTTGATAAAGCGGTTACTATGTAAGTTAATAACTCAATCCATTCACAAAACAAAAATCCATAAACTTTAAGCTTATAGCTTCACTCATTGAAAACAATTCCAATATAACCGATTACTTAATCACTTTAGGCGTAAGCCCCAATTCACTGATTCAGTTACGACATCCATCCTAACTAGCAATGGAGTTAAGTGTCATATCGAGGAACTCGTGTAGCACGTAGGTCCTTCGGGATTCTAGAGGTGGCTCCCACGGTCCAACTGATATCTGTGTAGCACGTAGGTCCTTTGGGATTCTAGAGGTGGCTCTCACGGTACAGAAATTGAGTCTTCACTCGGTTTGGCCTTTAGGACACAGACTTCTTACTAACACATCGGAACTCGTGTAGCACTTAGTTCTCAAAGGATTCTAGAGGTGGCTCCCCATAGTTCACAAAGAATCTATGTAGCACTTAGGTCCCTTGAGTCTTCTAGAGGTGGCTCACACGGTACAGAAACTTCTTACTAACACATCGGAACTCGTGTAGCACTTAGTGCTCAAAGGATTCTAGAGGTGGCTCCCCATAGTTCACAAAGAATCTATGTAGCACTTAGGTCCCTTGAGTCTTCTAGAGATGGCTCACACGGTACAGAAACTTCTTCCTAACACATCGGAACTCGTGTAGCACTTAGTGCTCAAAGGATTCTAGAGGTGGCTCCCCATAGTTCACAAAGAATTTATGTAGCACTTAGGTCCCTTGAGTCTTCTAGAGGTGGCTCACACGGTACAGAAACTTCTTCCTAACACATCGGAACTCGTGTAGCACTTAGTGCTCAAAGGATTCTAGAGGTGGCTCCCCATAGTTCACAAAGAATTTATGTAGCACTTAGGTCCCTTGAGTCTTCTAGAGGTGGCTCACACGATACAGAGATTGAGCCTTTACTCGGGTTGGCCTTTATGCCATATATACTTTCCACTATCTTATCAGAACTCATGTAGTACTTATAATCTAATATTCCATTTAAGACATAGTAAGAATATTAGATTTATCATTTCTTCCTTTTTGAAAACATATTACATGTTCGTATCACATGTCTCATGAAAATCATCTCACAGTACTATAATCAGTGCTGAAATGAGCATTTTGTAAAAATTCTATAAATCAATTAATTTTCTTCTCATATCATATAAAACATGTTCTTTTCACATGCCATGCAATCATATATCACATTTTTTGTTTGGCATATTCCATATCATGTAAAACACTTTCCTTTTTAACGTATCACCTATCATTAATGGAGTCTAAGATAGACATCAATCTTATCATACTATAAACCCCGGAGGGTAAAGAAATAAACCGGTCAAATCTATGACCATAATCTATATTGTCCTTGGTGGATCACGGATCAGGTGTCGACCGGGACTAAACATATCACATATCATGTATCAGCATGATAGGAATGCCAACCAATCTCAAAACCGTAGTTTTCATCATAAAATAAACCTTTATGAAATTTATATAAATATATAATTCCATAATTTAAAACCATAAGGGTTAAAATCCTTTAGTGAATATTTATAAAAATATTCATAAAAATATTCACTATATTTCACTTCATCTTTCACCTCGTATTACGTGTAATTTATCTATTCTGAGAATTTTTGGTGGTTTCATTATCACCATTCTCGAATACATGAATATTTTAAAATTTTATCTCATTATATTCATGTTTTATGAAATTTAGTAATTTCCTCATGTTTCGTGATTTAATATCGATTTTCGGAAATAAAATCATTTAATATGATTTTATAAAGTTTTTCTAAAATTTTCGGTAGCATAACAACTGCTGATTTACTAACCTCCTGCACGAAAAATACAATTTTAAATTTTTAGCCAGTACTTCAACACAAAATTTTCAGCCAATCATGCATCATAATAATTTTCATAAAATATTTGCATAAAATATTTCAAATTAAAATACGCAAACTAAATATCCTTACAGTGCTGCACATGCATCCCTTACCTTTTTCCGGGTCGGCGACTTCCTCTTATCGATCGCGCCCGCACTCCATTTCTCTCGATTCCTTATCCCGATCGCTGAAAATAATTTCTGGAAATAAAAATTCTAAATTTTAGAATTTTTCATAATTTATTAAATTTTTCTGAAATTAAATTTTCGAAAATTTCTTACCGAATTTTCGTAAATTTTCGGGTTGTCGAATTGCCGGGAATCTTCGAATTTCCCGAAATTCTCCTTTTTCTTCTTTTTCTTCCTTTTTCCTCTTTTCTTTTTCTTCTTTCTTTTTCTTTTCTTTCTCTTTCTTTCTTTTTTTTCTTTTTCCTTTTTTTCTTTTTTTTTTTCCTTCTTCCCTTTCCTGGTCGAACCGGTCCAGACTGATCCAGACCGGTCAGTGCCTCATCCTGCAGGTTCGGCCGGTTCGACCGCCGACGGTCCTCCTTTCCGCCGGTTTGTGCCTCCCACAGTTGGCCGACGTAGCGGGGATGCCGGATCTGGCCTCCGTTTCACCCCATCACTGGCGACGGCGCCGGATCTGGGTCCGTGGGTTTTGGCCCCTTTCTCCTCTGTTTCTTCCTCCCTCCACCGTTTCCTTCACCGCCGGTGGCCTCCTTCACCTTTGTTAGTCCTCGCTAGTGGCATTGGTGGTGGTGCCCAGATTGGCCGGCACCGCCGATCTCCCTTCTCCTTTTTCCTTTCAGTTTTTCCCGCTTCGCTTCGCGTCGTTTCCTTCTCTTTCCACCTCGGGCCGCCGTCGTTCGTTTCTCCTCTCGTCGGCGACGCCACTCGTTCCTCCGCTCTTCCCTCACTCGGCCGGCGGTGGCAGCTGTTGCTACCGCCGGCCTCTGCTTTTGTTTTCGACAGAAACAAGATCCCATTTCCCGTTTTTGTCTTAAATTTTATTTATTGTATATATATATATATATATATATATATATTTTATATAATGTATATCTATATTATTATATTTATCTAATTATATATAGATTTATAATATTAAATATATACATATAAATACAGATATATATGTTTTATTTAAATCACTTATATATATATCTATTAATTTAAAATACTATATATACATATTATTTATATACATAAATGTATACTAATATACATATATATTTATTTTATGATATAGAATAGTAAATATCCATATATAATATATATACTATATTTCATATATATATATATATGTAATTATATAAAACATATATAATATATTTAAAAATATATTTATATAATAAAATTATATAAATATATAAATATTCACATTTATATTTCTTAAAATTTGTATTTCTTAATATCCAAATTATATTTCTCCATTTTCATTTCTTATTTAATTTGGATTTCCATTTATCCAAATTAAATTCCTTCTTTCATTATTTTTCATAACTCCGATCTTATTTTTATTTTCATTTAATTTCCTTTACACAAATTTCCTTATTCGTCACTTCCTCACTTTTCGAAATTTTCACCAATATTCCATTATCACAATTTTATTTATTTTCTCTGATTTATTTTGTCCAATATTTATTTTCAATGTTTATAATTTCCAATAAATGAAAAATTTACGGTTATCACATCCTCCCCACCTTAAGAAATTCAGTCCTCCGAATTTAACTTAAGTCCAAAGGTGGTATATGTCGTATACTTACGACTTCTGACCTCTAGTTCATCTTCCAAGTAATACTGCCAGTACACTTTCAACATCAAGAGTACTTTAGACCACTACATGCCGTCTTTCATCATATATGTCTATACTCCCGTAAGTTCATTTTTCAAATCGGGAGTTATTCACTTTTACTCTTTTCATATAAGAGTCCATACACATTATTTTTCATATTACAGCTGATCTATACTGTTCATCATTTATTCTTCTCACTTAGTGCCAAGTCGACATAATTTGGTATTATTATGTACTCATGTCAATCAATTATATGTAAGTGTCCCAGTAGCTTTCACATCTCATGCACACGCTCTCTCAATATCATGGAGTGTTTACATCTCACGCTCATATATATATTTATATATATCAGTATGGAGCAGTGCTATCAATACACTTGGGATCTCAAAGCCCTTTGCTATCTCTCATTAGCATATGGCAACTCAGAGACTCCCATCACATGTAAGGCTCACTGGAACTATACATACATGTTCACATCGTTTAACACTTATACTTCGACTAAGGCACTAGAGAATCTAGAAGTCTGATAGTGGAAAGTGATTCTATTTAGATCATCAGTCTTTAATCACTTCCATATCATCATTTCTCTTTTGGACTCTTTATTGTCCATAATATTCATTTTCACATTTTATTCCATTAAGGCTGCATCTCATTGCAAATTTTTACTGTTAATCATCTCTTACAGGAATAAATCATGAGACAATCATTTTCTCTCCATGTCTCTTTTCATGTAGTATGGTCATTACATCTCTTATTCTTAGGGTATATTCAATATAATTTAAATTTTAGAATATACCCAGGAATATACTCTTTTCATAATTTAGATTCTATGATTGAATCCTCGAATTGTCCATTTAAGCACCACATTATCTATACAATTCCACCATTTCTATCATTTCAAGGTGGTTATATGTACAAACATTTCCTATTTATATACTGGCAGTAAACATATCAATTATCTTACTCCTTTGAGTATCATTAATTGCGCTTATCAAAGTTGGCTTGATTTTTCATCTTGCCACAGTTATGTGATAACCAACACAATTCACCCTCAGTCTTACCTTCGGGAACTGTTTCATTAATCTTGTAAATCTCAATAGGAACTCGTAAGAAATTGTCAAATTCTAAATATTATCTTATGGTTATCAGTCTCCAACTATTAGCTGATGACGCCTTGTACAGAGACTAGTCTTATGAATTCCTTATACATATCTGTTTTAGATCAAATAGGCATCAATTCCATACAGATGAATATTTCTTCTTAGCAAGAACTCTTTTAAACAATAGAAATTTAATTCACAATTAAAATTCCTCTATTCAAGTTATCTGTATTTCCATCATTTACACCTATACAAGTGAATTTCATTATCCACATAACCTATTAGACCTTTGTTAGTATCATTTCGAATCTACTATTGTTCCACAAGGTTCTATGTCATTCTCGTGTTATCCATGCATACTCAAGCTAAAAAATCAATCAAGGTCCACTATTACTAAGTTCTTTCCACAGATAATCCTAAATGATATAACAATTTTTTTTTTAAAATTCTTGCGGACTCGATATATCAATGCATTATCGCTGTCACAATTTTACCTGGTCAAATTCCAACATCATATCATTACACCACAAGTTATGACACGTAGTATTTACTTGCAAAGTTAAAATCGTTAAACAATCGTATCATCACTCAATCACAATCAATCTTCATTTTTACAGACAATCAAACTTAATGGAGAATCCTCTTTCTGCTTCTAATGAATCTGATCAATCAATTCAGGCTTTATCATTTATTACTGCTCATGTTTCATTTATATTTTAGACTCTATCAGTATTTCATCAATTTACTCATGTAAGGATGCCTCATTCTTTAGGCTTATATACTTCACAAGGCAACTCATTACCCTTGTAACTTCAATAGGAACTCGTAAAACTCATTTTGAGTTCAAATCATCATCTTATGGACACCAATCTTCAATCTTTTATCTAAGGACGCTTTATACTGAGGCTAGTCTTATCAACTCCTCACATATCTCTAATTAGATCAATAAAGCGTCTATTTTCTTGTAGATGAATACTTGTTCTTCACCATAACTTTATTAATGATAGGAAATTAATACATCCTCTTTAATTCATCTACATCTCAATATCATTTGTATTTCTCTCATTTACACTTATACAGATAATTTCATTATTCTCAATTTCTCAATTTTTTTATCTGTATTTTCGTCATCCAGACCTTTACACGTGAATTTCATTATTCACACTTTTTTTTTGTTAAACTTTTCGGATTCTTTCTATATCCTCCGATATAAGCTTAGAATTTAACTTCATATTCAAAATCGAGTCACTGTTATCTCGATTCCTCTAATTTATGTAACTCTGAAAGTTCTATCGGAAATCAAATCTAATACTTTCTTTTCATACATTTCTTATCATCTTGTGACCATCGTTCTTCAACTTTTCATCTGATGACGCCTTTTACAAAGATTGCTCTTATAAGCTCCTTATACATCTCCGATTAAATCATATTTAAGGCATCACTTCCATATAGATATTTATTTGTTCTTCATAAGAACTTTAGTGTATAATAAAAATTTTAATACATCATTTAATTCATCCTCAAATCATATCATTTGTATTTCCATCCTTTACATCGATACATGTGAATTTCATCATCCACAATCGAGTCAACATTAACCTGATTTCTCAATCTATGTTACTTTGGAATTTATCGGGATTCTCATCCGATAGTTTCTTTAACCGCACTTCTCTTATCATTTTGGACCTTCATCTTTGTGTCCCATCATTTCACAGTGTATTCTCAAGGCAGAGACATTCAATATTCAAATCATTTTGATACATACTCTACCTTGATTTCATTATCTAGTCATACTTTACAGCGTTACGAATCTCATTTTGGTAAGCTGTATCAAGTACAATGGTTCTCAACACACTTTACAGCTACTCGTTTCAATTCAGTTATTCACTTTAAAACCATTTCCATTTACTGAATTCAGGCTTAGTTCCCTTGAATATATTATCCACAAGGTTCGAACCTTGGCACCCTTACATACCTAGTTCCTTACACTCGTGTTATCACTAAGCTTCTTGTAAGAGTCCCGCCCGTTCAAATCGACCGTCGGTGAGCATCCCCTAAGCAATCCTTTCGCCCCAGGTTTACTCTTACTAGTGAGTCGGCGATAATATTGTTCGCCTGTATCTCACAACACATGATCCACTACGGGTCGCCCATCATTAGGTCGTCCATCACAATTCTGTCTCAAGGGTCCTGAAGAACTTAGGTTAGTTGTGATCTTCTTTTTATCACTTCACTGTTCTTATAATTATTCTTTAATTCACAGTACTCCACACAGTACCTCATTCTGTAGCACATATTTCAAGATATGTCGGTTCTATATAAGATTATCTATTTGATACCTCAAAGTAGTAAAAATGTATAGAACCATAAGTAACCACACCAGTATGTATTTCATTATCTGAACTATTCACCTCATCAGTCAATTCCTGTAATCATTTCACTTTTCATAGTATTCAACGATCTCGTTCAATACACTCTTAATTTTTCGACCCTTATAGTCAATAACCGAGTCAAACATCTGATGACATTCCACTACACTCTTTGAATCGCATCACATAAGGCCCCGGCCCGTCCGTCGTCTGCCTGTACACATATGTACTGTCCGCTCTGGGTTCTAGAGGTGGCCTCCGTCACACAGACGTGGCGCTTAGCCCCTCACATATTTCTTTCGCATCCGTAATCTAAGTGTTAGTGGAATCAGTAATAGGGATCGTTATATTCATATGACATCCTCTATGCCATTAATAATTCCATTACTGCCAATGGATTCCAATTCAGCTCGGTTTTAACACTATTCCGAACATCACCCAATATAGGGGCATTTTCATCATTTTGACATTTATTTCTATCTCGTCAACATACATTTAAATCGATAAACTGATCATCTATATGTTGATAGTATCTTTTCTAATACTTATACCAGCAATTTAGATTTCATTCGATTTCGACAGAGAAATTCACTAAAATCCACAATTGGATTATTTTGCTTGTAATTCAGCTTTATATAATTAATTTCTCTGTCAGATCAATCAATTCCAAACTCTGTTGGTTTATTTTAACTCTTTGTAAAATTTCAGAGTCAGGGGTATTTTTATCATTTTTGGTTAAAAATTTTCTCTCTTCAAATTACCCTCAATCAGTGATCTTAAAGTCTATTTAATGATGATATTTCATTCCCCTCCTTTATACCATCACTTTCAGGTCTCAATTCGGTTCGGACAGAAAAGTACTAGTGGGGCCCTCACGAGTCCATTTCTGTTCCTTACCGAACCGACCTTCATTTAGATCATAAGATCACATATCAGGTAACATTCCCGAGCCGTTTTCCCTTTTTAGCATTCCTTATTCCAAAATTGCTCACTCCCTTCTAAACACTTAATTCAATTTGCAATCATTTATTTTCTTTATGTATTCCGACTACACAATACTACAGGGGATGTTTAACTCTTTTCCTTCCAAAAGTATCCATAGACATCAGGCCAACCATTGCTCTGATACTATTAAATCTGTCATGACCCGTAACCACGTTTTTCACCTTATTGTATTAAACTTAACCGGTTGGGCTGTCTGTGATACTTCACTTGTACTAAATGTTAAACAATTTTACATAATATTGTTTATATTATACCTATTCCCTATTGAAATTAATAAGATAAGTAGTACTGTTGACATGTCTAAATACAGAGAATAAATGATCGTACCTCAAATAATTCAGTCGATCCATCACATTGTCCTTTGTGTACAGCCGTGATCCACAATCAATTGATCCCACAATCGACAAAACCTGAAATGTTTAAAATTAAGGGGTGAGCAAAACCACGGCTCAGTAAGGAAATTATATGCCTCACTTGATACTCAGCTTCCTATATGCTGAAAATCTTTTTCTTTTTTTTCCTATGGGCTCTAGGCTCGCATGTAGAAGGATACTACAATCGGCTAGGGATCCGGATGGAGTAAGGTAGGTATTTTAGAATACCATACTTGTTCTGGAACCTAGAAGCAACTGTAAAGAGAAATTTTCATTTCGTTTTGAATTAATAAATCATTTTCTTTTTCATTCCATAACCTTTTCATATTCTTTTCAAAATAATGCTTTTATGAAATAAAGCATTTAAATAAAATAATTAATATTCGTATATTCCTTGAAAAGAACATTAGTTAAATCATCATCTTATTTTTTTAAAACTCATTTCATGTTTTACTGTACTCTCTTAATTAGTACAGTACTTTAAATAGCAAAATAAGCTATTAAAATCTATTCCATTTATCAAATTAGCAAAGCAGTAAGCACTTCGATATATTGCTCACTATACACGTTGATAAAGCGGTTACTATGTAAGTTAATAACTCAATCCATTCACAAAACGAAAATCCATAAACTTTAAGCGTATAGCTTCACTCATTGAAAACAATTCCAATATAACCGATTACTTAATCACTTTAGGCGTGAGCCCCAATTCACTGATTCAGTTACGACATCCAGCCTAACAAGCAATGGAGTTAAGTGTCATATCAAGGAACTCGTGTAGCACGTAGGTCCTTCAGGATTCTAAAGGTGGCTCCCACGGTCCAACTGGTATCCGTGTTGCACGTAGGTCCTTTGAAATTCTAGAGGTGGCTCTCACGGTACAGAAATCGAGTCTTCACTCGGTTTGGCCTTTAAGACACAGACTTCTTACTAACACATCAGAACTCGTGTAGCACTTAGTTCTCAAAGGATTCTAGAGGTGGCTCCCCATAGTTCACAAAGAATCTATGTAGCAATTAGGTCCCTTGAGTCTTCTAGAGGTGGCTTACACAGTACAGAAACTTCTTACTAACATATCGGAACTCGTGTAGCACTTAGTGCTCAAAGGATTCTAGAGGTGGCTCCCTATAGTTCACAAAGAATTTATGTAGCACTTAGGTCCCTTGAGTCTTCTAGCGGTGGCTCAGACGGTACATAAACTTCTTACTAACACATCGGAACTCGTGTAGCACTTAGTGCTCAAAGGATTCTAGAGGTGGCTCCCCATAGTTCACAAAGAATCTATGTAGCACTTAGGTCCCTTGAGTCTTCTAGAGGTGGCCCACACGGTACAGAGATTGAGTCTTTACTCGGGTTGGCCTTTATGCCATATATACTTTCCACTATCTTATCAGAACTCATGTAGTACTTATAATATAATATTCCATTTAAGACCATAGTAAGAATATAAGAATATTAGATTTATCATTTCTTCCTTTTTGAAAACATATTACATGTTCGTATCACATGTCTCATGAAAATCATCTCACAGTACTATAATCAGTATCGAAATGAGCATTTTGTAAAAATGCTATAAATCAATTGATTTTCTTCTCATATCATATAAAACATGTTCTTTTCACATGTCATGCAATCATATATTACATTTTCCGTTTAGCACATTCCATATCATGTAAAACACTTTCTTTTTTAACATATCACCTATCATTTATGGAGTCTAAGATAGACATCAATCTTATCATACTATAAATCTCGGAGGGTAAAGAAATAAACCGGTCAAATCTACGACCATAATCTATATTGTCCTCGGTGGATCACGGATCAGGTGTCGACTGGGACTAAACATATCACATATCATGCATCAGCATGATAGGAATGCCAACCAATCTAAAAACCGTAGTTTTCATCATAAAATAAACCTTTATGGAATTTATATAAATATATAATTCCATAATTTAAAACCATAAGGGTTAAAATCCTTTAGTGAATATTTATAAAAATATTCATAAAAATATTCACTGTATTTCACTTCATCTTTCACCTCGTAATTCGTGTAATTTATCTATTCCGAGAATTTTCGGTGGTTTCATTATCACCATTCTCGAATACATGAATATTTTAAAATTCAATCTAATTATATTCATGTTTTATGAAATTTAGTAATTTCCTCATGTTTCGTGATTTAATATCGATTTTCGGAAATAAAATCATTTAATATGATTTTATAAAGTTTTTCTAAAATTTTCAACAGCATAACAGCTGCCGATTTACTAACCTCCTGCACGAAAAATACAGTTTTAAATTTCCAGCCAGTACTTCAACCCAAAATTTTCAGCCAATCATGCATCATAATAAGTTTCATAAAATATTTGCATAAAATATTTCAAATTAAAATATGCAGACTGAATATCCTTACAATATTGCACATGCATCCCTAAACTTTTTCCGGGTCGGCGACTTCCTCTTATCGATCGCGCCCACACTCCATTTCTCTCGATTCCTTATCCCGGTCGCTGAAAATAATTTCTGGAAATAAAAATTCTAAATTTTAGAATTTTTCCATAATTTATTAAATTTTTTTGAAATTAAATTTTCGAAAATTTCTTACCGAATTTTCGTAAATTTCCTAGTTGTCGAATTCCCGAGAATCTCCGAATTTCTCGAAATTCTCCTTTTTCCTCTTTTTCTTCCTTTTTCCTCTTTTCTTTTTCTTTCTTTCTTTTTCTTTTCTTTTTCTTTTTTCTTTTTCCTTTTTTTCTTTTTTCTTTTTCCTTCTTCCCTTTCCTGGCCAGACTGGTCCAGACCGGTCAGTGCCTCATCTCGTCGGTTAGGCCGGTTCGACCGTCGGCTGTCCTCCTTTCCGTCGGTTCGCGCCTCCCACAGCTGGCCGACGTAGCGAGGATGCCGGATCTGGCCTCCGTTTCACCCCATCACCTACGACGGCGCCGGATCTGGGTCCGTGGGTTTCAGCCCCTTTCTCCTCTATTTCTTCATCCCTCCACCATTTTCTTCACCGCCGGTGGCCTCCTTCACCTTCATTAGTCCTCGCTGGTAGCGTTGGTGGCGGTGCCCAGATCGGCCGGCTCCGCTTATCTCCCTTCTCCTTTTTCCTTTCAGTTTTTCCCGCTTTGTTTCGCGTCGTTTCCTTCTCTTTCCGCCTCGGGCTGCTGTCGTTCTCTTCTCCTCTCGTCGGCGATGCCACTCGTTCCTCCTCTCTTCCCTCACTCGGCCGGCGGTGGCAGCTGTTGCTACCGCCGGCCTCTTCTTTTGTTTTCGACAGAAACGGGATCCCATTTCCCGTTTCGGTCTTAAATTTTATTTATTATATATATTTTTTTATATAATGTATATCTATATTATTATATTTATCTAATTATATATAGATTTATAATATTAAATATATACATATAAATACAGATATATATAGGGATGTAAACGGGTCGGGTACCCGCTAGATTTGGGATACCCGAACCCGAATCCGATTAACTTTAATAATACCCTAACCCGATTAACTACCCGATTATTTTTATTTATGCTACCCGAACCCTAACCCTATAAAATATAAATACCCGTTTAACTACCCGAACCCGTTTAACTACCCGTTTATTAAGTCAAAGTTTGATTTTTAAATTTAAAATTAAAATTAATTTTAGAATAACTTAATTAAAACATTATATTAATAAATTTAATTTAACTCATAAAAATAAATTAAAGTTAAAAATCATAATTATAATATATAATGATTTAATTTAATTAAATAAAACATTAATAATAAATAATTGATATATAAAAAATATAAATATTGTATTAATTAATTATTATTTATAATCGAGTTAGGGTAACGGGTACCCTAAGGTAACTACCCGAACCCTACCCTAACCCGTGACGAATAGTAATTTCACTACCCGAACCCTACCCGAACCCGATTATACACTACCCTAATCCTACTTAAACGGGTCGGGTAGCACCGGGTACCCGTTTATAGGGTACCCATTGCCATCCCTAGATATATATATGTTTTATTTAAATCACTTATATATATATATATATATATCTATTAATTTAAAATACTATATATATATACATATTATTTATATACATAAATGTATACTAATATACATATATATTTATTTTATGATATAGAATAGTATATATCCATATATAATATATATACTATATTTCATATATATATATATATATATATGTAATTATATAAAACATATATAATATATTTAAAAATATATTTATATAATAAATTATATAAATATATAAATACTCACATTTATATTTCTTAAAATTTGGATTTCTTAATATCCAAATTATATTTCTTCATTTTCATTTCTTATTTAATTTGGATTTCCATTTATCCAAATTAAATTCCTTCTTTCCTTATTTTCCATAACTCCGATCTTATTTTTATTTTCATTTAATTTCCTTCACACACATTTCCTTATTCGTCACTTCCTCACTTTTCGGAATTTCCACCAATATTCCGTTATCACAATTTTATTTATTTCCTCTGATTTATTTTCTCCAATATTTATTTTCAATATTTATAATTTCCAATAAATGGAAAATTTACGGTTATCACACTTTTCCATCTATTGCTCCGTTACTTTACAGATATTATTGTTTTGCAATTGTCTGATTTATGAATAAAGGCCAGCCCATCACTTTCTATATTCTCTAATGTAATGTGTGAAACAGATTATGTGTTACAAGAATTGAAATGAGGCAACAGCTGGCAAACACAAAAGTTCCTAAGCGAAAAATGCGCGAGACGGGCAAACTAAAGTCCTTAGGCTAAAAATGCGCGAGACAGGCAAACAAAAAAGTCTCTAAGCGAAAAAATGCGCGAGACGGGCAAACACAAAAGTCCCTAAGCGAAAAATGCGCGAGATGGGTAAACTAAAGTCCCTAAGCGAAAAATGTGCGAGATGGGCACATTTAAAAGTCCCTAAGCTCAAAAAGGTGCGAGATGGGCAAAAACTAGTCCTTAAAAGCGAAAAGTGCGCAAAAAAGGTAAAACCACGAAATCATCAAGCAAACAAGCAAACGGACTCGTGCGATACCGAAGTAACACAAAAGGTACAAACTATATAGCATGTTACGAGGTACGTTAAAATTTTCAGACTATTTTGTTGCAATAAGTTGACAAATTATGGTTAACACCTTGACATTTTAGTCATTTTTCAAAAAAGTCCTTAAGCGAAAAAGAGCGAGATAGGCACAATGCTCGAGAAAAGTTCATCTTTGCATAGGAATAAAAACGCTGTTTCAAAGTAGAACTTGGAGAGCAACATTGTGTAAAGGTAAAGGTATGCTTTCATCGTAAAAAATAGAATTATTCGATCTTTCTAATATCACTTCAGAACTTTGTGATGCAACAGTAATATAAGGTATTCTACTGAATTCACATAAGCAAAAGAAAGAGTTACAGAATGAAACGGTACTTTTCATTGGTAAAGGTACGTTTTCGTCGCAAAAAATAGAATTATTCGATCTTTCTAATATCGCTTTAGAACTTTGTGATGCAACAATAATACAAGGTATTCTACTGAATTCATATAAGCAAAAGAAAAAGCTACAGAATGAAACGGTACTTTTCATTAAAACTGAATCTGTGCATTGGAGTTAACAAACAAAACAAAAAATACTAAATTCTAATCTACGGCAATGACCGAGTTAGCCGACTGAGAAGGAATTACATCAGCACTAGTATCTTGAGAAGCTTGAGGCTCAAGAACTGGAGGAGTCGAAGAATCAAGATCCTTGGGAGCTGAAGAAGCCATCCCGGAAGAAGGAACATCACCTGAAGGCCCTACCACAGCTGCAGAGTCTAGCACGGGATCAACGGCTGCAGAATCAGAAATTTGGAACTCATCGCTGTCTAACCCCAGCAATGCCTCGATAGACTCAGGCTGATCACCTGCCTTGATAGACTCAGAAACGTCACGCACTGCTGGAGGCTCAGATCGATCAAGTGCCTCAGAAGACTCAGGCTGACGTTGTGGCTGTCGAGGAGGCCACGGACCCTCAAGATTGTCCAGTTCATCTGCGGCTCCCTCCGCTAAATAGGCCTCCGGATTTTGCGAGTTGGGCTCATAATTGGTCCAAGAAGGAGCTTCGTAGTACTTGGCTTCCTCAGTAAAGAGCAATTCAGGAAAAGCCTCACTAGGTCGATGCTTCTCCAGCCAAGCACGAGCCAAGTAGAAACCATACTTAATGAATCCCGTCGCGAACTCTGTTTTCTTGTCAAAGCAGTGCTGGGACAAGCGGTATTCACGAACGGCCTCAATTTGAGCTTCTTTCTAACGATCCAGTACGTTTTGCAGCTCCTCAATGGCCTCATCCCACTGCCTCTCCATAGCTCCGCGATCATTGACGACCTTATTGCAAACTTCTTGATACCCCTGAAGGGAAGCCACCTTTGCTTGCTCTTCTTGGAGCTTCTGTTCGAGATCGGCATTCCTTTTATTTAGCTCCTCCACCCTTTTGGCGTAAGGGCGAAGCTGGAAAACCTCATTAAAAAGCTCCATTCTTTGCTCTCGAATATCTTTGTCAGCTTGCTCCATGAGAGCCCTGTGTCAAGCATTGACAGCCGCAATTTGTTAAGCCGACTAACAAGACAAAAAACAGAAGTAACTCAAAAAACTTGACGAAAGAGCTTAAAATGAGAAAATTTAATTACCAAACAAGCACAAAACTCCTACCTTCATAGCGAGATAATCAGAATTATCCTCCGCTTCTAGGGTGTTCTTGAAAAACCCCGCCTAGTCACGAGGAAGGATGGTGCTCCAGGCCAGACGAGACGCTATCTCGGCATCCTCGATGCTGTCATTATCGTTCACTCCGGGATAGGTCTGGAAATCTTCCCCACCAACGACGACCCCGCTATCAACCGTATAACGCCTCAAAGCAGGATCGGCTACCTTAGGCAAGACTGGTCTTGTAGGCATGGAGGCTTCAATAATCAACCTCTTCCTGTATTTGTGCCTAGGCTGGCGAGGAGCTGACCTACCCTCAACGACACGAGAGCCACCTTCTTGAAGGGCTGAATCACTCCTTTGAGTCTCGGAGCTCTCGCGATCGCCCGAACCACGATCATGGACAAGAGGCCTCTTTCGTTTATTTCTCCCGGCGGCCTCTTGTGTAGGACGACTGGATTCACCAGTAACAGAGTGAGGAGGAGTAGAAGCACGAGCCGGTCTAGATGGGGGTCTAACTTGCGATTGAGGAGGACGAACCGCTCGAGCAGCAGTGCTAGCATCCCTCCTACGCAGTAAATCTTGGAAATTCATGCTTGCACAATATAAAAAGAAAGGATTAGCTGGCCAAGTAAAACGTCACGCACATGCATACAAGAAGTAAAAAAGGATTGGAAACCTAAAAAACCACCAAAGTCCTCTAAACTATCCAAGTTCGAATCCAACGAAAAATTGACGAAAGGACTCCCAAAGGCGTTAGCCTGAGCCCACTCAGGGTTCTCCTCTAATTGACCACTAGTACTCGCAACCTTAGGAGTCTCGTCCTTCGAATCTGAAGAGGATTCATCTATAAGGTGGCCTACGGGGGTAAATGCTTCGACTACGGGTACCGGGGCTGGCTGACTAGGACCAGTATCAGAAACACGTGGAGTTGAGGCAGGTCAGATGGGGTAGCAGAAGCCCCAAGAACGGTCTTGCTTACCCCCCAGCCGGCAGCGACAATATTCTCTGGGGTTAAAAGGAAAAATAAATTACGCTCCCCAGCAGAACAGATTCGCCGAATAGGCTCACCAAATTGGTCTTTCAAAATTTTTGCTTTGAATCTTTCCGAGCGATGTGAGTGGTCGGAAGTATCACGATTCCACCTAGTGCGAATCCGCAAGTCGCTTGGAATCTCAACAATGACCCACTCGCTCTCAAAGCCACGCAATTTACTAGGAAGGTCCGAGAAAATTTTATTGTTTGGAAACTTGTTGACCTTTAGCCTCTGAAGGGATAACGTTATTAACCCTTTTAACCTACGAACTCTGAAAAAAGCGCTTAAGAGAGGAACTGTTGGAATAATACCCAAGTTATGACACACTATAGAAAACGCTACCAGCTGAGCCCACGCATGGGGGTGGAGTTGACACGGGACGATGTCCTTATATCTAAGAAACGCTTCGCCAAACTCCGGAAGAGGGAAACGAAAACCAAAGGATAAAGAAACCTTATGAACGGCTACACCATTTCTAACCAAGTCAGGTGTAACCTCCCCTTGAACTGGAAGTCTATAGCAATAACCCGAGGGAAGAGGGAAACGAGTCCTGATATCCTCTAAATCAGCATTTGTCAGAGAACACACAACACCACCTGTCCTAAGTGTTTTACCCGGACGTTGCGAAGACATGGTAAATGTGTAAAGAAAAACCTAAAAACATGCGACAGACCTGATGGGGCGATAGACCTGATGGGTGATAGACCTATCGGACGATAGACATAATGCGTGACAGACCTGATGGGCGACAGACCTATCGGGCGACAGACCAGTTGGCGCGACAGACCTACTGAGTGAGACACTTGCGGGAGACCTAAGAACTCTACGCGCAAGATCAAGACACCTGCGAGAGACCTGAAACTAGCGCGAGAGGTGATAAATAAGGCGACAGGTATATACTTACTGTCATTGAGGTAAGCGAGAGACTTCTGGTGTGAAAGCGAAAGACTCTTTTGGTGAGAGAGCTGAAAAACAGGCGACAGACGGCTACTCGGAGGTTTTTAGTGCGGCCTTTCGTCGAATCCCAACGATTTATATAGTGGCGACAGGAAATCCCAAACGTCGCTCCTGATCACCTCTCTCGCAGAGTAGAGCTTTTTCACTTGCAAAAAAATGAAGAAAATCACAAAAAATTAGGAGGGCTATTCACGGTGGGCTAGGGCCCAAGGCACATATTTATACTCTCTTTATTGGAGAAATCCAACAAGAGAGTGGGGAGCAATTGATATGACAAAGTCTACCTACGTTGGGCCAGGCCCAAGAAGCATCAGATATCACCACGTGGCAAAGAATAACTGGGCCACGTGACCTTAGGCGACAGAAGGTAAAGCTGCACCATTACACCTGTCGCTGGGCGACAGACTCCCAGTCTGTCGCTTGCAGTCATAACGCGACACGTGGCACGCATTACACCTGTCGCTGGGCGACAGACTCCCAGTCTGTCGCCTGCAGTCATAATGCCACACGTGGTACATAACTCTGACTCCCGCTAGCGACAGACCCCTGACGCCACAACGTACCATGCGGTATGGGTCTCTCGCCGGCGACAGGCTCCAATTTCTCCCGGTATTTGAGGAACTTGTGTTATACCCGGATACAAACTCTTAGCAAAATGACGTACTTATCCTCAAGTAATTAACTTAGAATATTCACTTATAAATAGGCCCCAGGTACAATCTTACTTGCTAATTTTTGACTATTGGCTTTTACGCTTCCCAATACTGAAGAACTTTCCGCTGACTTAAGCATCGGAGTGTCCACGCAGAGAACCACCCCTGCGTCTTTCTGACTTTTCTTGTTTTACAGAAGCTTTTTGGAGACACATGGAGACTAAGTACAAACATCGACGTCAGCATATCTTTATTGTTGTTTTGTGCAACAACACTTTTAATTTTAATTTGTACCTAAATAAATCCGTCACATAGATTAATCTTTTACTTAAAAAATAATTCAAGAGATAAAAACTTATTTAATTACAATAAAAATATGAATTTATCTAAAAATAAATAGTTGCAGGACTTCTTGTTTGCAATATTTTAGCGATCAAAATACTAAAAATGAATCAACCTGACCAAAAGCAAAACTTTGCACGGTAAAGCCGCGTGCGGCAACCTGTTTTGCTGGTTGACTTTTGAAAGAGGACTTGACCCTTGGCCAAAGAGGAAAAATTAAAAAGAGAGATACGGTGAATAGAAAAGCGACACGTCGCCGACATTCCAGCATTTGGCACATGCTTGTCGGAGAGTCATTTCTTGCATTGACTTCAAAGTGTCTGACATCTGGGTCCCACTTGGTCTTTTGTTTGACCTTCTTGCCCTCCATACTTTTTATGTGCATAAGCATGGTAGTGTAATTATTATTGGGTGGTTGAAAAAGTAAAATTTTTTTTAAGTATTTAAATAGAATTTGATTTTTGAAATTTTTATTTTTGGGAGAATTTTATTTTTTTATTATTTTCGAACAAAATATGATTAATCTCAAACCGTAAAATAAATAAAAATACCTGTACTTAAAAAAATTGTAACCGTATAGCCTGTATGAAGTTTTCATAACAAGTTGGTCAAAACCTAACTAAAGATGATTGTGCTTGACACAATATTAGGGATGGGGTTTGAAATTTGTGTAGAAAAGGAGGCAGAAAACCCCAAATTATTTCATAATGCATGAGTTTGAACTTAAGTAATTTCATTTTCATCTCCAAATATTATTAAAAAAAATTAAATTTTTACTAAGAAATACTGAGGTAGAGCATTTGAATTTAGAAAAACTAAAAGAAAACAAAAAATTTTCTTTCTAAAAAACTTTAATATTGATCTTAAATATTAATTTAAATAATCTTATCTTGGTCTTTAACAAGATTTGAGAGTTTTATAAATTTAAAATTCAAAATTTAACAAGAGCTTTTTTTTTGTAAAAACAAAAGCTTTTATTATAAAAAAAATTTTGGTATCAATGTGAGTGTTATACTAACAGTATCTAATTAATCTTATCCCATGAAACATAAAAAGGTTGAAAAATCATAAAATCAACGTAAAATATAAAAAAGATAAAAATCTAAAGTGTTTTAAAAGGAAAATTAATGACATGAATATGGAATATTTATGGCTACTTAATATCAATTCAACATTATATATTGGTTATTATTTTTCATTGAAATTTAGCTCTACTTAATATATGAATATGCAATACTTCTTTGTGAGAGACAACAATATGAATGAATAAACAATCCAGACTTGACCTATTACCTTTCTTAATACATATTAGTCTTTAGGTATAAGGATCAATTACCTTTTTCTCTTGTACTTTTTTATGAAAAAAAATATTGCTCTTCTTTTTTTTTTTAGAAAAATAAAATTGTTTGTACCCAAAAAAATGAAAAATAGTTGTTCCAACATAATGAATATGGTTTTGTTTAAAATGTAAAATATATCATGTTTTGTTGAGTTTGTAGCTACATACCTTGTTTCAGTTAAAGGAAAATTAATTACAATAAAAATTATGAAAATACTATATACATTCATCTAATTCACACATTTCACACATTTATCTAGTACATATATTTAAAAAATTCTATTATAATGTATGTAAACTATATATAGTACTTTTCTCTTAAATCCTTAAATAAGAAAATAAATATTTGAGTGCATCATTGTAATTATTTAGCACACATAATATTGTCATTAAAAACTTGCATAAATGAACTCAAAATTTAACTCAATTAATTTATACAATTATTTTAATAAATGATTTTCAATAAATTTAAAATTTGAATCCAACATGTACATCTTCTTTTTTCTTTGAATTCTCCAGCAGTGATTTTTTAAAAAATATTACATAAATACATAACTTTATTAAATTCACTACGAATTCAAATATTCAAAAGTAAAGAAACTATTATTTGTTATTATAGTTTTATATGTAGTGCCGAAAAGAAGGAATTAACTCTCAGTTTTTTATTTATTAAGTTCGTTTTTTGACCAAAAAAAAAAGAAGGACAGAGTCTCAAATTGCAGGCAAAAATTTCTCTTTTGTAAGCACTTTTGACGAAAGTTTCAACCTTATTTCAAGCACGAGAACGAGAAAGACCGAGATGCAATGATGCGTGGTCTCAAATTTTTAAAGACTCGATTTGATTGAATGAACCGACAAAGTGGCTCAAAATTCTATGCTGCTTACGTAAGTACATGCACCAACGCCAAGCCCATTGGTTGCAATTTCTCACGTGTCTTCTTTTCATTGGCTTTACCATCAATCTTCGTGCTCCTTTGGCTCTCTCCTTTTTGCATTTAAAGCCGTAATACTCTGAGCCTTTTTACAAGTTATATGCAAAGGGCTTCTTTTGGATGCAAAACGCAGTCGTTAAAAGCGAGATATGTCATTGGATTTGGATGAAGCACCGAGGTCACCGGTAAGTGACGTAAACAGCATGAGTTTTGAGGAGACGGAGCTGACTTTGGGACTGCCAGGGGAGAGACGGCCGTCAGCTGTTAAGTGCTTTGCAAAACGTGGGTTCGTTGAGGCCACCGTCGATCTTAACCTGGGGAGCTGTAGCAGTACGCCACGTGGACTTGGTGGCACTCCTGTTACCCAGTCCGGTGCCGGAAAACCTCCTCCTGCCAAGTAAGGCTGACGACTTCCTTTTTAAAAACTTTTGGATCAACTTTTCCATTTTGACATCATACTAGCGCCTAGCAATGAAATTAGCTTTTTCTTTTTCTTTTTTATTAAAGTAAAATAATTTCATAAAAGCTCTTTGTTTGTAAATATATAATTGAATGATGACGACACCTGTAATCATTTTCAATAATTTTGTGAAAAATATGTATAGCATATTCCCTTAATTTTTTTTTAAAAAAAATTTAACTCAGATCGATTAAAAAAGCATTAGACGTGTACATATATATAAGATGAACTTACATGGGGTTATAATATATAAACGTAAATACATACACATATATATATATATATATATACACACACACATAATTGATATTTTTACATAATTTGTTAACATGAAAAGCCAATTTATTATTATTTTTCAAAAATTTTATTATAAAATAATTATGTGTATAAAACATTATTTTTTTTAAAATTTCCAAAAACAAGTCGAATTAAACTTGTGTATCTTAAATCACATGCTTTAAAAAGATATTAAAGAAAAAGAAAGAGAGAAGAATTGATGTGATGTTTATGATTGATTAGTGTGATATTATATGGGTCTGAAGGGCACAAGTTGTTGGTTGGCCACCCGTGAGATCATGTAGAAAGAAGGCTATAAATGAGAGCTGCAAGTATGTGAAGGTGGCCGTGGATGGAGCACCATATCTCCGCAAAGTAAACTTAAAAGCTTACTCCAATTACCGGGATCTGAAGAAAGATTTAAAGAATTTGTTCACTTGCTTCACCATCCGTGAGTATCAATCCATTCTTGTTTTGCATTAGCATTTACTTGCACTTAAATTAATTAAAATATTTTCACAAGATTTTACTAAGGCATGCTTTTTAAATGATAAAAGGATAAATCAAGTAATACTAGTGTAAAACAATTTGTTTTATACAATTTTTATAATTTTATATAAGATTATTATTTTTACAAATCAATCGTTAGATAACAACTTATTTATATTTGTCATGGAGATAAAGTTTTAAATCCAACCAATATCCCTTTTATTTTGATTAAAGATAGCATAATTTTCAATATATATTAACGATTGAAATTTTATTTTTATCTAATAAATAGATACATATTTTCCATTAACTTAAGATTTGATATTCATGATCTAGATCAATATAATAAAAATTTTAATGATCAGTATAAAACAATATTAAAGAGTGCAAAATTAAATTAATTTTATACTAATGTAAGTAGATCTCTTTTGTATTAAATGTTGTAATTAATTGATAGAATATAAGATAAGTTTCGCTGCATTAAGTGAAGATACAACTCAATGCATCAATTAACATTTCTAATGAGCGTTAGTTAGGATATTTATAATTTATTAGCAAAATTCGTTTTCAAAAATATTATCTTAACAAGTTAATTTATTTGAGACACTCGTTAGTATTTGTCTAATTTAATTAAAGATTAATCAAATGATTATGTAAGTTGGTCTTAATTAATTACAGTTATTAATTATGGTGCACTTGAAATCATTGTTTAGGTAGTGCTAATAAGGAGGAAAGCAAGCTTATGGATGTGGTGAAGGGAGTGGAGTATGTACCAACTTATGAAGATAAAGATGGTGACTGGATGTTGGTTGGAGATGTTCCTTGGAAGTAAGTTTTAAGTGACAATAACATTTACTAAGTTTCTGTTTATTCTACTTTTAATGATACAAGACAACATGCACCTAACTTAAGATATTTCTGTCTCTTTATTGTTTGTAGATTTATATATATGTTTGGCACATGGGATTATTTAAAGGATAGGATGTTTGTTATTCATTTAAGCAAAAGGATAGGATTAGTGAGAGGATAAGTCATCCTATATCAAGAGAATAACTTAATCCTTTAGAAAAGTGGAGGATTATTTTTAATCCATAGGATATGATATGTTTCAAAATTTTTTATTAATGAATTTCCTATTTTATCCTTAAATTTTGTCTAACAAAAAAATATCATCCTATCCTAAGTTTAATCTTGCACATAACAAACATGATAAAGGATAAAAAATCATCATATCTTATGCTTAATCCTTGTACACACCAAACATAAGATAGGATGTTATCATCTAATCTTATCATATCCACAATATTATTTTATCATATCCTATCTTTATCACATGCACCAAAAATGCATATTATAATTTTGATTTTTTTTGCATTCTCTCCAAATCTTTTTTATTGATGCTTAATTAATAATTATACTATTTCAAACCTTGATGTTGTTGTTGTAATTAATCGAAATTAATTAAGTATTCAAAAATCCCATGTGCAGTACTGGGGAAACCTCAAATGATAATGAAATTGGGTTCATTAAGATTTTTGGTCTGACCAGAATTATTTATTGAAAATGGCTGCTTTTATATTAGTTTTGATTGGTGTTTTTGTTTTCAATCTAATAAATAGTAATTTTCATTGAAACAGGATGTTCATAGAATCTTGCAAGCGTATCCGCTTTATGAAAAGCTCAGAGGCTGCAGTCTTAGCCTTAGGTAATGTATATTTTATAATAATCTTCATCTTAATTACTAAAAATAGTTTTATTTTCTTTTGATAACTGAAACTTAGTATTATAAATTAATTGATGCAGCACCGAAGGCTTCTTCTTCTACTCCAAATTAACAAGCTGAAGCGCAGAAGTTGAGAGTCAGATAAATCAGATATAGTTTGTTTGAATGTGTGGAGATAGCGTGCATTCATAGAGACAAATCAATTAACTAGCCTTGCATATGATCAGAGGAAACATCTTAATTTGTACTATCTTTTTTACTTGTTTTCATTTTCCTTTAGCTGCCTTTTGAAGCCCACTTGTAATTAATCATGTCAGTTTATTCCAACAATAAATCTGTTCTTAACTTCTCTTTTTTTATCTCTCCCTCTCTCTCATGATTAATATCTAACACACCGTCAGTAAAATTTTTTAACTTCACAAATAAAATTAAAATGATAACACGTCTTTTACAAATATTAAAAAAATAAAATAATAAAATAATAAAATAAAATATGTGTCATCATTTTAATCTTACTTGTAAAATTAAAAAACTCATTTGACGATATATTGAATAATTATTCTATAAAAAATAAATCAAAGGCTAAAAAAGAGATACCACTATATTTGTGCATTTAGAGTAAAGAGTATTTTATATTAATAGAAGGATATAAGTGAGGTCACTTTCAGCGAAGAAAGATTACCGACTTAAAATTTACCTTGATAAAATGATCAATTGCAATAGACTTTTACGATGAAATTTTTTGTTATTTGTGGATTTAGTGACAAATTTTCGTTGCTAAAAGACTTAATTCTTGTAAATGAATGACCCTTTGGTTTTCTTTGGTTTTACAGTTTAATTGAATATTGCGTGGGACATTGTAAAAGCATAACAACTAGTACTCCTTTTGTTAAAAAAAAAGTGATTATGTTTACTCTTTAGATGAGCATCCGAAATTGATGACTACCAGGTTCACACTAGGGTCAACTTTTTTGGTGTAAACTACATATATTTTTATCTGTTTTAATGGTTTGAAATTATTTTTGTTCGAGACTTAATCATAGTTAATGCTCTTCACCTCTCCCCAAAGATGTGTTTAGTAAGGATCGAATCCGAAAGCTCTTCCCACAAACTCAATCTGCGTTGCCAACTGAGCCACAACTCATGAGTCACACCACGGTCGACTTGAGTGTTATTCATTTTGACTTTTGAGAAGAAATGGACAAATAATAACATTAATGATAAGACTAAAGGATTAATATTGATTGCTAAAACTTAGAAATTCCCATGTTTTCTACCATACTTTTAATGTCCAGAACTTTGTAGTCTGAAAAAGCTAATTCTTTATTCTCCAACTCAAATTCATGACTACACACGAACCATGATATCCTTTTATTTTATTACTAATAAATGTGATAATATATGAATGTTAATATGGTCATGTGATTGCAATAAAAAATAAATAGAAACACATATATAGACATCTTATTGTCTATTGACTAGTTTCTTTTGGATGCACACACGACCTAATCTTTCAAGATTCGTATAACATGAAACTAAATGAAAACAAAGCAATTGACAACCTAACTTGTTTTGCTTATTTCCAAAAGAGTAGTTCAAAATAATAAAAGAATAAGATGTAAATAATAGGCAAAAAATATATTTTTATAGAATTTGAGATTTAGTCCTGTTTGATTCATGTAATTTTTTAAAATTTGATTTTCTGTAAGTTTGAACTTCATTACTTATAATCCTATCTCTAAGCTACAAATTTTTTGTACAAAAAAAAATGAGCTCAATCCCTGTGTTATGGCTCTTCGAGTGGCCTCTCACTCCAAGAATGTTAAGAGATAAAGAAAGAAGAAGAAAAATAGAGGAAGAACAGAATGGAAATTCTTGGCAATTACTGGAATGTCCTTTCCCGCCCATTTTGCAATTTTTATATCAATCCATCAAAAAGCTATCCAGCTGTTCAAAATACAATTAACCAGCTAACTATTTTAGATCAAAAGCCATACAGCTGTATGCAATACAACTAACCAGCTAACTACATCAGCTATATCCCACACGCACTTCTTGCATGGATCATTCCATTGCATTTCCAGATGTTTCTCCTTTTTCAGCCAACTGCATTATATAATCTTGTTGCCACCTTGGTCGTCTGAGTTGTCTTCGATATCTCCTGCGTGGTTCCTCATTGATTTGAGACTCCCTATCAGTCCTCCACCCATCAAGACAAACCTTGCCCTCAAGGTCAAATTGAGCAAAAGCTTCGCAAAACTCAGAAAAAGGAATCCAAGTAGCGTCCTCTGGTTGGAGACCTTCCCATTGCACCAACAACTATAGGATTGGGTTGCCCTTCAGTAGAATATAGCGTTGTTGTAAGATGGCTAGGGGTTGTACCATTGGATGTCCTTCATCTAAAGAAACTGGAAGAGTAGCAAGGTGAAAGGATAGATCCTTATGAAATGGTTTTAACAGAGAGACATGAAAGACTGAATGTAGCCGTGCAGTAGGGGGAAGCTCCAAGCGGTAGGCAACAGAATCGAGGCGTTGAAGGACACGAAAGGGTCCATAATACCTCTTGGTTAACTTGGAATAAGGCTGTTGAGATAGTGAGGTCTGGTGATACGGTTGAAGTCGAAGTAAGACAAGATCGCCTTCCTTAAATTCAAGCTCTCGTCCGTTACGATCAGCCATTTGTTTCATTCAATTGTGGGTTGCTAGCAAGTTATGATGTAACTGTTGTAATAGCTGATTTCGTTGAGTCAAGGTGGTTTCAACTGCCTCCAATGGAGACATAGCAGAGACTGAAGTGAGTAATGAAGGTGGTGGTCTGCCATAGACAATCTGAAATGGAGTAAACCCTTAAGCAGTATGCAAAGAAGTGTTGTAGGAATTCTCAGCCCAATGAAGATAAGATGTCTAACTTGAAGGAGAATCCATAACAAAGCATCGTAAGTACTGTTCCAGGCCTCTATTAGTCACCTCAGTCTAGCCATCTGATTGTAGGTGGTAAGAACTACTGAAATGCAACTTGGTGCCACTCAAACGGAATAGCTCTTTCCAAAAAGAGCTTACGAAAATAGGATCACGATCAGTTACCACTGTCTTAGGAAACCCATGTAATTTGACAATGTTAGTAGCAAACACATGAGCAACGGAAGTGGCTATAAATTCTACACTTAAAGCACAAAAATGAGCATATTTAGAAAAATGATCAACAACAACTAAAATGACTGATTTTCCTTTGGATGGTGGAAGACCAACTATGAGATCCATTGAAATATCTTCCCAAATAGCAGTAGGAACTTGGAGGGGTTGTAGTAAACCCGCAGGTCCTTTGGTTTCATATTTAGCGTGTTGGCAAGTAGGACAAGATTGTATGAATCTTTTAATATCAACAAGCATCCTTGGCCAATAGAACTGAGAGACCAAACGAGCTACTGTTCTTTTGAAACCACCATGGCCAGCAATCGGTGTTGAATGGAATTCACGCATGAGAGATACTTTGTGTGCTGAATCCTTACTCAACACGATTCTATTACGAAGAAAAATTAAGCCATCTCGGAACTTGAAGGAGGAGAACTTTGCTGGATTATTGGAGATGTTAGTTGCTGATGTCTTCAAATCATTCAACTGAGCTGTTTCTTGTCGTAACCCATCTATCAAAGAACAAATAGGGGTCGATAAAGCCAAAAAAGAGTTGTTATGCGAAGTAATCTGTTGTTTATCGACACAAACAGGGGTAGAAGATGAGGCTATCTCGATGGAATCATCCATACAAGCTGGTCGTGATAACGCATCAGCAACCTGATTACTAGCACCTGGGTTGTATTGTATATCGAAATCAAATCCAAGCAACTTGATGAGGAATCGCTGTTGCTCAGGAGTTTGAATCACTTGTTGTATGAGGCCTTTAATACTCTTCTGATCAGTGCGAATAAGGAATTTTGAACCTAGCAAATACTGGCGCCATTTTGCTACTGCTTCAGTTATGGCAAATAGTTCCCGAACATAGGTCGAGGCGAGCTGCATCCTTGGGCTTAACTGTTTACTAAAGAAGGCTAATGGATGTGAAGCTTGTAAAAGAACCGCAACTATTGCCACTCCTAAAGCATCTGTCTCAATAATTAATGGTTTGGAAAAATCAGGAAGTTGGAGAACTGGTGCCGATGTCAGAGCTATCTTCAAATTAGCAAAAGCTTGAGAAGCTCGTGGAGTCCATTCAAAGGCGTCTTTGTGTAGCAAGTTGGTGAGTGGAGCTGCAAGAGTTGCATAGTGTCGAATGAAACGACGGTAGTATCCAGACAATCCTAAGAATGCTTTGAGTTGTTTAACATTCTTAGGAATGGGCCACTGTTGAATAGCACCAATCTTCATGGGGTCAAAAGCTACGGCATCCTTTGAGATGATATGGCCTAAGTATTCAATATGTGATTGAGCAAAGGCACACGTGGACATCTTAGCAAAGAATCTGTTAGGACACAAGTAGTGTAATACCAAACGTAGATGCTGTAAGTGATCCGAGAAGGTTTTACTGTAGACTAGAATGTCATCGAAAAATACCAAAGAGAATCGTCGAAGAAAAGGTTTCAATATCTGGTTCATTGCTTCTTGAAAAGTAGCTGGGGCATTGGACAATCCGAAAGGCATGACTACAAACTCGAAGTGACCATCATGTGTTCGAAAAGCTGTTTTACAAATGTCTTCCTCAGCCATTCGGATTTGGTGATAACCAGCCCAAAGATCTAGTTTTGAGTAGAAGACAGCTCCATGTAGTTCATCTAGTAGTTCATCTACAGTAGGAATAGGGAAATGGTTTGGCACTGTGAGTTGGTTTAAAGCTCGGTAGTCAATGCTTAGATCAAAAGCCATACAGTTGTACATAGTACAACTAACTAGCTAACTACATCAGCTATATCTCACACGCACTTCTTGCATGGATCATTCCATTGCATTTCCAGATGTTTCTCCTTTTTCAGCCAACTGCATTATATAATCCTGTTGCCACCTTGGTCGTCTGAGTTGTCTTCGATATCTCCTGCGTGGTTCCTCATTGATTTGACACTCCCTAACACCCTGCAATTTATTCATTTATTTTATCTTTAAAAAAATTAAAAATTCATTTCTAGAAACCATTTAATCACTATAACCGCATAAGCTAAAGCTTTTCTTGTCTGACTGTTGTAAATGGAGTCGTGAAAGAGTAAACAGTTACTTAAACATGGTTTCATTGGGGAATACTATGTTTCCTACGTGTTAAAATTTTTTTTGGATGAAATCCTAAGTGTTAAAATTATGTCCTTAGAAAAGACAGTTAAATTTTTGGTACTATTTGCATTGTAATCACTTTCAAGTAAAACTCCTTTTTTGTTTGTTTGTTTTGTAGTGACAACGATGCCCTTACTTCAAAGGCTTGTTTTTCCAAGGAGTAAAGCTTACGAAATAGGATTTTTTTATGACTTTTTTTCTTCAATCATGTCACTTTTTTCTTCCTTTTCTTTTATTTTTGAATTTTTTTATTGTTTTTTCTTTTTTTAAAGTTGGGTTAGTTTTTTTTTCTTCTATTCATTTTTATCCAGTTGATAGGAGTATTTTTTTTCAATGGTTAGAAATATTCATATTTTGATTTTAATCAAATTAACCGATGAAACAATTTACTTTGATTAATCAATTGATGACAATTTCAGCTGATTATTGAAAATGGTTTTAAAAGAATTTTTGTTTTGATTGATTAAATTCAAAAATTAAGTTAACCGAAATATAAAAAACTCAAAATTTAGAGGAAATAGCGAGTAATGGAAAGGTTCGTGGCACTTCTTTTGCTCTCCCTTCCTTCCTTTTTTATTTTATTTTTTAATGTTGGGTTGCTTTTTGTTTTTTTTTTCTTTTATCTTATTTTACCCAATGAGTTGGGGTGCTGAATTAACTTACTGAAATAATTTATTTTAATTAATCAATCAATTATCGAATTAATTTTAATCAATATCGAAAATGATTTAAAAAAATTTAAAATTATTTTTTTTGTATCTAAGCTTCATGATTATTTTTTTCATCATATAATTTTTTAAATTATTTTTTAATTATAAACACTTTCGAACAATTTTTTCTATCGAATATTCTTTTATCACTTCAAAATTTGAAGTATGATGGTAAGTTTGACTGTTGAAGAAATCTAAAGTTTTAAATTGAATATTGTCAATAAAATTAGAAAATTCAAATTATTACTAAGAAATTTTAGTCTAAGTTTATAAACGACACATGGTGATTCTCTAAGCTTCGGTCACGACGTAGGTGCGGTGGGGATGATATAGATGTGGGTGGAGTGAAAAGGACGCAACGTTCGTTGCCGGGTGTGTGGGTCAGCCCCTCCTGCCACCCATTTCTATAACCCAAAAAAAAATGACAACATTTTTTTATGGTGAGAAATGTTGGAGGAAAGATCAATTAAAAAAAACCATATTTTTATATTTCAAATAATTGCTATCATCAGAAAAATGAAAATGTTTGTATATATTTATTTTATTTGCGAAAGTAGGAGGACAAATTTGCCAGTTGGTGAGGTACAATCTACCTTTTCTTAGGATTCCATGGTCTAAATGGAAAAAGAAAAATCATCATGTCGTTGAAGCCAAAAACTCCGTGAACTCTATTATTGCAAGCCTAATATGTTCAATTGAAGCCTAAAAAAAATCACCATTTCTAATTTAAGTTTGTTGAGGGATTTACAACAGTGAAGGTGAGACCTTCCTCTGGAAATGATCGAATGTGCTCCTGGAGGTGAGCTGATATATGAGAACAAAGAAGAAGAGGATAAGTGAGGATCGGAGTAGGATAAAAGCCCCAATGCAGTATTAGTTCTCAAGTAGAGGAAGGTTTAACAATGGAGATTTAAGGTTTAGGAGACTACTAGCTCTAGGAAAGTTGAGTAAGTGTCGCTATGAAGGAGAAAGATCAAAATCCCCCTCTTATCCTCTTCAGCTCCTTTTATAGTCATGTGTGGTATGTGCTAGGCCAACATGGCAGAGGGAACATTCCTTTTGGTAGTATTCAGGTTTACTCAACTCTAGCAGGTGACTGGTAGAGGTGTCAAATGAGCTGGACGGCCTATGGCACAATACGGTTTGGCATAGTGTGGGTTGTGCTTGGACGATTCGTTGTTAAATAAGTGGGTTGGGCTAAGCACAACAAATATACATTTGTCGTATCGAGTTACAAGTTTTAAGGTACGTGGATCGACACGGCACAACCCATTAAGGGCCAATACTAGCACATGGCACATAGGCTAGCACAACACGACACACAAGCCCATGTACCATGCCATATTGGCCCATAATTATTATAAATAGGACTCCGAACTCAATTTATTGGTTATTTAGATTTATTCATGTTATGTTTATTTAAGATGAAATTATATTTTTATATTTTATTGGTATTTTATAGAAATAAAATTACATATTTATTAAATTTAACTATGATATATTTGAATTATTAATACATAAATTTATAGTTCTTTCATTTTGAATACACAATATATAATATGTCATGTTTTAAATAATAGCTATATAAAATCTCATAAAAATAAACTATAAAGATAAAAATAAATTGCCACTTGATTTACTAGTAGTAATAATATTGAATATCAAAACTTTAAAATAAACTAACGATTAGTAAAATTAAATTAAAATTACAAAGTAGTAGTAGTATTTTTACTTCTACTTATGAGGTTAGTTCTTCTTATTCTGAACTTCAATTTTATTTGCAAAATAGTCTTATCACTTATTCCTGATGAGGTAGAGACGTTTGATCTTTTGGTCTAGTGGAAAATAAGCAAAGTACATAGCCAATATTTTCTACCATGGCACGTGATTTACTAACTCCACCCATGTCCGCAGTCGCAGTAGAATCATGTTTTAGTTCAAGTGGTAGAGTTATTGAAGAAAGAAGAACCAAAATGAAAGTAGATACTATCAAAATGTGCATTTTACTTAAAAATTAGTTTGATGGAGAAGCTCAAGGACAAGACAAATCAAATGTGCATTTTACTTAAAAATTGGTTAGATGGAAAAGCTCGAGCATAAGATAAATCAAATTATTTAATTGAATCATAAGATGAAGAGAATGAAAAATAGAATAATAATATTTGTGTCTTATAATCTTTGTGTGTATATGTGTGTGTGTGTGTTTTTTTTTTTTTAATATTAGGAATGTAAAATTTGATATCTTTATTTAATAGATTTTTTTTTGTTTCCTGTGGATGTAGATTATGTGTCTATTTTATTTTATTTTTATTTATTTTGTATCTTATTTAAATTAATAAATAAAAGACTTTTTAAATGAGGTGAGTATTTTATTTTATTTTTATTTATTTTGTATATTATTTAAATTAATAAATAAAAAATTTTAAAATAATAAAAAATTAAAAAATTATTAATGGGCTAGACATGGCACGACACAGCACAAAAATAATGCCATGCTTGGCCTAACAGGACCCATTAAGGCTATGGGCTATGTGCTGTGCTAGGCCATGCCCTTAATTTTCATGGGTTGTGCCAGCACGACCCATTAAAAAAACAGTGCTGTGCTTCCACCATCCATTAATACATGGGCTAATATTTAAATGGGTCATGCCAGCCCAACACGGCCCATTTGACACTTCTAGAGGCTAGGTGTCAAGGCTGTCTGCTATAAGATAGTTAGGCTACTTTAGGCAAGTTGGGCTTGCTTGGTTCATAAGACTTGTTTGTTGTATGTTGAGCCTTGTAGTCGAGGCTTGTTCACTTAGTGTGAAAGTTGTGGCCTTTGCCAAGGTGTTCTAGGCCTACCACATGGGCTTTATGGCTTGGGCCTAACAAAGTCTAAAGTCTCAACTTCCAAAAGTAGCACAGATTTATACAATCAAGTATTTTTTTAGTGTTGATTTTAATTTACAAAGCAAACTGCCAACAATTTCTTGATCGAACGATTAAAATTTTTTTTATCTATTATAAGACTTGACTTCAAATTTAAACAACTTTCACCTCTAACCCCCGCTTATATATATTTATATATATATATATGGGGAGGGATCCACTTACACTTGTGTAAAACTCAATAGTTTTACACACTTTTTTAACTCTTAAATTGAGTTAAATGAACGACTTAGATTAAAACCTCTTATATGGAAAATTAAATGTGAAAACAAATGGAAAATTATTTTAATCTTTCCTTTTTTACATTCTCTTTTCCACCTCTCTTCTTCATGGTAGTCTTCTCTTTTCCATCTCTCTTACACCATGGTAGTCTTCTCCATCTCTCTTTCTCTTCACATAACCACCCAAATTCAAGGCAGTCCCTATAATTCCCTCACCATCTAAACTTAAGGCATCTGAAAATCATATACGACAATCTCTGTAATGTCTTACAAACGATGTACATAAAGATACATGAACTAAACAATGCCCCCTTTATTTGTACTTAGCTTCCTGGAATTTGTTCCCCCTTTTGTTACTTTTTCTTATTCTTTCAATAAACATTTATTCTGTTCCATGAGTCTTTGCAACTACTTTTATATATGTAACTATAAAATAATGCTTGTTTATAGAGTTATGCATCGCAAATTTTTTTTTTTACAATGAAAGTTTTTTGGTTTGATGAAAAAAAGGAAAAAATTGTAAATTTTGATATTTATATTTCAAATTTATAGGATTCCACATCTTAAAAACAAGAATATAATAATTTAAATCAATGGCTTCTAAGTCGGTTATGTAATCAAATCGAACTTTAAAGTTCACTACAAGAAAATTGTTGGCTCTATAGGCTATACCGAGAGGGGGGGTGAATCGGTTTTTAACTAATCTTAAGCTCGTTTTTCTATTCTTCTAAATTCTCTAGCCGATATGAATATTTTCTATGTTCTCTAGGCTATTCAATCATGCAATATAAATTCAATTCAATAAGCACAAATATAATTGCAAGTAATTAAAGAGAGTAGGGAAAGAGAAATGTACGCAAGCGATTTATAGAGGTTCGGCAACCTTGCCTACGTCCTCTACCTTAAGACGCTCCCAAGGATTTTCCCCAAATTCACTATCCTTGAATTTGTTACACTCCCTCTTTTCAAGGATCAAGAGAAACCTCTCTCTTTTTCTAGGCTCAAGAGAAACCTCCCTCTTTTTCTAGGCTCAAGAGAAACCTCCCTCTTTTTCTTAGGCTAAAGAGTAACCTCCCTCTTTTACAAGGAATGGTGGGTTACAAATAATGTAATCAAGAGAGGCCTCTAGGTAGGCAAATGATTACAGAAATTAAGCACAATGAAAAGCCTATACAAAGTTTGTGCTAAGCAATACAAGAAATAGATGAATGATAGAAGATGAAGACTCTTTATCTCTTGAATTGATGTTGAGGCTTGAGGAAGATGAATAAGATGATGAAAGATGTTGCTTGGTTGTTCCTCTTCCTTCCTTTAGCTTCTAAGCTTCTATTTATAGTCCCTTGGATGTATTCTAGCTGTTGGGTGGAGCCAAATCTCGGATATTACCGTTGTCTCACAAAAACTAGCCGTTATAGGCTATTTTCGTGCAAAGGGATCAATCCCTTTCCATAGGGGATTGATCCCTTTTGTCCAGAATCTTGATTCTGAGCTTCAAGGACCTTGGGAAGACTTTCTGCCAAAAAGGGATCGATCCTGCTACAGTGGGGATCGATCCTTTTCTTCCAGAGGGCATTTTTCCTGCACTTTTAGGTTAGATATGATATGACCTTTGATCCTAATTCAACCCAAAACATTTATAAGCTTTAAGGGAGTTTTTCTTGACTTTCTCAGATAAAAACATGGTCTAAACATCCATCAAGTGATTTTCTAAAATATTCAAAACATTTATAAAATGTTAAGACCAATAAGAGTATGCATCCTTAAATCATGGTCTTAATATTTGATATGAACACTTGAAATGTTTTGAGAAAATTATGTGTGATAAGGCAAATTTACAATATGAATTAAAACATTAAAGCTAACTTAAGTTTTTGTCATTTCAAAATATATATGTCAATTTAAAGCTAATAATCTCCCCCTTTTTGATATGACAAAACTTAATGTAAATTTGCTTTGAAAATTCTTTGATAAAATACTCCCCCTCAAATAAAGCAGGATTTTATAAAGCTCTCCCTTAATATAAGCATGGGTTTTGAAAATGAATTTTCCCTCATTATCTCTCCCCCTTAATATCTTTCCCTTTTAATATCTCTCTCCCCATTTTTGTCATAGCAAAAAGAAGGAAAACTAAGAAAAAATATGCTCCCCCTAAAATTATGGCTATGTGAGAAGAGATAAAAGAATATGCTCCATCCAACAAGAAACATGTTAGTACATGTGACTCATAGCACAAATAAATAAGTCAATATTCACAAAGAGTATGAAATATTTATGCAATGAATATGACTTATGATCCTATACCAATTGTTTATAAATAATTTTGATACCAATTGTTGGTAAGTAATTTTGCAATAAGGTCTCAATTGGTCAGAAATTAAGCAAGTTGTGTATAAATATCTACTAAGGTCTATGACTTGCTTATTTCAATCCTATTAAGCACCTAAGTATATTAATTGTTCTTTCTAAAGTCCAATTAAGGTGCATGGTAATACATCATGATTATGAGCTAAAATTAGATGACATGTCGTATGCAAGAGCTCATAAATCACGTTCAAGCAAGAGTGTGCATAGAATCAAGATATATAGAAATTAATTACAAATTCTAACACACAAGAGTTTCATACAAAATATCCTAAGAGAAATCTTCTTTATTTGTCATTTCAAACTAAAGAGCATGAGAAGAATTGTCAATTTAAAGCTCATACCAATTGGCAATTTAGATTTGGCTTACCAATTATTGAAAATATGGTTGCCAATGATACTAATTGTTATTTCAATCTAAATACCAATTGTTACTAATGGTTGACTTAGGCATTTTGCATGAATCCAATATCTTTGTGTAGTGTGTTCATGTCAAGAAAATAATCATTCAAATATGCAAGAACACAACACATATCATCAAATATGCATATGGATCAATTAATCATTAGCACACTATTATAAAGTATTAATCCATATCCATATCTATATTCACAAATTTATACCATATGGAAGATTCATAAAATCAAGGTATTCAAGCAAACGCATTTTCTTCCATGAAACTAAAGAATCCTATGCTCAATTTTCCATTCAAGATCTTAACCAATTATGAGCAAGGAAAGATTCAACATTACCATTTTAATCAATTAATAGCCATATCCCTAGTTGTTATCATCATTTAAAGTTCTAGAGGGTATATGCTATTTTAACTAAAATGGCTTCACCTAAGTGAATCAATATTATCAAGCTAAAATATATTTTATCATTAAAATCCATAAGCTATGAGTGAGGTTAAGCACATAATATCATGAAAACAACTACTCTCATCTCATAGGCATGATTGTTGATTCAACTTAAGTAAACATGTATGTTCAACATCAAAGCAATCAAGATTCAATGCATGTATGTCAATTGTTGATGTTGTCATTAAAGCCCAAGTTCTTTACTAATTTGGTCATAAGAAAAATTGAAGTACATGGATGATAAAGTTTCATGCATTTGAACATTTAGGATTCCTTTATCATCACAAATTGTAGACCAAGGAAAATTATGACCTTATACCAATTGTTGAATTTTCATTTGAAATCAATCCTTAAGGTCAAGTTTTAATTATTCTTCCACTAGATGTATAATTATCATGAAACCTAATGTGGAGTAGTTGAGTCAAGCTAAGAGACATAATCCTATAAGCATGCTTGACTAAGATGAACAAACGATAGAAAAAAAAACACTCATTATGCACAAGTTCATCAAATTCTCAAATATATCCATAAATCATTGAAATAAATCTCAAAATTATGTTTAAGCATTCATTGAAAGTATATTTTAAGATTATTTCAAGATTCATGAACGTTTTCAACAAGGAAAATGATTTTGCACTTGTGAGCTCAAGAAAAATGGTATTGATTGTTGAAAGTGATACCATTTGTTGGAAATGATACAAATTGATGGAGTTGAGGCATGATATCAATGAAAAATGAATTTTCATATTGTAAAAATCATCAAAAAGAAGTTAAAACAATGAATTTTAAGTTGAGAAGAGAAAAAGTATCAAAACAATGAAAAGTTCTTCTCAATTTCTGTTGAACACATGCAGGAGAGCCTTTTCTGGCCTGGGGGGATCGATCCTACTACAGTGGGGATCGATCCCTCAAATGTTCTGCAGATTCTGCAGTTGTTTTGACAGAAAATTGGACTTGTGAGGTACCAAAACTTCGTTTTTGAGTAATTTAAGTCCAAGTAAGGGTTTAAACATTTGTAAAACATGATTTTGAACTTGTATGAATGAAAAACATGAATGAAAAACCATTTAACAATAGATTTTGCAATTTTGATAGGATTTTCACAATAAAATGTATTTTTGGCCTCAAAGGAGGTCATTTTGAGATTTAAGCATATTTTCACCAAACCAAAGCATGGGAAACTACAAACATGTCAAAACAAACTTGTTCACATAGGTTTTAAGCACAAATACCATTAAAGCATACATCTTGTGAACAACATGCCATGATTTCTAACATACAAGTTCTTCATTATTGCTCATGACATGGCATTTTGCATATATGACATATTTGACAACTTTTGAGCAACTAAATATATTATCTAAACATATCAAACTTGCTCAAACTACAAAAATCCAATAATCATTTCAAAATCATAAAATCATGCTTTTCATTCAATGCATCAAGTACTATTCATCAAACATTCAAAAATCATTTATCATGCCTTTTGTTCAATCATTCTACTTATAATGCATCAAAGATCGTCAACAAACCATATCATCAACAATAAAAAGTTTAAGGAATTAAGCTTACAAAACTCCTTTGCTTGAGAATGCTTTGCCTTGATGTGTTGAGTCCACCTTGAGCTATCCTTTGAAGAATTGTTGTGATGAATCCTCAAGCTTTTTCTTTTTCTCATTGGCACAAGCAATCTCCATAGAGGTGTGTAGAGCATTCAAACTTCATTCTTTCTTTGTAACTCCTTGTTCTAACACCCCTACAACAAACACATTTTCAAGCATGCTTTGGTACCCAAATTTTCTTGGGTCCTTGAGAGTTAGTGCAAATAATTTTTGATCCTTTTGGGATCCATTTCAAGCTCAAATCATCATTATTTATTGCATGCTTTGGCACCCACATTTTCTTAACTACTCTTCCTCTAAATGTAGTTTTTCTATAAGTGCATGCTTGTGAAGAGTGTCCTATCCTATTGCATAGTGAGCATGTAAGAGATGTGTCATGCATAGAATTTTTGCTCACTAGGAAATTCTTAAGATGAGTTTCTTTTTGTATTGCATTATAACCTAACCCATCTTTATCAAAGAAAGCTATTTGGGTCTCAAGCATGTGATCTAATTTTTGTTGACCTATATAGAACCTAGAAAATGAGTTATGCAAATTTAAGTTCTTTTTATTCAACTCATTTATTTCTAGATTTGCTTCTTCCAACTTCTTCTCAAATTCAAGTTTGGCATTTAATAGCATTTCATTTTCTATTTTCAATTTAGCAATGATTTTCTTATATTTGGAGTTCATGCATTGAAAATCATTAGCTAATTCATTAAAAGCATTTTGTAGTTCATCAAATGTATAATCATTATCTTCACTAGAACTATAACTAACCTCATCATCACTAATAGCCATAAAGCATGAGTAAGCCACCTCTTCATCTACGTTTTCCTCATCGGAGCTATCACTATCGCTCCATGCAGCCACAAATGCTTTCTTCTTAGGCTTTCTATTCTTTTCTCTCCTAAGTAAGGGGCAATCTAACTTAGTATGACCCGGTTCATTACACTCATAACATACTAAGGGGTCCTTTTCTCTTCTACTTGACTTCTCTCTTTGATGTCTCCTATTATTTTCTTTTTCTTTCATCCTCATGAATCTATTAAATCTTTTGGCAAACATTGCCATTTCCTTTTCTTCCTCATTTCCACTCTCATCACTGTCATCTTCAATGGCCTCATGAGTGGAAGACTTAAGTGCTACCCCTACTTTCTTTGAAGGCACTTCATTTCTTTTCAATTTCATCTCATATGTAAGTAGGGAGCCCATAAGTTCATCTAGAGACAAGGTATTTGGATCTTTAGACTCTTCTATTGCGGTTACCTTTGCCTCCCAAGACTTAGGCAAGCTATTCAAAATTTTCTTTACCATTTCAACATTGGAATAAGCCTTGCCTAGAGCTTTAAGTCCATTAATTATATCATTAAACCTAGTGAACATTTCGCTAATGGACTCATTTTCTTTCATCCTAAAAAGCTCATAATCATGTGTGAGCATTCCTACTTTGGTTTCCTTAACTTGATTTGTCCCTTCATGTGTGATGGCTAATTTGTCCTATATCTGTTTAGCATTTTCACATAGAGAGACTCTATTATACTCATTGGGACCTAATGCACAAAAGAGAGTGTGCATAGCCTTGGCATTCAATTGTGCCAATCTCATATCATTTGTGTCCCACTCATCCTCACTTTTAGGGACACCTTTTCCATCAACTTTCTTCATTGGAATTTTGGGACCATTAACAATCACTCTCCACACTTCATAAGCATTAGATTGTACAAAAAACATCATCCTAATTTTTCAATATGAATAATTTTCACCATTAAAGAGTGGAGGTCTAACTAATGATTGTCCCTCTTCTCCTAGGGGTGTGCCTATATTCAAATGAGTCATTTAAGATCGTTTTGCTCGATAGAGGTTAGTCTAATTCAATCTCGAGCCCAAGCTCTGATACCAATTGTTGGCTCTATAGGCTATACCGAGAGGGGGGTGAATCGGTTTTTAACTAATCTTAAGTTCGTTTTTCGATTCTTCTAAATTCTCTAGCCTATATGAATATTTTCTATGTTTTCTAGGCTATTCAATCATGCAATATAAATTCAATTCAATAAGCACAAATATAATTGCAAGTAATTAAAGAGAGTAGGGAAAGAGAAATGTACGCAAGCGATTTAGAGGTTCGGCAACCTTGCCTACGTCCTCTACCTTGAAACGCTCCTAAGGATTTTCCCCAAATTCACTATCCTTGAATTTGTTACACTCCCTCTTTTCAAGGATAAAGAGAAACCTCTCTCTTTTTCTAGGCTCAAGAGAAACCTCCCTCTTTTTCTTAGGCTAAAGAGTAACCTCCCTCTTTTTCAAGGCTTAAGAGAAACCTCCCCTTTTACAGGGAATGGTGGATTACAAATAATGTAATCAAGAGAGGCCTCTAGGTAGGCAAATGATTACAAAAATTAAGCACAATGAAAAGCCTATACAAAGTTTGTGCTAAGCAATACAAGAAATAGATGAATGATAGAAGATGAAGACTCTTTATCTCTTGAATTGATGTTGAGGCTTGAGGAAGATGAATAAGATGATGAAAGATGTTGCTTGGTTGTTCCTCTTCCTTCCTTTAGCTTCTAAGCCTCTATTTATAGTCCCTTGGATGTATTCTAGCCGTTGGATGGAGCTAAATCTCGGATATTACCGTTGTCTCACAAAAACTAGCCGTTATAGGCTATTTTCGTGCAAAGGGATCGATTCTTTTTGTCCAGAATCTTGATTTTGAGCTTCAGGGAACTTGGGAAGACTTTCTGCCAAAAAGGGATCGATCCTGCTACAGTGGGGATCGATCCTTTTCTTCTAGAGGGCATTTTTCCTGCACTTTTGGGTTAGATATGATATGACCTTTGATCCTAATTCAACCCAAAACATTTATAAGCTTTAAGGGAGTTTTTCTTGACTTTCTCAGATAAAAACATGGTCTAAACATTCATCAAATGATTTTCTAAAATATTCAAAACATTTATAAAGTGTTAAGACCAATAAGAGTATGCATCATTAAATCATGGTCTTAATGTTTGATATGAACACTTGAAATGTTTTGAGAAAATCATGTGTGATAAGACAAATTTACAATATGAATTAAAACATTAAAGCTTACTTAAGTTTTTGTCATTTCAAAATATATATGTCAATTTAAAGCTAACAAAAATGAACCTTTAATGATGGAATTAGCGACGAAAAATTCTGTTACTGATATTCAAATTCCATCACTAAAGACAATTAGCGACAGATTAGTGATGGAAATTTTCTATTAGAAAAATCGAAGTCGGTGATGCTTACTCTGTAAAAAAAAAAAACTTAATTTCCTTCGGTAATTCAGTCACTAATTAGCAACGGAATTTTTTTACATCAATGACAGATTTTATGTCATCAACAATGGAAAATTTCGTTGCTAAAAACATAATTTCGTCTTTTAACTTAAATGAAAATCCGTCTCTAAGGGGAATCAGCCATGAAATTTTCATTGCTGATTGTTTATTTATTTATTTTATAAAAAAAAATCCATCACTAAAGGGCATTAGCAATGAAAATTTTCATCACTGATAGCTTATTTATTTTTTATTTTATAAAAAAATCCATCGTTAAAGGGCATCAGCGATGAAATTTTTGTCACTTATAGTTTATTATTTTTGTTAATTCAATAAATATTCTGTCGCTAAAGGGCATCAGCAACGAAAATTTCGTTACTAATGTGATGAATTTCGTAGCTAATATGATGAATTTTGTCGCTAATGTGATGAATTTTGTCACTAATGTTATGAATTATGTTGCTAATTTGTTAAATTTTTTCACTAATTTGACAGATTTTGTTATTAATTCCTATGAATTTCGTCAAAAAAATGTATTCTAAAATTTTTGAAACAAATTATATATATTTATATAAAAAGAGAGAGAAACACTTAAAACATTGAAATCCATTAATACAAAACATCTAAAATAAACACAATATTTATACATATATCCATAAAATGCATGTAATGAAATAAAATCTATCAACATCCATGAAAGTAATTAAGTTATTAAAGATTTATAAACATTATCTTAAAAATCAATTAACTAAAAGACCTCCTCCTTAGCATCACCATCACCACTACCAACAGCACCTCATCATCACCATCATCTTCTGTAAGTAAAAAAAAAAACATAAGTATTAAAGTTCATCATATAAAAAATAATTAACATCATAAATATAAAAGAAAAATAAACATAGTAAATTTACCAAACAAAAGAAAAAAAATAGAAGAAGAGAGGGATAAAGAAGAAAAATTGAGAAAAAATGAAGAGACTGACAAGCAAATAAGATAGAGAGGAGTGAAGAGGAGAGAAAATGAAGAATAGGAAAAAATATAAAGGATTTGGAGCGCATAATGGAGAAATTTCCAATGGAATTTCCGTCACTAATGCTCTTTCAGAATATTTTTTGCTATTGTAAAGGCAAGAAAAATTAAAAAAAATGAAATTAGCTACGGAATTTTCAGTCACTAATTCCGAATTTTTATTTCTATTTTTGTAAGAAACGATCAACGATAGAATTTTCTGTCGCTAATTCCGTCACTAAAAAGCATTAGTGATGGAATTAGAAATAAAATTAGCGATGGAAAATTCCATTGCTGATGCCTTAAATTATGAAAAAATAAAAATATATAAATAAATTTTCTTCATTAAGCATCAGCGACAAAAAAACTTGTCGCTGATGAGTTTTTAGTGACAGAATTAGCGACGAAAAATTCCATCGCTGCTGCTTCAAATTTAAAAAAATCAAAAAATAAATAAATTTCTATCAATTGGATTCATTGACAGAATTTTTCGTCACTAATTCCGTCTCTAAAAACTCATCAACGACAAAAAACTCTACCGTTGATGCTTCAAATTATAAAAAATAAAAAAAATAGAAAATAAATTAATTTGCATAATTTGAAATTAGTGACGGATTTTTCTGTTGCTAAAACTCATCAACAATGGAACGAGCAACAAAAAAATCTATCATTAATTCTAAACCATAAATTTCTTATGTATAGGTTTTAGTGACGAAAATTTTCGTCGCTAATTTAGACGCCAAATGAACAGTAGCCTCTTGCCACATTTAGTGATAGAAAATGCTCTATTGCAAATTACTGATGGAATTCTGTCGTTAAGTATAAAACTGTTTCCATCATTAATCCGTCACTGATGCTAGCTTTTAGCAACAAAATTTTTCCTACGTTAAAACTCCATCGTTGAAGGTCATTTTTCTTGTAGTGGTTGAACTACTTATGATTAAACTTTTCATTTGAAATGCCTTTTTTTTGTGTTATTTTCTTTCTTTTCACTAATATAATTCATCGACTCACTCCACTGCTTCTTTTTGGGTATATTTAATTTACTTATTGAGGATGAGTTAGAATATATTGTAAGTTTTGAGTTTGAATCTAAATAACCTCACTTCCATCTTCAATTATTTAATATTTCTTCTGTAACAAAAAAGTTACTCATTGATTGAAAGAATTAAAATCCTTGTTAAATATTCATTACTGAAGGAAAATTAGTTACATGATTGTTCCTTTCAGTAATTTAGCAGAGTCAATTTTCGTATAAAATACCTTGTATAAGTTAAATGAAAAAAAATGTAATTTCAATTAAGCAGCTCATTATACATGATTGAAACTAATTCTTATTAAATTCCTTTCATTAACTAAAGAAAATCTAGATTACTTTCCCTATGCCCCACTAAAAACAAAATTGATAAGACCTCGTTTGGATTGAAGCAAGGTCTCGGTGCGTTCCAGTTGGGGCACTTTTTCTCCCAACCGCGCTTTACAAACTCGTTTGGACATTGCGTCACACCACTAGTGGTTCACTTGTGCCTGTCCTTTTTGCCTCCCTTTCATTTTACTTTTTTCTTTTATTTTATATCATTATTTTTAAAATTTTTAAAGTTAATTTTTCATTATAGCTATTTAGCCTATTTTGATATTTTTAATAATACAAAGTAGAATAATTTGTTAATATATAAAATATTATTTATATTTATAAAATATATTTATTAAAATTTTTATTAATTAAAATTTTAAATATATTATTTTAATATAATATAATGTGTTGTTATTTATTAAATAATATTTTAATTATTAAATAAGATTAAAATATACATAAACATCTCATTTAAATAATAAAATATTTTTTGCTATAAAATTTTTAGTATTTTTAATTTATTAAAAAATATTATTTTATATAAAATTAATTTGAACAAATTTAAATTATTTATCTAATTTACAAAATATTAAATATATATTGTAAATATCATTATATACAAATTTTATTAGAGATTCTTAATATTTGTTTTCTCTTTTCACTACATTTCATTTTACTTTCAAAACTATTTTTGCATTCAAACACATATCTCACCATTAATTTTAATCTTATAGCTACTGTACCCAGTCATACTCCTAAAGTAAATAATCTCACATTTACTACCGTTTTTAATCCCATTAAAGTCAAGATATTGTAGATCCAAAATTAAACCCTAAATAAATAAATAAATAATTAAAAACTTGAAAAGGTGCCACTAAAAGACGAATGGTGGTTAAGGTTTCCGAAGTTGACTGAAGAGAAGAGAGCAACGGAAAAATACAAATGAAAAGAACAGAAACGAATACTCAAAGAGAGGACTAACATTGAGCTAAACAACAGCAGGGTCCCAAGCTTAATTATTAATTATTATACTAATAATTTTTTTTTCTTAATTTTACCAGGAGTCCTTGGTGGTGTGATAACTTGTGGTACCTGCGGTCTTCTCAGCAAGGGCCATACCTACCATTCTCTACAATCGAGGAACCCAACTATTCATCTTTCATGGAGATCCGATACCGGCAAACTCAAACTCCAACCCAATTTCTTCCTTGACCCTGAAACTACTGAAAAAGCAAAATGCTGTCTTTATTAAAGTTGAAACCATTTTGAAAGTTTTTCTTTTTCACTTCCCTCTTTGTTAACGACTGTTTTTATTTTCTTTCTCTTCCAACTCCCTATCTTATCTTTGACAGCACAACGAATACAGGTTTATTTTCTTTTCCTTTTATGTTTTTATTCTTGGCTTAACTGCATGATTGGTTTATTTGTTGGTTTAATTTATCTGTTTGATGATGACATTTTGTGTTGGTACTTTCTAGCTTATAGTAGTTTATAGTTTTGTTAGTTATAAAGTTGCTATTTTTCGATGAATGAGATCTGGGTTTCCGTTAATTTGTCATAAGCTTGTGATTTGGTGCTAGATCTTTGGTGATTTACTCTCTTTGTCACTTTATTTTACCAGATCTGAAGTCTGCATGGTTATCCCGTTATGAAAAAAAATTCTTTGTTTTCTTTTACAATTTATCAACGATATTGCTGCTGCTAGGTCTGTTTCTTTCAAAAGTCTTTTTGGGGAACTTGGTTTTCAAATTGTATGGCGTCAAAGTGAGAGCTTTAGCTTGATTTATTTTCCTGTCTCTGAAGAATTATGCTGGTGGTAGTTGTGACACTGTAAATTGGGCAATTGCTCTACTAAGTTCATTTTTATCATTGGTTTTTTTGGATAAAAGTTAAATTCCAGTATCTGATAATTGTTAAATACTCTAACTTTAGATTGCTTTGGTAGATCGGAAAATTTCGAAGCTTACACATAAAGAAATGATGCTGCAAATCCAGTCTTTTTGAGAATTTAGTATTCCTAGTAGCAAGGATGTATCTAATCCTCCCAGAAGGAATAGTTTAACTTTAAGCAATTTCCATTTTAAACCAAACATATCAGTATGTGGCTGTCTTTGGCATGATATTTCCTGGAATTAAGGACAGATGCCTATTTATAATGGCATTTCGAATTTTCCTCAATTTTTATTTGCTGCATCAAATACTATGCTTGTTGGTATTTCACTTGGATCGTATGAATATATTTGTCAATCAGAATTATAGCCTTTTAAGAATCTTATCAATTATCATGATTTCTCTTGCCTACTACTGAATCAATATGGTTGAACTATTACAAGTGAATCCATTTCTTGCTAAATTATTATTATGACACAAGAAATTCCTTTCGTTCTTAATTCTTTTTCTAGCATATTGATGCCATCCGTATTTCACTTACAATTTGAATCACTGTAAGTTTGTAACTATTGTAATGTGATTCAGCCAGATTGTGTTGCTGGAAGTTGCTTTGTTGCCATCATGCTCAAACAAATTCTAAGCAAACTCCCACGAAAGTCACAAAAATCTGACTCATTAGATTCAGATGGAATTGATTCTGGCAACCATACTTCTAACTCAGGCAATGGAGTTCAATGTACAAATATTGGGAATAGCATATCAAGTCGACTAAGTGTTGTTAAACGGGTGTCCTCAGCTGTTTTTCCTGCTAGCATCATGGCTGAAGTGGAGGCAGTGGAGCCTAATCTGTCTTTCAAGGATGTTTCAAATCCACAGAAGCAGAACCTGTTTATCAGTAAATTGAATCTGTGCTGTGAGGTTTCTGATCTCAGTGATCCAGATAAAACTACCGCTGAGCAAGATCTTAAACGTCAAACATTGATAGAGCTTGTCGATTTTGTTTCTTCGGGGTCTGCAAAGTTCAATGAACCAGCAATTGCTGCAATTTGTAAAATGTGTGCAGTTAACCTGTTCAGAGCTTTTCCACCTAAATATCGCTCTAATAGCACTACTGGTGAAACAGAAGATGAAGAACCAATGTTTGATCCTGGCTGGTCCAATTTGCAACTTGTATTTGATCTACTTCTTCAGTTTGTCAGTTATAGCTCTCTTGATACTAAGGTGGCTAAAAAGTATGTAGACCATTCTTTTATTTTGAGATTACTTGATCTCTTTGAGTCCGAGGATCCCCGGGAAAGAGACTGTTTGAAAACAATTCTACATAGGATTTATGGGAAATTCATGGTGCACAGGCTCTTTGTGCGAAAAGCTGTTAGCAATATCATCTATCGTTTTGTTTTTGAAACTGAAAGGCATAATGGTATTGCTGAGCTCTTGGAGATTTTTGGAAGTATTATTAGTGGATTTGCCATACCATTGAAGGAAGAGCACAAAATGTTTTTGTGGAGAGCCCTTATTCCTCTACACAAACCAAAATCAGTGGGTGTTTACCATCAGCAATTAACATACTGTATTGTACAGTTTATAGATAAGGATCCAAAGTTAGCTAATAGTGTGATTAAGGGACTGTTAAAGTACTGGCCAGTTACAAATAGCCAGAAGGAGTTGATGTTTATAAGTGAGTTAGAAGAGATTTTGGAGATGACTAGCATGACCGAGTTCCAAATGATCATGGTTCCACTGTTTCGGCGTATTGCATGCTGCTTAAACAGCTCCCATTACCAGGTATATTTTCCTCTTCTAATTACTATGAGAAGATTGTTTATGTTGGACAATATCTTTTATCACTAAATATTGTTTTAGTTGTGGGTTGATTGAGAACCTCATCTCATGTGTAGTTTTGGTTTTCTACTTTTTTCTCCCTGCTGAAAGAGCTTCGAAAAGCTGATGTTGCATTGAATTTGAATTATGTGGTGACCCTAAACCTTCACAAGTTAAGAATTATTGTAATACATGGCTCCAATTTTGGCTGTGTTCTTTTGCAAACTGATTGATGATACCCACACCCCCTTCGGTTTATTTGTGCTTCAAGGGAAAGAGGCAAATTGGTTTGTAGACATGGAATTTCCATATACTGATATCTATGTAAGTACTATTTTAATCACAGAAATTGGATGCATTTTGTTGGTGTTAGCATTTCTCTTTGCATATTTGATTAGATTTTCTACAGACTTAATGAAGATTGTTTATTGACTAGACAAATTAATTAAATCACGATGGAAGCCATGCAGCCAATTATGATTTGATATAAAAATTCTTTTCACCTTCTCTTTCCACATTTTCAGGTGGCTGAACGAGCCCACTTGCTTTGGAACAATGAGCACATCATTAATCTTATCGCACAAAATCGGCAGGTGATATTTCCTCTTATCCTTCCTGCCCTTGAGCGGAATTCCCAGGATCATTGGAACCAAGCGGTGCTTAACCTGACACAAAACATAAGAAAGATGTTCTGTGAGATGGATGAAGAGCTCGTGCTTGCCTGCCAGCATAAGTTGGAGGAGGAAAACTCCCAACTGAGTGAGGCAGCTGAGAAGAGGAAACTAACATGGGAGCGCCTGGAAACTGCTGCCAGTTTCCAACCTGCAGCTGATAACATCATACCTGCTGTAAAACCAGCTGCATGCGCTGTTGCCTGTTAATTACTCAGAGTAACCCTGTTGGGAAAAGAAAAGGAAACAAGCATGTATATAAATAGCTGCTCTGATTGCAGTGTTGGATGTTGCTTCTTGAATTGGGCCAAGTTTGTGATTTAGTAATCAGTAGAGTTTGTATCGCATTGCCGGAAACAGAAGGGCCTTGTATCTAAAGATAAAATTGCTGTACTGAAATTATTAGTGATGCTACAGCCTCAAAAGATTTAGAGGCACGGAGTTGTTGGGTTGCAAGAGCCACTTTGCTTGCAAGTATATGTATCGATTGTAGGCTTCTGTTAGCCGTTAGTATTTTGTCTATACATTATAGCTGAGGTCTATGCTTCCATATAAACTGACTTTCAGGAATGAAACTTCATCTGAACAACAATGCATTCTTTATAACCTTGTCAAGTTATGTTGAGGGCAAAATATGATTTGATATAAAAAGTTTGTTGCCCTTGTAGGAGTTTTTTCACGTAGGCCATGGAAAAAGTTGAATGTGTTCATAAGATTGAAAGAAAGTTTTATTTCTTGAGCTGAAAAGCTTCTATAGCACTCAAGTACTCCACATTAGTTTATAAAGTGAAGTTATCAACATCTCTATATGTATCGGGCACAAAAATGTATTCTAGTATCAGGATAAAAGCTCTGATGATAGTAAGTTGTGGAATAGGCTGAGTGTACTTACAAATGTAAGGAAAAATTTCATCTCTTGAAATAATCTTTTGGACTGAGAAAATTGAATTGCACTTAGTAGCCTTGACGGAAAATTACCAGAGTCCAAGTGATTAGTGAGATATTCAAACCTTGAATTTGGCAACAAAAGTAATAGAAAGGAGTTGAAGCTCACAAACCACCTTGTTAAGCATTCAGGATTTTACTAAATACTATAATGAAACCCTTGCTTTGCTGCGGGATCCATTGATAGTTTAATTTATAAAATTTATATATTCAAGATAATGACAAATAACACAATGATAATAACAAAAATACATGTATATATAATATCTACCAATATTTTCATTAGGAAGAAAAATGAAATTTAATCATCCAAGCATAATAGCATCCAAATCTACTTGATCTCTAGAAATATTATATGCCAGGATTTCAATTAAGTATAGATAATTTGTCCCCTGAGAATCAACCCCAAAGCAGAACATTAAATAGCAACTATGCCTAGACTAAGCAAATAACAATTTTGAAAATAATAAAAAAAAATCAGTGTAGATTTATGAAGCAACCATCAGGTGCAGACACAGAACCTAATCTGGTTGTCAATCTCAATAATATAATGCTTAAAAAGATAAGCAGCTTGCTCCCATATATGCAAGGACGAAAGATGTGTAAACCACTAAGGTTTTGCAATCTGCAAGATTAGTTAGAGAAATGAAAATATCACCATTTCTACTAATGAGGTCATTTAACATGAATAGGTGATGAAATATCTGATTCAAGTCAGTAACGAAACATGAAAAAATTTGTTTTAATTGCTATGTGCCTGTTTAAAAAGCCCTTATTCTATCCCAATAATCTTATTGTGAAGCCAAAATGATAACATTCACAAAAACATGAATCCTTGTTACAGTCACTGGACCAAAGTCCAAAGATCATAGATGCATCTTGAAAAATGCTTAAAAAACTAAGATTACCGAGTACAAACCAAGATAGCTATATTCTAACATTTTAGCCATCTCAATATCATAAATTTAAGTCTAAAATTGGGCAAATTTGAAAATTTACCCTCGAAGGCATAAAAATTGCACAAAAGAAATCATAAAAATTTTATGACAATCCAAGCAAAAGCAACATAGTTCTTCCATTAAATTAAGTTTAACATTACAATTTAAACTATCCATTTACCTAAATGAGAAAGAACTAAGGTAGTTCAAAAGTTTTAAAAGAATAAAAATAATTAATAGAGAAAAATGAAGAACCTCACCCATTGAAGCAAATTTCACCAAACTTAACCAATAAATATTCTCCTTGCATCTAAAAACAAAGAAATATGTCCTCAAAAGAAAAAAAAATGTGAACTTATTAGTCTTTTTTCAACAATCAAGTATAAATAGATATAAAAAAGTCTATTTGGATAAATTGCATGTAATTGAATATCTTAATAGTGGAATTATAATACACAAACCAAGCAAGTAACACAATGCAAAGCAAGAACATTTACCTTCATAGCTTTTATCGTCGTTGCCTAAATAAGAATTTAGTAAAATTCATTTCATGGTAGGCAAGGCTGAAAGCAACCAAAACAATTTTGCATTACTTTAAAATCTTAAAAAAAATAATCTGAAAAGCAAAATAAAATAAAATAAAATAAAACAAAATAAAATAATATTTAATTTTGAAAGTCAAATCTTCCGTGATTTTGCAATCAGATGCATAATATCATTACTTATTAAAAACAGATGATATAAAAATTTGAGCTTCCTTTTCATTGCTTATTGATACAAAAATATAATAAAAATAGTAATAATAACCTATTTACTTTTTAGGATCATGTTAAAAATGATTAAAGCAAAGTATTAAAAACATGGTTAAAACAAAATGAACCTTCAAATATGGCAGACCTTAAGCTTACATGTGTAGAGGGCATTAATTAATTTCCTAACAAAAATTGATAAAAACATGAACAATTATCTCAATTAAAAGAATCAAAACCCAAAAAATAAAAATCATTAATGGGAATAAGTTTTATCAAGAAAAGCTTAATTTAGGCGGCCACCATTTTTATTTTTATTTTTTTGTTCAATTCACCATTTTGATATTGGTGATATTTTGAAATTAAAAGATCAGGGCAAACAATCATATTCTTGGAATTTTAGTATAATTTCTTATTCAGTCCATCATCAAATTACCAAGAGAAGATAAAACACCTTAATCCATAAGCACAACAAATCAAAAATTAGATTTGAGAGTAAATGGCTGCAATTCCAAACTACATATATCAATGAAAAAGTAGGAAATTGATTTTCATATTGTAAATGAAAAATTCAATATAAATTGCATAACTAATAACAAACATAGGTTTAGAGATTAATAGAAAAGATATGTTAATATAAACTGTATCTTTTTATACAGATTCTTCAACGAATATATTGCTATTCAAGCAGCAGTGAAAATAAGAAAATCAATATGATAATGAAAAGTTTGTTAACACTTCAGGAAGCCACAAAAGAAAAGAAAAGAAAAGATCGTTGTAAAGAAACGAGTCTCAAGGTTTGAGTTATCATGACATTTATTTACCAAGTAAAGCAAAGAAGATCTTAGTAAATTGAAATACATTTACATGTCTAAAAGTTGTTGTCATTTTGTAAAATTGGAATTAGCAAATAGGATTAAAAAACTTCATAACTATAGAATAAAGAAGAGAGAATGATATATTTTACAACAAATTTTGCATGACAACATGATCATTTAAAGTCACAGACATAACCTATGCTCAAGCTTTCTTTTGCCCCCGACAACATAGCTGAGGTTTAATGCTTGTTTTTTGATGCAGATTACTTGTAAAAAATGGTGAGTCACAGAGAAAGAAGAAGAATATTCAAGAAGAAGAAGAGAGAATTTGCTAATAGAATTTGAGAGAAGGACAATGTAGTTTTTCATTCCTGTCATTTCCTTTACATTACCAAAAGGTATATGGCTATCACGTGAGGTTGGCTAACCCACTAAGCAACAACACACAGACTCCAAAATAACCATAACTAATAATGGGCCAATAAAAGACTCTAATCATAAAAGAACCCAAGTCTTATTTAATTGCAATATTCGATCCAACAACTTCATGCGCCTCTGTCCTGTATCATATTTATTGTGAAGATTTTTTTTGGTGTAAACATAGGTATTTTCATCCGTTTTACGGTCTGAGATTAATCCTGTTCGGGCCGAAAGTGGTAAACGGTAAAGCCCTTCCAACAGTGGGGACTCCAGGACTCGAACCCTGTCCAAGTACTTGGGGAAAAAATCCATTTCCACTTCTTCCAACCACTTGTTGGTTTTATTGTGAAGGTTTTTCTCTTTAAAGAAAATGTAATAACACAATTTTCTTTGAAGAAAAATTTAATGACACAATAATAATCAATTTCACTCATTTCTTAAAGTGTGCAATTGAAGCAAAAGATTAAAGTTAAGCAAAATATTTGATTCAGAAAGTAAATCTTAGACCTTTTGATAAGTTTCTGATATAAGAAAAAGCATACCTCAAGTTGAAGGAACAAATCCAAGAGGTTCCAAACTGAAAATCAAGGAAAGAAGGATATAAATCAATACTTTAACCAAGTAATAACTTCGAAACAGATCATTACTTTAATAAGTAAAAGCTTCAAAATGTAACTTGAAATATTGTCCCAAGAAAAAGTAATAAATAACAACAACAAAATATTTTTTACATTTAACTTCTCTTATTAAACTGAAGACCTCATAACAATAAAATTCAACCTACTGCATATCACATCATCAATTATTTTGCTTTATGATAATGGTGCTTGCCAGTCAAATAATAAAATTAGGCATCTGATGTATAAACAACAATTTTTCATCTCTTAATTAGAGAATTTAGAAACCATTCCCTTTATAAACTTGTTTTTTCTTTTTCTTTGGTAACAACATTATTTGATTTTGAAAAAAAAATCTGTCAATGATGCATGTATCTAGCAAATTATCTGAGACTAACCAATTTCTTTGAATATCATCTACAATTTTGTAGATTTTTCATTAAATAGTATCATGGTCATAAGGATTAATAAGGTACAATAAGTTTTCCAATTTTATTTGGAAGCTCTCCTGCCTCAAGGAACCATGGAGTTTGTATTTAATGAAGACATAGCCTATCATTTTTTTTAGCACAGCAAAGCATTTTTAATTAGAACTCTATCAAAACAGCAGCTGGAGAGTATTAATACCAAAAACCCAAAAAAATGCCGCACTTGAAATGTAACATAATAAGTACCCCTAAAGTAGAATAAACTGTGTATAGACCTCAAAGATGGCTCCAAAAATGTGCTACAAATAAATTGCAGAAAACAAATCCAAAAAGGTTAGCCTCTTAATGCAAATAAACTCCCACAACGCTGACACATAGATTTATTGGAGCAAAAGCCGGTTTAAGAATAAATACAGGTAGATGAAGATTAGGCAATGAAGCAAGAGTTAAAAGACCATTATGTTGACATTTGAATAAACCTTTTAGCTTTCAGCTCTTCCATTTTTAACCATAATACTATCTTTTTAATCTGTTGCTACAAAAGCCAAAAAGTCTTTTGTTTTCTTTTAAGAGGTTATTCTAACTTTTAAATCATATCAGTTCCGTCATTTCTTCCACTTAAAAACCACCTTTTATTTAATAACCGATAGCTTTAACAAAGTCTAAAATAAAAATTGTTATATTCTTATTATCTACTCATGAAGAGCAAATTCATGTTATTAGTCTTTCATAATATGTTAATTATGTTTTTAGCAAGAAAGTGATTCCTTTATCTATTAACCATCACATTGTTTTTAGCAAAGATTATCAATAGTTTATGGATTTCTTTGCCGTAATATGTTAATTAGTGACAATTATAATATGTGCACTTAAGTTAGATACGACCAACACTAACTATTGTATCTATCTCTTATAAAAAGTATATATTAAAAAAAAAAACTCAAAAGACCTTAACATTCATTTTTTTCTAGGATAAAATTTGAACATTTTAAAACTGATTCCAGTGTTATAATCCTTATGATAAGATGAAAAATTCAAAGGCAACATTTAAATCGAGAAATCTCTATATCAAAAAGCATATAGAACTTGTAGAACATACAAATATATACATAATTAAATTACCAAAAAATCAGTGCAGCAATGAAGAGTCGAATCTGCAGTAACACAAAAAAAATCATGGAACATCACCGAAAGAGGAGAAATTTCAAAGAAAAAAAAGTACCCATACTCCATCTCGGCCATGGGTTTTGGGTTGAATCCCTGTTTCATTTCTCTTGAAGGAAAGTGAACAAAAAGTGTAGAGATTACATAGAAGCTGCTGTAGCCAATAACAAATAAACAAAGTGAAAAAAAATTCAAATGAAAACCCTAAAATCTTGACCTTTGATCAAATCAATGGAAAACAGGAAATGAATAAAGATAACTGAAAGAGGTGAAATTTCAAATGAAAAGGAAGAACCCTTACACCATCTGAACCATGGGTTTTGGGTTGAATCCCTGTTTCATCTCTGTTGAAGGAAAGTGGAGAAACTTGAGGAAAAAAGGGACCTTTCTTGAGCTAGGGAGTTTGCTTGGTTTAGAAAATGGGTGAACAGTTATGAGAAAGAAAATTAGGCGAGAGAAGAGGATGGACTTGCTGCAATGGGAGAAGTAGCACAAATGCAAAAAGAAGGTGCATTGCAAGTGGCGACCGAGGAAAGAAAATAAGCAAATCAGAGGCACATTATAATTCAGAAGGATGAAGATGACCTGAGTAGCTGACCTGATCGACTGAAGAAACAGAAAACTAACCTCGCTTATGCACCCAAAACCACAAAAATGGGAAAACCCTCAGTTCAAATGACTAACCTACTCACAAACAGATAATGAACAAAAGACAAAATGAATATACCTGTTTAAGGGTCGGACTACCCACTCAATCCCAAAGATCTGTTCAAAATTTGGTCAGGCTTGGATAAAAATATCAGATGCATTTATCTGGCTTAGACAAAATTTTTAGGCCCAATCAAAAAATGAGCCAAGCCCAGGCTTGACCGTCCAAAGCTCGAGCCCGACCCGACCCGACATGAACATAATATTAATTAAGTTTTTTTAATATATCTACTAAGTATAGTATAATTATATGTATATAAAATATTATTGATTAATAAACATGATTATATATATTTAATATGAAAATTAGCATGTAAAATTTAACAAATCAAATTAAATTTTAAAGGGAATAAAAAATAAAAACAAATAAACAAAAAAATAAAATACAAAAAAAATAAATACATAAAATACGGGCGGGCCGAGCCGGACTCGAGCTTATATAGTAAAATAAAAAACGGGCCTGGACTAAAATCCAGGCCCGAATTTACGAGCCAAGCCGAGCCAAGCTTGGGCTTAGGCATAATATATTATTATGTGCCTCCGACCCGGCCCACCCAATGAGTAGGTCTAAAAATGAAGGATGAACAGTGTTTAATGGATGCAAGAAAACGTGGTGCAAGGTGAAAGCACATGGTTCTACAACTTTTATTATATTGATGATGATTATATAAATCATAATATGTTATCTTTTGAAGAAAATTGGACTCCGATTTCCTGAATCAATATTGGCTTCCTCAAATGTGCATAATAATTCCCTTAAAATTGTCTTTGATAACTCTCCTGAATCCATACAATCATGGGAGGATAACCTTTAAAGAAAAGTTTAAGGAATACTAGGCTGTGATGGTGGTGGATAAAAGATTGAAACAAAGAGTTTAGATTAATGTCAGGCGGACACCACCACTTGTGAATTACATTAAACTCAACACCGACGGCTCGGCTCTTGGCAACCTTGGCAAGGTGGGAGTCGGAGGGTTTACAGAAACGCCAATGGTAATTGGATTGCTGGCTACGCACGCAATCTTGGCATTACCACCAGTGTTTGTGCGAAACTCTAGAGACTTAGAGATGGTTTCGAAATTGCGGTTAACAAAGGCTTCTCTCATGTCTTAGTGGAAGTCGACTCAGAGTGCATCCTCAGGCATGTCCTCTATGATGTTCATCCATCGCACTCTCATGGTGCTCTTGTTTCTGACTGCAGGTCTTTACTCCAGCGACTGGCGGACGTTCAAATTCATCACACGTTTAGAGAGGCTAACGGAGTTGTTGACAGACTTGCCAAACTTGACGAAAATCTGTCTACTTCCTTTTTGTTTTTTAATTCCTCACCTAAGGGGTTATCGGCTTGTTTACTGTTTGATAGGCTTAGCTGTTGGGCAATTCTACGGTAAGTTTATAAAATTTGACCTTATTGTACGGTCAGTAAATAATAACCCTTAGATTAGTAATATTTAGTTTCAACCATTGATTAAATTTTAGATGTAAAATTATTCTTAAACCTAGTAACCCGTTAAATTGGTTTTTCAAATTATCTTTATGTATTAAATATTAATAAAATAATAATAATATATTACTAATTTAACATTCCTATAGTAATAAAAAATATAATAGTCTATTACTAATGTAATCTTCTTATCATGGATTTATGCTTATTGTAGTGATTTTACATCAATTCTCAACAATTTTATGCTTATTCGCATAATTTTTATGTTTAATATAATATTTTACGCTTATGTTAATCAATTCTACAATTAATTATGTTAATATTAAGTTTAATATATATAGGCAGTCGAATGCTCGATAAAAGCATTCAACTGCCCATGTATAAAACAATCATAGAATGTATTTTAAGCTTAAGCAATCGACTGCTCCGATATAGAAGTCGACTGCCATGCATATTCTGGAACTCTCATTAATGTTCTGCTTACAACCTATTTATGAAAAAAATTAATTCTGTAACGAAAAAAATATGATAACTAATAATAAAATTTATGTGATTCATCGTAAAATTTATAAGATTCATCATAAATTTTATGATATTCATTGTAAAATTTATGATATTCATTGTAAAAATTATTAGACTTATCATAAAATTTATGAGGTTCATCGTAAATTTTATAATATGAACCTCATAAATTTTATGATATTCATCGTAAAATTTGTTACATTCATCATAAATTTTATAAGATTAATAATAAAATTTATTAGACTAATCATAAAATTTATGAGATTTATTGTAAATTTTATGACAATCATTGTAAAATTTATGATATTCATCGTAAAAATTATTATACTCATCATAGAATTTATGAGATTTATCTTAAATTTTATGATATTCATCTTAAAATTCATTAGATTTATCGTAAAATTTATTAGATTAACCATCAAATTTATGAGATTTATCATAAATTTTATTAGATTCATCGTAAAATTTATGATCGTAAAATTTACAAGATTCATCGTAAATTTTATCAGATCTATCATAAAAATGTATAATGTTCATTGTAAAATTTATGAGATTTCTTATAAAATTTATGAAATTCATCGTAAAATTTATTAGTCTTTGTTGTACAAGAATAAAGTCACTTCTGGGGTTTGATGAAGATGAAACAACTTAAACTTGATCTCGAACTTGACATCTCTCTTTATAAAGAATAATTACAAATGATATGATCTTTCAATCAAGCGATATGATTTTTCATTTGTGTTGTTTGATTCAACAACATAATTGTAGACACCATTTTTGTCTGGGCACATTAATTCTCGAACAATTGAATATCAAAATTTGATCTCGAGAGTTAATTTGAGCTTTTAAAATACTGGATCTCAAATTATATTTGGTCTTAAAATGTTGACTAGCCTTTAAATATGAATTTTGGAAAGGAATGGAAATTTGGATTCGAAAACTTCGGAAAAATATTGAAAGTCAATAAAAAAATCAGGAAAATTAAAATAAGATTCAATTGAAATTTTGTTTTGGAAAGAAAATATTGAAAAATTGAATGATTATTGAAATCTTGTAAAAATGAAAACTGAAATTGACATATGGAAAGCAAATCAAAGAATAAAATTGGAAGAAAGTCAAATTGCTTGTGGAAAGGAAATATAATCAAAACCAAGATTAAGAATTATATCAGAATCGGAATTTCTTTATCAACATTAATTGATTTTAAGGCTATAAATCAAGGGGGGGAAGGGGCAAATAAAAAAAGGAGGAAAAGAAATTGGTCGGCACGACCCCAAAACCAAGCCGGCTACAACTCCTTTTGCACCGCGCGCCCCTACATCTCACCGCTGCCTTCTCTATTGAACAAGCCCACTGCATCATTTTTGGTTCCAGCATCGTACCAACATCATCAACAGCCGTCCGTTTCTTGCTCTGCTTCATCAACACCGCATCATCGTCACCTCCAGTTGCTAAGCTCCATGCCATTCCCAACTGGCCACCCTTGTCGTGTTGTTGCTACTCCTTTGCTATTGTGTGACTTGGTGTTTAGAAGAAGTTTCGAAACAAGAGTTGTTCAAGGAGATAAAGCTAAGCCAAAGCAATTGAGGATCCATAAGAGTTGTCGAAATTGGAGCAGACAGTAGTTGAAAGAAGCGGAATGTAAGGGCCGTGAAGACAAAGAACCAATTTTGAACAAGGTAAATATATTTAAAGATTTTTTTATGAGAACAAAACCTGAAAGAAGTCTTTCACTTCTGACTCAATTCAGGTGTATTTTTGTTTAACATTTTTTTCCCCTTCATGCTATAATCACATGACCACCAATTCACTTTTGGATCTCATTTATGTATGTTTAATGGGGATATCTTACTATCTTGTCAATTTGTTATTAGTTTCATTACTTTAAATATAAATTAAGTTGATTTTTATTGTGCTTATGAGTCATGAATAATTTAAAAACAAAAATTATTTATAAATTCATAAATTAATTAATAAAGAAAATAAATATGGATCATTTAGATGATAAAATATCAAGAAAATTACGCTTAAGTAATTTTCTTGAGAGTTCTATCAAGGCCTCACCAGCTTAATGGATGGTCTAAAGAGGGTTTTCGATAACTAATGGCTTATATTTAGTCTAAGAATAAAATAAGACGTATTATAAAGCTAAAACTAAAATAATTAGTTACAAAGATAAAATATAAAGAAATATTAATAATCCAATAATAATAATAATAATAATAATAATAATAATAATAATAATAATGATAAAATACGATGATAATAGTTAATAATAATTATTGAGGTTGAGTATTAATTATTCCGATGATAAGATTCCAAAAGAGATAACGCTTAAGTAATACTTTGGAAATCTTTAAGTCAAGCAATTTCTTTCAAGATCTGACCAGCTTAATGGAAGATCTAAAAATAATTTTTGAGAAAATAATTCATATTCATTCTTTAATAAAATAAATTAATAAAAGTAAACATCAATAAAATAATAGAAAACAATAGAAATAATAAAAATGTTAAGATAGCAAGAATGAATTAGATACGAGTCAAAATTAGAATTCATAAAACATTAAAATGAATCTGACGACAGAGCCTCTTCAAGCAAGTCGCATAATACTACTTGAATACTCTTGAGATGAGGAAGATTTTTTAAGTTGTCCCACCAGCTTAATGGAGGATGCTTAGAAATATTTTTCAATATTTAATTATTGAACTTAAGATTAGCTAAGGCAAATTTGAGATAACTTAAAGTTAGTTGGTACCATTTTAGGATGGGCATTGTAAGGGTGCTAATCTTTCTTTACGCGTAACCGTACTCCCGAACCCTAAATTTGAGATACAGACTAGTCTTTATCCATAGTTTGAATAGGTGACCAATCACACCTAGATAGAATGGTTGGTGACGACTCTATAGATTCTGTGTCTAGCTATTAGGTTTCTCTAAAACTTAATACGTTATGACAGTTTGGTGACTCCATTGGGGACTTAGAGAGTCAGGCCAACGATTGGTTTTAGGTTATTTTAGGTTTGCCTTAAAAGTGTTACTTTTGGTAAAATACTAAGACATGAATAATTATATTTTCCTTCAACACACACTTCACGTGCATGCATTTGCCCTCAACTCGGGCTTTATCCTTTTCAGAATGGGGTATAGTATCTACGCTCTCATGAGGTAATACCTCCGCAATGGCTAGCGAAATACTCCCACTCAAATTGAACCTTTCCGTTTGTAGCCTGTCATGAGTAAGGATTGGGTGCTTTACTAGCCCTTTGTGGACGACAGTGAAAAACAATTTGAGAACCTTTAGAACTTTGAATTACCCAACCCATGCATGTAAAAACTTAAGAGGACCGGCTATAGGATAAATCCATGTCAACCCATGCTATAGAAAATGCACATTACTTAGGACACATGTTTGATCAAGTTTGTTTGATTTTGATTTATACATGAGACACTAAGAGTTTACCATGAGTTCTTCACCAAAACATTTCCATGCATCACTTATCCATTATTGTTACATGGCAACTTTTTACCAAATCATTCCATTCGTACACATGTAGCATCATATCGTTTTCTTCATCTTCAATCATTGTTTTTAAACAAAGCATTTTCAAACTTTTTCAAGCATCACCACATAAAAAATTATGAACTCTAATTATGGTAATAAAGGTTCAAAGATAGCTCGACCAAAAGTCCATTTGTATCACACTCGTTATCAAGCTAAGATCATGAAAGAAGAGCAAAGTGTCCATATTGAGAAGAAGGAAAAGGCTCAAGAGGAAATGAGGGGGCAATTAGCCCAAATAACTGAATTATTGAAGAACTTGAGCAAAGGAAAGAGAGTGATGGAAGAAGCTTTTGTCCAAGAGGGGGCCCAACAATGTAGCATGGAAGATCCCATATACCCTCTTGGATTCAGTCCTCATCCAAGTCAAACATCTCAAGTAGGAGGATATCAATTTGCATATACAACCATACCTCAAATGTTTGACCTAGCTCAAGGGCAAACCCTTCCTTCTCATGGGGCAAAATTTGTTGATCCAATCAAAATACCTAACTTGGATGACCCGAAGGAGATTGAAAAGATAAAAGTCAAACAAGTAGAAGAGAAAGATAAGGCAAAGTCACAACAAAAGATCAATATGTTGGAGGAAAGACTTCGATGGATGTTACTAGGTTGTGTTTGGTGTCTTATTTAATCATTCCACCCAAATTTAAGGCCCTATAGTTTGAAAAATACAATGGAACTTCTTGCCCTAGGTCTCATCTCATTATGTACCATCGAAAGATGGCTGCCTATGTTCAAGATGATAAACTTCTTATTCACATCTTTCAAGAAAGCCTTACTAGGTCTGCGACGAAGTGGTATAATCAATTGGATGGAACTCGAATCACGACTTGGAATGACTTGGCAAGAGCATTTATGGCTCAATATCGACATGTTGCTGATATGGCCCCTGATCGTCTATCACTCCAAAGCATGGAAAAAAGGGCTAATGAGAGTTTCAAGCAATATGCCAAAAGGTGGCATGATATGGCTGCAGAGGTGCAACCTCCACTTTCAGAGAAGGAGCTTACCATTATGTTCGTTAATACTTTGAAGGCTTCATATTACAATAGGATGATCAATAATGCCACTAAGAATTTTGCTGATATGGTATTGTTTGGTGAGATAATTGAGAATGCAATCAAGAATGAAAAGATTGAAGCTCCCAACAATATTGAGAAGAAAGGGGGAGCCAACAAAAAGAGGGAAGGAAAAGTCCATGCTGTTGCATATGGAAGGCAATATGGAGGTTATGTCCCACAACACCTTTATCACATGCCACAACCTTACTATCCTACTTAGAATCCTTACCATTCATACCCCAAGGTTAATGTTCAACCTACTCCTTAGACATCTGCACTAACTACTCAACTAGCTATGCAGTTCAATAAACAAGAGGGCAATCTTAAGGGATCGTGGCCGAAAAGAGAAAGGACTCCCATTGACCCAATCCCTATTACCTACTCTAAGTTATACCCAAAATTGATCAAAGGACAACTCATCGCACCCGTCTATGTGGAACTTCTCAAGCCCCCATATCCAAAGTGGTATGATGAGAATGCTCAATGCGAGTATCACTTCGAGAACATGGGTCACTCTTTAGAGAATTGCACTGTGCTAAAGTATAGAGTGCAAGGATTGATAAAAGCTGGCATGTTGAGTTTTGAAACGAAAGGGGAATCAACTATGAATGCAAACCCATTGCCTAACCATACTAATGAGGGATGAGTCTCGTGGGACATGAGGAGTTCGAGCAGTGCAAGTTGGTAGATTTATAAATTCTAGTTTTGATTTTGTTTTCTTTTTCTTTAAGTAATTCAAGATAGTTTTCGAAAGTGCTTAAGCCCATAAGCATGAAATAAAGTTTTATGTATTGGCTAACTTTTATTTAGTTTCTTTTCAATAAAGCGACTAGTGTGATGCACTAACATCTTCTCATTCTCTTTGTTCATTTGCCATTTCCCACATACTTACATTATTTTTCATTCACAAGTATCCAACAATGAACATGATGACAATAATGTCAATAAATCTATAATTCAATTTTTCAAAAAAAACTACTGTTGAAGAATTATTAGTCTGCCCAAGCAAGAAAAGGAAAATATGTTTGCAATCCTAACTCAGAGATGTTGTAAGAAAAAAGGTAAATCTCTTACAGAAGCTTCTAAAACGTTTGTCATTGTTCAATAAATGATCTTTAATGATAGTATTTACATTTGAAATGATAAATGGCTTTCTTTCACTATCCTACAAGCATGAGTAAAATTATCCTTCGATTACCCCTTTTGAGCCCATTATATTTTTGTAATGTAACCTACCAAGGATCAACCTCCACACTGGGGGCAAGAAAGATGAAAATCATTTACAAAGAAATTTTGGGGGCAAAGATGAAAGTGTTCATGATGAATCGAGGGGCAAAAAAAAAAAGAAATAGCCCAGTTTTGTGAAGAAAAAAAAGAAGAAAAGAAAAAGGGTTTGAATTCAAAAAGAGAACAAAAAAAAAAGCAAGAAAAGAAATGAGTGAATTAGAAAGGGACAAAATGCTTGAATGTTTTACTTGATAACAAAGTGATCCTTTGGTTTATAAACCTTGAAACACATTTTGGGCCTACTATATCCTTTTCTTTCATAAGCCTTCACTAGAGCCTACATTATGTGCCTTTAAAAGCCCATTTTGATCAAATGTAAATGCTTAAATTGAAGAATCATGTATTGAATGAAGACATATTTGTATAATGAGATAATGATCCTTTGAAAGTTCGATGGAGATAAAAGAAGTAGATCAAGTTGAATAAAGAAGTCCATGAGCTTTAGAAGATATCTTATATCAAAATCAAGAATGCCTATTAGGGGGCATTAATTTGGATTGAGCATTGAAGGCTGAAATTTATCAAAGTCAATGAAGTTGAAAAAGGAAGCAAAGTAAAAAAAATAAAAAAAGAAGAAAAATATAAAAATGAAAAAAAAATGAAAAATGAAAAAAAAAAAAAAAGAAAAAGGAGGATTCAACTTGAAAACCTGAAAATGGCAGTTTGAATCAAATGAGGAGGCACCTAAGTTGAAAGTTGGAAAAAACGGCTTAGGAAAATATCAGCATAAAAAATGTTTGATACGAGAGTAAGATTGGCAGACACTACATGAAAGAGCATATCAATAAGAGTGGGCTTTTGGAAAAGAATTTTAGATTGACTTGATTGAAATTGTCAAAATATTTGTTAAATGGATACTGAAAACCTTATTACAAACAGATTGTCCCATTGATTTTTCTTGATTTTATGTTCCTTTTCTAAGAATGAATACCTATATCTCTCATGATCATTTTAAATTTATTCCACCCCTATAACAAATTGAGAATATGCATAAGTGCATTACATTGGTGGTCAAGTTGGAAGGAAAATAAATAAATGTTGGTAATCTTTTTTTGGTAAATTTTTGGAAAAAAATATTTTTTGAGAAATCTTGCATTACTAAAAGAGAGAAAGAAACAAAAATAAAAAATGATGAAAACATAAATCTGAAAGCATGATGGCAAGTCTTCGGGCATAATTGGACCAAAACTCAGTAGAAGATGGGATGAAAAATGATGATAGCATATATAAATAAGAAGAATTCAATAGATAGAGTGGATTTGAAAAAGACAAGATGAGCTTGAGAATCTTGTTATCATAATTGAGATTTCATTTGCACATATTTATGAGGAATTTGGCAGAATATTTTAGGGGGCATGGCATGACATTGGCATAGCATGCATAACATTCACTTAAAAATTATTGAGGTAAGCCCTGTTTAGTTGGCACACAAGATAAGATGATAAGATCATTCCTTAATCTTTCTAGAAAAAGAAGGTTAGGAAATTTCATTTTGCATTCCTTAATCTTTATAATAGGGAAAGATTAGGAAATCTCATTTAGTTTGCATTCCTTAATCTCATGAGGGAAGAGATTAGGGAATTTCATTTTTTTTCCTTGGTCTTATGATATGAGGGACTAGGACATTTCCTTTTGCATTCCTTAATCTTATGATAGAAAAAATTGGAAAATTTCATTCCTTAGTCTTATGATAGGAAAGACTAGGAATTTCACTTTGCATTCCTTAATCTTCTGATAGCAAGGATTAGGAAATCTCATTCTACATTCATTTCCTTAGTCTTATGATAGAAGAGACTAGGAAATTTCATTTTTTGCATTCCTTAGTCTTATGATAGGAGAGACTAGGAAAACTTCATCTTGCATTCCTTAGTCTTATGATAGGAGAGATTAGGAATTTCATTTTGCATTCCTTAATCTTGTGATAGAAAGGATTAGAAAATCTCATTCTACATTCATTTCCTTAGTCTTATGATAGGAAAGATTAGGAAAATTCATGTTTTTGCATTCCTGTCTTATGATAGGAGAGACTAGGAACTTCATTTTGCATTCCTTACTCTTGTGATAGAAAGAATTAGGAAATCCCATTCTACATTCATTTCCTTAGCCTTATGGTAGAAAAGACTAGGAAAATTCATGTTTTTGCATTCCTTAATCTTATGATTAGGAAATTTCATTCTTTAGTATGATAGAAAAGACTAGAAAATTCCATTTTGCATTCATTTCCTTAGTCTTATGATAGAAGAGGTCTTATGATAGAAGAGACTGGAAAACTTCATTTTGCATTCATTCATCAATCTTTATAGGAGAAGAAGATTAGAAAATTTCATTTTGCATTTATTCCTTAGCCTTATGAGAGAAGACTAGGAAATATCATGTTTTACAAAGAATTCATTGATAAGTCTTGCATTTGGACAAAATGGTTGTCTATGTCTTTACACCATTACTGTTTCACAATAAAGCGCAAAGAGGGGTAGCTGTAGGCATCATTTTTGTCCAAGCACATTAATTCTCGAACAATTGAATTTCAAAATTTGATCTCGAGAGTTAATTTGAGCTTTTAAAATACTAGATCTCAAATTATATTTGGTCTTAAAATGTTTACTGGTCTTAAATATGAATTTTGGAAAGGAATGGAAATTTGGATTCAAAAATTTTGGAAAAATATTGAAAGTCAATAAAAAAATCAGGAAAATTAAAATGAGATTCAATTGGAATTTTGTTTTGGAAAGAAAATATTGAAAAATTGAATGATTATTGAAATCTTGTAAAAAGGGAAACTGAAATTGACATATGGAAAGCAAATCAAAGAAGAAAATTGGAAGAAAGTCAAATTGCTTGTGAAAAGCAAATATAATCAAAACCAAGATTAAGAATTATATTAGAATCGGATTTTCTTTGTCAACATTAATTAATTTTAAGGCTATAAATCAAAGGGGGAGGGGCAAATAAAAAAAGGAGGAGGAAAAGAAATCGGTCGGCACGACCCCAAAACCAAGTCGGCTACAACTCCCTTTGCACTGCGCGCCCCTGCATCTAAGGATGGCAACGAGTAGAATTTAATCAGGTACCTATACATACCTGACCCGATTATACCGGGTTAGGGTACCCTATAAACGAGTAATTATAGGGTTTGGGTAATAATATTATTACCTGAATCGGGTTCAGGTAGGGTTCGAGTAGCACCTCTTGGGTACCCTAAACCCGAACCCGATTATGATCATACCGGGTAGTTTAGGGTACCCGATACCCGTTTATATGTACAAATCGACACGTTGCTGTGGAGGTTTGAACCTTGGCCAAAAAATTTCTGCATGTGCCTTACCATCTGCTCCAACGTTTTTATCTGATATAACTTGTCATAAAATTTTATTTATATCTTACAACAAATTATACTTAAAAGTTTAATTATCCAATTTAATAAAATGTTGTTGGCAGCAAATAATAATGATGAAATTATTATAATTATTATTATTTATGAAACTAAATTTATTACTTAATTATGCTTAAGATAATAAGATATTTAAAATCTATACATAAAATATTGAAATTAAATTATGAAAATTTTATATAATAAGTTAAGATAAAATTCTTAACATATATGATATTTTAGTATAATATATAAATATATACACAATTTCAGTATAATATATAAATCTTAAAATATATAAATATGTACTTGTATATTGTTCTATTATAAGAGATTATAAATATGGCTATTAATCAGGCTAATCTCAATTATATGGATATATTATATGAAACTATATTTTGAAATTAAAAATAATAATATATTCTAAACCTATAATAAGAAATTAAAATGAAAAACATTTAAAATTAAAAACAATAGTATATTTTAAGAGATTTATATTTTATTTTATATCACATAATAAAAGTAAGAGACTATTACAGTATAACATTAACATGTACAAATTATTATGATAAGATATACATAATCAGAGATTACTATAATATATAATATACAAATCATTATGATAAGATAGTAATATATATATATATATATATATATATATATATTACAACATAACATTAGTATGTACAAATTATTATGATAAAATAAACATGATAAGAGATTATTATAGTATATAATATACAAATCATTATGATAAGATAGTAAGTGCATATATTACAGTATAACATTAATATGCACAAATTATAATAATAAGATAAACATGATAAAAGATTAGTATAATATATAATATACAAATCATAATGATAAAATAGTAATATATATATATATATATATATATATATATATTACAATGTAACATTAGTATGTACAAATTATTATGATAAAATAAAGTAAGATAAACATAATACAATGTCATATTAACATATACAAATTATTATGATAAGATAATATACATTATAAGAGATTACTATAATATATAATATACAAATCATTATGATAAGATAATAATATATATATATATATTACAATGTAACATTAGTATGTACAAATTATTATGATAAAATAAACATGATAAGAGATTATTATAGTATATAATATACAAATCATTATGATAAGATAGTAAAATGCATATATTACAATATAACATTAACATGCACAAATTATAATGATAAGATAAACATGATAAAAGATTAGTATAATATATAATACACAAATCATAATGATAAGATAGTAAGATGCACATAATACAATGTAATATTAACATATACGAATTATTATGATAAGATAATATACATTATAAGAGATTACTATAATATATAATATACAAATCATTATGATAAGATAGAAAGATGCATATATTACAATGTAACATTAACATGAGCAAATTATTATGATAAGATAAATACGATAAGAGATTATTATCCTATATATTATGATAAGATAGTAAGAAGCACATATTATATTGTAACATTAATATATATACAAATCATCTCATATATACTTAAGATAATTAAATATATATAATTTATTTTAAATCATATTATAATGTGTAAGAAATTATTTGAAGAAAAAATAAAATATGAATATTAGTATATTTAAAATATTTTTTAAAAATTTTAATAATTTATTTAATCAAATAATTTAAATTTAATTAAATAATTCCTACTTAAAAAAACCAAATCAATCCATAACCCACAACCAAATAAAATCAATCCATAAATTAACCCAGCCCATAACGTTTAGCAAACAAAAAAGTAAAAGTGAAAACAATAAGTCAATAACCCATGACCCACCCGATTATGAAAGTGAAAAGTGAAAACAAAAAAGCTAAATTCGTTTGAACCAAAAACGCAAAAAGCCAAACCCGATCATTTCACAAAATTTGCTTTGCGTTGCGCCTCTGTCGAGTCCCGGGTGTCGCCGACTGCTAGTTCCTCCCCCTCCTGACTGTGTACACCTCCGGCTGTTCTGTCCACGCAGTACCGGTGACGTAGCCACGCATATCTCCTCCAACCTTCACTTACAGAGCCTCTCGTCAGTTTCAATAGACCCACACCTCAAGGTATAATCTAACAATTCTTTGTTATTTTGTTAAAATTTTTGTAGATAAGCTTATATCTAAATTACATAAGTTTAGATATAGGTTAAATAAGCTTAGATCTAAGTTAAATAAGCTCAGATCTAAATTATATAAGCTTAGATCTTGATCAATATGACTGTCTTTTGTTTAGATTTAGCTTTTTTTTGTTGAAATGACTTGTGTATAATGAGTTGCCCAAAACGGAAATATATTTTCATAACTATTTTCTTGAGATGTGCTTTGCTAACAACGGTAAAGATATATATTCAAAATGTATTTTCGAAGCCATTGCCACATTGTGAAATATATATTGTTTGCTGCAATAATTTGTTTTATATATATGGTATCTATATATATTAAACCAGTTTATATGTGTGTGTTTTGTTTGGATGTTAAAATTAATGTTTGTGAATTTAAGCATTATTGTATTTAATTTTAAATCTTGAATTTGTTTATAGGTCTTTGAAAATGTCATCTACTAGAAATGTTGAGATTGTCGATGAGAATGAAAAGGTTGCGATCAGTCCATCAGCTATGGGTTTAAGTTCGGGAAACACAAACATGCATGCTGCTAGCATGCCCTCTTCTACTCCTCCTAATTTAGCCCCGACATCATCTACCTCATCAATACCACCATTACCGGATTCAAGTAAGAAACGACCTCACAAGTTAACTTCGAAGGTTTGGGAGAACTTTGAAAAGAAAACTATAAGTGGAGAATATGTAGCAATTTGCAATTACTGTAAAAGGGTTCTTAAAGCCGATAGCAAGAATGGAACAAAAGCTATGAAAAACCACATGGGTTCTTGTCCAGGTAAAAAGAATTCAACCATCGAAGGATGCTTTGAAAAGCAGAAGATGATTAGTGTGGATAAAAAAAGTGATGAGAAGGTTCGTTTTCAAAATTTCACATTTGATCAAGATGTTTCAAGAAATGAGTTAGCTCGTGCTATAATCTTGCATGAGTATCCCATTTCCGTTGTGGATCATGTTGGTTTTAGGAGATTTGTTGCTAGTCTCCAACCTCTTTTTAAGATGGTTTCTCGTAATACAATTAAGGAGAACATTCTCAAGATTTATCAATTGGAGAAGGTGAAGTTAATGGGTGTGTTTGAGAAGCTAAAAAGTCGAATAGCAATTATGACGAATATGTGGACTTCAAACCAAAAGAAAGGTTACATGTCTATCACTGCTCATTTTATTGATGCGTCTTAGGTGTTGCAAAGTCGTGTCTTGAGGTAAACAATTCTTTTGAATCTTTTAACATTTGGTACACTATTCATTAATGTTTCTATGAACAAAGTAATAACAAATCATTTAATGTTATTTTAAACATGTAGGTTCGTTTATGTACCAGCACCTCAAACCAAGGAGGTTCTTGCGGAAGAATTGATGACATCGTTGACTCAATGGAATATAGAGGCCAAAATTTCTACTATCACTGTGGATAATTGCAGTTCTAATGATGGTATGGCTTCTATCATAGCGGATAAGTTATATTCTGAACTTTTACTTGATGGAAAAATCCTTCACATGAGATGTTGTGCACATATTTTGAATCTAATTGTCAAGGATGGATTATCTACAATAGAACATGCAATTGACAATATCCGTGAGAGATACACATTTTGGTCAGCTAGTACTTCTAGAGTAGAAAAATTCGAAGATGTGGCACGTCAAGCAAAAGTGTTGTGTTCTAAAAAATTGATGCTTGATTGTAGAACTAGGTGGAACTCAACTTACTTGATGCTTCAAACTGCTATTGGATACAAAGATCTTTTTCCTAGGTTGACACTTAGGGATAAACTTTATACTAGAGTGCCTAGTGAGAAAGATTGGGAGATGGCAGAAACTATTACTGAAAAGTTGGAAATCTTTTATAATGCCACTGAATTATTTTTCGGACAAAGTATCCTACTGCAAATTGTTATTTGTTCAAATTTGTCAACTTCGAAGTGTACTACTGAAATAGATTTCTACTAATGATGTTGTCCTTAGTGCAATGGCTAAGAAAATGTTTGATAAATTTGACAAATATTGGAGTGTAATTCATATTGTGTTAGCTATGGCAGTTGTATTGGATCCTAGGTATAAAATGAAGGTGGTGGAGTATTATTTTCCTGAAATTTATGGTGATGAGGCAATCTTTGAGGTTGAACAAGTTAAGAGAACTTGTTATGATTTACTTCATGAATACCAACATAGATCCTCCAAAACAAAATCACATAATTCTTGCCTTGCATCATTAACACCACCTATTCAAGTACCTATTATCCCTTCTTCTCAACAAGATGATTTTTCAAAGTTGGTTGCATTCCTTAATAATTCTTCTACTGGTGTGAATGTGAAGTCAGAGTTGGATCACTATCTTGATGAGCCGGTTTTGCCATGGACACAAGTTTTTGATATTCTTAATTGGTGGAAGACAAATGGGATAAAGTATCCCACTTTGCAATTGATTGCTAGAGACTTTCTTGCTATTCCTATTTCTATAGTTGCATCTGAATCTACCTTTAGCACTAGTGGGAGAGTAGTGAGCAATCATCGAAGTAGGCTTCATCCGGATACTTTAGAGGCATTGATGTGCTCTCAAAATTGGTTAAGGAATGAGCTAGGAGGTAAATAATTCACTTACTATATTTTTATTTCATTTATTTTTTATTTAAAAGCAGTATATATTTTTATATTTCATTCCAAGGGCTGCAATAATATGTTATCTATTTTGTTTGTGTAGGAGGTCCAGGTGCTGTTATGGATTTTATGTTTGTTGGTGATGAAGAATAATTATTGGCCAAGGATTGAAGGAATTTTAAATGTTGTTGGGTTGATTTTTATCAAGTTATGTTTGTTTTTAGTTTCATAAGTAAATTTCTATAAACTTGAAGTTGTTATGTGTTGTATTTTTAGAGTTGTTTGTTGTGTTTTTAAAATTATGTGTTAAATTATGGACTTTATATTTTAATTTTAGTTATTTTTTGATCTTGTCTTTAATTAATACGAAAATACATAATTTAGAATTTTTGTTAATACAGATTCGGATTCGGGTTCGGGTTCAAGTTAAATATCTGGTATTTTTCGAAATAGTTTGAAAGTCAAATGTTTGACTTGTTAAACGGGTAATTAAACAGGTTCGGGTAATTAAATGAGTAGTGCCAAAATTATTAGGGTAGGGTTCGGGTAGGAAGGATAAAAAATATCCGGGTAATTATAGGGTTCGGGTAGTGTAATATATAAACGGGTTCGGGGTAGGGTACCTCAAAATTAGCGGGTACCCTACTCGTTGCCATCCCTACCTGCATCTCATCGCTGCCTTTTTCATTGAACAAGCCTGCTACATCATTCTTGGTTCTAGCATCGTTCCAACATCGTCAACAGCCGTCCGTTTTTTGCTCTGTTTCATCAACACCGCATCATCATCACCTCCAGTTGCTAGGCTCTATGCCGTTCCAACTGGCCACCCTTGTTGTGTTGTTGCTACTCCTCTGCTGTTGTGTGACTTGGTGTTTAGAAGAAGTTTCAAAACAAGAGTCGTTCAAGGAGACAAAGCTGAGCTGAAGCAATTAAGGATCCATAACAATTGTCGAAATTGGAGCAGATAGCAGTTGAAAGAAGCGGAATGTAAGGGCCGTGAAGACAAAGAACCAATTCTGAACAAGGTAAATATATTTAAAAATTTCTTTTATAAGAACAAAACCTGGAAGAAGTCTTTCACTTCTAACTCAATTCACGTGCATTTTTTTTAACATTTTTTCCCCTTCATGCTACATTCATGTGACCACCAATTCACTTTTGGATCTCATTTATGTACGTCTAATGGTGATATCTTACTATCTTGTCAAGTTGTTATTAGTTTCATTACTTTAAATATAAATTAAGTTGATTTTTATTGTGCTTATGAGTCATGAATAATTTAAAAAACAAAAATTATTTATAAATTCATAAATTAATTAATAAAGAAAATAAATGCGGATCATTTCGATGATAAAATATCAAGAAAATTATGCTTAAGTAATTTTCTTGAGAGTTCTCTCAAGGCCTCACCAGTTTAATGAATGGTCTAAAGAGGGTTTCCGATAACTAATGGCTTATATTTAGTCTAAGAATAAAATAAGACATATTATAAAGCTAAAACTAAAATAATTAGTTATAAAGATAAAATATAAAGAAATATTAATAATCCAATAACAATAATACTTAATAATAATAAATGATAAAATAGGATGATAATAGTTAATAATAATTATTGAGATTGAGTATTGATTATTGATTATTCCAATGATAAGATTCCAAAAGAGATTACACTTAAGTAATACTTTGGAAATCTTTAGGTCAAGCAATTTCTTTCAAGATCTAACCAGCTTAATGGAAGATCTAAAAAGAATTTTTGAGAAAATAATTCATATTCATTCTCTAATAAAATAAATTAATAAAAGTAAGCATTAATAAAATAATAGAAAACAATAGAAATAATAAAAATGATAAGATAGCAAGAATGAATTAGATAGGAGTCAAAATTTGTCAAAATTAGAATTTTTCATAAAACATTAAAATGAATCCAATGACAGAGCCTTTTCAAGCAAGTCGCATAGTACTACTTGAATACTCTTGAGGTGAGAAAGATTTTTTAAGTTGTCCCATCGGCTTAATGCAGGATGCTTAAAAATATTTTTCAATATTTAATTATTGAACTTAAGATTAACTAAGGCAAATTTGAGATAACCTAAAGTTAATTGGTACCATTTTAGGATGGGCGTTGTGAGAATGTTAATCCTTCCTCACGCGTAACCGTTCTCCCAAACCCTAAATTTAGATGTAGACTAGTCCTTATCCATAGTTTGAATAAGTGACCAATCAAACCTAGGTCGAATGATTGGTAGCGACTTCATAGATTTTGTGTCTAGCTATTAGGTTTCTCTAAAACTTAATATGTTATGACAACAATTGTTTAACAAGATCAGATCTTTTGGAATCCAATGGTCATGCTTCTTAACCATTTAAAGTGAAAGAAAAACTTTAGGAAAAGTTTGTAACTCTTTAGACAAAAATTAGCTTTTGTATTCACTTTTATACTAGAGCAGTCGAATGCTCAAAAATGGCAGTCAAATACCCTTGTGTAATTTTGAAACAGAATACAACATCCAAACGAGGCAGTCGACTGCCTTCTCAAGGTAGTCGACTACCCTAAAGTAATTAAAATCTGAAATGCACATTGTATGGGCAGTTGATTGCCCTCCCAAGGCATCGAACTACCCTCCTCAGGCATCCAACTACCCAAGTGTAATTTTTGGACAGAATATGTACTGCACAAGGGCAGTTGACTGCCCTATACTCTTAGTAAAAATTGTTTTATAACGAATTTACTCAACCCAGAATTATACCAATCACTAGTTTTACTTGCCTATTGATTAATTATCATTTTAATTAATCATTTCCACTTTATTTTGAAATTTTTCTAGCAGACTCATCGTAAAATTTATGACATTAATCGTAAAATTTATGAGAATAAGTATAAAAGTACTAGAATAAACATAAAAATATGATAACTAACTGTAAAATTGATGAGAATAATAAATTACTAGAATAAGTATAAAAAAAACGATAACTAACCTTAAAATTGATGAGAATAAGCGTAAAAATACTAGAATTATGATAATTAATTATAAATTTGTGAGATTCATCATAAAACGAAAGTGTAAATATACTAGAATAATGGTAAAATTATGATTATTAATCATGAAATTATTATATTTACTGTAACCATACAAGAATAAGTGTAAAGTTATTAGAATTAACTTAAAACTATTAGAATTATCGTAAAATTTATGAGACTTGTAGACACCTTATTTTGTCCGGAGTCTTAATTTATAAAAATAATTAATTAGATTGGGTGACATTGTATTTTAATTTAACAATTTAGAATTATGCTAGAATTAAATAGAATTTTTAGATTTAGAATTAACATTAATTAGTAAATTAGAGTTAAAATAGGATTTAGGAATGATAAAAAAAAGAGAAGAGATAAGAAAAAAATAAAATTAATTTTAGGATAGGATAATTAGATTTTTTAAGATAATTATTTAGATTAATATTAAATTTGATAGAGTTAGATTAACATAAGAATTAAATAGATAAAATATTAAAAATAAGAGATAATTAATAGAATAGGTTTAGTTGTATTAGAACTCTAACAAATTTATTACTATAAAAAGGGTTAAAACCTATAACTTAGCGAAGGAATTTTAAAAAAATATAGAAGGCGGACGAGTAATAGCAGCATCCACAGCAAGAATCAGACGCAGGCAGCACAATCTCGCCAGCACCACAGAAAATTGGCAGCAGTCCTGTACTTTGTCAATACTAACGGAGGAAGGACTCACGTACTTAGAAATCCAATCCGACCAAGCCTTTCAAAGTTTAATGCCAAATTCTTAGTCTCCATCCTACTCGTGCAGCAACCATCTTTAAAAGCCCAAACCAATTAATTTTTGTGAGTCTTGCATTTATTATTAAGGTAAGTATTCGTACTCCACCTTACTTTTTGTTTCCATTTGATACTTTTATATTACTTGAGTTACTTTTTTTAGAGTAAAAGTGGGAATTTTAAGAAATAAAATATAAGATTAATAAATCAAAGATAAGAAAATTAAGTCAATAAATGGAGGAGGATAAGTAAACCTTAAAATTAAGTAACTAAAATAACAAATGATAGAATGAGTAAAAACTAAGAAAAAATAATTAAAAAGATGATTAAAAATTTTTAGATGTTTAATTAAATAATGGCATAATAAACATTGAGGATGAGCTAGACCCTTCTGATGATGGAATTTTCGAGGTGATTGCGAATGAGTAACACTTGAAGAATTTCTAGGTGAGAGGATCCTTTTAAGTTTATCCAGAATGATGGAAGATTTAAAAGGTATTTTCAAAAAAAACAAAGGTTGACACTTTGTTCTCCAATAATAAAATAAAATAAAATAAATAATCATAAAAAATGTAAAAAATAATGGTAAAGTTATCGTATAAGACAATAAAAAATAATAATAAATAAATTAGTAATTAATTCCGATGATGGAATCTTCGAGACGATTGCGAATGAGTAACACTTGAAGAATTCTTAGGTGAGAAGATCCTTCTAAGTTTATCCAGAACGATGGAAGACTTAGAAGGCATTTTCAAAATAAACAAATAATAAAGAAAGATAAAAACATAATAAATAATAAAATTTATATTCTAATAAAGATAAAATAATAAATAATAAATAAAGTTAATAAATAATAAAATAATAATTCCGATGATGGAATTCTTAAGGCGATTGCGAATGAGTAACACTTGAGGAATTCCTAGGTGAGAGGGTTCTTCTAAGTTTATCCAGAATGATGGAAAATTTAGGAGATATTCTCAATATTAAATATCAAAATCCTAAAAATATTAATAAATAATATATAAAAATAATATTTAAAAATAAATAAATAAATAAATAAAAGTAATACAATAATTAAATAAAAATTAAGGAATAATGAAATTCTAAAATACTTCCGACGACGAAGCCTCTTCGAGGGAGTCGAATGGTACCCCTTGAATACTCTTGAGGTGAGAAGATTTTTTAAGAGTTCATCCAGAATGATGGAGGATTCTTAAAAGAATTTTTAAAATTTAAACAATAAAATATAAAGGCCACATAACAAAGACTAAGTTAAAATAATACAAGATTAAAATGGTACCAATTTTGGGCGTTGTAGGGGTGCGATAACCTTCCCTACATGTAAACGAACTTCCGAACCCAAAACTAAAAATGTAGACCATTCCTTAGAGTCATTTAGGTGGCCAATCACACCTAGGTTAAAAAAGATAGGTGGCGACTCCATTTGTTTAATGTCTAGCATCCTAATCCTAGGAAACGTTATGACAGATTGGCGACTCCACTGGGGAGAATTAAGAGAGTCAAGCCATAATTTAATCTTGTGTTATACTGAGTCTAAATTTGATGGTCTAAATTTGGAAAGTTCTGATGTTGTTTGATGCTCTTTTGTTGACTTCTTAAGTGTTTTGTGGAATTAATAAGATGAAGTTCCTTCTCACACACCATACTTTGCATTTGCATGCATAAAGCTCTCGACCCGAGCTTAGTCCTTTCTAGGAGGGAGTAGAGTACCTACCGCTCTCGTGAGGTGATAACCTCTGCATGGGCTAGCAAAATACTCACACTCAAGTTGAACCTTTTCCGTCTGTAGCCTATCATGGGTGAGGATTAGGGTGTCTTACTAGTCCAGAGTGGATGATAGTGAGGAACAATTTGGGAACCTTTAGCCCTTTTATCTAAAGCCATGCATATAATGAAATTAGGAAAACTGACTCTAAGGTAGAGCCATATCAACCCATGCTATAGAAAATACTCATTACTTAGGACACATTTTTGATCAAGTTTGTTTGATTTTGATTTTTGCATGAGACACAAAAAGGGCACCATGTATTCTTCACCAAAACATTTTCATGCATCAATCATCCATTATTATGACATGACAACTTTTTACCATACCATCCCATTCATACACATGTTAGCATCATCTCATTTTGTTCATCTTCAATCATTGTTTTCAAACAAAGCATTTTCAAACTTTTTCAAGTATCACCACACAAAAAATAATTGACTCTAATTGTGGTAATAAAGGTTCAAAGATAGCTCGACTAAAAGTCCATTCATATCACACTCGTTATCAAGCTAGAATCATGGAAGAAGAGCAAAGTGTCCGTATTGAGAAGATGAAAAAGGCCCAAGAGGAAATGAGGGGGCAATTGGCTCAAATAACTGAATTATTGAAGAACTTGAGCAAGAGCAAAGGAGTAATGGAAGAAGCTATTGTCCAAGAAGGGGTCCAACAACGTAGCATGGAAGATCCCATATACCCTCCTGGATTCGGTCCTCATCCAAATCAAACATCTCAAGTAGGAGGATATCCATTTGCACATACAGCCATACCTCAAATGTTTGGCCTAGCTCAAGGGCAAACTCTTCCTCCTCAAGAGGCAAAATTTGCTGATCCAATTGCAATGCCTAACTTGGATGACTCGACGGAAGTTGAAAAGATAAAAGTCAAACAAGTAGAAGAGAAAGATGAGGCAAAGTCACAACGAAAGATCACTATGTTGGAGGAAAGACTTCGAGCTATTGAAGGCTTAGATCTATATGGGCCCATGGATGCTACTGGGTTGTGTTTGGTGTCTGATTTAATCATTCCGCCCAAATTTAAGGCCCCGAAGTTTGAAAAGTACAATGGGACTTCTTGCCCTAAGTCTCATCTCATTATGTACTGTCGAAAGATGGCTGTCTATGCTCAAGATGATAAACTTCTTATTCATGTATTTCAAGAAAGTCTTGCTGGGTCTGCGGCAAAGTGGTATAATCAATTGGATGGAACTCAAATCACCACTTGGAATGACTTGACAAGAGCATTTATGGCTCAATATTGACATGTTGCTGATATGGCCCCTGATCGTCTGTCACTCCAAAGCATGGAAAAGAGAGCTAATGAGAGTTTCAAGCAATATGCCCAAAGGTGGCGTGACATGACTGCGGAAGCATGGAAAAGAGTTTCAACCTTCACTTTTGGAAAAGGAGCTTACCATTATGTTCGTTAATACTTTGAAGGCTCCATATTAAGATAGGATGATCGGTAATGCCACTAAGAATTTTGCTGATATGGTATTGTCTTGTGAGATAATTGAGAATGCAATCAAGAGTGGAAAGATTGAAGCTCCCAACAATATTGAGAAGAAAGGAGGAGCTAACAAAAAGAGGGAAGAAGTAGTCCATATTGTTGCATATGGAAGGCAATATGGAGGCTATGTGCCACAACACCCTTATCACATACCACAACCTTACTATCCTACTCAGAATCCTTACCATTCATACCCCAAGGTTAATGTTCAACCTATTCCTCAAACACCTGCACCAATTACTCAGCCAGCTACGCAGTTCAACAAACATGAGGGCAATCTTAAAGGATCATGGCCGCAAAGAGAAAGGACTCTCATTGACCCAATCCCCATGACCTACATTGAGTTGTATCCAAAATTGATCAAAGGACAACTCATCGCGCCCGTCTATGTGAAACCTCTCAAGCCTCCATATCCGAAGTGGTATGATGAGAATGCTCGATGCGAGTATCACTTCGGGAACGTGGGTCACTCTCTAGAGAATTGCACTGCGCTAAAGTATAGAGTGCAAGGACTGATGAAAGCTGGCATGTTGAATTTTGAAACGAAAGGGGAATCGGCTACGGATGCAAACCCATTGCCTAACCATACCAATGAGAGATGAGTTTTGTGGGGGCATAAAGGGTTCGAGCCTGGTGATTTTGAAGATTTATAAATTCTAGTTTTGTTTTTGCTTTCTTTTCTTTTAAGTAATGCAAGATAGTTTTTGAAAGTGCTTAATCCCATGAGCACAAAATAAAAGTTTTATGTATGGGCTAACTTTTATTTATTCCCTTTTCAATAAAGCGACTAGTGTGATGCACTATCATTTCCTCATTTTCTCTGTTCATTTGCCATTTCCCACATACTCACCTTACCTTTCATTCACAAGTATCCAAGTAATGAACATGATGATAATGATGTCAATAAATCTAGGGTTCAATTTTGAAAGAACTACTACTGTTGATGAATTAATAGTCTGCTAATGTTGCGAAAGCAAGAAAATGAAGGAAAGGTTGTCCACCATTCGCACTTGATAGATGGTACAGGAAAGGTGAATCTCTTACAAAAGCTTATAACAAGTTTGTCATTGTTCAATAAACAATTTTTTATGAGAGTATTTACATTTGAAATGATAAATGGCCTTCTTTCACTATCCTTCAAGCATGAATAAAATTATCCTTTGATTACCCCTTTTTTAAGCTTATTATATTTTTGTAATATAACCCACCAAGGATCACCCTCCACACTGGGGGCAAGGAAGATGAAATAAAGAAATTTTGGGGGGCACAAGTGAAAGTGTTCATGATGAATCAAGGGGCAAAAAAAAAATTAGCCCAATTTTGTGAAAAAAAAAGAAAGAAAAAATAAAAAGAAGAAGCAAGAAAAGAAATGAGTGGACTAGAAAGGTACTAAATGCTTGAGTGTTTTACTTGTTAAATAAAAGTGATCCTTTGGTTTATAAACCCTGAAACACATTTTGGGCCTGCTTTATCCCTTTCTTTCATAAACCCTCACCTGAGCCTACATTACATGCCTTTAAAAGCCCATTTTCATCAAATGTAAATGCTTAAATTGAAGAATCATGTATTGAATGAAGACATGTTTGTATAATGAGATAATGATCCTTTGAAGGAAGTAGATCAAGTTGAATAAAGAAACCCATGAGCTTTAGAAGATATCTTGGATCGAAATCAAGAACGCCTATTAGGGGCATGAATTTGAATTGAGCACTAAAGGTTGAAGTTTGTCAAAGCCAATGAAGTTGAAAATGAAGAAAAAAAGAAAAAAGAAAAAAATATGAAAAAAAGAAAAAAAGAAAAAAATAGAAAAATAAAAAGAAAAAGGGGGATTCAAAATTGAAAACCCAAAAAGGGCAGTTTGAATCAAATAAGGAGTACCTAAGTTGAAAACCTGAAAAGGCGACTTAAGAAAATATCAGCATCAAACAGTTCTGATACGAGGGTAAGATCGGCAGACACCACATGAAAGAACATATCAATAAGAGTGGGCTTTTGGAAAAGAATTTTAGATTTACTTGATTGAAATTGTCAAAATGTTTATTAAATGGATACTGAAAACCCTATTCCAAACTGTCCCATTGATTGTTCTTGATTTCATGTTCCTTTTCTAAGAATGAATACCCATATCTCTCATGATTATTTTAAATTCATTCTACCCCTGTAACAAATTGAGAATATGCATAAGTGCATTATATTGGTGGTCGAGTTAGAAGGAAAATAAATAAATGTTGGTAACCTTTTTTGGGTAAATTTTTGAAAAAAAAAAATTCTTTTGAGAAATCTTGTATTACTAAGAAAGAGAAAGAGACAAAAATAAGGAATGATGAAAATTTAAATTTGAAAGCATGATGGCAAGTCTTTGAGCATAATTGGACCAAGACTTATTAAAAGATAGGATGTTAAATGAAAGAAGATTTGAATAAGAAGAATCCAGCCGATATGTGGAACTTGAGGAAAATGAGATGAGCTTGAGAATCTTGTTACCACAATGGAGATTGCATTTACATACATTCATGGAATAATTCAGGGGGCATGACATTAACATGTGCATAACATTCATATCATCCATGGTATTCAAGGCATTCATTATATTCATGACATGCATGACATTTCATTATTGCATTTTGACATTGAACTATTTGTTAAGACATTAGGACAAGAAGTTCTGAATGATGAAAATTTTGAAGAAAAGAAGAAGTATGAGAATACAATGTATAGGATGAAAATATAAGATATGGTAATTTAAAAAATAATGAGGTATGAGAAGATGATGAGAAAATTGTTTTTTTGAAAAACCTTAGATGAGAGCAAAGTCCAATTTACCTGGCACTTTAGAGGAGGATGAAGCCCAATATTGTTGGCATCAAAATGAAAGTTAAGCCCATTCAAACCCATGTAAGCTGGCATTCTGAAATGAAATTTTTATTTTCAAAAGTTTCATTGCCTCTGTTGAGAGGAGCTCTTTATTTTCAAAAGTCTCAATGCCTCCGTTGAGAGGAGCTCTATTTTCAAAAGTCTCAATGCCTCTGTTTAAAGGAGCTCTTTATTTTCAAAAGTCTCAATGCCTCTGTTGAAAGGAGCTCTTTATTTTCAAAAGTCTCAATGCCTCTGTTGAGAGGAGCTTCTCAATGCCTTTGTTGAGAAGAGCCTCTCAATTTCAAAAAGTCTCAATGCCTCTGGTGAGAGGAGCACAAAGTTATTTTTCAAAGTTCCAATGCCTCTGATGAGAGGAGCACAAGGTTATGTTTCGAAGTTCCAATGCCTCTGGTGAGAGGAGCACAAGGTTATTTTTCAAAGTTCCAATGCCTCTGGTGAGAGGAGCACAAAGTTATTTTTCGAAGTTCCAATGCCTCTGGTGAGAAAAGCACAAGTTTATTTTTCAAAGTTCCAATGCCTCTGGTGAGAGGAGCACAAGGTTATGTTTCGAAGTTCCAATGCCTCTGGTGAGAGGAGCACAAGGTTTTTTTTCGAAGTTCCAATGCCTCTGGTGAGAGGAGCACAAGGTTTTGTTTCAAAGTCTTACAGCCTCTGGTGAGAGGAACTAAATGTGTCTTAAAAATTGTAAATATTTTGTAAAAAAAGGAAAAAAAATAATAAAAAAATCTGGACAAAATAGTTGTCTAATTGTCTTTGCACAATTCCTAGTTTTCAGAAAATGTGCAAAGTGGGGCAGCTGTAGACACTTTATTTTGTCCAGAGTCTTAATTTATAAAAATAATTAATTGGATTGGGTGACATTGTATTTTAATTTAACAATTTAAAATTAGGCTAGAATTAAATTAGAATTTTTAGATTTAGAATTAACATTAATTAGTAAATTAGAGTTAAAATAGGATTTAAGAATGATAAAAAAAAAGAGAAGAGATAAGAAAAAAATAAAATTAATTTTAAGATAGGATAATTAGATTTTTTAAGATAACTATTGAGATTAATATTAAATTTGATAGAGTTTGATTAACATAAGAATTAAATAGATAAAATATTAAAAATAAGAGATAATTAATAGAATAGGCTTAGTTGTATTAGGACTCTAACAAATTTATGACTATAAAAAGGGTTAAAACCTATAACTTAGCGGAGGAATTTAAAAAAATATATATAGAAGGCAGACGAGTAATAGCAGCATCCACGGCAAGAATCAGACGCAGGCAGCACAATCTCGCCAGCACCTCAGGAAATTGGCAGCAGTCCTGTACTTTGTCAATACTAGCGGAGGAAGGACTCACGTATTTAGAAATCCAATTCCGACCAAGCCTTTCAAAGTTTATTGCCAAATTCTTAGTCTCCATCCTACTCGTGCAGCAACCATCTTTAAAAGCCCAAACCAATTAATTTTTGTGAGTCTTGCATTTATTATTAAGTTAAGTATTCGTACTCCACCTTACTTTTTGTTTCCATTTGATACTTTTATATTACTTGAGTTACTTTTTTTAGAGTAAAAGTGGGAATTTTAAGAAATAAAATATAAGAGTAATAAATCAAAGATAAGAAAATTAAGTCAATAAATGGAGGAGGATAAGTAAACCTTAAAATTAAGTAACTAAAATAACAAATGATAGAATGAGTAAAAACTAAGAAAAAATAATTAAAAAGATGATTAAAAATTTTTAGATGTTTAATTAAATAATGGCATAATAAACATTGAGGATGAGCTAGACCCTTCTGATGATGGAATTTTCGAGGTGATTGCGAATGAGTAACACTTGAAGAATTTCTAGGTGAGAGGATCCTTTTAAGTTTATCCAGAATGATGGAAGATTTAAAAGGTATTTTCAAAAAAAACAAAGGTTGACACTTTGTTCTCCAATAATAAAATAAAATAAAATAAATAATCATAAAAAATGTAAAAAATAATGGTAAAGTTATCGTATAAGACAATAAAAAATAATAATAAATAAATTAGTAATTAATTCCAATGATAGAATCTTCGAGGCGATTGCGAATGAGTAACACTTGAAGAATTCTTAGGTGAGAAGATCCTTCTAAGTTTATCCAGAACGATGGAAGACTTAGAAGGCATTTTCAATATAAACAAATAATAAATAAAGATAAAAACATAATAAATAATAAAATTCATATTCTAATAAAGATAAAATAATAAATAATAAATAATAAATAAAGTTAATAAATAATAAAATAATAATTCTGATGATGGAATTCTTAAGGCGATTGCGAATGAGTAACACTTGAGGAATTCCTAGGTGAGAGGGTTCTTCTAAGTTTATCTAGAATGATGGAAAATTTAGGAGATATTCTCAATATTAAATATCAAAATCCTAAAAATATTAATAAATAATATATAAAAATAATATTTAAAAATAAATAAATAAATAAATAAAAGTAATACAATAATTAAATAAAAATTAAGAAATAATGAAATTCTAAAATACTTCCGACGACGAAGCCTCTTCAAGGGAGTCGAATGGTACCCCTTGAATACTCTTGAGGTGAGGATTTTTTAAGAGTTCATCCAGAATGATGGAGGATTCTTAAAAGAATTTTTAATATTTAAACAATAAAATATAAATGCCACATAACAAAGACTAAGTTAAAATAATACAAGATTAAAATTATGCCAATTTTGGGCGTTGTAGGGGTGCTATAACCTTCCCTACACGTAAACGAACTCCCGAACCCAAAACTAAAAATGTAGATCAGTCCTTATAGTCATTTAGGTGGCCAATCACACCTAGGTTAAAAAAGATTGGTGGCAACTCCATTTGTTTTATGTCTAGCATCCTAGTCCTAGGAAACGTTATGACAAGACTAATAGTAAAATCTATGAGATTCATTGTAAAATTTATTAGATTCATCGTAAATTAAATGAGATTCATCATAAATTCAATGAAATTTTTCGTAAATTTTACGAGATTCATCGTAAATTAAATGAAATTCATCGTAAATTCATGTGATTCACGTAAAATTTATTAGATTTATCGTAAAATTTTATTCATTCATCGTAAAATCTATGAGATTCATCGTAAAATTTATTAGATTCATCGTAAAATTTTATGATTTATGACATTTATTATAAAATATATGAGACATCTTAAATTTTATTATATTAATAAAATTTATAATAATTAATAGTAAAATTAATGTAATTCAACACAAATTTTATGTAAATAATTATAAAAACACTATAAAGAGTATAAATAAATGATAATTAATGGTAAAATAAATCTCATATTGAATATGGCAGTCAACTGCTATATTTAAGAAGTCGACTGCCTATATAATAGAATCAATTTGTCGAGTAAAATAATTGGGAAAGTCGACTTCCATACATGGGCAGTCGACTTCCCCAACTTTTTTGGGTAATTACATTATATCGTTTAATATTTTTCTTAAAAATATTAATGGATAATATTGTAATTTAATTTTTTAATGGTTAAAGATGTGATTAAAATATTTTCTTACCTTTTAAAAAGATAGAAATGTAATTTAATTTTTTAATTAAATTTAAATTTACATGTTAATCGTTAAACAATTATTAACATATTTATTTAATTTTTAAATTTTATCAATTTTCATGAAATATTCAATATCTCATTAAATATCGTCTTCTTACAATAAGATCGATATTTTGCGACCTTATCGTAAAACATCCCCTCGGCTGTTATATACCAACAACCGTTGCTTGTAACCCCAATAGGGGATAACTACTTTTGTGTTTCTTGTTTCTGTTTTATATTAGTTCCTCTTTCCGTCAAAAAAGTTCCCTTAATATTCTTTTTCATTATATATATGGAGAGAGAAGTAGAAGTGATGGTATATGCGCTATGCCGCTATGGCTCGGCTAAAAAGAAAAGGATCATACTGATTGGAAAGCAACAAAACTCCAACTGATCCAGACTAGCTATACACACACACGCGCGCACTTTTTTTTTATTAGTAAATTATTAGTACATACTTTATCTGAATTCCCATACGTATATAAATATGGGTTTGCAAGATGTACAGTCATGCAAAGGCCTGAAACCTTAATTCATTACCAGCAAGCTCTCTGGTACTGGGATTTCCGTTAACCATATAAATGGTCAGAATTCATGATTTTGTAACTTGTAGGCACATTTTCTGCTACAACTAGAAGGCTTGTTTTGTTCCTTCCCCACCCCCACCCCCCCCCCCCCCCCCCCCCCCCCCCCCCCCAAACAAAAATCTTCAAATTCTGTTGTAAAGAGTGATTATTTTCAACTCCTTCACTTGTTCCATACAGTGTACAACCCACGAAACGATCCAATTAACAGTCCCATCCCATCACCTAAGAAAGCCATTGGACGCCTAATTAAGCTTCTAACCGTGCAAGACAATGACGAGAGAAAAGGTTGGAATAAAATGTGATTAAAATATTAGGTAATAAATATATGGTTATTGACAATTAAGTTTTTTAATTTTACAAACTGAATAATATGTTATCACACAAAATAATATATTATCATGCAATTCACTTTCTTTTTTAATAGTTTCTAAAAGATATGTATCACTTTGTTAATATCATTTGTAGTCTAAAAATTTTACTAACAGTATATTAATAATTTTTCATAAATATATTTGATAATTTATTGGAAAATATCAATAACAGTATAGGAATTTTAAAGTTTAAGCATGGGGTGAGGTGATAACTATTGTAAGTAAAGAAACAACGAGCAGTATGATAGTTGATATTTCCGTCCGTTTCCTGCAAAGTGCCAGTTCGGTTATGATCAAACTAAATCAGGTCATACACGTGTTAATGAACCAGATAGAGTTTCACTCAGATGAGAAACTTCCCTCGAGTTTCCTCCTGCGTCTTCTTGTGCCCCTTTTTGCAATTTTAAGTAACGTTTTTCCACTTTCACATTTCTTATGTCATTAGACCCTCAAATCTAAATTAGTTTCAGACACAATTTCTGGGTTAAACAAACCAGATAGACAATATGTTTGCACCACCAGGTTACGAAGTTATGTCATACCATCACCATGTCCGAAGGCGCCGTGAGGAAAAGGGTTGTCTTTATGCTAGGTTAGTAGTACAACTAAAATCGTTTAATCTACAAAAATCCGCACAATAATTTTAACTGTCCCAAGTTTTGATTCAAACTGCTTTTTTTTTCCTCTTTTGGTTTGTGCAGTTTGTTCGCATTGTGTTGCTGTTTCTGCTGCTTCGAAACTTGCGAGTGTTGCTTGGAGTTTCTTTGCTGTTTGATGCCGTAAAATATTAGGTATAAGCTAGTGTTTCCTATCAAAGTCCTATTGGCCATGGTTAACCCCTTTTTTTCCTTTTCTTATGATTAATTACCTGTTCTCCTATATATAAAAAATCTACTGCAGTATTTGTAACTAATATTCTCACAAGCTGCTTAGCTATCTATCAGTTTATCCACATGCATATGACAGGATAATGCTATTCTGAAAGATTTCGAAAATATCTGACAAGCCATGTTTGCATATGCATCTCCCTTGTATTCGATCGTTTTCCACCATATATTTCCGTTTAGCCTTGATGGACTATGTAGTCTACTTGTCCAGAGCCTAACTTACTTGGTACCAAGCCATTAGGCCGAATTGAGCAGTTGGATACCATCAGTTGTATTAATAAGCTAAAAGACTTTCAGAACCATAGCACAAAATGAAGGTGCACGTAATGACTCGAAAATTAAGAAGGACTAGCAAAATTATTCTAACCTAGCCAGTCAAGCGATATGATTATGTCTATTTTGATGTACAAATGGGAACTCAATTTTCTGTATGTTGGTTGCATCAAATATGAAGTTCATGACCCAAATGGGATGTATTTTCTCATATTTGTTCACATTATTCAAGAGTGTATAGTCTAAAATGCTTATATAGTACATGGACTCAGAAAATGTACACACAAGCAATTGAAGTCAGCAGTGAGGTCAGTAGTACTGAGACGAGGTTCACAGCATTGTTGTCAAGAATGCTAAGACCAGAAATCTTCTTCACTGTTGGTCCAGGTTTTCCAACAACCTGCAAAGAGATTAAAAAAAATCACGATGTAGTAAACGCACTTATAAGATTCACTTATCATGGCAAAATGGGAGCTTGTTTTCCATTTGCAAGACCCTCCCTGTTTTAAAAATCTTCGGCATTGTATTCAATTTACCTTATTTCGGACAGTGCAGAACCCACTGAATTGAAGGGTTGCTCCCAACAGAGAATCTATGATACTTCCAAAAAGTCCTGCCACTGCAGAAAGGGGTATAACCAATAGCTGCTTCATGGCCATTCCATTTGAACATCTTGTAGTGAAAAATCCAACAAGAACAAATGTCAGCCCAATGACACTCCCTGCTGCCAAAGCTGCTAGAAGTCCTGTTTTTGTCACACCTCCATTTGTGCCCCTTCGAACAGGCTGATAAGTGATAACCATAACTATTATATTAGTAAATAAATACTTATACAACAAGAAGCAAAGTCTTTTCTCACTGTATCAGGTTGGCAATCAGATTATGCATTTAAGACCATATATAAGTGATGAATAAAAGCAAATAGTTGCTTTAAACACCAAGTTGACTTCATCAATATGATAATAAAGGTTGTAAACATCATAACCATCAACCATGTCTTTAGCACAGCAACAATTATCACAGTGAGTAGAATGTTAGCTGGATAGTTGCTTTCAGTTGAAAAGGAGCCACAATTTCATTCTCCAAAATTAGAGGCTGAGTTCATCTTTAGAAGAACAAGATACCTGGAAAGTGCTCACTAAACTTGAACAGGACGTGATGGCATGTGGTGTGATTAGAGAAATTACCATAATACCATCCAAAACAATAAGTTCATACATCAAATGTGGGAAAAGAACATCCACCTTAAAAGTTGTGATCAACCGCGGCTGGTCATCACTAAGAACCCCAATCTCAGAGGACCAAGTGTCACCATTGCAGCAGGAATAGTGACCTATTATACCACCAATTAACGATGTGACAAGAACAGACTCCTTTGAGTCTAGGCACTTGTCCTCCCATCCAGTCTGGTGCCAAATAAACACAGAAAAAATTGTTGCAATACCACTATTGAATAAAACTTGTACCCTGGAATCAAGAAATTGAGAATACTCTGTCAAACAAAGTATCAATGAATCAGTACAACCTTGCTACTCTACACATATGGCAAGTTCTTACTAAGGTCTATTACTAGATTAAATTTGAAACCATTCTTCCTGAATATTTTCCCTACTGCTATTTGTCTCATGATTTAAGAGGACTGAAAATTTCAACTCTGACCCACCAAAATCAGCTCATTTGATTTTTGGCAAATTCTTAAGTATCAGTATTTCTAACTTTACAAGCCATTAGTCTTTAGCTTTTGCGCAGAGCATCATAGCTTTATTTCATTAACTACCCTTTTAACCCCAAAAAGAAATTTCCACCATAGCATTCACACTACCATCCTCCAACCAGCATCATTGATTCATTGTTTCTGTACAAATTCAAAACCTTTCACTCTCTTTTTCCTTTTCTTTTTCCCATTTGTCTTTCACAGCAAATCAAAAAGTTCTCTTTTTTTCCTCAACCGAAAGTTACGAAAAACGCAGCCTAAAATTTCCTTTTACTAACCCCATTTAACTAAATTAATTCCCTATTTTTCAAAAGAAAAAAGTAAAAAAGAGCTTCGTGTATAAAAGGAGAGTTATTACTATAACATAATTACCAGTTTCTTTGTCCACCTTCCTTAAAATCAGCATCAATTTGTCGCTTCTTCTCTTCTCCAACTTTGGTAAGCTTCGATGAAGTAAAGAAGAAAGCTAGTAACATTGCCCCAAACCTGAAATTTCCATTAATTAATGATTTCCTTGACAAACCAAAACAAAGAAATAAATTAAAAAAAAACCTGTATCCAACAGCGAAGTGAATAGTCATGACTATAAATCCGGAAAGAGCTCCGGAGAAATCGAGAGACTTTCTTCTATAGGATCTACTCGAGACTAAAGAAGAGATTAAAACCGCGATTAAGGGTTGGATTAGGGTTTTCTCCATCCTTTTTGGCCCTCTGGGACTGAACTGAAGAGAATAGCAGAATAGGTTTGGCGAGCGTCAAGCTTGGGAAATGAGAGGCCGATGCTGTACAAACAAATCAAATCTCACGTCGTAGTCCCAACACCCAACTACTCTTATTGGAGGCGGCTAAATGCATTATTTGCGCATTATTCTCTTTTTTTTTCAATGCTACCATTTAATTTAATATAATGAAAATAAAGTACAGTAACAGAAGAAATAATGAGTGTGCATTTAAAAACCTTCTTAATTTTTTCTATATCAGAATTTCTGTTTTCATGTGGTTGTCCTATAGTAATTCTTCGCAGGAAATGGATCTTTTTAATTTACTTCTACTTTTTGGTTCAAAATATTATATGGAAGGATAGAAAGTTTTCCATTCATGCTATGAACTCAACCAAATGCAATCAGGAATTTTATTTATTAATAATATAATTAAGATATCTTCAAATTTATTTAAATTTAAGATTAAAAAATTTTTTTTAATATTTTTATACAAATCAGACTTTGGAGCAAGTCTCTTCCTAAATATAGGACATTTATTATTTTTTAACCCAAAGAAATATATATAATTTCGTAATTAACAAATTTAATATACTCAATTTTCCAAACTAATTCGTGGTTCCACAACTGGCTTACCTAATAAATATTCTCAGTAGGGAATGAACAAAAAATAAATAAATAAATATTCTCAGTAGGCGGTGGCTGCAGGCGGTTCAGTGGCCAGTTGATTCATTCCTGTTCCGGGGGTTAAATGTCATTTGAATGGGCTAATTGCTGTTTCTCTGTGAGTTTTTTTTTACAGTAACACGATTTATTGAAGACAGTCATTGAACTATTTTTTTGTTCATTAAGTGATTAAACTTGTATACATTATAATATTCACACGCATCATTATGAATGTTCCTTCGCTTGAAAAGATTTAAAAGATATGGACCTAAGTAACAAATAACAATAGACACCAATAAATAATTGAAAGAAATAAAAATGAATTTTTTTCTTTAAATATTTGAATATAATTCAAATTTTAAAAATCTTCATTATTGAAAGAACTTGACCAAAAGGGTAAAAAAAACCCCTAAACTATATCAAAAAATCTAAAAAAAAAAACCTGTCCTTTAAAATGAAGGCATTTCAAAATTTATCATTTTAAAATATTAGCATTTATAATTGACTTGTTTGGATAAAAAAATTTTAGAAAGAATTTTTGGATACTAAAATTTGATTAAATAAAAAATAATTATAAAAGAAAATTAATAATATTATATATTACAAAAAAGAAAAATATCAAATAAAATATGCAATATGGGTATCATTAGATTTGTAAAAATGTATAGATATTGTTAATAATATAAAAAATAAAGATATATATTAAATTTAAATAAAACAATATGTTTTTTGTTTTTAACTCTATATTTAATAGTGGGTCATATCTAATAAAGTAGGAAAGAGTATAAGAAATTTTGAAAAACCACCTCTTTAGGTGGATTTTTAAAAGGCATTTCAAATTCCCTTTTTAAATCCCTCCTAAATTTTCAAATTCTTCAAAAATTTTTGCCAAACAAGAAATTTACATTTTGAACTTTTAAATATCTTGATTGAAATGAATTCCTTCCTTGAAATTCCTCATCCAAACACAACCTTAAAGTATTATTTTTTTCTATGCAAGTCTTTTTTAGATGGAATCTGTTAAATGATAAAGATTTATGTTAATCCAACACATCAAAATATGATGTGGCAAAATAGACAGGTGGCGTTGGAGACCTTTAAAAAAATTTTTCATCAATTTAAGGGGAAAAAATATTAAAGCAAATAATCACAGTTTTTTTTTTTTTGCCAGAAAATAATCTCACTTAATCAATCGTAAAACTCAAACGCGAAAAGAATCCCCAAATCCCTTAAAAAGCCCTAGTTTTTCTTCTATCTTGTTGAAACTGAAATCAAAACAAATCAATAACATTTTAACTAAATGATCAAAGAAAAATTGTAACACATTAAAAACTTAAGTTTAATTTCAAAAATGCTTACAACTATATCCCCATCCACTAATTATCAAAATAATAATAACTAAATTCTTTACCAATAATAATAATAATAATAATAATAATAACAAATTTTCCATATCCACATTTTTTTTCTTTCTTTTTATCATGAAAAACCTTAAAAGATAGCTTATTGTGGTTTGTGGCCCAAAATGGGGTAAAGTGTATTTAATCCCAAATCTTTCAATTGAGTTTCATGATAATCTCAAATTGTCTAATGAAAGTCCCAAACCTTATAAAAGAGTGTCAATAAAGTCCTCTCCCAAAAAAAAAAAAAAGAAAATTATAAAACATGATAATGAACCTATAATTATTATTTTTTTACTACCATACTAAAATATATTTATTAAAACAATAATAAAATTTTTATAATTTCAAGAATGAATTCAATAAAACTTGTTTAAGGGTCCGGTTATCCATCTAAGCCTAAAATTTAATTCAAATTTTGGTATATTTGGACAAAAATATTAAGCCCGTTAAACCAACTAAACTTGAAAATCAAGACCAAATGAAAATCAAGTTGAGCTTAAATTCCCAATTTCAAATCCAAGCTCAGTTCGACCCCAATTTTTAAATCCTTTTTTTATACTTGTTCATTTTTAGTTACTTTTAATTATTTTTGTTCAATTTAATTTGAACTTGTATTATTTTTTAGATTTTAGTTTTAAATTTTCAAGTCTCTTATAATCTTTTTATAAGAATTTATTTTAGGATAATTATCCGTGTTATACTTATTAACTATTATTTATTTTAATATTTTATTATAATTTTTTTAAAAAAATAATAGTATTTAGGTGGATTTAGATGAGTTTGAATTTATTTATTATATATTTATATGTAAAAAAGGGCTTCAGCAAAAACTTAAACCTAAAAAATCGAGTCGAGTTTGGCTTAGACTCACTACAAATCCCTTATTATCTTACCTAAGCCCAATCCAATCAAGCTCGACCTAAAATAAATAGTTAATAATTTTCCTAAAATAAATGAGACAAGTCGATCTTGGTTGGGCCAAGCTTCAATAACGTACAAGGGATTTATAGTAAGTTCAAGTCCAATCCGCCCGACTTTTCACACTTAAGTTTTTGTCCAAGCCTGTTTTTACAAACAAATATATAATGAATAAGACCAAATCATTCAAATTTGTCCAAATACTATTAATTTAAAAAAAATTATTATAAAATATTAAAATAAATAATAGTTAATAAGTATAATACAATATGTTAAAATAAAAGATAATTACCCTAAAATAAATTCTTATCAAAAGATTATAAGAAATATAAAAATTTAAAACTAAAATCTAAAAAAATAATACAAGTTCAAATTAAATTACACAAAAATAATTAAAAGTAATTGAAAAATGAACTAGTATAAAAAAAATAAAAAATTATAAATCGAATTGGACTAAACTTTATACTTGAAATAATAAACACAAGCCGAACTAGATTTCATTAGGCATTGATTTTCAAGCCTAGTCCATTTAACAAGTTTAATTTTTTTGTCCCAAATTATTTAAAACTAGATTAACCTTTAAGTTTGAAGAGGTAACCTAATTCTTGAAAAAGTCTATTGAATTCATTCTTATTCATTCTTAAAATTTTAAAAATTTTACTCCTGTTTTAATAAATAAATTTTGATTATGATAATAAAAAACAATAATTATAGATCAATTGTCTTATTTTATAATTTTCTTTTATTTTTATAGAACAAGACCTTGATGACATCTTTTTAGAAAGTTTGGGACTTTCATAAAACAATATAAAAATCAAAGACTACAGTAAGACTCAAGTGAAATGTTTAAAACTACAAATGCACTTTTTCTTTTTTATCAAAATCACCTTATATCCAAAAGCCACTTTGGGCTCCGACTAATCCGAAGTTGAGCTACAATCGAATCAGATACAGAGAGCTCTCCCAACGTTGTTTTATCCATTCACATAGCTCTAACTCAAAACATTGTTTAAGAGACACCGAATTCCTTCTACTAAACCCAACAACTCAAATAAAATGTTTGAGACTACAAATGCCGTTTGCCTCGAAAAATAATTGCCAAATTATGAACATAGAATATTGCCTGATATGCTATGGCAATGTAAATGAGTTCTTTGCTATGGAGAGAAAACGTTGCAAACTAATAGAATGAGATGTACCAAGAGGCAACAGAGAGAAAGACTAGAGTAGACCCTGAAGAATAAGTGCAACAGCAAGTGATGGTAAAAGGCTAAGAACAAGACTAAGTAGAGAAAATAGTTTAGAGAGGATTTGAGAGAGTTTCTAAGTTAGCTAATTTGTCAAAAGTCTCATTTAAAAATAACAAGAACTCTTATATATAAGTGTAGAGCATGGGAGTTATATGTCATAGGTATTAATAATATAATAATGAGAATTGACGGTTATAAAGTATTAATGCTTTGTCTAATGAAAGTTATGCTCTGAGAGAAAATGTATTGAAAGAAATTTAGAAGAGCACTCATACTTCAACGAAAGGTTAAGAGAAGAACCCGTAACTATCTCCATATCTGATCCACCAAGCCAAATTCTCTAGAACATCCCAATAATGAAATTAACTCAAAAACCCTACTTTATTCCGGAGTTATCTTCTCTTGATAATGCTGTTCTATAAATGAGTTATTCTGAGAATAGATTATTCTGTAAAAAATTATTCCGTGAAGAACTGTTTTAAGAAGAGCTATTCTGAAAAAAGTTATTATGTGAATGAACTCTTCTAAGAAGAAGTAATAAATTATTCTGATAAAAAGCTGTTCTTGTGAATGAGCTCTTCTGAGAAAGTTATTCTTATGAAATAATTATTCTAAGAAAAGATTGTCTTTCACTTATAACATGAAACAAATATTAGTTTCCAAAATCAAGTATTAACGGACAGCAAAAAATGATTAAAAAGGGCAAAGGAAAAGCTAGAACCTGACTCTTTTCTAGTCCATAAAAAGGGACAGGAGAGGTCAATCAATGCCGCTCACGGCAAATTTTAACAGTGTTAAATTTTCATGCTTTAATCTTTATGTTCAAAAAAAAAAAACCTCAAAACATATACAACCAACAATAATCTGGCAATTTCTTTGTCATCATCCAGAGAACAGCTATCAGAGAAACAAAAAGAAAAACACTCACTTTATCATTACATCATCCTTATAATCAAATCAAAATTACTCTCAAACAGATGTAATAATTTCGAATGTTATTTAGAATCATCAAGAACCGAATTCTTCACTCTTCCAAGTTCCGATTTTTGTTCGCTCAAGGATCTTTAAAACCTTCTTTCACAATTGTTTGCTCTTCAACCAAGAAAATCGAATTGTTTGTTCTTCCACCAAGAAACTTGAATTGTTCACACTTCTCACTCTAAAAGCAATTTTGGGTGGTCACAATGAAACCAATTTTATTCGGCAAATCTCAATGCCGGATAGTTGATCTTTAAAGTATGATTTGTCTCATATGTCCTTTTTGGAAGAAAATGAGAGGCATTATGATGCATGGGCTTAAAGAAAAATAGAAGCAAAAAGATTAAAATAAGGAAAAAGGTTACCTTGTACAAGAAGAGTGCAGAAATAATATACAGGTCGACAAAAAGTTAGCCAAACCTCCCTCTTCCTCTCCCCCTTCCACTTCCCCTCCCTCTTCCCCTTCCCCTCCCCCTACCTCTCCCTCCACATTCCTCTTGTCGATTTTTACCATCCTCTCTTTCATAGTTAAACATACTTCTTTTAATGTTCTCTGCCTCTGTGCCATGCATTCTTTGTTCCTGAAAAAGAAAAAAACTCAAATAAAAAATTGGAAGCTGATTAAGACAGCAGGCAACACCAACAACTCAGTTCAGAGAACACTGACATGATAATCTTCCAAGTCCAGTTGAGTCTGAAGTTGCCTAGCAAGGTCTTCATCACTAGTTTCAGGAAGCTCATTTCTCATCTGAGTTTTTGCGCTAGCTTTCCTCTTTTCCCACTCATCCAAAGTGAAAACCACAGGCTCTTCTTGTTTTCCCTTTCCCCTATTTTTACGACCTTTACCATGTCGACCGTCTAGGTTGGACTGGCTCATTTTCTGCAAGAGCTTCTGAGAAGCTGCTTGATTTTGAAGAGGGACAGGCTCAGCTACTGAAAAACAGAAAATGGAAAATATTTAGATTAGCATAAGAATACACGATGTAATTCAAGGTCACAATGGACAAACTACATCTGTTTATCATAAGCATGGAAGGTTAGTTTAATAACCCAATTTGCTCCTGTAAGTACATTTAAGATTTCAAAAAGTAATAGAATTCCACTAGCTTTCTCAGTCTATGCAGTAGAAACTAAAAGCACAAATTTATAGGAAAGGTAGCATGTACAGATGTGCTTAGCTCCTAAGGTAAAAAGTAACTTGGTCTCCCCACCCCCCCACCCCCCCTCCAACCCCAAGTGCAGCCATAATTTTCCCTTCAGTAAGTAGGTAATCTCACTTGTCTCCTCTGTCCTTGACAAGGAAGTCGAATCACTCAAGATACAGGCCATCTCCTAGTGCTATGAAATTGAATTTACAAGTGGTAGCTGAATACACATAACAGCATTCTAAAGTATAAATAAAATAACAGCAAAGATGAAGTTTCACCTTCTTTTGGTCTTGTTTCTGAGCTACTTGGATTTTCTTCAGTTTTTTCTGGTAGGAAAGCCGTCTTCAGACCATTATCTGCATTATCTGCTTTTGCTTCAACGGTCTGATTCCTTCTGCTCCAACTACTTTCAGTATTCCCAGTGAAATTTGAAGCGTTAGGTCCACCACTCCTTGATGTTGACTCAGAGTAATCTGGACATTATCACCTTTAGATTACGAGTACAAATGCATGCATCAAGCAACTTAAATCATAATTTGAAGCCATCTGCTTGCTCTTCAAATAGATTTGCGCAAAAAGGATAAAAGAAAAGAAAGGAATAACTTTTCAGGGGCCTTTTGTACAAAGATGGCTTCTTAAGTTAAAGCATCTCAATGCTCGTTGTTCATTCTCTTGTTCTGTAAAATTTCCTTCCCTTCCTCAACAACCTTCTCATGGTTAGCCTTTCAAGTTGCATAAAATTACAAATTCCACTTTCATGATGATGAAATATTACAAAATCTTTTAAAAATTACATCCAGTTCAAAATAAAGATTTCAAAGAAGAGCAACTTAAATACTTGAAGTGTAAGAGAACCAGATAATCTACTTAGCCTATAATAAAGGGAACAATATGGAGTATTCTCCAAGTTGTAAACATTGTGTCATAACTAGCCAAAAACAAGTTCTAAATAAATATTTAATGCAGGAGGTATAGTCAGATGAGCAGTAGCCAAAGTAAATCAGATGCCACTAATGAGCTGGCAACAATGGCCGGCTGACGGTTATTCATTATAAAAAATGAGGGAAATATTTTATGTATCTATTACTGATCATTCAAGAGTATGATTTATGACTCATGTAATTATGAACATATTCAGAGGTTCCCAAGTATCTAAACTGTTTACTGAACACCAAGTAATCAAATTCAATCCTTCCTTTTCTTAGAACCTTTCAATGATTGTTCCCCAGAAAAAACAACAGAAAAGAATCAAGAAATCCAAATCTTTTAATGCCAGTCTGAGCCAACAAAATGAAAAAGTCCATGAAAAAGTGGTTAATAGCGAAAGGGTTTATTTCATATCTCATTAGATTGTCAAGCTTATTGCATAAATTTTCTATGATAAATTGAGTCATCATCTTCATTAGATAACAGATCATATACTGACAAGAGTTATCAGCTTGATTATCGTAGCCAACAACATAGAGTTCATTCCAGCCATAGGTTCTCTGTCTATCCCTTTGTTTCTCTTAGGTTAGATGCTAAGCCCATGTATTTACCAAATCTCTTAAAGAATGCTGGAACAAACTCTTAATGGAAAACTTGTAGGTGGTATACTAAGAATAAAAATAACGGCAATGCAAGAGGGAAACAAGTTAAAATACGACACATTTAAAAGCTCCAGAATACTCACGAGATGATCTGCCCGGTTTAACAAACCTACCGCTCGAAGTTGCCTCAATTTGCAACTTCTCAAATGGGGGAGGACCACCAGTACCACTTTCCTGGGATGACCTTAATGACGTACGGGATAAACCAGAATATTTTTGGTTCATCTCCCATTCTTCAAAGAGGGATTGAACAACACCTCCTAACAATGTTACCACTTTAGGGTTCAAACATAATATGCCACAATGTATGATACCTTTATTTTCCAAACGAATCTGCCAACGAGAATTTAAAAAAAAAAAGTAAGAAATACCATAAAGGATTACAGCTTAAGCACATAATATATATCATGAAGAATTTCCAGAGAGAATAAACAAAGTACAGGCGATTAACATCTCAAACACCGATGATAGAATTTAAATAGTACTTCACACACATCTCCAATTATTTAAATTAAGGAAGTCAATATTGAATTACAACAAGTGGTAATCATATAAACGTGAGTTTTATTTCAAATACTGCAACGATTACAGCAACAAAACAAGCGAAGCTCAGTGGAGCTGAACAGTAAGAATACCTTAGTACCAGGAACCACATTGTCTGGAATTGCTGGAACATGAGAGTACTCTATGGCAGTTATCTCACTATGTCCATCTGTCAGACCCAATCTCAGCAAACGTAAACTACTCGAATTCCCCGAAAATTCTGCTATGCTGCTTCTGGATATATCCCTAACTGACGAAATCTAAAGAAAACATTTAAAAAATAATTAAAAATAAGCCAAAACACAATCCAAAAGAAACAGGAGTTTACCTGGAGGACTTTGGGACCAAGAATATGAGATGATTTTCGTATGTTCGCGTCGGGTAAGGATTTGCCTCCGATGGCTCTAAGGTCCATATTTACGAGCTCCGACTCAACCGAGTCGGCGATCGAAGACGTGTCTACATCGTCGGATAAAGCTATGTGTATTACTATGACAGCTTTGACTGGGTTCGAATCGCCGAAAGACCAGCCTCTGGTTCTTAGGGTTTCTACTACTGCTTCAGTAGAAGCAGACGTCACGCTCTCCTCCATTCTTGTTTCTTTTGCGCATTTGATTTCGAACAGAATAAAAAAAAGGAGCGTATACGGGTCCGGTCGATTCGGAATCGGATATGAAAATTCTGAACCTTTCCGGTCTATCGTCCTATTCGGGTTTTATATAATTTGGGCCGTGGGAACCGAAAACTGAGTTCAAAAATTGACTGCGGTTTGGGCTTTGTTCGTCTAGCCATTGGGTGTAGGCTTTCTTTGTTGGGAGCATTTAGGGTGATAATTTGCGTTTGCGTATGTTATAATTAATATTGGACCTAAAATCATATTTGTTTTATGTCAAATACCGGTAAAATATGAAAATTATCATACTTAGGATTGAGAAAAAAAAACTGATAAAACCAAAAAACGACTCAAATCGGAGATTTTGGATCGATTCGATTCGGATAATAAACGAATTCGATTTGGATTCAAATCGTGACATCAATTAACCAAATAAAATCGGTTCAGATCAGATTCGAATATGGATAATATCCGAATATTTTGTTATTTAGTATATTGTAATTTTTACTATTTTGTTATTTAGTACTTTGTCTATTATTTTAATATGTAATTATCATAATTACATGTTTATGTAAGATATTTTAATTTTGGCATCATCTGCATTAAGATGAATACAATTTATTTGTATAATAATTTTTGTTTAGTTTTCACAAATATTTTCGCTTTTGTTACCTTTATGCAGCAATTAAAACTTAAAGACAATTAAAGGGATTTAATGGAACTATACTTAATTTTGTTATTTTAAAACATTAAAGTTTTAATTGTTTAAAATAAAACTTAATATATTGATTTTTATGCAAATAAACATATAAAGATTTAATTCTATTTTGTGGTAAATATTAAAGGTATATTTAGGTATCAAGCCTATAATTAATGATGTTAGTCTTTGATAATTTATCCTATGAAATTGAATTTTATATATTTAATTGTGAATTTTTATTCTTTGAATATTAAATTGTAAAAAAGTGATATAGTACTGGGAGTAAATATGTAATTAATCCAACTTAAAATTACGTGTAACACATGTGTACGTGAATATATATACACACATGTATATATATATATATATATATATATATATATGTGTGTGTATATATATGTACTTAAATATGTGTTGAAATAAACATCTAAAAATTTATATTTATTTTTTTATTCAAAAAAATTTATATTTGTTTTCCCTCAACTTTTCCTTTTTCCTTGAATGGAGCTGCAATCACACATTTCATGATCGCCACATGCTTTTGATGAAAACCGAAAATTCAAGATTTGAAAAGTTGTCCTCTAATGTGTAGTTGGTGGCCAGCGCTTTTTTTTTTTAAAGGAGGCTAGCCTTTTATATATCTCAAGAGTTTGCAAGGCTCAATTTTTGGTGGCTATATGGTTGCCAAAAAATATCACAATCAATTATTTCACCAAACAGATGAACAAAAATAAATATTTCACCAAATAAACTACCAATTTGTAGTAGTTTTTTTATACAAAATAATTCAAAGCCAAAAAATAATTAGAGAACGAAAACTACGTCAATTTTAGAGATTGAATCTTAATCTTATCATAAGCTATCTTTTAGAACCATTTAAACTAAATTTCTTTTAAAAAAATTATTTTGATGAAAAGAGTTTGCAACCTACAAAAAAAATTAAAAAAATAAAATAGACATTTTATACGGTGAAAAACATAGTATTCTCATCTAATATATATATATATATATATATATATATATATATATATTATAAAATAGAAAACATGCATATATGTATAAGTTTGCTAATATGGATGCCGATATGTAATATATATTTGAATGACACGTGTCATACGTAACAGTTATCTATTTTAACTTCCCTCAATATCTATGTAACAATTATCATATTTAAGTAATATTCTTCTTCTCTCCCTTAACTATAGCAATTATTTCCTCACTCTAACCGCAACACTAATGATAAATTTTTTAAATAAATTTAAATATTTATCTAAATCTTATAAGTTTCTCATTTAACTTCCCTTGGTATCTAAGTAACAGTTACCGTAAATAAACAGTATTCTTCTCCCCTTCTCTTCAAACTATACCAATTATTTTCCTCTCTCCCTTTCTAATTGAAGCCGGTTAGTTTTTAAAATAAATTTAAAATATCTATATAAATTTTAAAAAATCTTTTAAATTATTAACCCCTTTAAATCAATACTCATTGATGGGTCCAAAAAATATTAATTTAGAGAAATTTTTATTGTATTAAGTACTTTTCTATTTTTAGATTGCTGACTTTACGTTAAAGATAAAAAAAATACTTTTTCACTATTACCATCAAAAGTCTTTAGCTCCTACAGTACACGATCTTAATTTTTATTTTATTTTATGTAAATCTAACTGCACAATAAAATTTATTCTCATTATATAATTAAATAAAATGTCATTTTTCCCAAAAATTATTTAAAACAAAATAAATTTTCGACAACAAATTGATTGTTCAATTCAATATGAAATGGGATTAGAGCTCGATTTCGTTAGTACCATTTCATAAAAATTGGGGTTCGCACTTGATTGCGTTGGTACATCAAATTCAATGTAATTGGATTGTTTCCCTATTCAATGAAGGAATTGTTAAGTTGAATCAACTTATTTTTAAAATATGAAGTGAATAAATAAATTTGATGCATTTAAAGTTTTATATTTAAAACATTTTCGACAAAAATCAATCTTGATTAACAAATGAATGAAATTCCTTTTTATCAATTGGAATTAGACTAACCCTTATTGGCAGAAAAGCCTAACGAATGCAAATCCATAAAAGCTGAACCAAATTTCTAAACAAATAGGAAGTTTTAAGTAAAGATGATCTATAGTAAGATATTTTATGTTCGAATATTTATCATGTCAAATTTTTTGAATCAGTGTCAACAATGAAACATGAAAATTAATCTCATACTCAATATGACATGATGATATCTCGTAGTTTACATAAAAAATAAAAAACTCCAAACAAGCTTATTAGGCTCTTTGTCCCTTGCTAATGTAATGTCCGTATATTTCATCATTGCTCAGCCGATCGCACGAATATCTCTTCTGTACAGTCTTTTTGGCCAATTCGCTCTTGGAAAATATCGAAGTCAACAATATGCATGTCAACCTCTTCTCTCCACCCTGTAATTGATCCTTTGCTTACAACGCCATTCCATAAAAGGTTTCTAGCATCATTCCAAACTATGCAGTATATATATATATATATATATATATATATATATATATATATATATATATATATACATATATTCATTCTTAACCTCCCTGTCAAATTGTCATCTATTCAATCTCTTTTGAGTTTACTTCTAAAATGAGACTTAACACTAATATTTATGTCTTCATTGTTCTACTTTTATCGTTCTTCAGGAGCTCCGAGGCCACTCCTGAAGCGCTCATTTCAAGCCTACTACCAGGTGACGACCGAATGTAAGAATTACTTTTGATCAATATGTCCTGTTTGTAGACAATCATGGTTACGTTCATGATTTTGTGCAGTTAATGCTTGCGCCACGGTAGACTGTGGCCAAGGGACTTGCCAGGTTGAAGAGAGTTTTCTCGGCTTAGGCTTCGATTGCGATTGTTATTCTGGCTGGACGAAGTTCCAGATTGGTCCATTCGTCCTCCCCGCCTGCATTATTCCCAACTGTGGGCTTCCCAGCCTTTACTTGATTTCCTTTTCTATTCACCATTGATTTTACATCTCGATGAGTTTCTAAAAATATGCAGGCACACTCGACTTTGGCTGCGGGAGTCCGTCACCACCACCGCCGCTGCCAAAATTTAACTTGTCCGACCGTATGTTCTAGGAACACTTTTTGCTCTTAATACAGCTTATTATTATTTTTTTAATTACAAGGAAAATATTAAATAATTGAGGATAAAAATATTTGAATTCGAACCTAAAACTTATAATATGCCACAACTTACTATTCTTTACTAATTAGCTTTTTCTTGTTTTTTTTATGTAGCTTGTAGCTTCACTTGGTGCGGTGATGGGAGCTGTAAAACAAATGGGACTGGCTACGAATGCGATTGCAACGCTGGCTCTGACAATCTTATGAATGTTTCAGTCTTACCCTGCTTCAAAGATTGTAATGTTGCTTCAAATTAAGCTCTTAAACATTCAATTGAAAACTAATTGTCAGTAGACAAAAAAATTGAATTTAAGTATAAAATCACAAACCATTAGTACCATTTTAACAAGATTCATCACGTGCGGTGAAGACAAAATTTAGAATTTATTTTGATGTGCAATAATAAATACGGAACGAATACAGAGTACCATTACTTTTGCAACAATGAATTAATAATTCCTTTTTATGTAAATTGGTATCAAATTTAGAGTTATTTTTAAGTTACATTTCACGTTAAAAAAAAATCTACATCACAAAACAAAATACGTGAAGTTTTGTTTGAGAAATAGTTACAATAATTTGTTTCATTGCTTCACTGCTTCAGGTTCTCTAGGAGCGGATTGCCATGATGTAAGGCTTGGTCGACCACCAGCATCTCAGACAACCCCATCTCCTCCTACAAAGTCATCATCTTCGCACGGTAAATATACATTACTCCGATAAATGCTATTTGTCTACTACCTTCCAAAATAGGCAGATTAACACCATGTTTGGTAAAGAGGTAGAAACTTTTGCCTTGCTTTGTCAAGCTCGGGCTGCATTCTCTTATTATACTATTATTATTTTTAATTTTTTTGTAATCCCCCTATTGATGTAGGAGTGAGAGAGCTCAGAAGGACTTCCCTGATCGGAGGTAGTTTGAAAGTAGTAGCAATTTTAGGTGCTCTGTTTCTTCCATGACTATAAAGGATCTAAAAATGTGAAGGCATGTAGCTGAGTGAAATTAATAATAATCATGGTGTGACGTTATGTGGTACTTTGTCGATTGGTGGGGTGGTAATGGGCTGAACCCCAAGCCTAGGGATCCAATATCGAAGTTGCTAAACGCATAGATCAAAATATAGGCTGTATAGCCTTCGACTAGATCTACTCAAAGGTGAGGCTATCCGTCCAAGTTTGAAGGTCCGTTTGATATTTGATCAGATTTGGACAAAAATATTTGATAGAATAATCGGGTTTGGATAAAATTTTAGGCTCGTTTTAAAAATGGGCTCGGGCCCTTTCAAAGCCAGGACCCGGCCTGGCTCGATATCAACGTATTATATTATTTTATATTATTTTATATATTTATTTAGCATAATATAATTTTATATGTATAAAAACAATATTGATTAATAAACATAATTATAAAATATTTAATATGAAAATTAACATATAAATTTTGATAAATTAAATTAAAATTTAAAGGAAATAAATAATAAAAATAAATAAATAATTTAAAATTTTAAAAAAATATATAAAATTATATTTGAGCGAGTCGGGCTCGAGCTTATAATATAAAAACTAAAACGGGCTTGGATAAAAAAACCAAGCCCGAATTACGGGCCGGGCTAGGCTTGGGCATCTACTAAGTCTATTATTATCTGTCATGGGCTCGACCCGAGCCCGGCCCATGAACAGGTCTACCTTGGACAAACAATTTTAAGTATATTCGGTTTTTATTTATTTGTTAAGTTTAATAAATAATTGTCAATAGAAATATTATTTATTCTGTTTATATTCGCATGTAAATTTGTTAAAAATTTGTTTAGAATTCTTTTGTTTAGTAAATTATTTGGTGTTCGTTTGCTATTTGATAATAATAAATTTTTAATTTACATAATTATTCATAAACTATTTTAATATGTAATTATCATAATTACATGTTTGTGTAAGATATTTTAATTTTGGCATCATATATGTTAGGATGTTTTTTTTTGTTTAATTTTCATGAATATTTTTGTTTTTGTTACCTTTACGTGGTAATTAAAACTTAAAGACAATTAAAGGGACTTAATAGAAATGTACTTAATTCTGTTATTTTGAAATGTTAAAGTTTTAATTGCTTAAAATAAAACTTAATGTATTGATTTTCATACAATTAAACATTAATGATTTAATTCTATTTTGTGAAAAATATTGAGGGTGTATTTAGGGATTAAACCAATAATTAATGATGTTAGTCTTTGATAATTTATCCTATAAATTGAATTTTATATATTTAATTGTGAATTCTTATTCTCTAAATATTAAATTGTAAAAAAGTGACATAGTACTGGGAATAAATATGTAATTAATCCAACTTAAAAATTCGTGTAACACATGTGTATGTAAGTATATATACATATGTGTGTGTATATATATACACACACACATAAGTATGTGTGCAAATAAACATCTAAAAATTTATAATATATATACACACATAAGTATGTATTTAGGTATTAAACCTATAATTAATGATGTTAGTCTTTGATAATTTATCCTATAAATTGAATTTTATATATTTAATTGTGAATTCTTACTCTCTGAATATTAAATTGTAAAAAAGTGATATAGTATTGGGAATAAATATGTAATTAATCCAATTTAAAAATACGTGTAACACATGTGTATGTGAGTATATATACATATGTGTGTGCATATGTATATATATTATGTGTGTTTATATATATATATAGACACATACACACAAGTATGTGTGCAAATAAACATCTAAAAATTTATATTTATTTTCCTTCAACTTTTTCTTTTTCCTTGAACGGAGGTGGGGATCACACATTTCATGATCTCCACATGCTTTTGATTAAAACTGAATATTCCAATATTTGAAAAGCTGCACTCTAATGTTTAGTTGGAGGACAGCACTTCTTTTTTTTTTTTTTGAAAAAAAGAGGCTATCTTTTTATATATCTCAATAGTTTGCAAGGCTCAATTTTATAGGGTTGCCATAAAATATCACAGTCAATTATTTCACCCAACAAACTACCCATTTGTAATAGTTTTTTTACACTAAATAATTCAAAGCCAAAAACTAATTAGAGAACGAAAGCTACTTTAGTATTGGAGATTGAATCTTAATCTTATCATAAGTTATCTTTTAGAACCATTTAAACTGAATTTCTTTAAAAAAAATTTATTTTGATGAAAAGAGTTTGTGACCTACAAAAAGTATTAAAAAAAGGAAAATAGACATTTTATATGCTGAAAAACATAGTATTCTCATCTTATATATATATATATATATATATATATATATATATATATATATATATATATATATATATATTATAAAACAGAAAACATGCACACATATATAATTTTGCTAATATGGATGCTAATATGTAATGTATATTTGAATAACACATGTCATACGTAACAATTATCATACATAGCAGTTATCTATTTTAACTTCCCTCAATATCTAAGTAACAATTATCATATGTAAGCAATATTCTTCTTCTCTCCCTTAAATATAGCAATTATTTTCCCACTCTAACCGCAACACTAATAATAAGTTTTTTTAAATAAATTTAAATATTTTTCTAAATCTTATAAGTTTCTAGTTTAACTTCCTTCGGTATCTACGTAATAGTTACCATACATAAGCAGTATTCTTCTCCCTCTCTCTTTCAACTATACCAGTTATTTTTCTCTCTCTTCCTAATTGAAGTCGATTAGTTTTTAAAATAAATTTAAAATATCTATACAAATTTTATCAGTATCTGTTTTTATTTCTACCATAACTTTTGTTTTCTTGTCTTTAAATATCTCCTCTCTTTGATTGTCTAGGCATCGCCTTTAAGTTTGTAAAAACAAATTCTATCTCCAAGGTATAAATATTGATTATTCGTTATCTATAATTATTGATTGAGGCTTTTTTATTTTGTGGAATAGTTAGTAATAATATGTTGTTGATATTGCAAAGGTGTAGAATTCATTTGCAATGCTACCATAACCATATTTATGTTTTTGACAACTGTATGAAAGAGCAGAAAGAGAGAATATGAAGAAGATGGTGGAAGTGGAGAATGAATATGTAATTTGTTAAAGATTTGAAAGCGCAGAGGATGAGGATGTTTTTATTAAAGCATTACTATTTCTTCACATTTCTTATAGCATTATTATTTTTTCAGATTTCTTATAGCATTATTATTTAAGCAACTTAAATCAGATTTTTTTTCTTTGTCTTTGTTAATGGTAAAAGAGGTAAGAGGAAGAAGAAAAAGAAAAAAAATTAATTTTTTCAAATTATAAAATAAATAAAATTTGAATGATATTTTTAATGAACTAAATGTAATTTTGTAACACCTCAATCTCACATCGAGAATTTATGAGACTCTATAATGCTATATATGTAGAGACTTGAATCTATACTTGTGAGACAAAATCATGTGATTTTCAAGTCAAAGCAGACAATACCTCGTAGGTTGAGTAGGGTCTTCACAAAAGGCTTTGACCCGTACCCAACATATGAGGTATTATCCGCTTTGACTCGAAAGTCTCACGATTTTGTCCTACAAAAAGTACTTCAGAAATATGGGTTCAAATCTCTAAATATATAGTATTACAGAGTCTCACAGACTTTCGATGTAGGATTGGGGTATTACAAACTCTCCCACTTTAAAGCTTAACATCCTTGTCAAGCCTAATCAGAACAAAATTAGTATCACACTAAGTGTTGGGAATCTAGAGGTGGCTCCCATCGTGTAGCGCTTAGTTCCCGCAGGAATCTAGAGGTGACTCTTATGATGTAGCACTTAGGTCCCGTGTTTTAGTTGGTGAACTTGTTCTGATACCATTTGTAGAGATCCTCACCCAACCTGTAAGGTATTATCCGTTTTGACCCGAAAGTCTCACGATTTTATCCCACAAAAGGCGTTTGACAAATTTGAGTTTAAATCTCTATATATATAATATTACAAAATCTCATAAATTTTCAATGTGGGATTGAAGTGTTACAGATTCTTTTTATTATATTATTTAAACAAAAGAAGTCATACAAAACTTGATTCCTTTTATTGTTTTTTTTTTTGAAAAATTAAAGTTAAGAGGGTTATGTAAAACTTCAACTTTTAACACCCATAAATCACTAAAACTCCTTTTTTTTTGTTTTACCACTCAAATTCCTCATCTAATTTAAAATGTTTAGTTTAGGTTATTAAAAAAAAAATTTTTGAAAAAATAATCTATTCTTTAGATATTTATTTCGTATTAGTTTTCTTATCATATTAATTTTCAATATTTAATATGATATGAAATACTTTATATGTTATGATTTAATGATTTAATTTAAAAATTTTAAAATTAAATCATTTTAATAAATTATTTCAATGAGTAATTTAGCTTTTGGTTAGTGATAAATAAAAATTTTGTATGTGTTGTATGATTTACATAACACATGAAAAACTACTTATCAAAGGCAAAAAAATTTAAAGAGGAACATAAGCTTATAAATTGAATGACATTAATCAAATATAAACTCATATTTAAAAAATGAAATTATTTTGTGCATTGCATGGACACAAACTAGTATATATTATATTATAATGTACATAACAAATATGATAAGATGTCTATATAGATGCTTACTTGGATATTCTTTTTGAATGACAAGTAAGCATCTATTAATATGTAAATCAAAACAAACAATAAATAATACTCTCCTTTCCACTTTCATAAAATTTCTTTAATTCCTACAACTAGGGGTGTAAAATGGGTGGGGTGAGGCGGGGCGAGCGCGGGTCAGGCTGACCGGACACGGGCTTAAACAGGCTAAGCCCATTTAGACCCGTTTTTAAACAAGCTAAATTTTATATGCTCGGTCCGTTTTTAATACGGATTGGGTCAACCCACGGGTCAAGTGTTTTTAAAATAAAAAATAATAAAAATAAAATAAAATTTAAAAATAATTAAAATACACATTTAAATACAATCTAAATACAATTACAATTCACTTAAAATATTTTAAAATAAATAATTACAAAGTTGAAAAAACATAAATTTCTATTAAATATTAAACTTTTCCAACATCTTTTTTTTCACTATCATACATGTAATGTTATGGTTTGAATTCAAAGTGAAATTATATGAATTTATTTTTTTTGCTAGAATACAATAAAATCATGTTACGTATTATTTTGATAAGAAATAAAAATACATTAATAATATAATTTAAAAACTATTTATATATAAAATTAAAGAGGGCCTAAATGGGCTGGCCCGCGACTCGACCCGCTGGTTGCATGAACTGGCATGCAGGGATTGTCGGCCCGCGTGAGCCAATCTGTAAACTGGCCTAAAAGAAAAGACCGACCCTTAAAAAGGCCGTGGGTTTAACAGATCGACCCTCAAGCTTTGGCTCGTTTTATACCCCTACCTACAACTTCTCAATCTTTTTAATAAAATTCTCTTAAAATAATTTTAAATACTATCTAATCCAAAAAAATTTAAAACATATATAATTTTAATATTATCTTTTTGAAAAACTAAATAAAATATTAATTGATATTTATTTATATTTATAGAATAAATAATTTTAATTTTTTTAAAAATATTTTATTAACTAAATTGAAAAGTATAAAAGTAAGCTATCAATATCACGTATATTATTTAAACATTTAAAATTTTACTTTTCTAATTAAATAAAATTCATGTATAAAACATATAAATTTACATATATATATATATATATGTTAATGTACATATATAATAGATAAAATTAATAATATAAATATGTTAGAATCATTCTTATATATGTATATATACGTATAAAAGAATGCATATGTATATTATATGTAAATAAAATGCATATATATATAATTATTATTATTTAGATAAGTAATAAAAATCTACCTCAGAATGTTGCTGTAACACTTGAAATTTTTTCTAAGATACTTTTAATTTTTATTTTAACATTATTTTGATAAGCTTAATAATATCATTTATAATGTTTTCATTTTTTATTTTTTCCAATATTTGTTTATCTTATGTTTAGAATTTTATTTTTTTAATTAAATATTTAATTCTAGTATTATTGGATATCTTTATTATATTATATGTATTTTATATAGCATTATTATCTAATATACTATTAGTCAAGTTTTTAAACTCCACAAATGGCGGTAAAATGATGAAACATACTCTTTATACATGTTTAAAAAAAAAAAGAAAAAAAAAGCATGTGCCATCATTTTAATATCGTGCGTGAAGTTTAAAAATTTCACTGACAGTATATTGAATAATAATCATTTTATATATACTTTAAATATATAAATTAAATAATATTATTTTACATATTTACAAATTTAAATAATTAAAATTAATTTGTGCATTGTACGAGTAAAAACTAGTTTTTCATATAGATTATTACCCGATACAATATTATAAGAGTTTTTAAACTCAACAAATCCGATTAAGATTGTGACATATATCTTATTTTATTTATATTTATTATTTTAATTTTTTTATCGGGTATGTGTCATTACTTTAACTCTACTTTTGAAGTATAAAAACTTTACTATCAATGTATTAGATAAAAATCCAAAACAAAGTTAAGATGGTGACACATATGTTAAATTTTTAATAATAATAATTTGTAAATGAAAAATAATAATAGGAAAAAAATAACATAAAGAAATGTTCGATAATGATGGTCTACACCAATAGAGAAACTTAAAGAACTACATTATTAATATAATAGCTTATATAAAAGAGTACATGGAACAACCTATTTATATAGATAGTGTAAGCAATATATGAAAAATAACAATGAGAGAGATTTTAGAGATTAAAACTAATTATGCATGATATATTATTTTAATAAATGCTTAGATGTTGTCTTAATTATCAGAATCTTCTCTAATACGTTCCCACAGGTTGAGCCACGAAATATGTGTTTGGAGTGGTCAACTTGAAGAGAATTACATAAGTGAACTCTAATAAATGTTCATGCATATGATCACTTTATAGGAATGATTTAAAGCGAAGGAGATGATGTTGGACCTATGTAAGAGCAATTTGATACAAAGGAGATGCTAGACCTTTATAGAAGCAAAGGAGGAAATGTTGGACCTTTGTAAATTCAAAAGAAAATGTTGTCACGACCCGAAGACCGCGACTTTCACTCGATTCTTATACTTTTCTTAGTCTACAAATTTATGGACTAAATTTTTCTTTTTCATTTTAAGGTTTGTATTCGGTGTCAGTGTAGTTACTATACTACCTAGGTGACTTATAGTCATTCCATTTAAATATTAAACAAACACGGAAACGGTTCTTAGTTACATCCCGACTTGTTAAACAGAATATGTACTGTGCATCAATTTAAGTCTTACATGTAAACAAGTATTTTATAAAGAACATATAACTCAGAAAACTAGTACCAAGTTCATACACCGTCTCCGATGCCCACTGAGCAGTTCACATGGCAGACGTTAACTTCAATAATCTGAAAGAGATGAAATTTAGTGGGGTGAGCAAAACCACGGCTCAGTAAGATACTAATATAAATACAAGAGTAGGATTAAACTGTCTTAAACTGCAATGCTTAATACTTACAAGGATGCAATTACAGTTAATCCTTTCTCATCGATACATCTCATTATCACTTTTCATTTCATAATCATATTCCTGTATTTTATCATCTCTTATCAATTCTCATATCATCTCTTATCAATTCTCATATCATCTCTTATCAATTCTCGTATTGTAGATCATAATCACGGTGGTACCCAGTCATAATTCTCTTCGTGTATCTCTATATTCGTGTTTCATAACATACCATGACCTCATATAGATGAAATATCGTTACCACCGAGTCATGACATTCCTCATGGAATTCTCATATACTAAGCATATTGTCATATTAGGGTTTAATATGCAATTCATGTAATTTTTCTGTATAAACCGCGATCATTTCAAATCATATCATATATACTTTAGGACATGCTCAACATATGCATTTTCAAAAGTTTGCCTTTAAGGCATAATATAAACATATTTAATTTCAATTCATGTATTCGTTTCCGGAGCATGTCTAAAACATGTGCGGTTTTAAAACATTTTTCATATACTATAAATCATATCAGGTTTAGAGTTCATATCAAATCAATCTATACTCTAAACCGCATGTCGTTTCAAATTCGACACAAAATCGTATATAAATCATGTAAGTGTCGAAATCATTTATCATATACTTTTAAATCATCTACTGTAAATCATATCAGGTCTAGAGTTCATATCAAATCAAACTATACTCTAGACCGCATATCATGCCATGTTCGACACAAAATCACATATAAATCATATAGTGTCGAATTCATATCTCATGGACTTTTAAAACATGTTTAAAACATGTACTGTTTCAAAACATATTTCATTTCAAATCTGTTTCATGTACAGTATAAATCATGTCAAGTCTAGAGTTCATATCAATAAAAATCATACTCTAGACTTCATATCATATTTGTGAGAGACTAGGCTAGATCCCTATCATTTCTCTATCAATAAAGACTTAAATCACTGTAGCTAGCAGTGAAAATCATATCGTCCCCTGGAAACCAACTAGGGCGCTATCTATGGCCATAGACCTCATCTCTCTCAACCCCACTGATCAGGCGTGACTGAGACCTGTCCACGACTATTGTCGGACAAGCATATCTATCTGCCTAATGAGCAAAGCTCCAATTAGGCGGTTTCCACTATGCTTTATTGAATTTAATTCTTTTAGGGTGCCTACAGTCTCATAAAACATTTAAATCTATAGCTTTCTTTTCAATATCATGTAAGGCATATGGTAAAATTCTGTAATGAGACTTCATATATCAAAATATATATATATATATATATATATATTTACCATATACTTTCATTTCAAAACAAATCAATACTTTTCAGTATTCATATAAACATTATTAAAATGTTTCAAGTTGCAAGAAGGCATGTTTAAATGCGATGCTGTAAAACATTTCAGTATGCAACTTCGGTAATGTTTCCATCAAATACGCTAAAGCGATTCATTTAACTTTATCACCATCAATTATTCGATTTCAAGACTTTCTTTCTGTCAACCAATAAATCACTATACAATTCATTCACTATTCATCTAATTCAGTATTCAATTTGCTCAGTACTCAATTCATTTGGAAATCGAATCACTTGGTATTCAGACCATTCGGTATTCAATACCCTTTCTTGATCGTCATTGACTATTATAATCATTTATACACTTCATCATCAATATTAGGATCGCATCATTAGTATGAATCCTCTAAGTTTTGATAAGCATTTAAACATCAATTTCTAAAATAGTCATCAAGTTACCGAATTTATGCAAATAATAATATCATCCTTCAATATCTGTTCCAGAATCGACATCGAGGATAACAGAATCACAAAATCGATAGTCACTTATCAAATCCATTTATGATTTGATCTATTGATACATGTTTATCATTTTTGATTTGAGGTTCAATTTCATTTACTATCACAAAATCGTATCTAAATCCTCAAATCCATTTTCATGTGGCCTTTATGATTTTATCCGAACTTATGCAATTGTCGATCTTATTATTCAAGATCTATTCTAAGGTTATAAGCACAATCATCTTTTCACATATTTATCACTCATTTCTTTGAATCCATAATTGATCGGATTGTGTCGTAATTAAATCTCCATTTCAGTCTCTCGAATTTGTCCATATTATCACTTTCGAAATTATTTCAAAATCATGAAACCGGACTCGGTAAATTCTGGAAATCATTACTCCGTTAATAACTTCACAATCAAATCATTCGACCATCGAAATTTCAACTGTGATCTTCTCTTCCAAGCTACATCATATAATTATCATCACTTTTATCCGTGATCCGTCTAATTAATAATTCCACCTCAATCTCAACTTGATACCATTTGTGATATTACAATTACTTGATTTATCGATTCTATAAGGTTTTAAACCATGTAATTCACCACATTATCGTTTTCAACGATCTATCTTCTCATCGATTTCAATATCAAACTCTTTCGGTAATACTATAAAATCCTTTCAATATTTATTTTCAATAATTATCTCCAAGATTCCATTTATGTGAGAAACTTAATCTTTTTCCTCAATTATTTTCCTAAAAATTTCGGCAGCATAACGGCTTAATTTTCCCTAACCTCCTGCAAGGGAAACACAATTTATACTTGCAGCCGTTGATTCTCACCAATTTTACCTCTTACTAAGACCCCCACCATCAGTTGTGGGTCCTCTTAGCATTTTTTAGCAAATCTATTTAAATTGATGCATCATATAAAAATCATAATTCCATTTAAAGTCAATTAAATAAATGCATCACAAAAAAAATCATAATTCCCACATACAATATAAAGCTACTAATGCTTTATAAAAGTATCTTACCTATTCGCCAAGCTTAGCGCACTTTCCGATTTTTCAAGCCTTGCCGAACTCCACCATTCGTCTCATTTCCATTTTTGCTACAATTTCAAAAATTAACATATATTTTCATTTAGAAAATAATCCGAAAATTTCCAATAAATCCAATAGACATATGGCGAAAAGACTTAAATTTTCCTTACCACATTTTTTTTTCTTCTCTTTCTTTTTCCTTTCCTTCTTCTTCTTCTTCCTTCTTTTCTTTCTCCTTTTCTTTTCTTTTCTTTTCTTTTCTTCTTTCTTTTCTTTTCTTTTCCTTTTTCTTTTCTTTTCTTTTCTGTTTCTGTTTTTTTTTTTTTTCCTGGCCTGAACCGGTTCGGACCGGTTCAGGCCGGTTCTGGCCGGTTCACTTCTGCTGGCCGGTTCAACCTCTTCCCGCCGGCATCACCGCCGGTTCGGGCCTCCCTCAGCTGGCCACGGTTGTGGGGAAGCCAGATCTGGCCTCGGTTTCACCCCATCACCGGCGACGGCGCCGGATCTGGGTTCGTGGGTTTCGGCCCTTTTTCTTCCTCTCTTCTCCTTCCTCCGCCGTTTCCTTCACCGTTGGTGGCCTCCTTCTCCTTCGTTGGTCCTTGCCGGTGGCGTTGGTGGCGGTACCGGCATCTGGATCGACCGGCATTCCCTCTTTCCCTTTTTTTTTTCTTCGATTTTCCTCTTCTCCCATTTCCGTTTCGCTTCTGTTTTCCTTTTTTCTTTCCCGCCGTCGACGTCGATGTCGACGTCGGATGCCTCTCCTCGGCTCGCCGGCGGCGTCGCGGCCACTTCCTCCTCCCCGCGCCGGCCGGCTCTCCATTGTTTCTCTATTTGCTTCTCTTCTGTTTTAGTTAACAGAAGAGAAGTGTGGGAATCGGGTTTCCCGATTCCCACTTCAGTTTCTTTTTTCTTTTTTTTTATATATATATTTATTATATATACAAATAATAACTATAATATATATATAATTATTATACAACATAATTATATATATACACTATTCATAATATATTTAAATACATATTTTGTATCAAAATATATATATATACTTTTTACACTTTTAACACAAAATAATATTTATATTTATCCAAGGTATATTTATATAATATCATTATATAAATATATCGAAATATTTTTATTTCTTATTAAGTTTTGGATTTCTAAATATCCAAAATTATTTCTCCATTTTCTTATTTAATTTGGATTTCCATTTATCCAAATTAAATTTCCTCCTTCATTTCTTATTTCCAATTTAATTTTCCTTTTCATTTCTTATTTAATTTGGATTTCAATTTGTCCAAATTAAATTTTTCCGGATACCTTATATCTATTTAGAAAATTCTCGGTCTTCACAAATGTGCATGAACTTTATAAATAAATTGAAAAATTTAAAGATAGTATTTTCCATTGGAGAAGAAAAAAATATTTGAAGATGGCGTGTACTATAAGAAAGAATAAATTTAGAGATGACTGACCATGAAAAAAAAATTAAAGATGGCATATGTCATTGAAAAAAATAAAATTTGAGATGGCGTTAGCTATTGAAAAAAATTAGAGATGACATTAGCCATTGAAGAAAAAAAATTTGAGAATGACATTAGCTATTGGAGAAACAAAAATTTTATGAAGCTTAGCTTGTGTTTGTGGATGACATTGCTTTTAGAGATGACAATAGTCATAAAAAAAAGAAAAAGAAATATATAAAGATGGAGAAGAAAAATAAAAAAAATTGTTTTGCTCATTAGAGCTTAGTGCTCTGATACCATATTAAATTTTTAAGAATAATTTGTAAATGTAAAAATAAAAGTAAAAAAGAAAGAACATGAAAAAAAATTCAATCATAATGATCTACACCAACAAAGAAATTTAAAGCCATTATTAATATAATACCTTTTATAAAAGAGTACATAGAACACACTACTTATATAAGTAGTGTAGACAATATGTGAAAATTAATAATTAGAAAGGTTTTGAGATAACAACTAATTATGAATGATATATTATTCTAATAAATACTTAAATGTTGTCTTGATTATCAAAATCTTCTCCAATAATATATTCCACTTTATTTATCTTTTATTATTTTAATATTTTTATTTGGTATGTTTCACTATCTTAACTCACTTGTAGTTCTAATATACTATTAGAGGAATTTTTAGACTCTACAAATAGAATTAAAATGGTAACCCATACCCACATTATTTATTTTTTATTATTTTAATCTTTTGTTGGATAATAATCCTTTTTCACATACTAATTTAATGAATAATTATCCAATACTCTGTAATAGAGTTTTTAGATTCTATAAGTGAGATCAAGATAATGATACATATATTGTATTATTTTTTAATATTCTTTAAATGGTATATATGTGTTATCATCCTAACCAATTTTGTGAAGTCTAATGGGTAGATTGAATGGACCATGAAATTGGCTTAAAAGAGATTGAAAAAGATAAAAGAATTCCGCAATGTAATATATTTTTTTATTTTTTATTTTTTTTACAATTTATTCATAATGAAATTTCATCTTAATCATTACATTAATAGTATTACATAATTTTTTTCATTTTTTTATCATGCCAATAAAAAAGATACAAAGATAATTAAAGAAAAAAATTATAGACGAAAATCATGATAACAATAAAGTGAAAAAAATACATGCTAATTTTTTTTAAAGTCACGAGTTAAACTTAAACTTGTATTTAAAGAAAATTCTAAGAATTTTCAAATTAAAATGAATGTAAAAGTAATAATAAATTTTATTCATCCATTTTCTTACAAATTTTAACAAATTTTAATGATGTCAATATACAAAAATTACATATATATTATTTATTAATTACTTATTAATTATTTATTTTCAAAATTTGAGTGGGGTCAATTGATCCCACTCTCTCTAAGGTGGCTATACCACTGTATATACTTTTGCTAAATTTTAATTTGTATTAACTTTGTATATTTTTGTCATTTTTATATCCTATCGTCGAATAATCTTTATGATTGCTCTATTTATATAAACAATTGAAGTAAAAAAAAGTTCATTAAATTAAATTTAAAAAAATCAATATAAAAATCTGTTAGAAAATTTCAAAATAAAGTTAAAAGATTGATTATAATGTTATTTAATTAAAGTAAAAGTCAAACTAATGTTTGACATGATTTTGGGTTAAGTAAAATTGAGTTAAAGTGAGTTTAACTAAAATTATAGGAAAGTCAATTGCCCTTTTGTAATAAGATTTCTGTCCAAAAATTGTAATTGAGCAATTAGATGCTTTGAGAGAGCAGTTGGATGCCTCAGGAGGGCAATCAACTACTTACATAAAATGCAACCTCGGTTTTAAAGTTATTTTAGGAAAGTCGACTACCTTTGGAAAGCAATCAACTACTCCTCCTAAATGTTACATGCTATTTCAAAAATACAATACAACATTCGGATGCCATTTTTGGGCATTTGACTACTCTATCTGCCCTTCATGGTCACTGGTTCTCCTAGTGCAAAATGCATTGTAACAGCTAGTTTACTTTGAATATATGCAACCTCATTCAAAGGATAATCTTTCACTTTTGAATGATTAAAAGTTATAACTGTTGAATTTGAGAAGTTGTGATCAATCTGAAAGATGTATTTGTTCATATGAAACAATAAAATTGAATGATTGTGACATTCAATTCAAAGATCACATGTCTTGGAATCTAATATATATATTATATTATATTATATTATAAGGTATATAGTAAATATGGTAGATGTCTACATGGATACTTACTTGGACGTTATCTTTGAATAACAAGTAAACACCTATTAACTTATGTGGAAGTCAAAACAAATAATAAATACTAAAATTTATTAGCTTCTCTACCTTTCCACTTTTTTAAGTTTTCTCTAATTTCTAAAATTTATCAATCTTTTTAATAAAATTATCTTAAAGTAATTTTAAATACCATCTAATCCAAAAAGAATTCAAAATATATATAATTTTAATATTATCTTTTTGAGAAACTAAATAAAATATTAATGATATATATTTATGTTATGAAATAAATAATTTTAATTTCAATTTATTTAAAAAATATTTTTTAATTGAACAGAAAAATATAAAAGCAAGCTATTAATATTATGTATATTATTTAAATATTTAAAATTATTATTTTTCAAAATAAATAAAATTCATGTATAAAACATATAAATTTACAAATATATATGTTAAAGTACATATTTAAATAGATAAAATTAATTCGTGCATTGCAAAAATTATTATGCTTTGAAATATAAATATTTTATAATCATTCTTTATAATCATTCTTTATATATATATATATATAGGAATGCACATGTATATTATATGTATATAAAATGCATATTTATAATTATAATTATTTAGATTAATAATAAAAATATACCTTAAAATGTTGCTCTAACGCTTGAAAATTTTTAAAATATACTTTTAATTTTTATTTAATATTTTGTTGATGTGCTTAATAATATTATTATTTATAATGTTTTAATTTTTTATTTTTCTTAATATTTGTTTATCTTTTGTTTTGAATTTTATAATTTTATAATTAAATATTTAATTATTTTATGATTAGATATCTTTATTATATTATATGTATTTTATATAGAATTATTATCTAATATACTGTCACTAAAGTTTTTTGACTCTATAAATGACACTATGATAATGATACATACTCTTTTATGAATATTAAAAAATAAGAAATAAATAAAATGAAGGTATGTGTTAATATTTTGATATCGTTTATGAAGTTTAAAAAATTTTACTAGCAGTATATTAAATAATAATTTTATATTTACTTTAAACATACAATTAAATAATATTATTCTATAAATTTAAATAATTAAAATTAATTCTTGCATCGCACGAGTAAAAACTAGTTATCTTTATAAAAAGAGACGACAATATTCATTCAAGATACATTCAAAAATTCTGAAGTATTCTATCTTCTCTCAATATTCTCAAAGTAAATAATAAGTCTTTTAGACATTGCTTAATTGTAAAAGACTTTTGCTAAGACATAATACTTTTGTATTTGTCTAAAATATTTAGTGTTTTAATATTACAAGTGCAAATTGATATTAAACAATGTCGATTTCATTGTATCATAAAGCTATTTCAATAATCCTCTTTGCGTACCACAACTGATGGAGGTGAAATAAGTCTTACGGAAAGTGTCATTACAACAGTATGCCTTGAAGTCTATTATTGTATTAAGTTCATGATTATTCGTGATCAAAGAAGTCTAATTTCCAAAGTTAAATTCCAAGTAGAAGTTCAAGTTTTTCAATTTCGTACATCTCAAGTGAACAAAATTTGTAATTCCAGTTTTGTTGAACAAAATCATTTGCATCAAGAAAGTAGGTAATCAAGAAATTCCTGTGTTTTAGTGCTAAATTTCTTGGCTAGTTGTTTAGGTGGAACCAAAACCGTCTGATATATTCAATGCAGGTTTTCCCAACCCTTTCAAAGTCCCAAAATTTGGTTGAAAGCGATAATAACCCTCTTTTACTCAAATAGCGTATAAATAATAATGAAATGGATAAATTAAACTGCATTAATCATCGGTTGTTTTGGCAAAAAAAAAAATCATTGGTTGTTCTTTTCATTATCTCATTCATTCAAAAGCCGCTCTAACAGATTAACGCACGTGAAAAATAGTTGATCTTTTTCCAAGGATTTGCCTCGTTTTTACTCACACAAGAAAGCCATCTTTTGGATTTTTTTTGAGTAACATTTTTAAAAAATATCCGATTAACGAATGTTTATAAACATATTAACATTATTTAAAATTTTATTTTAAGCACTAAGTTTTATTTAACATGCTAATCTCATCAATTTCAAATAATATATATTAGTTATAATTTTTTTCTTTTATAAATATCATTATCAAGGGTTCATAAACATTATTTACATTTCCTTTTTAAATAATAATTATATAATGATTATTTATTTTTATTAAACGGTAAAATATTCGTAAATGCACTGAAATATCAACAATTTGTTTAGATCAGTCACGCTTATATATATTGTTCATCATCATGCTTTTATATATAGACATCTTAATAAAAATGTATATGACATTACATTTTTGTTGACCCACTTGCATTGTAATTATTCTGGGTATCACAACCACCCGTACAATCGACCCTAGTTTATCAATATTTTATTTTGAGTCAATCAATCAAAATATTTAATTTAATTTAATTAATGTATTTTAATAAAAATATTAATGAATAAAACTGAAAATTTGCTTGTCCTATGATTAAAAAGCAAGAAATAGAAGAAAAATAAATTTTTTTAGGTTACCTAAATTAAATATGATAATTTGTATGTATTTATCTTTTGGGGTTGTGTCCTGGAAAATATAAATAATTATGTCAAAATTCATGTTCATTGCTGAACATAAAATATGTTTTTTTTTAATTTTTGTTGAATTTGTATATAATTTTATCAAAATTTAATTTCTATCACCTTTATATATATATTTGTATTTTGATATGATATAGTTTAGAAAGTTGATGAATGCACCACAAAAATTAGTTTTTACCCTTCAAATAATTTGAGGATAAAAATATCCTCAAACAAAAAGAACTTTGACATAAGGAATAGAACAAAATTTATCAGCCTCTTCTTCTTCATCCTTTTTCTCCGTTTCTAAACCTATTTTTTTAGTTTATCACACCCTTTAGTTTCGAATTTTAAAGAAATTACACAGATAGAGAAAGATGAAGAAGACGCTGACGGGTGAAGAAATTCGTGATAGAATTTAATTCAAGGACAAATTAATTAATAGTTATAAAAAGTGAGAAAAGTATTTTGCGGAGATAAAGTTTACAAATAAAATTGCTGGAGCGTATTCAGAAATGTACTATGCATGTGAGCATTGTTGAGAAATTTTCAGTTTACCCAACCGTTTCAATTTCAAAACACCCAGTAATTAATTATTTAATTCCCAGCGGCGCTCGCTGTAACCAAAACCCCAATCCAGCAAATCCCCGGTCTGTATCAGACATGTGTCATGCGTATCGTGCCAACCAAGATAATGATCTCATCAAATCAACACCTGTCACAATATTAGAGCGAGTATACATATGTAGTATACGCGAGAGGGTTCTCCAGCCATTGATATTTGTCTTTCCCGCGGCACCTCAACGGGGAGCCTTCCCTTCACCACTTTAACGTACTCAACTTAGTCAAAGCAAGAAAAAAAAAAAACAATGGAGCGAAACTACAGTTATGTTAGCCGAAAACAGATTCAGAGCAAAAAGACTTAAATTTTGTAAGTGAAACAAAGAGAGAAAAAGAAAAGACGCCACAAATGCGAAGCTCAACTACCAAGACCATAAGCTCTATTTATTCACTTACAAAAACACTCAGCCATATTTTCCAAATCTCACTTTCGTTTCTCTTTTTTCTCTTTAGGGTTTCTTTTGTAGATCTTTGATCGGAGGCAATGTGGAACTCGGCGGAGAACGTTTTCTCCAGGTCGACGTCGTTCAGGGAGGAAGATGATGATGAGGAGGCTCTGAGGTGGGCGGCTTTGGAGAGGCTGCCGACGTACGCCCGAGTTCGAAGGGGAATATTCAGGAACATGGTTGGTGACTCCAAAGAAATCGACGTCAGCGAGCTCGAGTCGACCGACCAAAGGCTTTTACTCGAACGGCTTGTTAACTCTGTTGATGATGATCCCGAACGGTTCTTTGATCGTATGAGGAAACGATTCGACAAGTAATGTTTGCTGCTTTTTTTTTTATGTTATTAATATTCTTTCAAGTTAAAAAGAATTTCTGCGTTTCCTTGCCCCTTGACAATAGAATATTGACAAGAAAGGAAAATCAAGTTTTCTGTATTTTTGCGCTTTTTTTTTTAAATTTGACGTTAGTTTGACCGTACGGCTTAGTTGAGCTAAGCTAAGCTAATCTTTGAAAGTATCTTCTAACATAAGCTAATTAACGTAATGCTAACAGTTTCCAGTAATTTTAAGCAAAAGCTTGTTAACTTTGGTGAATTAATATCATTCGTCGCCCTTTAATTGAATTCAAGAAGAGATTTAGTGCACAACTCTTCGATAATTAAAACTACATATATATATATATATATATATATATATATATTTGTTCGGCAATTTTACCGTGGGATATTTTGCATTAGTCAAGTGAGTTTTTAATTTTTATTAAAGAAAAATTTTGATTCTTAGAAAATTTTTAATGATTTATCAAATACTAAGACTGTTGTCTTTCCTTTTGTATAAAATCAAATTTTTAATATTTTTTTCTTCTATTTCTTTTGGAAATGAGAAGCTGGAATTTGCGTTTTTCCTGAAAATAATTTCAGCATTTTATTTTAATTTTCTCTCTGACGTTGTTTTTCTCTTATTTTTTCCCCTCGGTCGTCGGCCTCACTTAAATTTTGCGTTCGTTTATGGTGTTGCAGTGTAGATTTGGAATTCCCGAAGATTGAGGTTCGGTTTCAGAATCTGACTGTTGAATCTTTTGTCCATCTTGGGAGCAGAGCATTACCAACCATTCCTAATTTTATTTTTAACATGGCCGAGGTAAAATCTGAAACAACTAATCCCTTTTAAAATGCACAGCTTTCAGATATAAAGCTATTTTCTTAATGGCATGCCAATTCTAAATGAAATATATAAATGTTTTTATACTTATACGAAAAGGACATTAATTATTCTCTAATTTCAAAATATTAATTTTTTTTAAACAAGATTTAAGATTTAAAATTAAGAGTTTTTGGTATGGAGTTTAGAATTTAAAAATTATAATTTACAGTTTACAGTTTTTTCGAGTTTAGAATTTAAGGGTTAGTATTTGTAATTTTTGGATGTAAAGACAATAAAAAATTTTTTAATATTTTAAAATTAGAAAGGGATTAATGTCTTTTTAATATAAACATAAAGAGTTGTATGTATTTCACCTGCCAATTCTAATTTCTAAATTTAAAAGAGTGGTTTTTAGGCATTTCTGAGACAGTTGCGTATATATCAAGGAAGGAGAAGCAAGTTGACTATTTTAGACGATTGTAGTGGGATTATAAGGCCTTCAAGGTGTGTTTAAATGAGCTTCTTTTTAGTATTTACCTATGGGTTAATTATGTTGAAGTGTGTAACATAATTTATTACATTATAATATTTTGCAGATTAACGCTACTATTGGGTCCTCCAAGCTCCGGAAAGACGACGTTACTGTTGGCTCTGGCTGGACGCCTTGGAACTCTTTTGCAGGTATTTGGATACTTGGAAGATTCTATTAGACTTGTGGTTACTATGAGTTATTTTGGCCAACATAGGGGTCCTATATCAGAAAGGTGGGGAAAATAAAAAGAAAAAAAGGGAACTCTATTTGCTTTTCAACTATTTACATTGTTAAGTATTTATAAGATAGTAGAATTGTTGTGTGTGAAATGGGTATGAACATCGGTCTGAATGGATCTTTGTCATTAAGTGGGCTCAGGATATGTCCTTGGAAATGTGTGTGTTTCAAAATTAACAGTAAAAATCAGGAGTAATATCATTCAGTCAGAATGGAGCTAAAATCCCACTCGGCAATGGAGCTAAAATCCCACTCAGCTGGATGTCAATCCCACTTAATTGGACATAATTGGTGAAATTTTTAAAGTATAAAACTCTCCATGATCCAATGAGACATTTTATCAACTAATATTTCCTTTATGATTCCTTTCTTGTTATTCACTGTATTTTGATTGCTTTGAAGATGTCAGGGAAAATTACCTATAATGGACATGGACTAAAGGAATTTGTAGCACCAAGGACGTCTGTTTATGTCAGCCAACAAGACTGGCATGTGGCAGAAATGACTGTGAGGGAAACACTTGAATTTGCTGGACGGTGTCAAGGTGTTGGATTGAAATATGGTAAGCAGCTAAGCATTGAGAAATCATCTTATATGTCCATAAGTCATAAATTCTCATAGCTTTCTTACGCATACTTGCAAAAGATATGCTTTTGGAACTTGCAAGAAGAGAAAAAAATGCTGGGATAAAACCTGATGAAGATCTTGATATCTTTATGAAGGTAAGTGAGATGGGTTTCCAATATTACTTGGATTATTATGATTTCATCCTATTGATCATTATGACTTAAAATATTAATGGTGAAACTTTTTATTTCTAGTCACTAGCTTTGGGGGGAAAAGAGACAAGCCTCGCTGTAGAATACTTCATGAAGGTATTCTTTTGATGCTGATCACTCCTTGATGCATGTCCTATTCGATCTGCTGTCATATATTTTTCAATACTTTTTTTGCTAGATAGTTTTCAAAACCTTAAATGACACATTTTTCTCACGAAGTGCACTTCAAGAAGACCCAATTTTCACTTTAGCTCTAAAACTTTGAAAGCAATTAAGCAAGATTCACGTTGTTTGTTAATTGTGTTTTTATATGATGGTGTATAACTGTAATTTGAGTTCCAAAATTTATCATAAAGAAGTCAGCTGTGTAGTTTTATGTGGATATGCTTGAAAATCTAAATTGCTATGTTATATTCTGAATACTATCTGGTTATTGACAACTTCAGCTAAGAATCATACTTTTGTGGAAGTTACTAAACAAAATAAAAACAGAAGAAAAAGAGAATCTGGGAGAAGGAAACCATCTCAGTATATGATGTAAAATTTTATGTTATGATGGGGGCTACATTTAACCATAATTCTTCCACTTCATTCTGATTTGTGGACTGATCCTGGGTTCTGCTTCTTCCTAACGCTAGTATTGGGTAATCTTTCAAATATGCATGTGCTGTCTAAAGGTTCTGTCTAAAGTTTCAGCAATTGGTTTTCCATTACAAGTAGCTTTATCTACTCTGTATGATGCTTGGTTAGTTTTAGGGAAAATAGCCAAAAATAAATTCGAAAGTTGAAGATGCTTGAAACTTACATGTGAATCATATTAAGGTAGTTGAATAAATGGACCAGGACAAGCTTCTGCAAATTGAAATGATGAATTTATACACAAAAAATAGGCATGAAACATCTTAGATTAGGGTTTGTGTGGGTTAGCCTGTCAAATAAATTGATTGATTTGCTGTTACTGCCAGAGGTGGGTCATTTTTAGGAACTCCGTCAAATGGTAATATAAAGTAGCTATGCTTACTTCTTAATGATTCTTCTGAAGTGCTAAAATTTGTGACAAAGATTTTAGGGTTGGACATATGTGCTGACACATTGGTGGGAGATGAAGTGCTTAAAGGGATATCAGGGGGCCAGAAAAAGAGGCTTACAACAGGTTTATGATGCACTTTTTTTTTCTTCTTGCATACTAAGTAGCTATTTACTTTTGATTCATGCTGATTTGGCAGAAATGTTATTTCAGGTGAATTACTAGTTGGACCAGCTAGGGTGTTGTTCATGGATGAAATATCGAATGGGCTTGATAGTTCTACTACTTATCAAATTATTAAATATTTGAGACATTCAACTCATGCACTTGATGGGACTACTGTAATTTCTCTGCTTCAACCAGCTCCCGAAACTTATGAGTTGTTTGATGATGTTATACTTTTATGTGAGGGCCAGATTGTGTACCAGGGGCCTTGTGACGCAGCCTGTGAGTTCTTTGCTTTTATGGGATTTAGTTGTCCTGAAAGAAAGAATGTGGCAGACTTCTTGCAAGAGGTATGGGGCCTAGAACTTGCTATGCGAACATATAATCTATGGTATTATACTTGCTTAAATTTTCTGCACGCAGATTTTGTCAAAAAAGGATCAAGAGCAGTATTGGTCTGTTCCCTTCCAGCCCTATCAATACATTCCTCCAGGAAAATTTTCCGAAGCTTTCCGCTCATATCAAACCGAGAAGAATTTGCATGAGGAACTAAAGATTCCATTTGATAGGCATTATAACCATCCGGCAGCACTGTCAACTTCTTGCTATGGCTTGAAGAGGAGTGAACTTCTTAAGACCAGCTTTGACTGGCAGATGCTACTGATGAAAAGAAATTCATTTATCTATGTTTTCAAATTTATTCAGGTAAATGCTGGAATTTTATCTGTCGAAATACTAGCAACACTTCCAGTGATTAGCTTAATGTTAAGTTTGGGTATTGATCTATTAGATCAGCTTGTTTTGTCTTTTATCTTCCTGTGATGCCTACTCATTCAGAGCAGAAATTCTACCGAGATTTAATCTGATTTATTAATATTTTCTTTCGTCCTCCAGCTTTTTATTGTTGCCTTAATCACAATGAGTGTTTTTATGCGGAAGGCACTGCATCATAATACAATTGATGATGGAGGGTTGTATCTAGGGGCACTGTACTTTTCCATGGTCATTATTCTTTTTAATGGATTTACGGAGGTTTCAATGTTGGTGGCCAAACTTCCCGTTCTTTACAAGCACAGGGATTTGCATTTCTATCCAAGCTGGGTTTATACGCTTCCTTCTTGGGTGCTAAGTATTCCTACTTCCCTGTATGAGTCTGGTTTCTGGGTGGCAATTTCATACTATGTTATTGGTTATGATCCTAATATCACCAGGTAATTTTGCTTCTAATGAATTTTGGCATCTATTCTGGCAGTTTTGAGATTCAACTGTCATTTCAATTCTAAACTTTGCAGATTTCTTCGGCAGTTCTTGTTGTATTTCTGTCTGCACCAGATGTCTATAGCTCTTTTTCGTGTGATAGGATCCTTGGGCAGAAATATGATAGTTGCCAACACCTTTGGATCTTTTGCTATGCTGGTGATCATGGCTCTTGGAGGCTATATCATTTCAAGAGGTTAGACAGAAACGTTTGCAATGTATAATATTTTTTATAATTGCTGATGCTATATGATTATTTACTCTTGTTCAATCTGACAGATCATATCCCTAGCTGGTGGATCTGGGGTTATTGGGTTTCTCCTTTGATGTATGCTCAAAATGCAGCTTCTGTTAATGAATTCCTAGGAAATTCCTGGGATGAGGTAACATCATTAAACATTTATTATTGCATTCTGTCATCATGTGGCAATAGTAATGATGTCTGGACTCTGGAGAAGAATGAAATCAGGATCAATAACTGTTGAACAATGGTTGATAGTTAGCATCCATGTGTTGAGTTTGAACTTGAATTCTTGTGATTAATGGATGAGCTAGAGTTGTTTTTTCCGTTTCTTTTTAGTTCTGTTAACATTATAGTGTTATGATGATGTCATGTCCATGCATGCCTGAGCTCATGACAATGGTCTTTGAGCATTGCATCTATTTATTTAGCTAGACCTAAGTTTGGTAGCTTGATGTTTGTGGCTCACTCTCAGTCTGCCCCCAACTGAGCGCCTGGTTCTGTCATATATGAATCATATTCTTTGACTGTGAGATGATTCAAGTTGGAATCAGGCTTAAATTTCTAATTCAGTAGATTGACTCTATGATTAGCAACAAAAACTTGTTTCTAAATTGAGTTACTGTTTCAACATTCTGGGTTTTATGTTGAAATTTAAAACTCTCTGTACTTAATTTCCTTGCTTGTAGAGAGCTGGAAACTACACTAACTTCTCATTGGGTGAGGCACTGTTGAGAGCATGCAGTTATTTTCCAGAGAGCTACTGGTATTGGATTGGTGTTGGTGCTTTGCTAGGATACACAGTTCTGTTGAATATCCTATTCACATTCTTTCTGGCTAACCTTAACCGTGAGCTATCCTCGTTCAATTGAAAGTTTGTCAATTATGTTTTTTCCTTTCTTACATTGACAGTGTATATGGTGTCAATCTAATTAAGTTTTATTCCTTTGTCATTTATCGTAGCTCTGGGGAAGCAACAGGCTGTTTTCTCGAAGGAAGAGCTGCAAGAGAGAGACAGCAGAAGGAAGGGTGAAAATGTTGTTACTGAACTGAGACATTATTTGCAAAATTCAGGCTCACTAAATGGTAAGTAATAGACATTTTAGATCCTTTAACCTTTTTTTATTTTCTGTGTTAGTATGTGGCCAAATATTTAAGTTGTCTATTCAACTGCTGGGCAGGAAAATATTTCAAGCAGAGAGGCATGGTTCTCCCATTTCAACCACTTTCAATGTCTTTCAGCAATATAAATTACTTTGTGAATATCCCTGTGGTATGTATATTGACCTGTTCTACTATGCTATTTGTTTTATGGAAATACATTGATCAGTTAACTTCTTATCTAAGCATCTTTTCAGGAACTGAAACAACAAGGGATAACGGAAGACAGATTGCAGTTGTTGGTCAATGTTACTGGAGCATTTAGACCTGGTGTGCTTACAGCTTTGGTTGGTATCAGTGGTGCTGGTAAAACTACACTCATGGATGTTTTAGCCGGTCGAAAAACTGGAGGGATCATAGAAGGGAGCATACATATATCTGGTTATCCCAAAAAGCAAGAAACTTTTGCCAGAATTTCAGGTTACTGTGAGCAGAATGATATTCATTCTCCTTGTTTGACTGTTCTGGAATCACTTCTTTTCTCTGCTTGGCTTCGATTACCATCAAATGTTGACTTGGAGACACAAAGGGTAATCATAAAAGATCTTTCTTTTTGCCATTTTGTTGTATTTGACAGTATGGTATCATTGTGACTTATTATTTAGGCTTGAATTTTCAGGCATTTGTTGAGGAGGTGATGGAACTTGTGGAGCTCACTCCATTAAGTGCAGCATTGATTGGCCTACCAGGAGTTGACGGCTTGTCCACTGAACAACGAAAAAGGTTAACAATTGCCGTTGAGCTGGTTGCAAACCCTTCTATAGTCTTCATGGATGAGCCTACATCAGGATTGGATGCTAGATCTGCTGCCATTGTAATGAGGACTGTGAGAAATATTGTGAATACCGGACGTACAATTGTGTGCACAATCCACCAGCCCAGCATAGATATATTTGAATCATTTGATGAGGTCTTTTTCTCTTTATAATTTTGGTGAACTGATCTATTTATATGTACATGCGCATATGTAGTCATAGGCATATATAAATGATTATGATTCATGAATAGCAATATTATTCTGTGTCACATAGGGAAGTCCAGAGACAATTTTTTGACTTTATCATTTTATAACCATTTTGATCCCTTCCTGACTCAGCTTCTGATTTAATCTATGACTGCAGCTTTTATTTATGAAGCGCGGAGGAGAGCTCATATATGCTGGTCCACTTGGCCCCAAGTCTTGTGAACTCATAAAGTATTTTGAGGTTGAATTGTGCATGTCTATCTTCTAAGATATGTAATTCATATGGTTTAGTGAACTATAAACTTTCCTGCTGGCCCCAAAAGATGAAAGTTGAAGTTGGCCTTATTCTTGCTGACTATATTTTTGTGTTTTTAGGCAGTTGAAGGAGTGCCTAAGATCAGACCTGGCTATAATCCTGCTGCTTGGATGCTTGAGGTTACTTCTCCCGCCGAAGAAAATCGTTTGGGCGTGGACTTTGCAGAAATTTATCGAAGATCAAATCTATATCAGTAAGAACACTTATTTTGGAATTTGAGCTGTTGATTTTGCTTATACAATTAGTTTTTATTTAGTTCTAAAAATATTTACAAAAACTTCTTTATCTAATCTCATTGTCTTGGTCTGTTTCAGACGCAACAGGGAGTTGGTTGAAAATCTAAGCAAGCCAAGTAGCAATTCAAAAGAATTGAACTTTCCATCCAAGTATTCGCAGTCATTTCTTGAACAGTTTTTAACATGTCTTTGGAAGCAAAATCTATCTTATTGGCGAAACCCCCAATACACAGCAATTAAATTCTTCTACACAGTTGTCATTTCATTGATGCTTGGAACAATATGCTGGAAATTCGGTTCAAAAAGGTTTTCAACTTAGTTTCCTTTTAAATATTATTTAGAATCAATATAGCTCAGTATGTTGAGTTATTTTGCGCTTATCTTACTTTATTTGTTTTTTAAGTGCTTTTAGTTGTATTTCTTACCTTTGGATCGTATGTTTTTTTGACCCACCTACCGCAGTCAGAAATAGATGGGAGCTCGATCATAGAAAGTCAATGTAGAATATCAAGTAGATCTCTTTCTAACTGGTTCAGTGGCTTAAAGTTTCTTTCAACTTCATAAACTGTGATGTATAAATCTCTTTCTTCCTTGGTTTACGTGTATTTACCATCTGTGATGCTATTTTAGATGGCATCTGCACAGAAGCTCACTAATTTGAAGCGTGACTTAGGTTCTAACAGGGCTGTGCATGCAAACATATTACTGACAGCTTATGACTAACGAGCAGAGTGATGCAAATTGGAGAAAATCCATTCTTCTTTTGAATCATGGCAAACATATTATTTTATTTTAATTATATGTATTTCCATTCTGTTTTTGATTCTCTTTTCTGACTAACGTCATCTTCCATTTTCATTTCACATCTCTACTGATAGTCTCTATTATTTCAATTTTTTTCACTTTCAGGGAGAGCCAGCGAGATTTATTTAATGCCATGGGGTCCATGTATGCTGCAGTCCTCTTCATTGGTATTACAAATGCGACTGCTGTTCAACCTGTTGTATCTGTTGAAAGATTTGTTTCATATAGAGAAAGAGCTGCAGGAATGTATTCAGGCGTAGCCTTTGCGTTTGCACAGGTCTGCCTTCCATTTTCAGCATTACACATGATAAGCAGAAAAGGTGCCTATATATTTTCTAGAAATTAGCTGATTCAACTTCCGTAATTTTTGCAGGTTGCCATTGAGTTCCCTTATGTATTTGCACAATCAGTAATTTACTGTTCAATTTTCTACTCAATGGCCTCATTTGAGTGGACTGCTTTGAAATTTATTTGGTACACATTCTTTATGTACTCTACTTTGTTATATTTCACCTTTTATGGAATGATGACGACTGCTGTCACACCGAATTACAATGTGGCTGCTATCATCGCTGCTCCCTTTTATATGCTTTGGAACCTTTTCAGCGGCTTTATGATTCCCCACAAGGTAATGAAGCAGATGTTTTCTTGAGTCTTCATCTCGCCTAATCTATCATGCAATCTGGTCTCTTTCTTCAACATAGATCTGCCATAGATTTAAGCTTCTTCCAAACACATCCCATTGTTACATATTCTTCTAGACTGAATGCGTATAAACAACATATGTAATTTGGAGAACCTTTTATATTTAAGATAGTATAGAAATTTGCTTCATTTCTTGCATATGCTTTATGGGTAAACAACTTAACTTGGTCGTCTAATTTTCCAGAGAATCCCTGTTTGGTGGAGATGGTATTACTGGGCAAATCCCATGGCCTGGAGTTTGTATGGCCTCTTGATTTCACAGTATGCAGATGACGATAGGCTCGTTAAACTATCAGATGGAGTTCACTGGATGCCTACGCGAGAGTTGCTCAAGGAAGTATTCGGGTATAGGCATGATTTCTTGGGCGTAGCTGCTGGTATGGTGGCCTTTTTTGTTATGTTTTTCGCACTGATTTTCGCTTTTGCAATAAAAGCCCTTAACTTCCAGAGGAGATGATAAGGTTTGTTTCTGTATGCGATAAATCCGTCTGTACTAGGGAATATGCAGTTTTCTCATGCATTGCCAATTAATGTCAGTTTGCTCTTAAACACGGAACTATAAAAGGCAGTATAGGAACACTATATTTAATTATACATGATGGATTGTGAAATTTTTTATTTTTGTTCAAGTGTAGAAGTAGAACAAGAATAGCTATATTTTTCAGCACCTTTATATATTCATTTATTGATATAACTTGATTAATTGTAAGTTTGCATCTTAGCTTAATAAAAATTTTCATTTACGATTAAAGGATTATTTTTAATTTGGAGTTTAACTTAGCTGATTCACGTAACTTCTTTAAGATGTGACTTTTAGTTGGTTTTAAATTCAAAATCTGCAGAGTGAATTCTGTTTTTATTTTCAGGTTGTGGCTTAATTTGCAAAATAAATAAATAAATAAATAACCCTCTTTTTTTAATATTATCTTTTGAGTAATTATTATGGCTTTTAGTACCATTTTCATGATCATCATTATAATCGAATCACTGAGATGATCTTATTGTTAATGATTTTAGTACTTCTAATTTGAAATCACTTTATATCTTTAATTCTTTGTTTGGTTAATAATCATTCATTCTTAGAAATTAAAGATTACTATGTTTGGTTACTAAGAAACCATATATTATTTAGTCTTTTTTTTTTGGTCAAGCCAAATATTATTTAGTCTTAAAGTACTAAAATAATTATATTATAAATTATAATAGTTACACAATTTTTTTTTGATATTTCATTACAAGTTAATAATTTTAATATTGTTTAAAGATAACAATTAGTAGAATATTAATAATATTTTACTTACTTTATAATAAGGTATAACTAAATTATTAAATTAATATTAGATTTATTGATAGGTAAATTAATTTTTGTAATATGAATTACATGAAAAAAACATTTGAATTAGAAAATAAAATGTAATCCATTAAAACTATAATAAAAGAAAAACAAATTTGTATATATATGACATTACAAAAAAGACAATTTTTTTGAATGTGTTACAATGAATATTGTTTTGAAAATTTTAAAACTTATAATATAAAATAATTATAATTTTGAGAGGAACAAATTTTTATTCACACATTAAATGAATAATATTGACAATAATAATCAATTTCACAATTCACCTTGGTAATATGTTTTTAATGAGAATTAGATAACTTTCGCAACATGAAGGTCACTGAATATATATATATTATTACTAAATATGATTTGATCAAATAAAAATTTTATTACTAATTTATTCTTTATTTTAGAAAGATTTGATCTTTAATTTAATATTAAATTTCATAAAATTTTAGATATTTTTAAATGTTAATAATAAATAATTGACTTTTTATTTGAATTTGAAATATAAATAAATGTGTATCATGTTATATTACACCCTTAAGTAAATCTCATATCAATAAAGCACAGGAGAGATGCGAGTGTATGTTATGCCCGTACGCAAATCTTACATCAATAAAACACGATGCTAAGTATATAAGTTAATATGCTTCATACCCAATGAAGTCTTTTAAATTCGTGAGGCTCAATGGGCCCAAATTGGGTTGGGCTGTTACATAGTATATCTTATATGTCATTAAAAGAGGTTTTTTAACTAAACATCAACATCAATATAGATTATCATCAAAAAGTGGTTAGAAGAAGTGAAAGTAAATTTCTTCCCTAAGCATTTAGACTTGATTTGAATCCTGGAGTCATTATTGTTAGGGGAGCTTTACCGTTTATCACTTCTGACTCGAACAAGATTAGTCTCAAACTGTGAAGTTGATGAAAACATATGTGGTAACACAAAAAAAGATCATCACCATAGCTTATCTAGTAACTTTGTATCTAACAATATATATAAATATATATTATCATATATAATAAATATATATAACTTTTTTATCATATATATGATTACTTTTGCCCAATTTATTTGTCTTATTTGAAATGATAATAATTATTTGTTGAATTTCGATATATATATATATATATATATATGTTATTGGATTTATATACGATTCACTGATAGTGTAAACAGACTATATATTATCAATGTACAAGAGGTTGACACTTATCAATAAGTCTTTATAAGCAAATTGAAAAAAAATTATTTGTATTAATTTTTAAAGGCTTGGAATTTTTTTAGGTTGCAAATTGATGAGATGTCAACATCTAATGTATTGACAATGTATAGAGATTATACATTGTCATTGCATCATATATAAATCCTATGTTATTTATGATTAATTAGTTTACTAATTCATTGTAGTAATGTAACTTTAAGGATATTTATTCAAATATATTTTTCAGGAGGCAAATTCTATTGCCGATGATCAAATCTAGAATTTTTCAGATCATGTTCTTTGGTCACTTGGCTTTAATTGAGATATTGTCTTCTCTTACTGTTCAACATTCATGCATGTTTTTAGTTTGAACTTTCTTTTAATTTCATTTAATAAACTCATCGACCTTTCAAAAAGATATTAAAGATCCCACCTTAAAGAGTTGTGTAGTTACTTAAATTATTGTCACTTACAGGAAATTCTACAGTAATGTCCTAAATTTTGATTTTACTGTAAGATCAATGTAAAAAATACATGATTAAGAGTAGATTTAAAGTCATTAAGAGTAAATTATGTTAGAAATAGAAATATCATAAACACTTAATAATTTACTTAAGCTTAATGGAAATAATATATGATTAAGCATAAATCTAAAGTTATTAAGTATAAAATATGTTAGAAGTATGTAAATACATGATAATTAATCTAAATGTATATTATAACAAAATTAGGCTAAAATATTAAAAAGTCCTTTAACTTTATTACTTTATTTAGATAAGCCCTTATACTTTTAGGATTTATATATGATGCACTGCCAGTGTATAGTTTTTGTACATTGTCAATATATTAGAGGTTGATACTTCATCAATAAGCCATTATGAGCAAATTAAAAAAATTTATTTATATTTACTTTTAAGGGCTTGACATATTTTTTAATTTGTCAATTGATGAGGTGTCAACTTCTGATACATTGACAATGTATAGAAACTATACACTGTCAGTGCATCATATACAAACCCATACTTTTATTACATCTAGATAAGCCCTTAATATTTAATTTGAATCTGAATAAATCCTTAAACTTTAATTTATACCCAGATAAGCCCATAACCTTTAATTTACACTTAAATAAGCCTTTAACATAAATCAATCTTCTATAAGTGTGAGCAATCAATTTTTTCGATTGAGTTTAAAATCAAATTTTCTACCTAAAAATTGTCGGTTAGATATAATATATAATACAAATAATTAATATAATATATTATACAATATAATTATTTTATTATATATTTAAAAAAATTTAATAATTTAGTCGGTTTAATTTATAATTTTAGACATCGACTTAATCGAATAAACTGATCTATAAAAATTCACTTAAACCTTAAAGCAATTTAATTGAACTGAATTAAGCAAATTTTGATTGGTTAAGTCGGTTTGAATCCGCTTTTATTCATTTGTAATCTTTTATTTGAAATAAGGGCTTATTTGAGTATAAATAAAAGGATAATGACTTATTTGGGTACAATAATAATATAGGGGCCTATTTAAAAAAAGTAGAAAAGTTCAAGGGCATTTTTAATATTTTAGCTATAAAATTGTCATGTGCTTAAATCTATTGACACTAATGTTTACATTGATAATCATATTTTTACGATATTTCTAATATATTCTATGCCTGATGACCTTAAATTTACTTTTAATCATGTATTTTTTACGTTGATATTATAATAATGTCAAATTTTAATTGTGACCTTACTTTAGAAATTCTTGTCACTTAAACACTATATTTGGCAAAAGGAAAGTAAAATGAAGGAAAAATAAAAGATAAGGAAAGAAAAAATAAAAGGAAAGTTATTTCTCTTCTATTATTTTTGCACGAAAGATGGAAAAATAGTAGGAAAGAAATAAGTTATGGATAAAGTTTAAAAAACAATTGGTATTATAAGTAGAATTCCTGTTTTAATTTCATATTTGAAAGATTAGACCGGAAGGAAAAGTGCAAATTCACACATTTTTCTTTCATACATACTAATCACTTTTCTTAGATTCAAAAATCTCTTAGGATATAATAGAATTTCTCAAATTCTCTCAAACACAAGTATGAAATTTCAGACAAAAATTTAAAACATAAGTCTTGATACTTATAATGGCTAATAAACATTTTAAATAAACACGTTCAAAAGATATCACTTCATATTAATTATGTCTTTTAGACATTACTTTTTAACTAATTACGCTTGTTGAGATTAGTTGTATTTGTTAGACATAACATTTTGACAAATTATATCTATTCTAAGTTTATTAAATATTAGTTTTGACTATTTAAACATAAGTTTGAAACTTCACAGTCCAATCTAATGAACATTTTCTTCCTTTTGTGTTTTTCCTCTTACCAAATCCAGTGTAAATGAAAAGAAAAATAGAACGATAAAAGTGAAAGGATAAGGAGGCATTACCCTTTTTAAGTAAATTTCATTAAATAGAAAACTGTACCTAAAAAATCAAACCCGAGATCATTACCAAATTGAAGAGACAAAATCTTGCTGCAGCATAAATCTCACGGTGACCCAGAAGGAAAAAAGACAACAAAATTCCATGTCTTGCATTTGCTCCTTACAGTTGTTGGGCTTGCACTTACCAATTACCATATCAATTACCATATAGACAAAATTCAAGCAAGACAACAGTCAAACAACAGTCTCTCCCTCCCCGCCGCTGTCGCTGTCCTGTCTATATATGCTGCTAACTTACAAACCATCCTCACTCACTTCACCAACAAATCCTACTGTCTTTTGCAAATCAATCCCACCATGGACTCAATCCCATCATCCCAACCGTTCGAATCCAGCCCTTCCCATCCCAAAACTATCGTTCCATTAGACTTCACCGCTGTCTCTAAGCTACCAGACACTCATGCATGGACGACCTGGCCATCGGATGATGACCAGCCGATTGACCCATTCACCGATGAACCTCTGCCCGTCATTGACCTTACCAAACCTGATGTGCTTGACCTCGTGAGGCATGCCTGTGAGAAATGGGGAGTGTTTCAAGTGATCAACCATGGCATTCCCCTTAGTTTTCTTTCTGAAACTGAGTGCCAAACTCGGCGGCTGTTCTCGCTGCCCGTTGAACGCAAGCTACCCGCTCTCCGGTCACCCGAGGGTTTTACCGGGTATGGATTGGTCCGCATTTCCTCCTCCTTTCCCAAGCAGATATGGTCAGAGGGTTTCTCCTTTATAGAGTCCCCAGTTGAACATGCTCGCAAACTTTGGCCTGAAGATCATGCCAAATTCTGGTAGGTGCTCTCTGCATGCTCGGCTGTCACGATAGCAAATATTTTGGTCATACATATTTTTAGGAAAAGACTTAAACAAAGTTTCTTAAATGAAATTCGTAAATTTTTTTAGTAATGAAAATGTTAAATAAAAATTAAAATTGATACATTGACGATGTTAAACTTTCATTTGTCGGTAAATGTTGACTTTTCTCAAAATTATTCTCTAAAAACAATTATTAGAGAAATTAATAATAAAATTTTTTCCTATAAAACAATTATAAAACATTATTATATATATATAGTGAGCAATCAAATATGCATAATAATATAGTTTTGAACAATCAAAATTTGATTTAAAGGTTTTTATCTCTCTTAAGAATGATTAAGTTTTGGCTTTGATTTTTTTCCATTCTTGTACCTCCTTACAATAGAAAAAATAATAATACTGTTGAAAAATAAATTTAGTATAAATTATAATCCATTGTAATTCTTAGTATATCCCTCAAAATTATTATTATTTTTATATTTTATCTTCTCACTTTTCATATTTTCATCACAAATTTTGCTTATTTAAAATTTTTACATGTGTGTGTATGCACACGAGTAAATATATGTAAAAAGTATACACAATATTTAAGTAATAATTATTAAACAGTGAAATTTGTAATAATTTTCATAACAATGTCTATTAATTTTTTTTGGGTACATTTCATATCAGTTAAGTATTAAACATCAACTACTAAAAAAAAGTATTAAACAATATCATTTAAAATTTTGATATACTTTGCCTATTTAATAAACTGATATGAAAAACTCAAACGAATTACACTTAAGAATTGCACCGAAATTTTTGCGATAAATATTTTATGTTTCTTAACATACAAAACCCTAACCTAAAACGGAAGAATTTCACTATATATTGTAATGTGATGGGAATATAAGAGATGGTTTGGCTATAATATATGGCCAAAAAAATGGTGGATGGCTCGGTGAATGTAGGTTGTATAAATCTAAAGAAACATGCTGTGAATGGTGGCAGAAAACCTCATGATAAAGAGAAAAGTTAATGAATTTTTCATACATATTCTTTTTTTGTGGACACTCCAACTGGCTCATAGTAGACCTGTATTTGACAGTATAAAGTGTCTATGTCTTAATCAAAGTAGATAAAAATAAAGTAATTATTTTGGAATATTATTCAATACATTGCTAGTATAGTTTTTAAACATCACAAATAGAATTAGGACAGTGACACATATTTTTAGGAAATGTTAAAAAAATAAATAAAGTGAGATACATATCACTATTTTAACCTCACTTGTGGAGTCTAAAATTTTAACTAACAGTTTATTATATGATATAATAATCTATTTTATGTGTCTATCTATGCATAAAATTTATTTAGAACTTTTTTAATTATATTTTGTGATTAATTAAATTTTTCATGTTTTACTAAATAAATTAATTAAAATTTGTAAGCCACTTGACAAATCAAGATGAAATATGTGGTTTGACTAGTAAAAAAACAAAAACTAATAATCCAAGCAATCAAAATTCTCTTTTTTTTTTTTGACAAAATCAAAGTTCTCTTATCAGTTTTTGTTTCTAAAAAATTAAAATAATTTAGAAAAAATAATCAAGCTTCAAGTTCAACTAATCAAATTCTCAAGATTAAATAGATTACTCAGTTAAATTTTTTTCATAAGCCGTCTTTAAGTTCACATTATTCTCTCCACCACTTCATATGCATTACTACAATTGTCAATTTGTGCTAGTATGATTTTTGTGACCCTGGCATCCCTCTATGGCTGACAGGACATGGAATAACCCTTGTCATCAAAATTCAAAGTATTCTAAAAAAAAGAAGTTCGCACAATTGGACAAAACTAACAAGTTTTTTTCTATATATTTTTTGTGTTATTCTATTGAAGCTTCAAGGCTGTCAGCAATTTGTTTCATTACTCTGAATAATTTGTCTTCATTCTTTTCATTTTGTATTTGTAAAATCTTTCCCTTTTTTTGTCTGTTTTTGGTTGCATGCAGCGAGGTAATGGAACAATACGTGGAAAAGATGAAAATATTAAGCGAGAAAATATTGAAAGCGATGCTTAACTCATTGGGTTTAACCCATGAAGAAGATATGAAATGTTTTGAGCCCAAAAATGGGTGCGACCGGACCACATGCTTGCTGCAACTGAACTCCTATCCGGTGTGCCCGGACCCAGGCCGAGCCATGGGCATACCTCCTCACACAGACTCATCTCTGTTCACTTTGCTATACCAAGGCAGCATTAGTGGCCTCCAAGTCTCTAGAGATGGTTCAAGGTGGGTGGCGGTGGAGCCAGTTGAGGGCTCCTTGGTGGTCAATGTTGGTGATTTGATGCAGATTTTCTCCAATGGCAAGTTCAGGTCTGTGTTGCATCGTGCAGTGGTGAACAACACGCACCACCGCATGTCGACGGCGTACTTCTACCTGCCACCAAACAGTGCCAAGATCGAACCACCGAGGAAGTTGATTGACCATGATAATCCCCCACTGTATCGACCGGTGACATGGAAGGAGTTTCTTGAAATCAAGTCGAAGCATTCAAACAAGGGTCTTGAGTCAATTCGTCTTTGAATTTACATACTGGCACTGGCAACAACCACATTAAGGGAATAAAGGAATAAAATTGTCGTCCTAAAATTTAGTACCGTGAAATGTTTCTATTGAACGGTATGAATGAAATGGTTACAAGCATTGACAGAAAATTATCTAAATCTACTTTTAAGTACGGCTATGGCAATGTATTGACAGAAAATTGTCATCAAGTATCGACACAAAATGTTTCAATTAAAAAAGTGTTTCTAATTAAGCAAGGTCAAATTAACTTTTGAGTAAAAACGATTTATAAAGAAAAATTCTATATTCGAATCTTCATCATGTCAAATTCTTTTGGACCAAAGTCAGCCACGCAACCCAAGAAGAAATTAATCTCATACTCAATGTAGTGTGAACACACCTCGTGATTTACACTATATATATAAAAGAGCACTTTGTAATCTTCTAAAGATGGTGCTGGACATTTTTCACTGTTTCCCTTTAACCGAAGGATATAAGCTTTGACAAAAGATATGAAACCTCAAAGTTAAGTGAGGCTAGGTTAGGATGACATTTTTAGTGGTGAAAATTTGAAGCCCCGTTTCCTACTAAAAAATATTGACATGAACAAGTTTACAACAGACCTGTCAGAAAACCTTGTCATCTGCATCTACACATGGTGAAGAAACTATCAACATTGACAACACCAGGAAGTCGATCACTTCCAGAGCTTCACACATTTGTCGTGACTAGCTGATGCTACCATACCAGTGACATTCGTCGCAGCCAAGGAAGAGACTAGCTTCTCATGTGCATGTAGTGTCAGCGTCTTGTTCTCGATCATGTCCCAGAGCTCCAAAGTCTTGTGAACGCCATCATTCCAGGTCATAAGTATAACAATAATCAGTAACTTGGAGGAGAAAAATTGGAAAGTAACTAAACAAAGGCAATGCATCTAGCATGGAACATTGGCAGTACGAAGCGATATACTCGCCACAACTCAAAAACATGATAACCAAAGGTATGAAATACCATGGAGCTAAACAAAGTCAGCAACACTCACCTCGTAGCAGCCAATGACCAATAGGGAAGGATAATTAGGATGAAAAACACAGGTGTTAAATTTGTTGCCAGTGCAGTTCAATTCATGAACACATTCTCCTTTGCCACTAGATCCAACCGTCCACACTCTCACCAAGTCATCACTTACGGATGCCACAAGCTCACCAGTAGGATCCCAGCACACAGAATGGACAGCATGTTTATGACCCTGCAATGGTAGTCGATGTGATGAAAATGATAATTGACATTGAGGCTTAATCAATGTAAATTTTCAGGGAAAAAAGAAGATACTCCATGTAAAATATTTAAAAAAAAAATTAAACCAAAAGAGATATCATAGACGTGGAAAAAGTACAATCTATGTATTGGTTCGGAGGGTTGATTAGCCAAAAAAGAACCAAATGGAATAACAGCATAGACGGAGAAAACCAGAGGATGCCAAATCAATTAAATCAAAACTCCGAACAGAAAATTTTATGCACCATGGAGGCATAGAAAAAGCACAAGGTTTGAAACATGTGGACTTGTATTCCTATCAAGCCTGATTAAAGGTTCCCAGCAAAAAATATATACAACTGTTCTACATTCAAAAGAATATTCTTTCCTGTCAAGACTTGTCCAAATGCCATGCATCTGCCAACAGACATGCAAAGAAACTATGATCATTCAATATCATGATCACTTGGTTTTCTCATTCTTTCTTTGCAACAAAAGCTAGAATGCAAGTGTATCTCATTAACAATTTCAATTACTGAAATCCCATTTAACTTTTATACTATAAAATGCCAAAAAGGAATTGAAAAACAACTAGCAAACTCCAAACTGACCTGTAATTTGACCGTACAAACTTGGGCCTCTACATCAAGTATGGATACAGAATTATCTGCCGCAGCTGCAAGAAACAATCCAGCACGAGGCTGAAATCTCATCTGGGTTGCACCACCCTGATTTTTTTTTTTTTTAAAAAAGCACTAAAGGTAAAAATAGGACTTGAAAATGAAAAAAAAAATTGATTGAGCATTTTACATAAAATTCATTGAGAATAAATCATAAGGCATTATACCTTCAAAATTCCAGCACAACTGCCCCTCTTGATGCTCCAATATCGAATCTCACTATTAATATCACATGAGCAGATAAGGTCTTCTTTGGTGGGGTGGAAGTCAAGTGATGTGACAGTTGTAGAATGCCCCACAAAAGTACGAAGTGAATATCCAGGCTGTAAAGTAGAAGCAGGCATCCATAAAACAGGAAAATTCAGAGAGTAAATGCTTCACATGATAAAAAAAATAAAATAAAATCATCCTTCAAAAATTTTCCTTTCAGGCTCTTCTAGTAACCAATTTTCATCATGACTTTACTAAAAAAGCCTTCAATGAGTAGGGATTGGCTACGCAAGTATCATTAAGCCATATACTTTAGAGCTCTAACAGTGGCCTTTTATTCCCATGTTTTCTTTCCAAATGGTCTACCAGTCAATATTGTTTTCAGATGAGCTTCTGGTTCTGAAAAGTAGGTCATAAAGTAACTGCATGCTTGCGGCAGTTTCCAAAAGTATTAGGAACCACAAATGCACAAAGCATATTTGGTCATTTCTGAAGCAGTTTAACGTTTTATCTATTAAAGTCCAAGCAAAAATATAATAGCAACAGCATTCAGGATGACTCACGCCATGAAAAAGAAAGGGTATGTGTACTTACATTATCAGCATCCCAGATCCTGACAGTTCTGTCAGCTGAAGAGGTAGCAAGTCTTGACATACTTGGACTGAAGCGGACATCGGTTATCAATTGAGCATGTTCTTCAAGGGTTGACTTCACAGCAAAAGACTCTGTGCACCACAGCACAGCCTGCAGGACAATATCACCAAGCAGACTTATTTATCTTATTCCTCTAGAAAAATTGAAGTTTTCAATTAAAATAGCACTGAAGTTCCCTTATCAACAGTTCAAAAAAAAAGGTTCAGACAAAAAAAAAATCAAATCAGCATGTACCTTTTTATCATGGCCACCAGTAGCAAGCAATTTCCCGTCTGCTGAGAAGTGACAACATTCTACTTTACTTTTACTAGCAGGGATAACCTGGACTTCCGTAAATGCAAAGCCTGAAATTACAGCAATAATAAATCCCTATGTATCTCTCCCATTGTAAGAATTTGCAGATGTTCGTGTGTAGGAACACATGCCACCAATAACAATAAGGTCAACATTAATTGTACCTTTGCTAATATCACCACACCCACCAACTCTATCTCTAGGCTCTGGATCATCATGTAAGAATGATTCCACATTGTCATCTAAAGATCCATCATCCACAAAATGGTCTACATCAGCCTGTGATTTACCATCTCAAGTTATCCCACTGCATAATGGAAAATCAATGAAGATAACTTGCAAACAGTCTATATAATTCTTCCAGTTGACACATCCAATCTAGGGAATAGCTTATGTGAATATATTATGTAAGCTTATGTGAATATATTATGTTGCTATTTCGGATTAAATGCTGCAGATAAAAGGGGGGATTTTCCTTAGATTAAGGACGATAACACAATCTAAGAAGATATGACTATAAATGGATAGATTTTCACTTCTTAAATCTGTGGCATCAGGTCTGGAATCAAGTGATTTACAAGCACTGATTCTCAAAATTAAAGATCCTATAAATAGCTATAACATCCCTTCATTACGCCTATATACTTTCACTTCTCAGCAGATTGTAAACTATAATTTCTGTTTCCTTTCAGATGAATATGAAAGCAGAAAAGGCATAATATATACACTTAGTTAGCCAACTCATTTGCTCAACAAACTTTCTAAGGAAGTTAGAGGGCCAAAAATCTAAATTTCATCATTCCAAAAAGATAAAAACTACAAAAATTATAAACCAAGGCGTGATCTTAATCAAATTATGAAGCATACCAGTTGATTAGGAGCAGATGTAAGGGAACCCAAACCATCAGAACCAAACATAAGCAAAGACTTGGAGGAACCACTATTGTGTGGCAAAGTGGGAATTGAGATGGCATCTCCTGGTGTGTGAGTAGACGGTGATGAAGGTGAACTTGGAGATGGTCCAGTGGTGTTTGCAGTTCCTGAGCTATTGACCGGACCTGATGATGACCCTGGCTGCTTCCTCTTTCGGCCAACTTGATTTTTTGTAGCCTTGAGCAAAGATGCAATACTAAGTTAGAAATACTGGAACAATGTCGAAATTTGAAATGCTGGTAAAATTAACGCCCAAATAGAAATCAGAGAATGTGGCCGTGCAGATAAAAAATGCTTTGAAGACTCTGGTAACAGTAATCTAGACCGTGAAATATACCATAACGAACTCAAAGGTCAGAATATATTAATACCACATAAATCTTTTAAAACGTTTCGATATTTTAGAGAATGAAGAATCTTGAAACACTTAATAAACAGATAAACAAAGGAAAATATAGAAAAAAAATAGAAAAGAAAAATTTATAGATGGCAAGATTTGCAACCCATCCCAGTAAATGGTAAACCTGGTCATTTCCCTGGAAGGTGTTTGATATGCTACTATCAGGCATCATACTGCAGGCATCGGTCATTTTATCTTGCTGCTGGAGTTGGTGATTTGAATTTTGAGACTGCTGACTTGAAAGTGGATGTTGTGCAAATTGTTGTGACTGTTGATTATTGTTATGGAGTTGTTGCTGCCATAACTGAGACATCAAATACTATGTTTAGGAGTGAGGAAGCTGCAACACCATGCAATCTAATGAAAGCATCAAAGAATAATAATTTTCCGTTGTTGTGCAATAGAGATACACATACCTTAATTGACATATCAGTGTCTACACGAGGCAGTGCAGGACAACCAACTTGCATAGGTGATCCAACTTTTGGAACCACATCACCAAGAGAATTTAGTGGGGCATCCTTGCCAAGACCCATAATCTGATTGTTGAGAAGCATTCGCAATTTTCTGCATTCCAAATCATTTGCTGATGGGGATGACAAATTTTGCTGAGCCTGAACCAGAAGTTGTTGCTGCAACTGAAGCTGATTGAAGGGCTGAGAGGACTGACTGATAGATTTCTGCTGCTGGAGAAGCCCAGATCGAAGTTGGTCCAGTCCCTAGAATTGGAAAGATAATATTAGACAAGACCCATAGATCAATCTAGCAAGCCGTATTACAATTATTGTACATCATATTTAAACATCAACACCACAAATCAAATTTTATCCACCTTTTACACAGCAGTGTCAATAATTATTGTCAGATCTCAACCATAGACAAAAGATAAAATTATCTAGGTTGTTCAGCTCCACTTTACTTTCTATGAGATAGTTTTAGAAAGAAGTAAGAGGAATTATTGCATAGTGTACTCAGTAATTCTACAGATAACTCAGCCTTGTTATTTCAGCCGTTATCAATGAGCCATGAGATGGAGGGTTTTGCCCAAATATGCATACAGACTCTTCAGCCAAAACAGCTAATTTCTTTGAAAACAGAATAGACAGAGTTTAGTTGAAGTAAAAAATTCCAATGCATTGGAAATTATACAGGAATAAAATATATATATATATATATATATATATATATATATATATAAAACTTAATCATCTGTTCTATTCAGGACAAGAAACATACATCCTATTAACCAATGAATTATTCAACTCATTTCCCAAACATAACATAACATATTCTATCAGTATTTTACATTTAGCAAGCATATTCATCATATTCACAAACCAGCCAGTATATGGCTGCTAAATTGTGTAAAAGCAGCCAACCACTGAACTCCTTATTGTTCATTTGAACCCAGCAAGTGAATATTGAGGAAACACCAACTTCATATCAATTGCAAGTCAAAAGACATACCGTTAAAGGCCATCCTTTCAATGTCAAATTGCCTCCAGCTTGATTTGATCCTTAAGAACAAAATAAGTTAAATGTAACTGTTGAAAAAAAAAAAAAAACAGAATATGCGTTTCTCAAATGCTCATAATGCAGCTTAAAATGTGAGCCAACAATTTATAATGAAAAAAGAATTTTAGGTAATTCACATATAACTTTACAATTATAGCAATGAGATAACCAGATGGCAGTTAACATGGATTTACTGATTAAAAATGTTAAAGCTAATGCAGCTCCTGCTGAAACAAAGTCCTATGACAAGTGATCAGACAGTCCTAAAATGTTAAAAAGTAGAACCCGAAATCTTCTATACTATTTGAAAAAATAAATAAATAAATTTGAGTATTGTAGTTCAGTTTAACATCAATATACAAAATTATGATTGGTAAAAAGTTATTAAATATATCTTCACAAGATAGGATCAATTCGGCTACTTATTCTCATCACTCAAACGCACTCTGTATCAATGACTCAGAGGGTTGTTTTGAATCCAGTTACTTCTAATACTTAGAAGGTTTGCTGTTTCACCTTCCAATGGCTATACACTTGTTGGAAGATGGAAGATTCTGCTGAGATATTGCCAGGATCTTAGAGATTTGCTAGCTGATTTTTTCTGTAAATATATTTACTCAACTTATGTAAATTAGGAAAGTTTGCTTGTAGGTTAGCTGGAGTAATTATGTAGTTCCTATAAGTGTGCTGTGTATTTTCTATAAGAAGGAAGCCTGTAAAGTATTTTATGAAGTGAGTCAATACATAAAATTTATTCCTTCAGATATCTCTCTTTGTTTTCAACACTCTTACCAATGCCATACTGTGTTGACTGGGGTGATTTCAACTAATGTGATTGGTTCAGTTTATATGAATAAAGGAAAAGCCAACCAACCTTTATAATGGAAGTTAGATAGTTTCTTATTTTTAAGTTTGTCGTATCACATTTAAACACTAGCAAAAAAGTGTTAAAAGAGAAAGAACTCTCTTGGGATAAAAAATTACCATGAACTCCAATTAATGATCCATCTGGACCAGCACCTCTTGGACTCAACATGGAATTGATCTCACTCTTTAAATCCTGTGTCAGCATACAGTCCGTAACACAACCAAAATCATTAGTTAAGAAAAAAACCAGCTGCTGAAGGTAATAAATATATAAAGAGTAAAATGACAATGAAAGTACCTGGGTGGGCATTGGAATCTGCTGACCTCGATTTTGCATTTGCTGAAGATTACCTAACATATTTCCAGGTGTGCCATGTGGTGTTTGCCTGGAAAGAGGAGTTTAACCACTAACAGTTTTTACACACCACAAACATGGCAAAGCAAATAAAGAATACATGATCTTTCTAACATAAAAGGACCAAATGCGAAGTACCCTGGAGGCTGGCCACCCAATGAGGCTGCTTTCAACATCAAGGCTTGATTAGGATCCAGAAGCTGGCCCATATTATCACCTAATTGCTGCAAACTTATCAGATGTCAAAAAATGTGAGAAGAGGAGAGAAAAGGTGGAATTTTTTCCTATCAAAACTAAATTCAACTAGGCACCTTCACAGCTGTACCATCCAAGGAATCCCTCTGGCGTGGAAACCTAAGAGAATCATCATACATCTTTCTTGTGATGGCAATTGCACTTGCAGGGTTATCTTTCACGAGTGGTTCTCCACTAATAAGCCCATTGGTAGCAGCATTTAATATCTGAGTCCCTTCTCTTCGCTGCTGCTGCTGTTGTTGCTCTTGTTGCTGTTGCTGCTGCTGCTGCTGCTGTTGTTGTTGTTGTTGTTGTTGTTGCTGCTGCTGCTGCTGCAATAAGAGCTGTTGCATCTGCATCTGCTGAGGCTTCTGATAATGTTGTTGCTGTTGTTGCTGCACCTCTCGAGCCTTGACCATTTGAGTCTGCGATTGTTAAACATTTTAATCAAACAGCAAACTTGCTCCATTAACTCTCCAGAACAGCAATTGTAAAATGACCGTTGACTTGGATAAAGATTTTTCAAACAAATTTTTTTATAACAAATCATCTATTCAACATTGCACTAGAATTTTGTTCAATACAGAAGTCAAATTCATTTACAGTCTCAACCTCTAGTAGCAGTGCCTAAGGCCATCAATTTTTGGGACAGAATCAAAAAGGCACATACAAAATATTAGTTGAAAATGTCGAATAGATTCTAACTTTTCTTTTGTAAAATTATCCTTGTTTTTGATTCATCACTTATTTGAAGTTCTAATCCCAAACAAAAAGTTAGACAGGTGAAATGATGAAAGCAAATAAGAGAGAACGTACAATAGCATCATATAAAAAAAAAAAAAGAACATTCCGGTGTACAAGGCTCCCACCTTGTGAGGTGTCCAACCGAAATCTTTTAAGCATGCAAGTTAATTCCTCTTTCTAGAAACAATAGTAAAACCATACGCAAGAGACTATAGAGAGCTTAACGACTAGTAAGCCAATATAAACAGCTTGAAAACCAAAAATAAAGGCAAAGCATGCTAGTAAGAAACCCCTTACTAACACCAATCACCACCAAGAGTCCCACAAACACACCTCAATATAAGATGAAGCAGCTTCTGAATGCTTCTCATTTGTCCTTGCAATAAATATATCCCAAAATACGGACCACCACTCGAATAAAAAACCACCGGGTGCATCAATCGCTGGAAAACACAGACATACAAAAACCAAATTCAGAATCAATTAAGTTCTTAAATGGAAAACTAAAATCTAACCATCTACATCAGTGTTATCTTTATTTGCAAGTTTTTCTTTTTACGTCCTACCTACTGGATCAGTGGATACTTTCCCTTCAGCTTGAAATGTCTTTGCAGTAGCATTTAACTTTCTCTTCAACAGATAATCATATATATACACATCCAACCTATTCTCCGAAAGAACATAAATTAAAAGTTCAGTAATCAGATTATAACAACGGAAAGAAGTAGTAATTTTAACTTTAATTAGGAGAAAACCTTTCATTATCCAAAAAAAAAAATACTACTAACTATAGCTATAATTTTTCAGACCCCTTGATTTGAATTCCAATACATTTTTAAAAAAACTACTCTGATTCATTCAGACATTTTAAATTTTGCATTATTTCATTCAAAAGAGTCTAAGAAGATACTTTGAAAAAGCTTTTTTTTCCTTAATAATAAAGTTGAAAAATATAGCAATGGAAGCATTAAAAGAGAAGAAACAACTCATTTTTACTGCCCTCCAGAAAAACCTAAATCAGTCAGTACATACTATGGACAAAAAAAGAAAACGAAAAAAAATTGGAAAATTTCAGTAAAAACCCATTAAAATGATATTAAAACTCCAAAACCCTTCACAAAAAAACAGAAAAATTAAAAAAAAAAAAGTAAACAAAACACACCAAGAAAAAACTTACATTTTATCAGCTTCCCAGTTAGTCTGCGACATAATTAAGGTTCAAAAAAGAAAACCCAAAAGAAAAGAAAAAAAAACAAAGACCCTAAAAATCCGTAAAAAAAGCTAACACTATGAGTGAAGTTGGTCGGGTTAGATTCTTTGACAAACGGTTAAATGTGTGTATTGATATTCTTTCGAACATTCTCAAAATTCTCTAACAAATTCTTGGACTATTTTTTTTTTTGGGTTCTTTGTTTAGATATTACGGCAAATGAGAAAGCTCATGGCAGATACACTTCATTTAATATTATTACGGTTTTCATCTTTAATTGATTAATGCAGTAACCATCGTATTGTCTTTTCCTTGTTTTTGTATTTTTATAATAGTAATTTTTATTAAAAAATTTATAAGCATTTTGCATAAAAAATTTTATTTAAATATGTTTTAATTTTAAAATATATTTTTAATTGACATAATTAATCAAAAATTTAAAAACTTTACATGAATAAAGCATAATATAAATAAAAAATAAAAACTAACATTTAAAAATTGTGTTTAACAATAAATATATATATCTATCAAAAGAATTAATTTTGATATTCATCATCCAAATATGATATTAAAAAAAAAATTTAAACTCCAAAATAATTTTCATGTATCATATTATTTACGTATAAAATAAGCAAATACTTTCAATGTATTCTTTAATTGTATTTCATTTAATTAAGTATATTACTTTAACGCTTCTATTCATTTATTTTTTAAAATTAGAAAATAAGCATAAACAAGTTTTTTTAATAAAATATATAATTTATAGAAATAGAATAAAAATTAAAACCAATTTAAATATTTAAATTAAAATATATTAATACAAGTATATGTTTTACTTTTTAGTATTGCAAAATTAATTATTGATTAATATTTATTGTACAAGATTAAGTACAAACATATTTCAAAGTTTTTAGAGTTTTTATTTATAAAAAAAATTCTTTTTTTTAGTGTGAATTTTAAGTTTAGTTTTTACTGAATCTGAATTTTTTATTTTTGGAAATTTTGCAAATTATTTTCTTTATTTTTTATTTTGAGATTTTTTAACTACAAAAAAAAAATCTTATTTCGCAGCCAATTGAAGAATTAATAAAAAAAAAAGCTTACTTTAATATACTGTTATAGATATTAGCATTATTCCTCGTACAACATCAATCTTAATATTCTCCCTTACCTTAATGTAAGTACTTCTTATGCCAGAAAAATATTTTTTTTGTTGCAGTGTGCATTAATTTATATGATTCCAACTTTGGTTTTGTTTTTTTTTAATGTGCGTATATTACTAAGTAATTTATGGGGATTTGGGTTTCTATTTTATTTTTTGTTAGTACAAATTTTGGGATAAGATTACTTTTCATTTTTAAACAATATATTACATTCTATGAATTAATAACTTAATGAATTAATACATACAAAAAATAATAACAAATTAAACAAACAATAAATAAATTAAATTACCCACGAGCACGTAGATCAGCTGGCAGGGGGCTGTTCTAGCTTAATCAGAGGTCTCGAATTCGAGTCCATGGGTATGCAGCTGTGTTAAAACTCTTGAGGGAGAGCTTTGCTGCCCTTTGGATCCTGCCTAGCTCGAATCCGGATTAGTCCTATATCAAAGGTATGGGGATACAGGATGATCTAAACAAAAAAATAGATAAATTAAATTCGATTTCACACTTGATGAGACTCAAATTTAAAATTTTAAAATTCCAAAATTTTTTCTTTGTTACTGAGCCAAGACTTTATCGGTAAGATAAAAGTTTATCTTATTTGACAAATCAACAAATTTTATCTGTATGAATGCGTGCTATGAACCTTAATAAAAAATCATAAGTAAGATTTGAATTTAAAATAAGTCCTTACTAAGAACATAAATGAAAATACTAATTTAATTTAAGTTTTTTTCGTTTTACCCTTTTAGTTTTTACAAATTTTTTAAGAAAAACAATATAAGAATATAAATAATCATTCATCATCTATAAATGATTAAAATGTATATAAAACATAAAAGAGATTAAAGTATTATGGTTACAACTCAATTCAAGTTGGGTTTTAAATGAAAATTTTAATTTTAGCTTTGATTATTTAATTTTAATTTTAAATATAATTAGAAATATTGAAACATTAATTTTTTTAAATTTTAAATCTCTTGAATTTGATAGATTGTTGAATACCTTGAATAGAATATTTAAAAAATCAATCAAACCAAGTTTCATTGATTCAACTTATAGACACTTCTACTTGTAAATATTTAAAAGTTTTTTCAGAAAATTTGTTATTTAAATAACTTAAATTATTCTTTTATAAATTAATATGTATTAATAAAATTATTCTTTTATAAATAACATCAAGATAAGAATGTCTCCCTCCTCATAAAAAACTCAATCATAATTATTGAACAGAAAGAGTAAAGGACAAATATAAAGAAGAGAAAAAGCACACTGATTTTTTTAAAGAAATTACAAACATAATAAACAAATTAAATCAATCACCAACAAACAAAGACTCAATGAGATCAACATGAAATCAAATAAGCCTAATTATAGGTCAAAAACTATATCTTACACCTGTCTATGTAACTACTGTTCGTTATACACCATGAACGCAAAAGTATTAGAAAAAAAAAAGAAAAGTTTTATAAAATTTGTTTCTTTTTGGAACAATTTTTGAATATTGATGAATGGTTTCTGACTATTTTAAAACCAACATAATTCACAAATAAAAATAGAATTTGCAACTCTTGAAAAAAAATTTATTAAAAAAAATGATAAACAGATTGTTATCTTTTTTTAAGAAAAATCGGATCTAAATTTTGATTCTCCATTTTTCTTATGCCTCGTTATGAAAGAAATTTTTTTTTTCTAATACTAAGTGAACTGAAGCGCAAAGGAAGGAGAAAAGTCTTTTCGGTAGGAGTGTTTGACTAAAAATAAAGTATCTTATGAATAATCCAAATGATTGATACATGTATTATTTGATAATAAAAAATAATTATTTTTTTTCAATTTGCTAAAAAATAAATATCCATATACGTTAAAACTATAAAATAAATCAATTATTTAACTATAAAATAAATCAATTATTTTTTGAAACCAGTTATCTGTTTCAGTTTTTTACAATGTATTAATTTAAATTAATGTACTACCTTTTTTTCAAAATTTTAAAAAATAAACATCTATATATTTTAAAATTAAAAAATAAATTATCTTTTGTCAATTTCTTTACCATCTTTAATTATTGTTAAGTAATTAATTCTTAGATATGCGTTATTGCTGTGAAGCAAGATATATATATATGTAGTATTACACATTTTTTTACACATTTTATATGATTGGAGTATCTGCAATGCCTTATTTTCCTTTTTTGTTGTACAATAACTATTTAACAAACTGTAATTTATATTTAAAGACATATTTACATATCAAAAATTTATTTATCATTTACATCCCTTGTTTGATTTACAACACTGTAGTACCGTAAAACATATTTGAACATATAAAAGAAATGATTATACCTCTAGGATATAAGCTTGCTGCTTCGAGGCACTAAATGCGCATCCAACAATCCTTGGATGCAAATCACGCAATCACTGAAAGTACTCTATAGATGTTAAAATAAAAGGGTAAGCAAACCACAGCTCAGTAAGAGAATTGTATATAAAACTAAATATACTAAAATCTATATGCAATAAAAATCTTTATTTTCCTATAGGTGCTCTAAGGACCAAAAGAAGAAGGATTCTATAGTTGGCTAGGGATTCAGATGGAGTAAGGAAGGTATTTTGAAATACATGTCTTGTCCCGGAACCTAGAAGCGAATATAGAGAATAAATATTGTTGTTGGAATCAATCATTTTCCATTTCATTTCATATCCTTTTCAAAATAATGCTTTTATAAAATAAAACATTTAAATAAATAAACTAATATTCATATATTCTTTAAATATGAATATTAGTTTAAATACATCATAATTCTCATTTAAACTCATGTCACATGTCATTGTACAAATCATAAACAGTAAAGTACTCCATGTAGTACAATAGACTGTTAGAAATCATTTTCCTTTTCTATAAAAACATATTCATATACTTTTGCATTTAAACAAAATTTCTATATCACATATTTTTCATATCATAAAAATAGAGACTAAGGCATCACTCAGAATATATCATGCTAGAGAGAAAGTACCCTGTAGGGCAATAATAAACATGTTAGATCTATAACCATCGTCTAGAGTAGTCCTCAGTCAAACACTGATCAAGTGTCAATCGAAACTGAAAACATATCACATGTCACATATCACATATCACATATCGGCATGATATGAGGCCTAGCAGTCTCAAAATAGTATTTACATAATCATATCCCCTTTATGGAATTAATAAAAATTCAGTAAATCTTCAATCAGTCCATAAAAGATTTTATTAAATCATAAAGTAAATATTTATGAAAAACAATTTATAAAATATTCATTTTTCATCTTTTCATCTCATAACCCATATCATAGGCTGTAAAACATGTAAGGGAAATATTCTGTGTTCGCATTTTGAGTAAAATCGGTAACATGAATATTTAAATAATATTTTTCGGTATGTTCATGTTTTATGAAAAATAATAAATTTCTTATTTTTAAGGCTAGGAAATCATCAAATCATGCAATTAAATATTTTTTAATATTGTTAGAAAATATCTCTAGAATTTTCAGCAGCATAATGGCTGCTGTGACCCTAGCCCTCCTGCAAGTTAAACACAGTTTCAATTTTCACAAGCAGCCTCAATTCCACAGATTTCATGCAATTCATTTCAAGAATATTCATAATAAATTATTTGCATAAAAAATATGCATTCGAAATTAGGGGTGTAAATGTCACGACCCGTGACCACATTTTTCATCTTCTTATACACAACTTAACCGGTTGGGCTGTCTGCGATACTTCACTTGTACTGACTGTTAAACAATTTTACATAATATTGTTTATATTATACACATCCCCTATCATAATTAATCAGATAAGTAGTACTGTTGACGTGTCTAAATACAAAGAATAAATGATCATACCTCAAATAATCAGTCGGTCTGACACATTGTCCTTCGTGTACAGCCAGGATCCACAATCCACTGAACTCACATTCAGCGAAACCTGAAATGTTGAAAATTAAGGGGTGAGCAAAACCACGGCTCAGTAAAGGAATTATATGCATACTTGATATTCAGCTTCCTATATGCTGAAAATCTTTTACATTTTTCCTATGGGCTCTAGGCTCGTATGTAGGAAGGATACTACAGTCGGCTAGGAATCCGGATGGAGTAAGATAGGTATTTTAGCCTGTGAAGACCGAGAATTTTCTAAATAAATATAAGGTATCCGAAAAATTTAATTTGGACAAATTGAAATCCAAATTAAATAAGAAATGAAAAGGAAAATTAAATTGGAAATAAGAAATGAAGGAGGAAATTTAATTTGGATAAATGGAAATCCAAATTAATTAAGAAAATGAAGAAAATAATTTTGGATATTTAGAAATCCAAAAGTAATAAGAAATAAAAATATTTTGATATATTTATATAATGATATTATATAAATATACCTTGGATAAATATAAATATTATTTTGTGTTAAAAGTGTAAAAAGTATATATATAAATATATATTTTGATACAAAATATGTATTTAAATACATATTATGAATAGTGTATATATAATTATGGTGTATAATAATTATATATATTATAGTTATTATTATTATATGTAATAATAAATATTAAAAAAAAGAAAAAAAAATGAAAATGAAAAACGGGCGGGAATCGGGATACCCGATTCCCACCCATTTTTCCTCCTCTGTTTACAACAGAGGAGGGATTTCCAAAAGAAGGACCGGCCCCTTGCTGGCCGAGAGAGGAGGAGGAAGGAGAAAGGGGCGTCACCGGCGAGACGTGGGGGAGAAGGAGAAGTGACCTGCGGCGGCCCGAAGCGAAAAAAGAAAGAGAAAAACGGTGTGAAACGAAGCGAAAAATCGAAAGGAAGAAAGGAAGGGAGATCGGCGGTGCCGGCTGATCCAGGAACTGCCACCGCCACCAATGCCACCGGCGAGGGCCAACGAAGGAGAGGGAGGCCACCGACGGTGAAGGAAACGGCGGAGGAAGGAAGAAATGGAGGAGAAAGGAGCCGAAACCCACGCTTCCAGATCCGGCGCCGTCGCCGATGATGGGGCCAAACCGAGACCAGATCCGACTTCGTGGCAACCTCGGCAAGTTGTTGGGTGGCCGAACCGCCAGAATGGGTGGCCGCCGGTGACCGAACTGGTCAGCCAAATTTGAACCGGCCAAGCCAAACTCCGACCCGACCCGAACCGACCCGACCCAGTCCGACCCGACCCGGTTCAGGGAAAAAAAAAGAAAAAAAAGAAAGAAAGGAAAAAGAAGAAAAAGAAAAGAAAAAGAAAAGGAAAAGGAAAAGGAAGAAGAAGAAGAAAGAAAAGGTAAGAAAAATTGAGGAAAAATAAATTATTGATGTTATTGAATAATTTATGGTTATATTGATGTAGTGCATTAATATTGAAATTGTAGCAAAACGGAAATGAGACAAATGGTGGAGTTCGACAAGGCTCGAAAATCGAAAAGTGCGCTAAGCTTTGGCGAATAGGTAAGATACTTTTATAAAGCATTAGTAGCATCATATTGTATGTGGGATTTTATGATTCTTATATGATGCATAGATGGAATGAATTTAAATGGAATTGTGAAAATTTTTATATGATTTATAGATTGAATTGATGTTAAAAATGCTAAGAGGACCCACAACTGATGGTGGGGGTCTTAGTAAGAGATAAAGAAAATGTGAGAAACAACGGCTACAATTATAAACTGTTTTCCGTGCAGGAGGCTTAGTAAAAATTAAGCCGTTATGCTGCCGAAATTTTTAGGAAAAAGATTAAGTTTCTCACATAAATGGAATCTTGGAGATAATTATTGGAAATAAATATTAAAAGGATTATATGGTATTACTGAAGAGTTTGATATTTAAATCGATGGGAAGATAGATCATTGAAAACGATAATGTGATGAATTATATGGTCTAAACCTTATAGAATTGATAAATCAAGTGATTTTAATATCATAAATGGTATCAAGTTGAGATTGAGGTGAAATTATTTATTTGACGAATCACAGATAAAGGTGATGATAATTATATGATACAACTTAAAAGAGAAAAAAATCGAAGTTGTGATTTAGATGGTCGAATGATAGAATTGCGGAATTATCAATCGAGTAACAATTATAGGATTGATAAATTCAAATAAATGGACCGTCTTAGTGGTATGAACTGAGATTTTTGGCAATAATATGGATAGTCGCAAGGCGACTTAAATGATTGAAATACTGTTGATAGTGGAAATTGGCAAATTCTTTTAAGTGGTGAATTGCCAATCAAAAAGTAAATTGAGGACGTTTATGGATAATTTTAACATGATATTACATTCTACAGGCTAGATGAAAAGTGAATTGAGGATTGTGATATGATTTTTATGATAGTGAATGAAAAATGAACCGCAAGTCGAAAATTCTGAATATGTACCAATAGGTCAAACCATAAATGGATTTGATATGCGATTATTGATCTTATGGTTCTACGATCCTCGATATCGACTCTGGAATAGATATCGAATGAGGATATTAGTATTTCATAATTTCAGTATCCTGATGGCTATATGGAAACATGATATTTGATGCTCATAGATACTAAGAGGATTCACACTGATGATGTGGTTCTAGTATCGGTAATAAGAGTACAATTGATTATTATAGTCGATAATTATCGAAAAAGGATATTGAATACCGAATGGTTTGAATACCAAGTGATCTGGTTATTAAATAATTAGAGTATTGAGCAATTTGAATACTGAATGAAATGAATCTTGAATGATTTGAATAGTGATTTACTGATTGGACAGAAAGAAAGTCTTGAAATCGAATAACTGATGGTGATAAAGTTAAATGAATCGCTTCAGCGTATTTGATGGAAATAATACCGAAGTTGCATACTGAAATGTTTTATAGCATCGCATTTAAGCATGCTTTCTTGCAACTTGAAACATTTTAATAATGTTTATATGAATACTGAAAAGTATTGATTTGTTTTGAAATGAAAGTATATGGTAGATATATATATTTTTTGATATATGAAATATCATACAGAATTTTACCATATGCTTTACATGATATTGAAAATAAAGCTATAGATTTAAATGTTTTATGATACTGTAGGCACCCTAAGAGAATTAAATTCAATAAAGCATAGTGGAAACCGCCTAATTGGAGCTTTGCTCATTAGGCAGATATGCTTGTCCGACAATAGTCGTGGACAGGTCTCAGTCACGCCTGATCAGTGGGGCTGAGAGAGATGAGGTCTATGGCCATAGATAGCGCCCTAGTTGGTTTCCAGGGGACGATGATATGATTTCACTGCTAGCTACAGTGATTTAAGTCTTTATTGATAGAGATGATAGGGATCTAGCCTAGTCTCTAATTGATATGATATGAAGTTTAGAGTATGATTTTATTGATATGAACTCTAGACTTGACATGATTTATACTGTACATGAAACAGATTTGAAATGAAATATGTTTTGAAACAGTACATGTTTTAAACATGTTTTAAAAGTCCATGAGATATGATTTCGACATTTATATGATTTATATGTAATTTTGTGTCGAACATGGCATGATATGCGATCTAGAGTATAGTTTGATTTGATATAAACTCTAGACCTGATATGATTTACAGTATATGTTTTAAAAGTATATGATAAATGATTTCGACACTGTTATGATTTATATACGATTTCGTGTCGAATTTAAAATGATATGCGATCTAGAGTATAAATCGATTTGAAATGAACTCTAGACCTGATATGACTTACAGCATATGAAAAATGTTTTAAAACCGCACATGTTTTAGACATGCTCCGAAAACGAATACATGAACTGAAATTGAACATGTTTCTATCATGCCTTAAAGGCAAATTTGAAATGAATTGAAAATTCATATATTGAGCATGTCCTAAAGTATATATGATATGATCTGAGATGATAGCGGTTTATACAGAAAAATTACATGAATTGCATATTAAACCCTGACATGATAATATGCTTAACACATGAGAATTCCATGAGGAATGTCGTGACTCGACGTTAATGATGTTTCATCTATACGATGACATGAGATGATATGATATATGAACATGAGATTGATATGAAGAGAATTCTGATCTCACTCTATCGTGATCATAAATTCCCGGATGATAAGTGATATGAATTGATGTAATACGGGAATATGATTGTTAAATGTAAAGTGAATTCGATATGATGTTTACATTAAACATGGAGAATATATGAAGAGTATCATGACTCGGTGGTAATGATATTTCATCGATATGATGTAATGATATGATATGAAACAGGAATATAGAAATACACGAAGAGAATTATGACTTCGTACCACCGTGATCATGATCCACAATAGGAGAAATGATAAGAGATGATATGAGAATTGATATGAGATGATAGCATACCAAAGTATGATTATGAAATGAAAAGTGAAAATGAGAAGTGATAATGAGAGGTATCGATGAGAAAGGATTAACTGTAATTGCATCCTTACAAGTTTTAAGCATTTCAGTTTAAGACAGTGTAATCCTACTCTTGTATTTATATTAGTATCTTACTGAGCCGTGGTTTTGCTCACCCCACTAAATTTCATCTCTTTCAGATTATTGAAGTTAACATCTGCCATGTGAGCTGCTCAGTGGGCATCGGAGACTGTATATGGACTTGGTACTAGTCTTCTGAGGTATATGTTTCTTATAAATTACTTGTTTACATGTAAGACTTAAATTGAAGCACAGTACATATTCTGTTTAACAAGTCGGGATGTAACTAAGAACCGTTTCCGTGGTTGTTAAATATTTAAATGAAATGACTATAAGTCACCTAAATAGTATAGTAACTACACTGACACCGAATACAAACCTTAAAATGAAAAAGAAAAATTTAGTCCATAAATTTGTAGACTAAGAAAAGTATAAGAATCAAGTGAAAGTCGCAGTCTTCGGGTCGTGACATAGCCGAAATCTAGCAGCAACTGTAGAGAAAAATCTCCATTTATTTTTTTAAATTTATAAATCCTTTTCCTTTTCATCCCATAACCTTTTCAAATTCTTTTCAAAATAATGCTTTTATGAAAGAAAACATTTAAATAAAATAACTAATATTCATATATTCTTTGAAAGGAATATTAGTTAAATCATCATCATTTTTCTTTAAAACTCATTTCATGTTTTACTGTACTCTCATAATTAGTACAGTACTTTAAATAGCAAAGTAAACTATTAAAATCTATTCCACTTATCACATTAGCAAAGCAGCAAGCACTTCGGTAGATTAGTCATTATACACGTCGATAATTCGGTTACTGTGCAAGTTAATAAATCAATCCATTCACAAAAACGAAAATCAATAAACTTTAAGCATATAGCTTAACTCACTGAAAACAGTTTCAAAATAACCGATCACTTAATCACTTTAGGCGTAAGCCCTAGTTCACTGATGCAGTTACGACATCCATCCTATCTAGCAATAGAGAAAGTGTCGTATCGAGGAACTCGTGTAGCACGTAGGTCCTTCGGGATTCTAAAGGTGGCTCCCACGGTCCAAAAGGTATTCGTGCAGCACGTAGGTCCCTTGGGATTCTAGAGGTGGCTCCCACGATCCAAACAATATCCGTGTAGCACGTAGGTCCTTCGAGATTCTAGAGGTGGCTCCCACGGTCCAAAAATATCCGTGTAGCACGTAGGTCCCTTGGGATTCTAGAGGTGGCTCCCACGATCTAACCAATATCCGTGTAGCACGTAGGTCCTTCGGGATTCTAGAGGTGGCTCCCACGATCCAAAAAGTATCCGTGTAGCACGTATGTCCCTTGGGATTCTAGAGGTGGCTCCCACGATCTAAACAATATCCGTGTAGCACGTAGGTCCTTCGGGATTCTAGAGGTGGCTCCCACGGCCCAAAAAGTATCCGTGTAGCACGTATGTCCCTTGGGATTCTAGAGGTGGCTCCCACGATCTAAACAATATCCGTGTAGCACGTAGGTCCTTCGGGATTCTAGAGGTGGCTCCCACGGCCCAAAAAGTATCCGTGTAGCACGTAGGTCCCTTGGGATTCTAGAGGTAGCTCCCACGATTTAAACAATATCTGTGTTGCACATATGATCTAATATTCCATTTAACATCTTGGTAAGAATATTAGATTTATCAATTCTTCCTTTTTGAAAACATATTACATGTTCGTATCACATGTCCTATGAAAATCATCTCACAGTACTATAATCAGTACCGTAATGAGCATTTTGTAAAAATGCTATAAATCATTTGATTTTCTTCTCATATCATATAAAACATATTCTTTTCAGATGTCACGTATCATATAAAACATTTTCCTTTTTAACATATCACATATCATGTAAAACACTTTCCTTTTTAACATATCACCTATCATTTATGGAGACTAAGCTAATCATCAATCATATCATGCTATAGACCCCGGAGGGTAAGAAAATAAACATGTCAAATCTATGACCATAATCTATATTGTCCTTGGTGAAACATTGATCAGGTTTCGACCAAGACTAAACATATCACATATCAGCATGATAGGATGTCAACTAGTCTCAAAGCCGTATTTTTCATCATAAAATAACCTTTATGGAATTTATAAAAATATATAATTTCATACTTTAAAACCATAAAGGTTATAAAATCATTTAGTGAATATTTAAGAAATATTTATAAAAATATTCATAAAAATATTCACTGTATTTCTTTTCATTTTTCGTCTCGTATTACGTGTAATTTACCTATCAAGAGAATTTTAGTTTTTTCATTATCACCATTCTCGAAAACATGAATATTTTAAAATTCAATCTCATTATATTCATGTTTTATGAAAAATAATAATTTTTCCATTTTTCGTGATTTAATATTGTCTCGTGATTTAATATCGTTTTTCGGGAATAAAATCATTTTATATGATTTTACATAATTTTCTAAAAATTTTCGGCAGCATAACGACTACCGATTGACTAGCCTCCTGCATGAAAAATACAGTTTATAATTTCAGCCAGTACATCATCCCAATTTTTCAGCCGATGAATCATCACAACATTTCCATAAATTAATTTATAATTTAAAAGCATGCAGACTGAATATTCTTACAGTGCTGCACATGCATCCCTTACCTTTCTCCGGGTCGGCGACTTCCTCTTATCGATCGCGCCCACACTCCATTTCTCCCGATTCCTTATCTCGATCGCTGAAAATAATTTCTGGAAATAAAAATTCTAATTTTTAGAATTTTTCATAATTTATTTAATTTTTTTGAAAATTAAATCTCCGGAAAATTTCTTACCGAATTTTGTAAAATTCCGGGTTGTCGAATTTCTGAAAATTTTTCGAATTCTCGAAATTCTCCTCTTTCCTCTTTTTCTTCCTTTTTCTTTTTCTTTTCTTTTCTTTTTTTTTCTCTTTTTTTTTCTCCTTTCTCTGGCCGGACCGGTTCAGACCGGTTTGTGCCTCATCCCGCCAGTTCAGCCGGTTCGGCCGCCGATGGTCCTCCTTTCCGCCGGTTCACGCCTCCCACAGTTGGCCGATGTTGCGAGGATGCCGGATCTGGCCTCCGTTTCACCCCATCACCAGCGACGGCGCCGGATCTGGGTCCGTGGGTTTCGGCCTCTTTCTCCTCCGTTTCTTCCTTCCTCCGCCGTTTCCTTCACCGCCGGTGGTCTCCTTCACCTTCGTTGGTCCTTGTCGGTGGCGTTGGTGGCGGTGGCGATGCCCGGATCGACCGGCACCGTCGATCTCCCTTCTCCTTTTTTCCTTTCGTTTTTTTTCCCGCTTGCTTTGCGTCGTTTCCTTCTCTTTCCGCCTCGGGCCGCCGCCATTCGCTTCCCCTCTCGCCGGCGACGTCATCCCTTCCTTTTCCCCTCGTCGGCGATGGCAGTTTCGCCACCGGCGATCTGGTTGGGAGGGTCGGGATTTCCTCCCCGATTTCTCTTTTCCTTTTTTGTTTTGTTTCCCTTTTTGGTTTTGTTCCCTTTCTATTTTTAGTATATGATACACTATATATTATACACTATATTTTATATTTTATACATATAATATATATTATATATCATACATATATCATTTCATATATAATATATTACAATACATATTATATATAAATTATATATATTGTATATTACAAAACATATATCTTTTATATATATATATATGTACATTTACATACTTTAAAATAAATAACATTTATATATATAGAATTATATAAATGTTATAATAGAATATATATACCTATAAACTTTAATATAAAATAATATTTACATTTTCTATATATGTATATATATATTTATATATACATAAAATATTATGTTTATATACATATGTATTATTTAAATTCATGAAATAGTATATATTTTCATATATATCAACGTATATTAAAATATACTATATAGTATTTTAAATATATATGTATTTGTATAAAATACATTTATATAAAATTTGAAATTATATAAACATATTTTATTTTCATTTCTCGTTTTCCTTATTTAATTTGGATTTTAATTTATCCAATTTAATTCTTTTCCTCTCTCTATTATTTTTATTTTCACTTCCACTTTAATTTCTTTTACACCAATTTTTCGATTCTTTCACTTTCTTAATTCTCGGGATTTTCACCACTATCCCGTTCTCGCAAATTTTTTTTATTTATTTCCTCTTATTTAATTTCTCCAATATTTATTTTCAATATTTCTAATTTCCAATAAATGAAAAATTTATGGTTATCACAGTAAACGAACAGAACGTTCGACGAACTGTTCGTGAACTTGTTCGGTTTCTGTTCGTTTATGTTCGTTTATTAAGCTTAACAAACGAACACGAACAATATTTTTGTGTTCGTTTATTAAACTAACTGAACATGAAAAGAGGTGTAGTTCATTCATTTATGTTCGCGAACAAGCTCATTTATATTCGTTCCGATTCTGTTCGTTTAGCGTTCGTTTGTTGTTCGTTTAATGTTCGTTTATTGTTCCTTTGTTATTTACTAAAAATATTAGAATCACTTATATTATATATATACACACCTTATTTTTAAGAATTTAATCTTAAAATTTAGTACATAATTCCTAAATATATTTATATAATACAATTTTATTGGCTTACAAATTTAATAAAATATAATAATAAAATAATTATAAAACTAAATTATTGAATTGTGCTTAAGATAAAAAGGTTTTTTTTTTAAATTTTAAACATAAAGCATTGAAATTAAATTAATAAAAGTTTCATAATTCTTTAAGATGTAAGTCTTGCAAATTGATAATTTACATATATGATAATGTAATATTTGAAATATTTTGTAATGAAAATTATTTCATATATTAGAACAAAACTTGAAAACCATACTTAAAAGTTTAATTATCAAATTTAATGAAATATTGTTGGCAAAAAAATAATGAAACATAATAATAAAATTTATTTATGAAATTATAATTATTTAATTATGTTTAAGATAATAAATATTTTTAAATTATGAAAAAAAATTATATTGTAAATTAAGATAAATTTCTTAACATATATGATATTTTAGCATAATATATAATATATACACACATATATTGTGAAGACCGTGAATTTTCTAAATAAATATAAGGTATCCGAAAAATTTAATTTGGACAAATTGAAATCCAAATTAAATAAGAAATGAAAAGGAAAATTAAATTGGAAATAAGAAATGAAGGAGGAAATTTAATTTGGATAAATGGAAATCCAAATTAATTAAGAAAATGGAGAAAATAATTTTGGATATTTAGAAATCCAAAAGTAATAAGAAATAAAAATATTTTGATATATTTATATAATGATATTATATAAATATACCTTGGATAAATATAAATATTATTTTGTGTTAAAAGTGTAAAAAGTATATATATAAATATATATTTTGATACAAAATATGTATTTAAATACATATTATGAATAGTGTATATATAATTATGGTGTATAATAATTATATATATATATATTATAGTTATTATTATTATTATATATAATAATAAATATATATAAAAAATAAATAAATAAAAAAATAAAAAAAACAAAAGAGAAGTGGGAATCGGGGAACCCGATTCCCACATTCCTCTTCTGTTAACAAAACAGAAAAGGAAAACCAAAGTAAAAGCCAGACGATGCCGGCCACCGGAAAGAAGAGGAGCGAGGGGGGCGTCGCCGGCAAGCCAAGGAGAAGAGAGAAGTGACCGGCGACGGCCCAAATGGAAAAGAGAAGAAACGAAAAATAGGGAGAGAAGCGAAGAAACTGAGAAGAAAAGGAAGAGGAGATCGGCGGTGCCGGCCGATCCGGGCACCGCCACTCCCCCACGAGACCGGCGAAGACCAGGTGAAGGTGAGAGGAGCCGCCAGCGAAGAGGAAACCGGCGGAGGAAGGAGAAAAGAGGAAGGGAAGAGCCGCCGACGTCGCTTCCAGATCCGGCGCCGTCGCCGGTGATGGGGCGAAACCGAGGCCAGATTCGAAGTCCTTGCAACCTCGGCAAGTTGTTGGTTGGCCGAACCGCCGGAATGGGTGGTCGCCGGTGACCGAACCGGTCAGCCAAAGTTGAACCCGACCCAACCCGACCCGACCCGACCCGACCCGACCCGGTTCAGAAAAGAAAAGAAAAAAAAGAAAAAAAAAAGAAGAAGAAAAGAAAAGAAAAAGAGAAAGAAGGAGAAAGAAAAAGAAAAAGGAAAAGGAAAAGGAAAAGGAAGAAGAAGAAGAAAGAAAAGGTAAGAAAAATTGAAGAAAAATAAATTATTGATGTTATTGAATAATTTATGGTTATATTGATGTAGTGCATTAATATTGAAATTGTAGCAAAACGAAAATGAGACGAATGGTGGAGTTCGACAAGGCTCGAAAATCGAAAAGTGCGCTAAGCTTTGGCGAATAGGTAAGATACTTTTATAAAGCATTAGTAGCATCATATTGTATGTGGGATTTTATGATTCTTATATGATGCATAGATGGAATGAATTTAAATGGAATTGTGAAAATTTTTATATGATTTATAAATTGAATTGATGTTAAAAATGCTAAGAGGACCCACAACTGATGGTGGGGGTCTTAGTAAGATATAAAGAAAATGTGAGAAACAACGGCTGCAATTATAAACTGTTTTCCGTGCAGGAGGCTTAGTAAAAATTAAACCGTTATGCTGCCGAAATTTTTAGGAAAAAGATTAAGTTTCTCACATAAATGGAATCTTGGAGATAATTATTGGAAATAAATATTAAAAGGATTATATGGTATTACTGAAGAGTTTGATATTTAAATCGATGGGAAGATAGATCGTTGAAAACGATAATGTGATGAATTATAAGGTCTAAACCTTATAGAATTGATAAATCAAGTGATTTTAATATCATAAATGGTATCAAGTTGAGATTGAGGTGAAATTATTTATTTGACGAATCACAGATAAAGGTGATGATAATTATATGATACAACTTAAAAGAAAAAAAAATCGAAGTTGTGATTTAAATGGTCGAATGATAGAATTGCGGAATTATCAATCGAGTGACGATTATAGGATTGATAAATTCAAATAAATGGACCGTCTTAGTGGTATGAACTGAGATTTTTGGCAATAATATGGATAGTCGCAAGGTGACTTAAATGATTGAAATACTGTTGATAGTGGAAATTGGCAAATTCTTTTAAGTGGTGAATTGCCAATCAAAAATTGAATTGAGGACGTTTATGGATAATTTTAACATGATATTACATTCTACAGGCTAGATGAAAAGTGAATTGAGGATTGTGATATGATTTTTATGATAGTGAATGAAAAATGAACCGCAAGTCAAAAATTCTGAATATGTACCAATAGGTCAAACTATAAATGGATTTGATATGCGATTATTGATCTTGTGGTTCTACGATCCTCGATGTCGACTCTGGAATAGATATCGAATGAGGATATTAGTATTTCATAATTTCAGTATCTTGATGGCTATATGGAAACATGATATTTGATGCTCATAGATACTAAGAGGATTCACACTGATGATGTGGTTCTAGTATCGGTAATAAAAGTACAATTGATTATTATAGTCGATAATTATCGAAAAAGGATATTGAATATCGAATGGTTTGAATACCAAGTGATCTGGTTATTAAATAATTAGAGTATTGAGCAATCTGAATACTGAATGAAATGAATCTTGAATGATTTGAATAGTGATTTACTGATTGGACAGAAAGAAAGTCTTGAAATCGAATAACTGATGGTGATAAAGTTAAATGAATCGCTTCAGCGTATTTGATGGAAATAATACCGAAGTTGCATACTGAAATGTTTTATAGCATCGCATTTAAGCATGCTTTCTTGCAACTTGAAACATTTTAATAATGTTTATATGAATACTGAAAAGTATTGATTTGTTTTGAAATGAAAGTATATGGTAGGTATATATATTTTGATATATGAAATATCATACAGAATTTTACCATATGCTTTACATGATATTGAAAATAAAGCTATAGATTTAAATGTTTTATGAGACTGTAGGCACCCTAAGAGAATTAAATTCAATAAAGCATAGTGGAAACCGCCTAATTGGAGCTTTGCTCATTAGACAGATATGCTTGTCCGACAATAGTCGTGGACAGGTCTCAGTCACGCCTGATCAGTGGGGCTGAGAGAGATGAGGTCTATGGCCATAGATAGCGCCCTAGTTGGTTTCCAGGGGACGATGATATGATTTCACTGCTAGCTACAGTGATTTAAGTCTTTATTGATAGAGATGATAGGGATCTAGCCTAGTCTCTAATTGATATGATATGAAGTTTAGAGTATGATTTTATTGATATGAACTCTAGACTTGACATGATTTATACTGTACATGAAACAGATTTGAAATGAAATATGTTTTGAAACAGTACATGTTTTAAACATGTTTTAAAAGTCCATGAGATATGATTTCGACATTTATATGATTTATATGTAATTTTGTGTCGAACATGGCATGATATGCGGTCTAGAGTATAGTTTGATTTGATATGAACTCTAGACCTGATATGATTTACAGTATATGTTTTAAAAGTATATGATAAATGATTTCGACACTGTTATGATTTATATACGATTTCGTGTCGAATTTAAAATGATATGCGGTCTAGAGTATAAATCGATTTGAAATGAACTCTAGACCTGATATGACTTACAGCATATGAAAAATGTTTTAAAACCGCACATGTTTTAGACATGCTCCGAAAACGAATACATGAACTGAAATTGAACATGTTTCTATCATGCCTTAAAGGAAAATTTGAAATGAATTGAAAATCCATATATTGAGCATGTCCTAAAGTATATATGATATGATCTGAGATGATAGCGGTTTATACAGAAAAATTACATGAATTGCATATTAAACCCTGACATGATAATATGCTTAACACATGAGAATTCCATGAGGAATGTCGTGACTCGACGTTAATGATGTTTCATCTATACGATGACATGAGATGATATGATATATGAACATGAGATTGATATGAAGAGAATTCTGATCTCACTCTATCGTGATCATAAATTCTCGGATGATAAGTGATATGAATTGATGTAATACGGGAATATGATTGTTAAATGTAAAGTGAATTCGATAGGATGTTTACATTAAACATGGAGAATATATGAAGAGTATCATGACTCGGTGGTAACGATATTTCATCGATATGATGTAATGATATGATATAAAACAGGAATATAGAAATACACGAAGAGAATTATGACTTCGTACCACCGTGATCATGATACACAATAGGAGAAATGATAAGAGATGATATGAGAATTGATATGAGATGATAGCATACCAAAATATGAGTATGAAATGAAAAGTGAAAATGAGAAGTGATAATGAGAGGTATCGATGAGAAAGGATTAACTGTAATTGCATCCTTACAAGTTTTAAGCATTGCAGTTTAAGACAGTGTAATCCTACTCTTGTATTTATATTAGTATCTTACTGAGCCGTGGTTTTGCTCACCCCACTAAATTTCATCTCTTTCAGATTATTGAAGTTAACATCTGCCATGTGAGCTGCTCAGTGGGCATCGGAGACTGTATATGGACTTGGTACTAGTCTTCTGAGGTATATGTTTCTTATAAATTACTTGTTTACATGTAAGACTTAAATTGAAGCACAGTACATATTCTGTTTAACAAGTCGGGATGTAACTAAGAACCATTTCCGTGGTTGTTAAATATTTAAATGAAATGACTATAAGTCACCTAAATTGTATAGTAACTACACTGACACCGAATACAAACCTTAAAATGAAAAAGAAAAATTTAGTCCATAAATTTGTAGACTAAGAAAAGATAAGAATCAAGTGAAAGTCGCGGTCTTCGAGTCGTGACATATATGATACTTTATTATAATGTAAAAATCTAAACATATATATAAATTTATATTTGTATATTGTTCCATTATAAAAGATTATAAATATTGACATTAATCAAACTAATCTAAATGACATGAATATATTATAAGAGACTAAAAATTTAAAATTAAAAATAATAATATATTATAAAAAGAGATTATTGTAATATAATTACATACAAATCATTATGATAAAATATGCATATCATTATCTATTTCTGTATTTTGTTTTAAATCATGTGATATTGATAAAAAAATATATTTTAAATCACGTGATAAGAGATTATTTTAAAGTAACGATAACATATAAATAGTTGTAATAAAACACTATTTAAGAACTATTTTATGTACTTTAAAACACATGATAAGATTTTTACACTAAAAGATTATATAATTAATTCTATATAATCACATAATATGAAATTATTACAGTGTAACATTAACATATAAATTATTATAATAAAGATATACATATTAATGATCTATTTTATATCCTTAGTTCTAAATCACATGATAAGAGATTATATATTTGATTTGAAGTTAAAAACAATGCATTATTTTAAATGGCATTTATAACTAGACCTGCTCATTGGGCGGGCCAGGTCGGGCTCGGGCCAGGCCTAAGCATGAAATTTATAGTTTTTATCTCTACCCAAGCCCGGCCCGGCTCGACATTCGGGCCTTAATTTATTGTCCAGGCCCATTTTAAAAATTAAAAAAATGACCAAGCCCGCCCAAGCAAATAAAATTTTTATAACAAAAAAATAATTTAATATAAATGGACATTCATTTTATACATTGCATTCATTCTACACATTAGAAGTTTATAACACATGGCTTTCACAGTTTATGTTAAGTCTAAGAAACACTTAATAACTAATATATACAAACAAACTTCTGTAAAATACTACAAGAGCAGATGACTTGACTTGTCTTTAAATATCTTCTTCAAACCTACAAAATACAAAACTATATTTTAATAAAATATTAAATTAACTAAATTATAATATAAAATACAATACTCAGCAAAGGAGAATGACACTTTTATTTGGAAAGCTAAAAGTAAAACAAACATTCAAGCATATTAAATTAGAAGCTCTAACATCCCAAGCATTTTGAAGCATTGACAGAAATGGATTCACAATTGGGACTTAAAAAATTCTTAGAATAGTTTATGATAGTCTTATGTAATTACAACAAGTTTAAGAAAAGTTTCAGATTTATCCAATTATTTATATTATTAATATCACATTACCTAACAGGGAAAAAAAGAGTTGTGCTCTCTTTAAAAAGCTAACCAGTACCACTTAAGAAAGATCAAGTAAACAACTCTCTAACAAAAAGTTTCACAAGTTTTAAGCCTGCAGGGCTGCAACACATAAAAATAGAAAGAAATAAGCAGAATTTCAAAGAACATTTAAACATAATGGATTAGAAGCTTCAACATCCTAAGCATTCTGAGGCACGAGCAGAATAATTGTTGATACTTTTATGTTAAGTACAATAAGTTTAAGAAAAGTTTCAGCTTTATAATATTATTTATATTTATCAATATTACATTAACTAGCAGGAAAAAGAAAGAGAATTGTGATCTCTTTAAGAAACTAACCAATTAAAAAAGACCAAGTAGGCCACTCTCCAACAAAAAGGTTCAGAAGTTTCAAGCTGCAACACTAAAACACATAAAAAATGGAAAGGAACAGAGCAGTAAATGAGTTAGTAAAATCAAATTATTTGTATTTATTAATATTGCATTAACTAGCATGAAAAAGAAGATTTGCAATCTCTTGATTAAGAAGCTAACTAGCTAAGAAAGACCAAGCAGCCACTTTCCAACAAAAAGTTTCAGAAGTTTCAAGCTGCAACACTGCAACACATAAAAATAGAAAGGAATAAAGCGTATATGAGTTAGTAAAATTTTCCAAGTTTGGGCAAGATTAGAAGATATGCTAGACTTTCTAGTTTCAACTACTACAACATATATTAGTTTAGTGTAAGACATTTTATAATCAGTTGACAAATCAAATATTTCTTAACAAAAAAAGAATTAAGAAGCTAACCTAAAAGGCCATGGCAGTAACATCATTATCATCATCATCATCATCATTCTCATCATCACTAGAAACAAAAGCTTCATCTTCCAATGCTAATAAGAAAAAGAGAGAGAGAGAAAGAGATTAAACATTTAGGAATTCCAAAGTAGTAAGAATGTAATAATAAAAAATAATAAATGGAAAAATAGTACCTGTTGAAAAGCCTTTAGCACTCATCCAATCGTCAAAACAAACAATAGCTTGCACTGTTTTTGGTTCGAGTGAACTCTTTGAACAAGTAAGAACTTTCTTTCCAATACTAAAAGCTGACTCAGAAGCCACAGTAGATATTGGAATTGCCAAAAGATCACGAGCTAATAATGAAAGTTCAGAATATCGAATTGAGCTTTTACTCCAATAATCCAAGATGTCAATATCACTATTCAACTCAACTGCTTTTTCTTCCAAGTAAAGATCCAATTGTGACTTTTCAATATTAACTTTGGATTGACTTAAAAACAATTTGTAATCATCACTCTCATTAGAACCTATTCCCCCATCAACCTCACCCACATTAAAATTATGCAAGCTAGAATCAACCATATCAGCCCCCATCACACTAGTTGAAGTGTTAGGTTTGGAACTCTTCACATACTCATCAAGTAAGAGTCTAAGAGTACTCAAAACACTTTGTACAAACTCTGAGCCATGACTATCATAAAGTTTAGTATAACAATATTCCACATAGTTTAACTTGTAACGAGGATCTAAAATGGCAGCACATGATAACACCAAACTATACTCAGCCCAATATTTGTTGAATTTTTCTTGCATCCCCCTAACCATTGGAGTTAAGAATGTATGTGGGCCTTTGAGAGTATCTAGCAAACAATTGTGGACCTTCCATACACCTTTAAAATAAATATTTGCTGTAAGGTATTTAGAACCAGAAAACACACAAGTCACATCATAGAAAACTTTTAAAAACTTACAAATAATGAAAACATTACCCCATTCCTCTTCTAAAAGTGCAAAGAGCTGAAAATCTTTATCCCGTTGCCCCCAATAGATTAACACATCTTTGTAATAAAGAGCAGAATCAAGCACCAAGTATGTAGAATTCCATCTCACACACACATCTAGTCGCAACTTCTTGGTTACATTCACTTTAAAACTTTTTTCAGCAATATCATAAAATCTTTTATTGCGAGGACCAGACTTTTTTATGTATTTAACACCATTACGAATTTTACTAACAACATCATCAACAAAATTCAAACCAGCTTGAACAATGAGATTTAAAATATGCCCACAGCATCTAATTTGAAAGAAAGCACCATCACATAAAAGGGCACTATTGGCACGAAACCGACTTTTGAGAGAATAAGCCAAGACATCATTGTAATATGCATTATCCAAAGTGATGCTAAAAATTTTTTTATCTATATTCCACTAAGCTAAGCATAAAAAAAGTTCATCTGCTATGTTCAAACCATCATAAGGAGGGGTTAAAGCTCTAAACCTTATTATTCTCTTCTGCAATTTCCAGTCATTATCAACCAATGAGCAGTAATACAAATGTATTCATCATTAGTATGCTCAGATTTCCAATTATCACAAGTTGAACATATTCGACCAGGTGCTTCAGCTAATAATGCTTTGACATTCTCTCTTTCCTTTGCATAATAACTCAAGACATCCCTAGTAGCTGTATGTCTACTTATATTCTTTTAGTGAGGACTTACAACACTCATCATGTATCTAAACCCCGATTCCTCAACTGTATTAAAAGAACGTTTACCACAGACAAGAAAAGTTGATATAGCTTTACGACATTCTTCTTGGTCATACCTATAATTTCTTAACACTAAACCACCTCCTAAAGGTGTTTGAGTTGCTATGGTATATTGAGTAATATCCTTATTCTTCTTCTTAAGGCAACCATTTAAATGGCGTAGTAAGTGAGAAGTTCCACTAGAAGATTTTGCTTAGAAGAAGGTTTTTTTAGCGCTTAGAAATATTTTCATACTCATTATACCCATCCTCCACAATTATAGGGGTATTTGAATTTGCCATTGCCACATGTGTTTATCTAGTAAGTTGTTAAAAAAATACAAAATAAAAATTAAATTTTATAAATCAATAAGCTAACTTTTAAACTATAATCAGTTTAAAAATATTTCATCCAATACAGAATACTGACTATTATTATTGACAAATTATTTTAAAAATTAAACATGGTCAATAAAAGCCCACATGTTTTGAGCCAAATCTAATAACTGATAACTCATTATCTAGCATATATTCAAAGCATTTATCTAGCATTCTTACTTACCAAATATGATAATCGATAAGTTCTATGGCTTTGCACATGCAACTATTTGTGTACGTAAATAAAATAACATTCCATTAGTCCAACAATTATTAAAATATAATCCTTCACCATATTCAACAAATTTAAATATTATTAAAAAAATTATAGATGAATTTTTCTAGATAACTTGTTATCTCTGCCAAGATTCCTATTTAGTTCTTATACGTAATTTTTGTTTTGTTAAAAATATTTAAGATAAGTAAGTTCTTCAATTTTTAAATGAAATAAAATATGAATGATTGGTGAATTTTATATTAAGAAAGTAAATCTAGATGAACTTTTAAATTTTATAATTAAAATTAAAAAATTTTATGTCTCGTTTTTTAATTATCAAATATTAAATTTTACTGCCATGTACAAAAAAACCACAAACTCAAATCTCAAAACAACTAAAAAAAATAAATTTTAAAGCTTGTGCAACAAAAACCCATGAAACTCAAACAAATGATATTTTCAAGTCAAAGCACAGAAATAAAAAAAAAGGAGTTTGTTTACCCAAAATAAGAGCTTGGATTATGAAATGAAACTTCCAAGAAGACTTCTGATTTGAAGATTGGAGAGGATGAAAATTGAATACCAAGAAAGTGAAATTTTAGGAAAAATCTGTGGATTTTTTACTTGCTAGAATCTTCAAGTGACGTGAATTAAAGAAAATGGGGCTTGGAGAAAATAGGGTTTCAATTGCTAATTTGCTATCGGGTTCCTTCTTCAGACAAGACAACAAAGGAAAAGTTAGAATTGTACTTGGTATTGGTAGAATAAACTTGAAGTGGGTAGATTAAAGTGGATACATGGCTTTTCTTTAAATGGTCGTCCCTCCCTAAGTGGATTTTTTAATGGGTTGACTTTAGATATATAATGGGCTTTATATGTATATATAATGGGTTGTTTTGTTTTTAATGGGCTTATACATAGTTATCTTTAAATATTTAATTGGTAAGTAATATATTTAATGGGTTTAAGTATATAAGGTTATATATATTGGGTTAATAAAAAATGCATATAAACAGTATCGGGCCGGGCCAGGCTTTTGAAGAGTAAAACCAAGGCCCGGCACAAATTTTAATCGGGCCTATTTTTCTTGTCCAAGCCTGTTTAATAAACTTAATATTTTGTCCAAACCCGACCAAATATCGAACGGGCCTTCGGGCCTGAACGGGTAGCCCGGCCCTTGAGCAGGTCTATTTATAACTATAAACATTATAAATTTAGTTAAATCACATGTATATCTGTTTATATAATTAAAATATATAATTTATTTTAAACCATATTCTAACATATAAGAAATTATTTTAAGTTGAAATAACATATATTAATTTTTTTAGAATATTAATATATTTAAAAGATTATTTCTACCTTTTAATAATTTTTTAAATAAATAATTAAAAATAATAAAATAATATAATCTATTACCCAACCCAAACCCAAGTTCAATATCTTTTTAAGTATTATTATGTTACCCAACCCAATTACCCAATTACCCAAACCCAAACCCAAACCCAATAATCACAATTTTCAATACCCTAAATCTAACATCCCTAACCCTAACTCATTTTTTTCTCAAGCTGTATGCCTCACTGCTCAATCACCCCAGCGGCGCTAAACAAATGACTTCTCCTTTCTTTGCCAAACCCAGCTCCTTCCCACTCCCAATCCTTTGCCTGAGCTATAACTCTTGCTTTGACGCTGCCCTGTGTCACATCGGTCAAGCCCAAACCCCATTCTTTCCCTCTCGACTCTCGACTCTCGCCTTTTAATCTCCCTGTCTCTCTCTGAGTTTTCTATTGATTGCTCTCACTAGCGATGCCTCTTTCAGTCCGAAAGTCCATTGTGAAAGTCACTCCCTCTCTATCTTGGCTCTCTATTGCATCTTCTCTGGGTTGTATTTTTTTTAATTTTTATTTGGGATTATTTTTTGTTTGGTTGTTTGCATCTGCTCTTTTTTTTGTTTGTTTTATACTTTTGTTGGATTTTATTTGATGTATTTATTACATTTGCAATTTGGAATTTAGGTTTGAATGATGATGTTGAGATAATCTGTAATTGTTTCTGTTCGTTTGTTTTGGTAAATGTTAAATATGATTTGGGCTTGAACGATGAGGAGGAGATGATGATGAGATGATTGTTTTTGTTTCTGTTTATATTATTGATGGCTTAGATTTTGCTGTAAAAAAAGTTGAATATGAGATAACAGATGATTTAGGTTTGAATGAAGATGATGATTAACGTGTGTTCATGAACTTTTTTTTTGGCGAAAACACATGTTCGCGAACATATCACGTTCGCGAACGCGTTCGTTTACATGTTCACGAACTGTTCACGAAAATTAACGAACAATCCTTACCAACCAAACACGAACAACACTAAAAAATAAATGAACGAATAGAAACATCAGCCCGTTCATTCGTGTTCGGTTCGTTTACAGCCCTATTCGAAATATCGCTAAGGCTTACATATGCATCCCTTACCTGTATAGCGTAATCGAATTCTTCGGATGCACCACTCACAATTCTTTATTCCCAGGCTGCAGATAATTTCACCAAAATTATTAGATTAATAAATACTTATTTTTAAGCTATTGCTTATGCCTTTATACAGCCACATTATACATTGCAATTATTTTGCAATATAAATTCTATTGGTAGTATAATGTAACTTCTTCGTTTTGTGCTGGATTTTAAATCCAAGCATACTGACAGACTCCTTGTAATTCCTACAGTCATAATCTACCCTCAAACCATGAAGAACAACCATGAATCTAATCCCTTTCACCTTGGTCGAAAATGGTAGGTGGTAATTCAATGGGATTTTCAACAATCTAATGGCTACATCATGTTCTACCATGCTTATTCATCATTTTGGCATGCATTTCTTGCATGAAACTCAAGAATCCCCTAGGTTCAAATGTTGGCTAAAACCCTCTTCCCATGGCATCATCTCATTTAGCTCAATTAGATTGATTCTAATGGTATAATCATGCTTAACATACTTAAAACTATAGAAATCTACTATTGATTTTAAAGAATTCACAAGGAATGGTGACCTTACCAAGATTGGCCAAAACTTTGGGGAGTTGTTTCTCCTTGTATGGTGCCTTATAGGATGAGATACTGGTGTATGATTGTAGAGGAGAGAGGGGAAATCAAACTTGGTATAGAAATTGTGTTGAAATTCTAAGTGGATTAGTAGTTAGGAAATTTGGAAAATTTTCTTTCTTTCTTTCACTTGAAGATGGCATGGGGCTCTTGGAGGAAAAAGATGAATAGTACATCTCAGCAGCTGACTGAATTTTAAAGAAAATTTTGGAGCCTAGCAAAATGACCAAAATGCCCATAGTTATGAAATTTTGGATGATTTTGCCCTTTCGGTCCCGCTGGCAAAAAAACCATGTAAACGTGCTCCAAATTTTCAGATTCCAGTTCCAAATGGTCATATTAAACATATCTTAATGATTGGAAGTGGTTTCGTTGACGCGCGGTGCATGGATAGTGAGAAATTACGATTTACCCCTACCACCCGCTAGCGAATTTTTCTGTTTTTACAACTGTTTCGAAAAATCTATTGACACCATGTTGAAGTACTTTTCATATAGAATGTCACGATATTTTTTCTTCATCCCAATTCATTTTGGTTTGGGAGGAATTTACGAAAATACCCTCGAGACGTATCCATCATTTTCCAATTTGTTTGCCAACAACTCCAATTAATGAAAATAAAATAATTTCAATTCTCTAAAATTTCCTCCTTATAATCATTTCACCATCTGTACACTATTTTTACATTCATAATTTCATCTGGGCACGAAATTCAAGTGGAGCCCACATCATTATATACTTACAATTCATAAAATATTTCCAAATAAATCATTTATTAATAAATAAATGAATAACTGTATATATACAGTATAAAATAACTGGTTCTCACATTCTTCTTTTATTATTTTGTTTCTACACTGTTTTTTTATACTCATGTTTTTATTAGAGTCTGTTGTAACATCATATAATCTAATCGTTCATATTTTGATAAATAAATTTAACCATTTAGATTAAATTTTTAAAAAAATCAAATATTTTTTAAATTTTTTCAACAAAAGGATAATTGCTTTACTATTTTTGAATTGGGATATATCTTATTAAGATTTCAAGACTTTTAAACTTATCCATTTAAATATCCATTCTTTAAATAAAGTAAATTTAATAATTTACTTTATTTATATGTAAGAATATATCCATTTTAATGTATTATTTATAAATGAGACTAAAAATTATACACTGACATGGAGATTTGTGCTATTTTGCAATTGCAAATATATTTTGTTATAAAATAATTCTTTTTTGAGAGATTCGGTTAGGAAAATTCTACAGTAAAATCACAAAAATTTTGATTTTATCGTAAGTGTAACATAAACACACATGATTAAATATAAATTTAGTGTCAATATGCATAAAATAAATTAGAAGTATCATAATATATGAAAATAAACGTAAAATTAGTGTCAACAAATGCAAACACATGATAATAAATATAAACTTAATATCAATAGGCGTAAAATAAATTAGAAATATTGTAGATAATAAGCGTGAACTTAGTGTCAATACAATAAAAAAAATTTAAAAAAACTGTGAACACATGAGAATAAGTGTAAAATTAGTGTCAATAGATATAAAATAAATTTCGTTAGGCACAAAATTTATTTTAAAAAATTTATAAAAAATTAAGGATCTTAAAAATTCACTTCTAGAAGTGGATTTTGAAGTTTTATTTGTTGTCTTGAAATTGAATTTTTAGAACACATTAGTTAAAAAAAATAAGATAAAAATGTATTTTCATATAAGGCTATTTTGATATTAAAAAATTTTTACAATAGGTTGTGTAACATACTCCATAGGTTGTCAATAAATTCTCTCTTCCTTTTTATTTTGTATGTGTGAAACTATCCTCCTTTTCTTTTTATGTGTCTATATCTAACATGTAATATTTAATATAATATATTATGAAATATCAAAACCAAAACTATTGGGGCTAAAAATATTTTTTATTTTATTTGAATAAGATATTCTTTATTTTATTTAATTTGTTTCAACATTAATTGACTCAATAATTTATTAGATAGTGATGCTATTAAGATTTTTGTTAAAGTTTTTAAATACATTATTTTATTTTTTTCAAATTATATATAAATATTTATATAAAAATTTTATAATATTAAGTAGAATCATCATGTATAATATAAACAAACAATTAATTATTCCAAATGTGTTTTTAATAGTTTAATTCTATTTATATTTCAAAATAACAATTTTTTTACAATTATATGTTATTTTTCTATTTCAAAAATCTTAAGTATTTGACATATAAATGCGAGAATCATATGAATTTATATGTGTACATAAATTTAAATAGAGAATTTATATGTGTACACATAAATTTAAATAGATAAAACTATCTATGCTGGACATGGATCAAAAGCTAGCTCTAGTATAATATATAAAAGTTGCATATGAATGCGACGACACCTTTAGCCACGTCATCTTGTATCGTTTTGACACTATTTGACCTTTATTGATTTATTGTTGATTTTTTATTTATGGGTCTTGCCGTAATTTCATCAGGATTTTTTTGTCTCAAATGATTTGGGCGAGTGTGGCTGCTTCCTTCTCCCGCATACTTTTGCCTCCTACTCTTTTCACAACTGTGTCGCCCTTCCCTCTTTTCCGATACATGTTTTGGCTATGAACAATTCCTTGATCGAAAAATTAATTCTCTCTTTGTAATTGTTAAGTTCCACTTTTTGCCCTTTTTCCTCTTCTCCGTTTCTTTGCTTGGGTGTGTCTAGATTTGGGATTTCTACTCCCATTCGTTGTTTGGCCATCAACAGTTCTAGGTATGGTGGTGTCAGTTCTTTCATTTGTCTCATTGACTTTTCTCTCCCACCAACCCTCCCATCTATATTCATGCCACCGACACCAATTTTGCCAAAAGAAGTTAGAAGATTCTTCTCTTCTAGCTTACAAAGGAAGCACAGTAAAAAAAATGGGTATGGGTTATGTTTGGTGGTTCATTCCAATCTTTGGTCAGTCAAGGCATTTGGGAAGCAGGAGATTGATCTGCACTTTGCAACATCCAAGGTGGATTGAACTCCGACAAAAGAAAGAAGGTAAGAAATGAATAAAGCAAGTTGTTTCTTTTTCTTTTTTTTTTTATCAATTTTTGATTTTTTTCGTGGGTGCTTTGAAAAATTGGATTTTGTCATCAAGAACTAACAAAAATTCAAGATTACTCAATAATTTTTGGGAGATTGTAAACTAACATTGTTTTCCGGAATGGGTACTCCAAAATCAACTATTCAGTAGAATCAACCATTTAGTGTCTTCAATGAATTCTCCAATAAATTAAAGGCTACAAATTTCCTATTTTGATCGAGTATCATAGTTTAGAGGTGAGAAATTTGTTTTTTGTTGATTTTCCTTAGTGAATTCTTTGAAAGTTTTGATCTTTTTTTCATGGGTTTTACTAATAAAATTGTTCCCCACATGTGCAATTGGGTTTTGGAAAAACTGCAAGAGCACTCCCACTAATATAAACCTATTAAGAAGTGAAATCTTTTTTTCTTAACCTTTCATTCCATTACATTTTTTTCCTTCTTTAAATCTATCTATCACTCCAGTAGCGTTCCTTATACTTTCATATATTTAATTATTTTTGTAAATATATTTTTCTTTATTATTTATTGTTTTTGGTTTTACACTGAAGTTGAATTTGGTTCAATTTTGAGTGATTTTGTTTTTCTGCAATCCACAAGTGAGGCGAGCTAGCACAAGTGTACAGATTATAATTGCAAAATCCACGATTCTAGTTGGAGAGTGGCTTGACCTGTGCCCTTTTTATTTCAATGTAGTTAGAATCTGCAAGAAAATCATAAGGTAAGTTTTCAAGTTATATTTTCACGAAATTGATTCTGTTACATCGCTACAAGCTTATCCTAAATCAATAATTTCTTAGTGAATAAAAAATCATTAAGGCATAAGCTTATAACAAGCATTCCTGTGCCACTTACTGTCGAAGCATTGCTGAAAGAGTAAGTTAAGGTTCAAGAGATATAATTATTTGTGATGGTGGTGTTATTTACTAAAATTCAAATTTCTTATTCATAGGATAATTGCAGATGTTAGTGAAGGTACATATGACCAATCTATAGCCTTTCAAGTCTCCAATTTCATCAAACTTCACTTTCTGTTTAGAAAGTTCAACGTCTTTCTTATATACCTTGCACACATGTAAAGTATGACAATAGTTTGTATGTTTTTAAATTAAATAGTTAGTATGTTTTTAAATTAAATTGTTGTTATTCTTGAACTTATTGTATCCATGAATCCCATAATTATTTCAATTTTAGCCTTGCATTCAAGAATGAAACTTTGGACATTGTTAGGCATGATAGAATATGGAAGAATTACAATCGGATATTTTTATGCCTTTGGATCATATAAATGATGGTTGGATTAATTGATGATGCTCATTACCATTTGCTCATATTGAGCCTTGAAGAATATATTCGCACACTATAAACTTACAATTGGATATTAATTTACATGAGCTTAGTGTATACATATTTCTTTCCCCTAAAGAATGATCAATCATGAGCATCATTAAATTCGCTAAGGGTATACTTTTTAACTATTGAAGCACATTTTGCAATTAAAAATAGGCTTTTTACTTGCTTTATTTTACTTATATAATCCGAAATCTGTTATTATTGAACTCTATTTTTATTTTTTCATAGTAACTACATTTCTTTTGGATATTGAATTTTGAAAAAAAAATGCTGGTGTGCTAAGGGTTGTCACAAGTCAATATGTCAGCAATTGACTTCCCTTTTTCAGGTTTGATATTCATCTTTGAAGGATACAGAATAATACCACTTAATTAGTAATGCATAATACTTTTACTTTTGCAATGTGTTTCTAATAAATGTGCATTTTTCTTTGCAATTCAAGCAAAAAGAGGAAGTCTGGTGAGAATTATTGGGTGGTTGGGTTCAATTCGAGCAAGTTGTTGTGTGTTGTTTGTAAAAATCCAAATTCATTTCCACAGATATTATAGCTCATCTTCTCCACTCTTGCTTTATGTTTAATCTTGTGCTTTATCACCATTTCGCCCCTTTAAGTGTTCCCTAAAACAGTTCTTACTTTGTTAAACCTGTCATCTCTTGCATCATACGATCGTGGGAAGAAGCCCTTGAAAAAGAGTTTATGCTTAACAACTTGTTTCTCTCGTAGGTATCATTCCTTTGGGTTTTTTTTTTACCGTATTTTTGCCTTTCAAGGTTTATCAATTAAGAAAATCCATTCTTTTGGTGTAGCTTTTTTTGGTTCATAACTTTTACCCCTGTTTTTTCCATGTAACACATATTTGAAGCAAGATAAGAAAAAAAATGGCTTTACCTATTATCAATTTTACCATTTTGGTCTTTCTGCAATTAGGGAATCTTCTTTTAGATTTGGAGTTTAGTGTTAGCAATGTTGACTTTTGTGGTCACTCGGAGTAATTCCAAAAGAGGTGCTTATGCTGTGATAGGCCATGTGTGATGAACCAATTTTCCTTGAAGAGTAATTTCAAAGGAGATAGAAGAACAAGATTTATGAGGATGGGTTTTTAGGTATGGAACCTGCTGTACACAATGATTGATGATTTTTCAGTTAACTTTTGCTAAGGCATAAACATTCTTTTTCATGGTTTTTCCTGGCATATCCATAAATGCAGGGGGGAAGATGGTAATCCTGCATTCTCTCACATCTGATGTGTTCTTAAAGAAGACATTAAAGTTAAGTAACAAATTACTGATAAACACCACGACCTTTGCTTTGAAAAGGCTAAACAGAGGAACTATAAATAGAGATAAAGGATTTGAGAGAGAATTGGAAGCAATGAGTGATATCAAGCACCGCAACATTGTAACTCTTCAATAATAGTACAGCACCCCTCACTGCAATCTTCTTACATACAAGTTGATGGCTAATGGAAGTTTGGATGCTTTTCTTCATGGTATGCGCATTATTTCTTCAAATGAAAGGAAGGTTTATCACTAAGTTTCCTGCATCCATATTTGTTAGAGTTGAGAGAGTCTATACAACAACTTTCTTTTTTTCTTTTCTTTTTTTCAGAGTTAATGCCTAAAGTACAAAATGAAAGTTTAAATTTGTCCCACTTTTCTAGGGTTATTTGATCATAGATTAAACTTTGATACAGGAAAATCGATGGACATGTTTTAGATTGGCCAACAAGATAAAATAGCATCAGGTGCTGCAAGTGGAATAGCATACCTTTACCATGATTGTATCATTCATATAATCCATATAGATATCAAGTCAAGCAATATATTACTGGACTAGAACATGTAGGTAATATTTATAGATTTTGGACTTGCCACATTAATGGAGCTAGACAAGAATCATGTTTCAACATTTGTTGGTGGAACCTTTGGATATTTAGCCCGAGGTATGACGAACAAAAATTGTAGTCTATTCTTCTCCTCTTCTATTTGACTGCTTGATAATTTAACTTTGTTCTTACGCAAACTATTTTGACACAGAAAGAGCAACAACAAAGGGTGATGTTTACAGAAGTGAACCGAGTGCTCATTATTGGGTATTTATTATTTGTTTTATGGTTAGTAAATTAATAGAAGTTTTCTATTGGAAGTACTGAATACAGCTATTGATTATTTAATGTTTGTGTTTATGTTTATGTTTTTGTGGATAAGGATTGATTTTTAAGTTTTCAAATAAAGTCTTTATCTTAGGTTGAATTGTATAAAACTTTGTTGTTAAGGTTTACATACATGATTAACTTTTAGTGAAGGTGAAGCAATGAATTTTAATGGAGTTTTAAGCATGCATTCCGAATTAAGAATAAAAGCTTCACTTCTAAAGTTATTAAAGATGAGTAAAAGGCTTGATTAACGTTGATTGAACGTTAAAGTTAAGCAAATGTGTTTTCATCTAATTAGTTTTTAGCTTACCTTTGTTGACACCTAAAAGTGATAAGTAGTAGAAATCATATATTGTATAGGGTTTACAAGAAATAGATTGTGTGTTTTGGGTGCTTAAGTGATCCACAAAATTGGTTTGTTGTAGTATTTTATTTTTAGATTTAGATTGCCATAAATGTAACATGCCTGTAAGCTTTGTTTGAATGAATTTCATAGTAATGCATCTAAAAGTGGAAAGATCTCTTAAGCCCCAAAAAACCAACTGTAGTTATACAGTTAGAAATATTCTTCTAGAGCTATGAATATTTGTAGATCAAAATGATTTTGTTAGTAATATGGTGCAGATGTGGGATGATGCAGAATATCATTAAATTATTTACACAAAGTTCATTAAAGTTGTTGCTTAAACTGTTCAAAAGAGGTATACCTTAATACAAAGTTCTTCTAAGTTTGTTATGATGGAAGTGGAGTGAGTGAATGATGTCAATTTTCTGAAAATCATAGTGAAAGTTTTTCCTGAAGATTGTTTTGCTACAAACTAGATGTAGAATGAATAGTATTCCTCCTAATTCGTTTAGTTTGCTTATATTGAGTGTTGTGGATGGTAGGTCATTTTGTTTTAGAAGAAAGAGGGAATAGTGACGGTACCTTCTTGGTGAAAGACTATTGAGACAATGATTGGCTTCTCAATATAAGATTTAATATATATATATATGTATATATTGTATGTTTTTCAATCCTTTTTATGATTTTACTTTTCACCAAGTAATTTGTCTTTTATTAAAGGCTTAATAGCCAAATATACTCTCAACCTTTTGTACAAAATGAATATAAACCTTCAACGTTTTATTGCATGAAAATCAAGCCATAAACTTTTATTTTATTATAAATAAACCTTCAACGTTTTATTGCATGGAAATCAAGCTATAAACTTTTATTTTATTATAAATAAACCCTCAATCTTTCAAAATTATGCAATTAAGTCCAAATCTGTTAAATGACACTAACTTCCTTTAGTATTGCACACATGGCAAGCCACGTGGCAAGCCAACTAAGCTATCCACGTCAGCTTCCACGTTAGATGTCTAAATGGTAGTTAATATCATTTAACAGATTTAGACTTAATTGCCTAATTTTAAAAGGTTGAGGGTTTATTTACAATGAAATAAAATTTTATGGACTGATTTTCACGCAATAAAACGTTGAGGGCTTAATTCTATTTTATGTTAAAGGTTGAAGGTATATTTGGCTATTAAGCCTTTATTAAATATGCTTTTTGCCCCCATTTTGGTCCTATATGACAATGTCTTTTTGGATTTCAAGTTGTTGGAGACGGTATTTTCAGTTCTGATAAATTGTGGTAATAGGAATGCAACTTTGAAAATTAATCCAAATGAACCAAAACCTTAACTAAGCTTTGATTTCTTAGCTGATAATGTTAAGGTGCACATTTTGCAAATTTATATATACTTCTATATTCTTTCATATCTTCATGTTTCGATATATATTCTAATGAATGTTTGATACTTCATTACTATCAACTTTGTTATTTTGAAAAGATATTTTCCCAACTCGTAGAATATTTGATATCAATCATGTACATTGCATTGTAAATGATGGATAATCTATCAAAATCATTTTTTTTTCCTTTTGAAAGCATTCACTACTAATATTGGCTGTTTTTATTATGTAAATTAATTTTATAAAATTTTAAAATACATTAATAATTCACTGTTAATATATTAACGACTTATAACCCGCAGTAACGCGCGGGAACATATCTAGTTTAATAATTTGTCAGGTTTGACAACATAAAGGAAAAGATTTGTGAGTTGCAATGAAAGGATTTCTCTCTAAAGAATTTATTATCCTCTAAATCATAATTAAACCAAAATTAAAATTATTTGTATAAAATAAAAAGAAAAGTAAGTACATCAATAATTTTTAAATGTATAAATTAAAATGAATAATTGGAACTCAAACTTGAATTGTTAATAATAATAAAATCTGGTTGAAATCAAATCAAATTTATTTTTTAAATCAGATTCAAGTAAAATCATAAATGTTTAATTAAATTCATAGTTCGAGTCAAACTTGAGTATTGCATCGGCTTGACCAAGCTCAATGCACAAACTTAAAATTATAGTCACTCTTATTAAGATTCAGATTTCTAAATTTCTTCCATTTCTACAAAAATTCAGCCCCATAGCTTGGGGGCAAATTCTTACATGACAGAAAAAACATTTCAATTGATCCAACAACTGTCTTCCCTAGAAAACAAAAGAAAATAAAAATCTCTAAGATCAAAAGATAAACTGAGAAAAGAATATAGGTGAAGTTCACCCTTGTCATTCCTTGAAATCATCCTTGTCATCCACAGGAATTGGTCTGTTCCTCCAATACACGGCAAGAGCACTCCCACCAAGCTGCAACAAGTTAAGGGAATGTCAATTCAAGCTGCCAAAAATGGTAATGCAGGGCTTGGTTTGTAGGAAGAAAATAGAAACCAGAGAGCAAATAAGTGTCATACCGCCATACAAACGACGCTAACTGCAGATGGAACAGCTACTAGGGGATTGGTAAAATGTTTCTGGGCAAGCAAGAAACCAAGTGCAGAGCTCTGTACATAAACAGAGGAACAGCATCGGTTAGCACATTGGTAATTGGGTGAATAGCACACAGTACACTTGATAAATTGACAGAAAACTGTAGCACACTTAATAATCTGGTAAATTGCACCAAGCTTTGAGCCATGAGATGCTAAGCTATTTTCAGGGCTGTAATACGTTTTCCTTCTCATTTAGATGACTGTGAATGCAGGGGAAAAATGCAAAGGACAAGATAATACATGTTTAAGATATCATCCAGATAAAACAAAATAGACTCCTCTGAGAAAAATATGATGCTTTAGAGATTTAAAACAGAAGAATGTACCATCCCAAAAGCTGCTTCATGACTTGGTCATGCGATTTACATCTTGCTTATTTACAAGGACAGTAAAACTAGAAACAGACAGCTGTTTTGAAGTTGTGATTATAAAGGTATTTCCACAATGAAAATATCAAGCATTTTATCATTCTCAATAGGCATCACAGGCATATCGTGATAATCATTCATGAAAATGTCAAACATCAAAAAGTTTAAGAAATCTGATGACTTAATGGTAATGAAGAAATGCCTACCTGCATTCCACATTCTATGGATATGGTACGAGAAGTGGATTCACCAAATGATATTTTTGACATCAAGTAACCAAGGCCAAATGCAGCAGCATGTAGGAGAGCTACAGGAAATATTAGCTGAGCTCCTTGGGCTTTCAAGACTTCAGACACTTGGCCAATCTTAGTATTAAAACGACATCAATGTTAGTTCTTTATGTTGAAAAAAGCTTTCAACCGAAGCACATAATGTGAATATTAAAGTTTTAAGATATTGTAAATATACTTCATGAAAGTATCCTGAGAACTTACAGGGCTTGCACAAAGTAGAGTAGTGAGAATAACTCCAATTAAAGGAGTCACACAGACAATTTTTGAAGTGAATTTGGGAAAGAATTCATTGGACAAGACTGTCAGAAAGAAGACATTAGAATCATATGATTGTATGTCAAGATTCCTTAGACTTCACGATAATTGAGTGCAACCAATAATAACAGATAAAAAAAAATATTCTTTGTTACCTCCAACGACTGTTGGTACTAACACAACCTGAAAAGTGCTGATAGCAAGACCCTGCAAAGATTTTTGGAAAAACAAAATCTTTCCATTAGCGGAATCACCTAAATTAAGGTTATATACTTTATATTTAGGTAGATGACACTTTTGAGATCTTATATCCTCCCTCGCATTTATGTTCTAAAGTTTCTATCATCATTATTCTGTTTATAAATTATATCACCACCATTAAGTAATAAGGTGTAGATTTATTTTAAATTTCTAATGGATCCACCTAATTTGTTTCACCTTAAAGTTTTGATGGATGAATCAGTCCAAAAAATTCAGAAGAGAAACCAAAGAGGCAGGTCCCATTGCTTTGTACGTCAGTCACCATATAAAAACAAGAAATATTGACTACTTTGACTTCTACAATGTCAGTTCTCTCATTCTTCATGTATTTGCCAAATCTTATCTATAAAGGCAAACATCAAACAAGAATAAACATACCGCAGCATCAACAGGAACAAGTTGACCAGCAAGAAGCTTTGTGAGGAGTGGTGTCATAACTATTGCTCCAATAGTTGAACACCTGCAGTAATTCAAGAGGAATTGGGAAACTTCAAGTTTGTATAGTTCCAAATTTCAGAAATGTTGAAAGTGCCTTAAATCTTTATGTCATAAGTTATCATGCTTCCTTAAATACAAAGGTAATGCATATTTGATGTAAGTTGTCCCATCCCCTTAGCTATCATTGCAGTCATGCAGGTCAAAGTATAGCCAAATAAAAACTAGGTCATCAATCATATACTCAAGATACTTATGCAATTTTATATGGGTCATCATCTATATTGTTTCGTAAATGTTTTTATTTTTTGCTTTTTTTTTTTGTAAAAAATGAGCAAGGGCAAAGCAAAAGATAAAATTTCAGTAGAAAACTAAATACAAATAGCAAAAAGCAAGAAGCCAAAGCATTTACCAAATGGAACCTAAATAACGTCGAGAAACTTCTAATTCATCTGCTAATAATCTTATACTCCTCATAAGCATGATGCACATAATTCCTTTTCTCTGGTAAAAATATCTGAAATATTGTTATACTCAGGCTCAGGCTTTTTATGGGTTTGTATATGATGCACTGACAATGTATAGTTTCTATACACTGTCAATGCACCAGAGGTTGACACCTCATCAATTGACAAATTAAAAAATATGCCAAGCCCTTAAAAGCAAATATAAATAAATTTTTTTAATTTGCTCTTAAAATATGCCAAGCCCTTAAAAGCAAATATAAATAAATTTTTTTAATTTGCTCATAAGGGCCTATTGATGAGGTGTCAACCTCTGATGCATTGACAGTGTATAGAAACTATACACTGTTACTGCATTATATATAAATCCTTTTTTTTTCCTACAAACATCTACAGAAACAAACTCTAGCTAGTTCTGAGCCAATCTCACTGTAAAAACATAAGTGAAACAACAGTTCCACACACATGATTTTTTGTTGAATTAACATCTGCCAAAGACCTTCAATAAAAAAAAGATAGTTTTTACATCTTTCCCTTAAGACTTAGAGAGAGAGAGAACTCCTAATGTAACAATTTTTCATATCAAAGTTAAACTTAGGGGATATCAAATGAAAAGTAACAAAAGGTTCATCACATAATTAAAACATCACGAGATTACTCCATCCAGTTAAAAGCATTTTGATGCATGGATGCAGTTTGATCTTACGTTGTCATAAGAACAGAGAGTGCTACATTCCCCTTAGATATATAGGTCGCGACATTCGATGCTTGACCACCAGGGCAGCATGAGACCAAAATAAGACCAGTTGCCAGTGGAGCAGAAAGTTTCAGAGTCTGAAAATCACATAGATGTTGTTCAACACTCACTTATTTATACAAGCCTATTAGAAAGCCCTATAAAGATAATGAATCACATTCTACAAAATGCAATCTAAATTATGTTGACTTTTATTTCAAAAGCCAAATTTGGACAACATATATCTTATTTTCTGCAGTCTTCATCCAACCTCTTTATTGGGAGATTTCTCAATCTATTAATAGCACAAAAGTTTTTACCAGTATTCTATAACTCGAATAAAATAATACAAGGGACATCATTTTTCAAAGTAAAGTCTTATGTCTTCTTGTTCTGATGATAAGTTTTTTCGACAATAAGTAGAACTCAACTGGTCAGTAATGAGGGTATTGATGCAAAAGCAAATTTTGAATTACCATTGCTAAAGCAAATCCAAGCATAGGCTTGATTAGGTATTGAGCAAGAAATCCTACACCTACCTGCAAAATTTAAAACTAATACTCTTAAACCATGTAAACACTTAAACAGGATCATTTTTGTTTTATCAGCAATCTACTAACTCATAAGTGACTATTTCGCCTTACAGTCCATGGATTCCGTAGACAGCGTCTGAAATCCTCAAAGGTTAATGTCAATCCCATTGAAAGCATGAGGAAACCTAGGCCAACTGTGAAAAGATCCGTCTCTAACCATGTTACCTTCAAGAGGGAATAAATGGTTAGGTAGCTAAGCAACATCTAAATCATCATTCACTAAAAGCGGCAGAGGACTGAAAATTACCGCAGCTGGCTTGTAGATGCCAATAATAGTTCCCAACATAACCTGTTCAATAAATTTAAGTTAAAATGTAATACTAAAGATGAAAAATCAGCTAGAGATTTATCAAATACACCAACAAAATCGAACACACACCCAAACAGGGAAAAGAGTTGTCAAAGTTTCAATTATTCTCTCGTACTGGTTCATCCCACTTGGCCTAGGAGCATCTCCTGATACATTTGCTGCAGCCTTGCACATAACTCTGGAGTTCCTGGATATAGAGATCACATCATTCTTAATTACTCTAAAAATGCACAAAACAGGAATTCATATAAAAAAAATTAGTGGGTTTAATGCATTTGAAAAAGAAATCTGAAAATGCCTCGCATTAGCACCCAAATCCATGAATGTTGGAGCTAAAAATGAGATACAACAGGTACCAAAGCCAGGACTACTAATTGGTGAAGGGGCAGTAAGACGAAAGGAAGAGGGAATTCTGAGTTCAGGCATCCAGCTATCAGAAACAAGCAAGTTAATGGTGGGATAGAGAACTGGGTTCACCAAAATTGTATGAAAAAATGAAACAAACTTGGGACAAGGGGTTACAAAACCTTATTTATACAACAAAAACAAACCAGCTACCTTGCAAGGTTGTTGCAGGCAACCTATTTTACTATAACTTTACTCTCCTCTCCGTCAAAAAGTATAAAATGGCATGTGCAGTGTGCTCTAAAGATTTTTTCTTAAACAGCCACCCCTGTGATTATCAGATTACCTAGTTTTGCTTCTTTGGCATTGTCAAATTAATGAATTTAACACTGAAACATGCATTCTCGAGTTTTATATGAAAGAAATTCAATTAAATCAAACACTTTGTTCTCAGAAACCACCTTGAAGCAGAATTTGTTGAGGAAGAGGCTGAAAGAGCAACAAGGGGACAACTTGGCTTGCTTTGGCTTGCCCAATCTTTTCCATTCTCCGGCAAAGAAATCCCAGCTCTAACGTCTGAAGATTCATATAAAGCACAGAAATCTCAAATAAACCCATATGAGAAACAAACAACTATATAGACGAACACAAATGAAACATACCCAGATGAGTTGCCCGCAGTCTCCTGGCAGGAATTAAAGACAACGGTCTTCTACATACAGCATCATATATATGCAAATTGTAATCTCTGACAATAAATCTAGACAAAGATGCCATCGTGAAACACAAAAATAGAAAGCTTTAATCAAAATAAGGGAGGGTTTAGAAGGGTGAAGGGTTTTTTCTTTTGGCACTGTATGGTTACTCCAAACTACCAGGGGTGAGGGTGAGGGGACACATCACAAATGGATATCGATGAAACAGTGAAGATGTCGTGTAAACCGAGGAACCGTACGTATCCACAAAATGGGTTCATCCAATGCCGGTTTAAGACATCAACTTATGTCTTGTTGCTGCTGACTCCTGATTTGTCAGTTGAATAACTGCACTGCCTGCTTTCGTTTGCATGATCTCGTGAGCTCCCACTTGTCTTGAGCTGTAACTGTCAAAATTGAAATACGATGTGCCATAGGTGTTACTCAGGAATTTTCTCGTGATTCTGATCTATTAGAATTAGAAACATGCTTTTCGGGGCGGACTTGCACTTTCAATGTTTTTATCTTTCAAGTTTCACTACTGTGCCAGGTTGACCTTTGCAAATCAGCTTTTGTTGCTTCCTCATTTTCTCAATTTTCAAATGATACATTAACAGAACTCGTTCGTTCACGTAGGCTATAGTGCTGATGCATTGTTTGTTGGATTAAAATACCCCTTTTCTTTCTTTTCACCGGAAAGATGTTTTCTTTCCAGTTCGAGGCCTTCGGGCCATTATTGGTAAGAGAAAATGCAAAGAGTGCATGATTATGGATGGACTCAAGTTCAATAGCACATTTACTATCAAATATTTGGGCCAAGCCCATTCATGACACCAGAGTATAGACTATGGAGACCACGTTCAGGCTGCAAGTCGAGATATGACATACAGTTTGCAATTGACTTTGAGCTTAAATCTGATTTTGCTTGCTCAATCGGTATGTCAAGATCTTCTAAATCTAGGCTTGTGTCTCATTAAGAATTACTATAACAAAGTCGAGTCTAAACACATTAATAGAGTAGTCTAGTCGAATCAACCCTCCTGAGTTCTACACTTTCAGTTTTTTGACTTTATTAATCTGAAAGCATTTGTTTGAACTTGGTTATAAATGTCTGTGGTGAAGAAAGCAGGGTAAAACAATGAAAGATCGGAGCAGACTTGTATTTTATTAGTTGGGCAAATACCATTCCGGCTTTACTCTACAAATTTTTACGGTAGTTTGCAGATTCATGTCCAGTTGCACACTGAGTTTCTGGGGTTGATTAGTCATAGAGCCCATGCAGTCATGCAGCATGCTCTATCTCATGCAGATGATCAGTAAGATAATTGTGTTAGAATTTTTCAATTGGTGGACTGCTATTAATTGGTAGTTTTGAGTTTTAATAAAACAAGCTGATATAATTTAATTCTGGTGTGAAAACATGCAAATAAGTCCAAATAGTTAATTGTGATCGATAAGTATGGGCTTTTGTGCATCTTATTGGATCAATGTGGTGCGGTGGTTGTGTAGGCCTAGAACTTAATATTTTTTTGATTAGGTTCAACTATAAATATAAGGCTAGGTCACCTCTTCATCTACCCATTGAAAGCCACCCTAAATAGAGAAGTAGAAGAGGAAGACTAGCCTGATCATAATCCTAGTGATTATGCTTCCGCTTTCGTTGATATCTTGTATTCTAATTATTGCATAAGAAAATTGTTTGATTGATCTTACAAATTGGACCAGAATATTCCAAAAGCCTTACTCATAAAAAAAAATTGGGGCAAAACAATGAAAAAGAAACCTTCTATTGCCTGATAGTTTATATAATTCTACATATACATGCCTTCCCGCACGATAGAGTTGCGCAGGTTGTCAATCCTTTTGGAGAAATTCTATTCACACCTCAAAAATTATTAGACACACCCTATTTAAAAAAATTTGACTCCTCATACCCTTTCATGCCATTTTTTGTTTCCGGTGAGCCATAGCTCATCGGAGTTGCTGCCTGGCAGCACTTGAATGCTGCCAGGCAGCGAGCAAGTGCTGCCCAGGCAGCAGTTGTATGCTGCCTGGGCAGCACATGAATGCTGCCGCAGCAAGCTGCAGCAGCAAGCCAACAAAAATGGGGGAGAAAAAAAAAGCTCCCGCAGCAAGCTGCTTGCGCAGCCATGGGGGAGAAAAAAAAAAGCTCCCGGGAGTGGATTTCCGGGAGCTTTATTATGCTCCCGGAAGCTCACTCCCGGGAGCTTTATGATTCTCCCGAAAGTGAACTTCCGCGGAAATTGTTATGTTCCCGGAAATCCACTTCCGGGAGACAAAAGATTTCAGAAAAAAATTAAAAAAAAATATTAAGAAGGTTATTTATGTAATTTTGTTAAAAAATAGGGTGTGTCTAATAATATATAGGGTGTGTTTAGAATTTTTCATCCTTTTGGCAGACAAGATTTTGTTGTATATTCGTTCCCCTGTCCACCAAGAAGCATGGCCCGGAAACCAATGAAGAAGCTTAACAATGTTGGCCAACTTTAGTGCTAGGAGTACTTATCCTCCACCATTGCTCGCTCTGCTACAATGATCCTATTCATGGCAGGCTTTGAAGCCTAACAGAGTGGAGCCCCTTTCAATTATTCATTTGTCTTTCCACTGAGAAAGCATTTTCGTTTCTGACTTTTATGAGCTTCTTTCTCTTGTGTGTAATTCCACTTTTTAAACAAGTTAGAGCTTTATTCTTGTGTTTTCGCTTTCTTCTTCTGGTCCTTCAACTCTAGTTTCAGCTGATAGTTCATCTTTTCCAGGGAGTGCAGGAAACATAATTAAGTCGTCCCAGCTAGGACTTCTAAAGAGAAATCTTGTGGATCACAGCGATGCTCTCCAACAGGGTGATCTCTATAATGAACACCAAGATAACTTTATCTAATTATATTAAGATTTGTTAAATGTTAACGGACAAGAATTATATCAGCAAACAGCAACAAAGATATGACTGATCATGTCCTGCTTATGCCAAATTGCTAATTCCAGTGCTTTATAGCCTGGAAGATTTATCCGTCTGCAACAAATTAAAGTAAATTGTCCCCTTTTATTTGTCAGATGCAGAGTCCTTCCCGGTATGGGAATGTATCACTAAGCTAAACTACTTCCCGCTGTAAAGTAATGAAGACAGCTATTTAGGAAAAGATTGAACTAATGATTAGTTATAGTTGTATAGAAGATCATTAACAAGTTTGAGGTACTAATCACATTTTAATGCCTAGAGGTTTGAGTTCCCACTGCACCTTATATGCAGTTGGCCTCAATGATTAATGAATTTAACAGTGATCATCAGTTCATCATCCTCACCTGTTATGTTAATGAAGCATCTTTTGCAGAGAATTAACCAGTAAAAGGGTGGAATTACTGATATGTGCAGTAGATAGCAGTGATAATACATCGACAATTCTATGCAAAGCACATCTGAAAATAACAAAATGGCTCGACAAACAATTGCACATGCATAGCATATTCTAGAGGCTACAGCTCCGTGAAAGTGGAAATTATCAAAGAATCTTATGAAGTGATTGAGAATTGAAAGGTTATTTGCAAGAAATGATTGTTGACATTGACTTAAAAATAACAAGGATACCAACTTCTCAGAATGCCCAATAATCCTGAATTACAAGAGGTCACCAGCTATGTTAACTTTTAAGTACATTTCTAGTATTTGGTTTCAAGTCATTGGCAGTAGCAGCAGATGGATTCGTTGGCTCGACATCAACCTAGCTGTCCCAGGTTGTAACAGTTATTTGTCTGCGCGTATTAGTGCAAACTGCAAACATAATCCAGGTATGATATGTAATTCCATGGATCTTTCCATAATTTGTTGGCCTTTCTTTAGCGAAAACGTGAAAGCAACAAAGAAACGAGAGCGCTAGGTTGCGAATGGAAATTAACCATTTCAGGCCTCCTTTCATATCCATGTTAGTTTGGTATCGAAACTTTTGCAATCTAAGATTTGATCTTAAAAGAAAAAGTAGTACATCACTTTAACTAATTTTAAATAGTAAAGGTAGGTGGAATAATTGATAGAGATTTTAAATTCGAGTTATAATGTTTTCAAGCCTCAAAGTCGACAAAACTTGAAGTCCTAATTAAAATTGCATCTTTATTTAAATTTAATTTCAAAATATATTTTTCCAATGCTTGTACTAGAAGACTGTGCCAATGGACAGGCCTAGGCTAGCTTCTCAAGGTTTGGGCCGGAGAAAAAGGTTAAAAACATCAATGGAGGCTATTGATCCTATTCATGGCCACGCATTTTAGATGGAAGTAAAATGCGGGATATGCAAAGATCTACCTAGGTATGAAGTAAACATTGATGGTCAGGCTGAGGAGGACTCCCCATGGCCATGACGGCCCGGGGTTCGGCTGGGAGCCCTTTGGGTCACTTGATGTTGCAATTGATCCACGATCCACGCTCTCGACCCTTGGTCGAGAAAAACAAGATCGACTGCAACTTGAGAGACTAATGCTGGCAACTCAAGCTTGCATGGCTCCAAGATGGTAAAGGCCAAATGGAAGAATGAAACTGACATAAATGGAATGCCTCTTTTTGACTTGTTATATATGGCGCTTCTGTTTTTTGGCTAATTAAAATCATAGAGAGTATGAACTGCACGTGCAAATTCCTTGTGCTCGACCACTCAATTAGCAGTCCTAAGGTCTAATGTCTAGTGCCGATTCAATCCATCATTGTGGGAAGGATTCATCCGAAGTTTAATCTCACGTTAAATATGTTTTTTTTTTTGTAATTTTATATCCAACTGTGATCTTAAATTCAGATTAATTTTTTTTCATTTATTAGATGGGTTGCTTAACATTTCACTTGTCAGATTTTACGACACCATGCACGAGTAAGGGTCTATAATTTACTGTGGTTGTTAGCTGTTGGAGTTGTGAATGAATTCCCTTTAATACCATTTTTATGAGCAATAGAATTGAAGAGTAACACAGTTATTATATCTAGACCGAGACAACATGTCACTATTATTATTTTGCATCTTATTAGTCCAAGTAATATTATCTTGCTCAATTTTCAGTAGTCCGAGTATTCAAAAATGATACTGTCATGATTTTGATCTGAAAATGAATCTGGCTTCTCTGTACGATATATGCTGTTCATGTGCAGTGTAGCTTAGCTTGTGGGTCTGCAAGTACTGGTTCTTTTGTCGAATTTAACAACTCGAAATTCTGCTGACCTTTATCAATAGGGAGTAACATTATATAAAACTACTACTGCCAGCTAGTATCTTTATTCTTCCATTTCTATGTTGAGTGTTATTGAATTTTCTTATTCCAAAATTTACTCAAAAAGTGAATTTTTTTCCTTATGTTTATAAACACATATTCAGCCTGTTTTATAACCCATGTGAGAATTCTAACAATCTTCCCCTTGTTTCTCTGCAAAAAATACATCAAGTCTTGGAGTACTTTTATATCCAGAACAAAGGGAAAGATGTTAATAACCGAGTTCTAATACCAATACTAAGTACTATTAGACTTTTTCACCTCAAAAGTTAACTCAAAGAGTGAAGTTTTCTTTTACATTTATGAACGCACACAATCGGTGTGGAATCCCAACATTTTAGTCCACTTACGCCCAGTAATGTCTAGCTTTCTTTTGGTTTCTTCTCTCCACATTTTCCCATTTCTTTTCCTTTCTTCCCCGTGGATAATTCACAAAGGAAAACGTAAAATATTCTAAGAGTTCAGATAAATTATGATTATGAATAAATAATAATGACCATATTAATATTGATAGAAGTCAGACATAACCAACTTCTCATCAATAACTTTTTGTCTATAAAGATTAACAAGATTGAGGAGCAAGGAAGAGGAAGAACAAGAAAAATGTAGATTAGTAGTTTGGAGGATAAATTATATATGGTCGATGCAGAAGTTGTGTCACGACATCATTAGTGTAAACTCCAATTTTCTAACAGATCGGTTGATTCCCAATCATGTGGGAAAGAAAGTGAAGTTGTTACATGTTTTAAGATTTTATTGATGACAAGGTTGGTAATGGACAGGCTTAATCCTATTATGTTTGTTACTAACCACATGATAATTAGATTCTTGTCTGATGAATGATTGAGCAGGGGACCAGGTTTAAGTAATGAATTCTGATCATTTTTTCAGTTTACTTCTACTTTCTAGAACGCATTAAAACTTAAAAGGTGTTTTACTGTACTAGGGTAAGATAAGAAGATTTAAACAAAAACAGAGGGAAATGAAGAGAAAAAGAAAACAAGTGGGGATAGACTGAGAAGGGCAGCTGTGGCTGTGCCAAATTTCATTGGTTGACAGGGTTTTGAATCCTGTTATGCTTGCAGCAGCCAGCGCCAGCAGGCGCAACAGCTTATTTTTGTTTGTTTTGCAAGGAATTGGGCAAACTCTCCAGCTAGGAGAAAGCGAACCCATGTATATTTTGCAGTAGCGGCAGTTTATTTATTACGGTTCCATGGCCTGCTAGTCAGGACATTGGACTAAATCCAGCAACCCAGTCAAAACTTCAAATCTGGGTGTAATTTTTTAAGGAAAAAAATTCTTCATTATAAAAAATGAATTTAATGTAAATTTTTTTAAAAATAAAAGTTTAATTATTCTCGATCAGTATTTATAAATACCAGTTAATTGATTTTTTTTATCTTAACATGAATGTTTATAAATTTCAATCAACATAGCAACATTGTATAAGCTTTTTTCTTTTTAATTTTACTTGTATGTTTTAACATTTACATACAAGGATGAAATACATATTTTTTCGTGATAAAATTTCACTTAGTAATAATTATTTTCTCAAAGTTGGACCTAGATGTATCATGTGTGCGTATATATAATTTTGAAAATTTAAGAACATGGTCCAGCTCTCCAATTTATGGGCTTTACATGTGCACTTTTTGCAGGAAAAAAAATGGTTTTCATGGGACTATTTTGTCCCTGGTTGATGTATAAAAATACAATATAGTGCAATAAATCACTCAAGAATCTCCATCTTCAACTTCCCCAAGCATGCACCATTTTCTTTTTATTCCATTTGTCAACAAAGTTTTTTTTTTGGTGATAAATTCAAATTTTGCATTATTTTATAGGTGTACTTGCCTCGAGAGAGTAGTAATATTCAAACAAATTTAAAAACAAGGACTTTTTTCCTCAATTTCCACTCAGACTTTGACTTCTGACACTTTCCTCTGTAGTGTAACACACATGTACGATCAATTTTGAGTATTTAAATCAGCCGACCGAATTCAATTCAATTTGTACATTTTCGCAGGCCTTCAAAAAAATACGGCTAATTATGTTTTACTAAGATTAACGGTGGAGTGATTTTAAAGTTATAATTTTACATGGACTTGATATAATAAATTTTTTTCCTCATCTTTTAATATACCTTCATAATAATCCATAAGATTAATTTAGCCTCACTTAAATAGAAAGAAAAAGCTGGGCTATGATTGTCTTGCCCGGCTAAATTGCAAACAATGAACCAAATTCCTAGTATTGGAAATGGTTTTATTGCGAAAATATTTTTTTTGGTCGAAAATCTCCCGGTTTTTATCTTTGGTGACTATTCCGGAGTTGGGAGAAGCAGAGCGTGGTTAGGCTTGTCCCCCTCTCAACACTAGCACTCCATACATAAGTCAGGATTCGAACTCTGGCCTTGCTTAAGGGACAAGGGCCGCTTGCGATCCACGCCAACTAGTTGTTGGTTATTGCGAAAATGTTTGGTAACATATAAATATATACAAACATACATATTATATTTATATATGAGGAGGGATCTAGTTATACATGTGTAAAACAAATTAGTTTTACACAATTTTATATCTTTTTATATGATTTATAATTTTTTAATCTAACTATTGAATTTTATGTTTTATTCACTTAAGTCATCATGCCAAATTTCAAATTAATCGAATACGTCTAACTGTATATTTCGTAAAATAAAATTTCAACCCATTGATATATATTAAAAAAAATACTATTCTCTATTAAAATGATAGAAATAACAGATTGATTCAAAAATTTACATACACAATAAATATGAATAGGTTGTTAAATTCATGGTTGGTTTGCAAAAATATTAATCTTATATGAAGATATAAAATTGTATAAAATAAACATACATATATATTAAAATTATTTTACACGTGTGTAAATAGATACTTACTTACTATATATATATATATATATATTGGGCGTTAAGAGAACGATGATGGGGTGGCACATGTGAAGAGAGGAGCCTGCTTCTTTAGGATCCCACGCCTTCTATCTAAGTTGTACCGTTGCCATTGCATCATTGCTTGCTTTGCTCAACTTTTTGTCTACCGATGGCCAGGGAAGCCAGTTATTATTATTTTTATGAAATTTAATACACAAAAGTTGAAATCGGAATAGATTTCAAATTCTTGAAATAAATTAAATCAATGGAAGTTAATATTATAAATTGTTTCCTTCAAGCTATGCGTTTAGTATGCGTACTTTGAATCATGATCTTCTTATTTATTTATAATTAATGAGCTTTTACTTAAATTAAATAAATTATGTATAAATAGTTGAACTCAATGGAACATTATACGTATTAGAATCCGATATTTTAAGTTGAAGAATTTGGGTTCAAATGCTGAGAATAGAAACTATGATTATAAGAGATGGGGTTGGGGAAAAATCAAGAAAATTAAAAAAATTGTTTTAAATCGAAGAGTTAGGATGAGTTCAAATTATAAAAAATTAATTTTAATTCAAATATATAATATCATCAATCTTATATATTCAAATCAATTTAAATACAAATTAATTTAGATACGGATCACAATGAAATACTCTTTTATTTAATATTTTGTAATTTGCAATATTTGAATTAAAAGCTAAAATTCTGTATTTTTTATACAATACTTTTTAACCTTTATTCATTCTAAAACATCAAGATTACAAACATTAACATATTTAGCAAAAGATTATGCCAAGCCACTTGTTATCCTAGTTGGTATTTCTAACTTGCCATTATACGTGCACGTTTATTATTATTAACCCTATTAATAGAATATAATTATATATTGTAATTAAACAGTAACTTAAAATTAAAACAAATCTTAAAATTGTTTAAACTCAAAAATTTGAATTATCAGTTCAAACCTTATCAATTTCATATGGATCAAAAAATTTTATATAATTCGGATACAAATTGTATAATAAAAATTTAAAAACCAGATCTGATTTGATATCAATTAGAGAGGGATATCTCGTATATATTGTACAAATTTTATCGAGTCCTTATAAAAAAGAATGTAATACTCAAGTTCATATCCAACTAAACATAATCAATTTAGAAATGATGTAATGGAACGGAATGAAAAAGAAAAAAAAATGCCAAATGTCTGCTGCCTTGTTTCATTTTCTCAGTGACAAGTAATCTTTGCCCCGACGATCTCAAGCTAAAATGAGCCAGATAAGGCCACCCTGTCCGACCGCACCTAAAATCAATCAGTTGTGATATATTTGCCACATGTCACCAACCAATTGCTCTTCACTCAAACTTACATGGTCAAATCTTGAAGCTGCAACATGTAGGTCTCAATTTTACATCAATCAAACGGTTGAGAGCTTCACCATTAATTGAACTAACCCCGTCATGCTCATGTGCTAAAACCCAAATCGGGAGCTCTGGGACCGTCGGATCAATCTCCAAGTATTAAAACAGAAGTAAATCAATGTTTACTCAGGCCTTGGGACATGGCAGTTTCTTAAGAAAGAGAGTCTCACCGTCCAAAAGAAAAAACATGAGACATATCTCAATAATTATCAAAAAAAAAAAAAATTAAAAAAAAGACATATCTCAATAAGAAGCCCCAGACGCCCTTTGAGGCGTGGAATCCACTTTATTCAGATGATACGCTTATGCATGAAAGTAACACTTTAAGCCAAAGTGGATACAGCCCGGACCCACACCCTTCCATCACTCCAAACTCCAAATATTCACTCTCACATGGAGCAATCCAAAGTAGTAGCTAACATCAAATTTCACAAGCTCAACGCGCTTGCAACGGCTCGTTCAAAACAACATAACAGTCAAAAAAAATAAAATAAAATAGAAGAAAAAAAAGAAAAGCGTTGGCTTTTTTTTCTTTTCCAGCTTAACAACATAAAAAAAAAAATATAAATAAAACGCTCCCCACTATTGACGGCAAAGCCAGAGTACACCCCCTTCTCTCCTCCTCTGTTTTAATTCAGCTTTATTTTTTCACTTTTTGTAACTCGTGATACTTAGAAAACCTACCTCTTTTCTCTCTTTCTCTCCCTCTTATTTCTCTTTCTTTTATGGGTTCTCACCGGAAAGACGTTTTTCGTTCTGGCCGAATCGGTTCTTACAAGCCGCTGACAACAACAGCCAAATAGAGGGAAATAGAACCAGTTTTCCTTCATTACTTGTTGAGATTGATTGTTCAACTACAATCCCAAAATGGTAGTAAATTTTGGCTGTGTTTTTCTAGCTTCGTTTTTGTTATTAAGTTTGGAAGTGAACTCGGAACCAGTTCAAGACAAGCAAGCTCTCCTTGCGTTCCTTTCAGTGACCAAACACGCGAACCGGATTCAATGGAACTCATCAACCTCAGCCTGCGGCTGGGTCGGTGTCATATGCGATGCGAACCGCTCTTTCGTCTACACTCTCCGGCTCCCAGGTGCGGGTCTCGTCGGTTCTATTCCACCCAACACAATTGGTCGGCTAAACCAACTCCGAGTTTTAAGTCTCCGAGCAAACCGTTTATCCGGTGAGATCCCTGCCGACTTCTCAAATTTGACTCTCCTCCGTAGCCTTTATTTGCAAGATAACGAGTTCACAGGCTCGTTCCCTCCCAGTGTGACTAGTTTAGCTCGTTTGACACGGCTCGATCTTTCATCTAACAATTTCACTGGTTCAATCCCTTTCGCTGTCAACAATTTGACTCATTTGACCCGACTCTACTTGCAGAACAACAAATTTTCCGGTTCTCTCCCGAGCATCAGCGCCGACGGTTTAGTTGATTTCAATGTTTCTAATAACAACCTCAACGGTTCAATTCCCGGCACTTTATCTAAATTCCCTGAATCTTCATTTGCCGGAAACATTGGGCTTTGTGGAGGACCACTCCCACCCTGTAACCCATTTTTCCCTTCTCCGGCCCCGTCTCCTTCCGAGCCCATTCCTCCCACAACTTCTGGTAAAAGGTCCAAAAAACTTTCCACCGGCGCCATTATTGGCATTGCCGTGGGGTCCGCACTCGTGGCATTATTGTTATTACTATTCCTCATTCTTTGCCTCCGTAAACGTCAACGGCGGCCTCCAAAGCAGCAGAAACCAGTTACGGCGGCGACACGGGCGGTTCCGCAGGTGGAGGCGGGAACGTCCTCGTCGAAAGACGATATGACCGGCGGGTCAATGGAAGTGGAAAGGAATAAGCTCGTGTTCTTTGAAGGTGGGATTTATAGTTTCGATTTGGAGGACTTGTTGAGGGCTTCCGCGGAAGTGTTGGGAAAAGGCAGTGTCGGAACGTCGTACAAGGCCGTGTTAGAAGAAGGGACAACGGTGGTAGTTAAACGGTTAAAAGACGTGGCAGTTAGTAAAAGAGAGTTCGAAATGCAGATGGATGTGTTGGGTAAAATCAAGCATGAAAATGTGGTTCTTTTGAGAGCGTATTATTACTCCAAAGACGAGAAACTGCTCGTCTCTGATTTCATGCGTGATGGTAGCTTGTCCGCCCTGCTTCACGGTAAGTTTTCTCTGTTTCATTCCATTATTAAGAGTCAAATAATTCATGCAAATTAATTTCATTTTGACTTTAATTGTTGCATTTATGTTCTTTTTCCCCTTTTCATACGTTTTGATATCATAATATTATTTTGGCGAATATTGTGGAATGGTTTTGTGAGGAATTTAATAATGGAAGAACGTGCTTAATCATTTACCAAAATTTCACAAGGTTTTCCAATTTAATGACCAGCGGAGGCTGCGGGGGGATGGATTCCTTTGCAAAGAATTGATAATTCCTTCGCATTTTTGGCATACATTCTTATAAGAGTATGGGTTAAGCTTACAATGTAATTCTCTTTTGTTTTTAATTACATTTCTGCCACCACCATGGCAGCAGAACATGCATTTCATAATTAACCTATGGCTCCACCGACATTGATTTGTTGCCCTTTTTTCACCAAATTTACCCTGCAACCGTGAAATTACTATATATATATATATATATAGTTTCATGTGGTTCCAAATGAGTAAAATTGAGTGTTGCTGCCATGAAATGATAATTCTGTTTGCATCTAACTCTCTTGTGGCATTTTTTTTACGACATTTCATTTTTGGGTGGCTTCCTTTCCTTCCAATTCATGGTCCAAGGAAAGTTGGATAAATTAGGGTTAGGGTTTTAGGTTTGCTTTTAATTCAAATATATTTAGACTTTGAGCACTCAAAGTCAAATTAGTATAATGGAAAGTATAGCCACTTGCTAATCAAATTTCTTGGTAGTTTGGACTTTTTTTTGCAAAATTTGGGGAGATATACTAACTAGAATTCAGATCTAAAAGTCAAGGATAATAATGAATTGATAATATTGTGTAGGTGTAGCTCTTTGGCCAATTGGTACATTGTGGTTAATCCTGAAATTAAGAGGTCTCAACTCTCAAGCCGGGCAAATTACCATTCTTTTCTAATGAATTGAACCGTGTTATTCGATAATTTTTTCAGGTAGCAGAGGCTCAGGGCGTACTCCACTAGACTGGGACAACCGGATGAGAATAGCATTAAGCGCAGCAAGGGGCCTGGCACACCTCCACGTTTCAGGAAAGGTGGTCCATGGCAACATCAAGTCCTCCAACATTCTCCTCCGACCGGACCTCGAAGCCTGCATCTCAGACTTCGGTCTCAACCCGCTCTTTGGCAACACCACCCCACCTAGCCGCATTGCAGGCTACCGAGCACCTGAAGTGGTCGAAACTCGAAAAGTTACATTTAAGTCTGATGTTTATAGCTTTGGAGTATTATTGCTAGAGTTATTAACTGGCAAAGCACCCAATCAAGCATCTTTAGGGGAAGAGGGAATTGATCTTCCTCGTTGGGTCCAATCCGTGGTTCGCGAGGAATGGACCGCCGAGGTGTTCGACGTGGAGTTAATGAGATATCACAGCATTGAGGAGGAAATGGTGCAGCTGTTACAAATTGCAATGACCTGCGTATCCACCGTACCCGATCAAAGACCCGCCATGCAGGAAGTGGTACGCATGATTGAAGATATGAACAGAGGGGAAACAGATGATGGTTTGCGGCAGTCATCTGATGATCCTTCAAAAGGATCTGACGGTCACACTCCTCCCACCGAAACAAGGACCCCACCTATATCCGCTACACCCTAGCATAACGTGATTGAACAAAGAAAGTAAAAAGAAAATTGAAAAGCAAACAGACAATGTGGGGATTGGTTCTCAGAAAAATGTGCACAAAGCGTAAGTAAAGGGTGATAAAGTGCGCAGTTGATTGGGGGGAAGTAACAAAGGTCTGCCCCGAACTTGTGTTTTTTTTTCTTATTTTTTATTTTTTATTTCGTTTTCTTGGGTTTTTTTTTCGTCTTAATTTATTTTGCAATTATTTTTAAAGAAGGGTGGTGGGAAGTGGGAGGAGTTCCATGAACTGATTGGAATATGATCATTTGATGGATTTAGTTGTTTTTATTTTTACTTAATTCTTTCCTTTGTAATCTCATCTGTTGCTCACTAGTCACAAGCAAAACAATCCACCATTGCCCTGTCCTTAAACACGTCTTCATCGCTTTTCCATTGCAATTTGTTCCATTTGTAATAATTTTTGTTTATCCTTTTTTATTACAATGGCCGAGTGAAGCCAACTAGGATTAGGGAGTTGAAAATTTCACCTAAAAATTCCAACCAGTTGTTTGGCTCTGCCTGCCCCTATAATGCCAATTGCGCAGCCAAGCATGCATTGGTTGGTGCCTTTTCCATATGCCCCACATGGGAGCCTGGTTAAATAAGCTCATTATTATAACACGTAGTCTAGCTAGAAGCATGGAATGGAATCAACACCGTCAAGACGAAATCAGAGGCATAAGGGTGTGACACGTGGAGAATTAATCACGAGATGATGATTAGAGGGCAGATTAGGGATATTCGATGTTTCACCGGGGAGAATTTTTGTCTGTTTATGGAGCCAGAGAAAAAGAAAAACAGCTAGGTGGCGGACAGGCTGGACTGCTTTTGTTTTCTTTTTCTAGGAAAAAGGATAAACAACATGGTGGGATTTCCTTCTGACAATGGCCGAACATTGTCGTGGACGTGGCTAGGCTCTGACCGTTGATTCACATGACTCTGAACCCCACTTGCTCTCTCAGGTCCCTTTTCCCGCATGCGGTTTTGTCCGTGCTTTCCACTCGAACCGTGATAGTTTTTTTTTTTTTCCACAAGGAAAATGAGGAAGTAGAGGGAGTAATAGGGATGGCAAGGGTATTTTATAAATGTGTATTCGGTATTATTCGATTCATTTAAGTAAGATTAAAGTAGTGTATAATCGGATTCGGATAGGATTCGGGTAGTGAAATTACTATCCGTCGCGAGTTAGAGTAGGGTTCAGATAGTTACTTTAGGGTACCCGCTACCCGAACTCGATTATAAATAATAATTAATTAATATAATACTTATATTTTTTATATATAAATTATTTATTATTAATGTTTTATTTAATTAAATTAAATCATTATATATTATAATTATGATTTTTAATTTTAATTTATTTTTATGAGTTAAATTAAATTTATTAATATAATGTTTTAATTAAGTTATTCTAAAATTAATTTTAATTTTAAATTTAAAAATCAAACTTTGACTTAATAAACGGGTAGTTAAACGGGTATTTATATTTTATAGGGTTAGGGTCTGGGTAGCATAAATAAAAATAATCGAATAATTAATCGAGTTAGGGTATTATTAAAGTTAATCGAATTCGAATTCAGATATTCTAACTCTAACGGATACCCGATCCGTTTACGTTCCTAGAAAGTAAGAATGGCTGGTTGGCAAATGGTCAAAATACTATAGCAGTGGGGATTTGGTTCTTTTGGGGGTTTGAAAAATCAACGCATCGAGAATTGCCTTTCAGTCTCAGAGCCTAAAATAAGTTTTTGGTTGCATATGTATCCCCATGGCTCTGTGTCTGTGTCTGTGCCTGTAATTACAATTTTTTTTTGTAGTCCAGCAAACATTGAGCCACGAACAGTTTCTACCCGAAATAATCTCCGCTCCTATGCTGCTATCTGATCCCAAGGTGCACATAACGCGCCACCTCCTGATGCGGAGGCCATCTCTAATATGTGGACTAGACATACATAATAAATTAGAATATATAACAATAAAAATTTTTCACTTTTTTTAAAGAGAAATTAAGTCTAAAGTCTAAATTTATTTTTACTTTTTATATAAAAAATAGAATTTTTATTAAACATAAAGTAAATGATGTTTAAAATCATTTTAGATAGTCTATTGAATTTTAATTCGATCATCGATTGATTAATCGAACTAAATTGATTCGATTGACCAATTTGTTAAAACCAAAATATGAATACTTTTAATTATAGATGTCTAAGATTATAAAATAGATGTGTGCGTAAATATTATGTGAAGATTTTATATTAGTTTTTTTTTAAGAATGTTAAAACAGTACACATACTATATTTTATATTAGTAAAATAATTTTGATCAATCGTAATTTACACTTATTGACACACTACCATAGAAGATACCTAAACTAAGAGGTTATCATCTGCCCAAAAAAAAAAACCTAAGAGGTTATCAAGGAAAGAGAGGCACATGCCACGTTGGGAAAAGCAAGTTTTAGGAGTTTGATGCACCGAAAGTGCAAGCTAGCAACACTTCTGGTCGGACTCAAAATTGAAACATTGGTCTTTTACTCTTTAGTCTGCGAAATAGTCATATGCCTTTGCCTTTGCCTTTGCCCTTGTCTCATTTTTTTTGTTCAAAGGATATACAAGGGGAGAATGAAAAATCGAACTTTAAACATAATCTCTCTTAAAGAAAAATAATAACCATTAGATTAAATCTGGATTGTTTGTTTTTGCCCTGCCATGGTCATTTAGCACCTGCAATTAATGAACCAAAGAGTTTGACCTAATCTTTGATTAGTCTTAAATAACCCTGAACGAGGCTGTCTATTCAAACCATACCGAAAATTTCTCAAAATAAAAAATGATAATGAGAGATTAATGACGAACAACACCACCCTTTCATGTAGGGTCATATGTGTTTTGAAGTCAAGCTTCTTCTTAATTGGGATCACATTTCTTTACTAATTATCACTTCACTTTTCCGATCTGTTAAGAGTTTATGGTATTAATTTTTGATTTAAATATGTAAGTTGTAGTAGTTGAAAATCCCTCGACATCATCAATTATAAATTAAGACCGTGAATGATTTTAGTTTAGTGACAGATCATTTGCAAAAGATGCAAGGCTAGCTAGATAGATGAATAACATATCAAATATAAGGTCCCAATGGCATTGGTCCACTAATAATCAACAAAATCTCTCTCACTCTGCAACACTTTAGATGCAAGGGAGAAGAATCATGGAAAACAACATGATTATCAGCAGGATAGTAGTGACAGTATGGAGAAAGAGGTTTTTGGGAAATGATTAGTGACACTAAGGGATGATGCTAAAACCATTTGGAGGATCCATTGGCAGCTAACATCAATTATTTTGAGTCCCTGGATTAATGTAAAGATAGCCTTCTCAATCAATCTCAAAGTGAAACCTATAAACCAAAGTCTAGTCTCACTTTCGGAGTTTATCTGACAGCCAGAAGAACAAAATGGGAATATAGTATACGTTTAAAGTTTCCGCAAGGGATTGATTTTGATTTTTGTCATAAGAAAAAAAAAGGAACTTGAGAGAAATAGCCAAATTGGACTTTTTTGGGCATTGGATTCTTTATTCTTCAATGCAGATTTACTACGGCAGGGTAATTTACTCTATTACAGCTCACCTAATTTTACAGGCCATGGTTAGCTTTTTTTTACCATGATGAGTATCCAGTTGACCTTATCTTTCTTTTCTCTTCTTTTCTCCACAAATACAGTTCACCTAAACTTTACCCTATTCATGATGTCCCCTTATGGTTCTTTAAGTTGCCTTTAACTTGGCTAAGTCGACAGGTCATGGTCTTAATTTAACAAATATACAAGTCACATTTAACATTCATGTTTTATTTCTTGCATATATCTCTTTCTTCATACGCTCCAATGATAATTAATTCAACATCATTTTAATTATCGGGCTAAGAAAGATACTGACAACTGTTTTACAGGGTTGATTAAGCTGGTCTTTGCAACTCATCAACCAAAAAGGGAAAATATGTAGCTAACAGAAAGGTTTTTGGAGTTTGGCTGATTATCTTCAACCCCAAGCCAAGCAGTTTCTTGCCTTCTAAGTTCATCTTTGAATACATATCAGCTATTATAAACTAGACAAAGTTGCAGTTGCAGTTGGCAGTAGTACCCTAAAATGGAAAATGCGAGTCATCACAAGGGCAAAAAGCTAGCTTTTGAAAGTGGAATTGGCTAGCCATTCAACTTGTATACATTCCAACCATAATCATCTCTAACATGGAATTTAAATCCCAAAACTCCAATTTACTGTTAGTTGGAACAGCCAAGATGACTTTAACTCTCAAGGTTCAATCCATGCGCCCTGAGTTATTCTCACAAATGTAGACAACCAGATCACCCGTTGGAATCTCACCAACCTCATGAGCACCCTCCTATTGGATTGATTGAACAATAACAATAAGGTGAACTGGTCAAGTACTCAATTAATTAGGAAGGTGGTTGCTGAACAATCAAATTCCTAAGAACAATTTAGTATAATCTATATTCTCACAATACATCTTTAAGTCCAAAATTTTAATGATTGTTAATTTCTTCATGGAACATAATTAGCTTTGCTTTGATGTGATGCCTTGTGAAAACAACTTTGTCTTTGAATGATAGTTATCAACCTTTGTGGACTTCGCTTGCCCATGAATAAAGGGACATTGCCAATGTTTGGTTGCTGAAGCAAAAGCCTTTTTCTTTCACATGCTATCTCACCTTAATGGGAGACTTAACTTAGGTGCGGGGAGCCTAGGATTCTTGCCTGCTAAAAAATGAATCTATATAAAGAAGTTAGTGTCGGTAATTTTAATTACAGTGTTTCCATAAATAATATACAGGTCAAATAACAGCCTAAACCATGAATGTATTCGTCTTGATATTTTTTATTGAATTTGGATCTTTTTTGATTGAGCTGTTTGAAGCTGAACATGCTGTTCTTCAAGAAGAAACATAACAACCACAGGATGATTGGTCCCCCAGCAACAGTCTTCGTAGTATATATGAACTTCTTCTGCACATGAGTAGAAAAGTAAAACCAAACGAAGCTGGTGTTGAAAAGGAAATGGAGAAAAATACCCTTTGGATACCTCAAAAACGCATAAAAATATCTGTTGACCTTTTCCTGAAAGTTCGGGCTTCTGATTCTTGGAGGCCTTCCATGCTGTGATGTTATTGCACAATGTAGCTTCCTGAAAAACCTCAAGCGGTAAGACCGCTAACAAACATCGAAGTCCATGTTAGCTCAACGACCACCAGAGACATTTTAGTGGTTAAAACACTCCATTTTTCTGAAAAAATAAGGAGAAAATACAAATAAATTAAATCGAAACGATTATACATCTATTGGCACCATGCCTATATATGCTTATTAAGGAGATCAATGGGAAAGTTGTAGAGTTTGGTGATGAAATGTCATATAGCTTTCATAAAATGTATTCTGCAGTCTTAATCTGTACATGAATCCCTTTTAGATTGAAATTTTGCCTATGTATTATAATATTTACAAGTTAAATAACCTGGTTATACCAGAAAAAAGGCTGAAAACCCAAGATCATCAACTACAAAAAAAAATGCAAACGTGAGTAGAATCTAAAATCCTTATAATGTTCTCTGTAATGGCAGTAATCCTGCCCTATGTCATGAAAAATCAAATTTTATTTTTGGTTTTGATTTCAAATTATGTCATTCTTTGACATTTTTTGGTTTTGATTCCAAATTATGCAATATTCTTGATGCCCTGGAATGCCAGAAACTGAGGAAGCATAGCCGCCCCCTGCGGGCTTGCTAAATATGTACAGAACCACCTTGTTTGAGCTGAGTCAGGGTGTATTCTCCATCCTTCAACATATTTAATTAGGCTGGCTCAAAGCTGCTAACAGCTTATCCAGTCAGGTAATTCAGATAAACCCTCAAACTTTTTGGTGATGCATTCCAGGCTGAACATTTTGCAATTTGCACAACTCCTACTGTGAAGTGTGAAGCAAAAATACCTATTAGTTGTTTGCTTCTTTTCAGTGAACCTGACCCTCTATTGTGTCTCCTTGGAGCACTTAACTTTAACCTACTAATCTGATTAATGTTCAAGAACTGAGTTTAAGCACTGATTCATTTGGCTTCCAACAAAGCCAGTGTAGCTTGTATTTCCTCAGTCTAGGGTTGTGATCCATTCCCAGCAATAAAATGATGAAGTTTTTCACCCGTTTGAATCCAGCTGCACCCAGGACTCTTCTTTAGGCCTTTTTCTTTCATCGAATCCCTTATTTCTGATACTTCATCCAACTTCCTGAAGCTGCAAATGCATTTGAAATTGCCACATAATTACCAGAATTATCTGTTTCCAGTTCTAATAAATACTCTGATAAGTGGTCACCAAGGCTCATTATGCTCTCTGCATGTAGCAAGAAGTGATCTGATTATATGTGCATCTGGTTCATGTGTCATTGTAAGAATAAGCCTAAAAGCTTCACCCAAATGACCAGACTGAGAAAGAAGACTAACTACACATCAATAATGCTCCATGCGTGGCCAGAAATTATGTTTAGAAACCATATCAACAAAAATCTCCAAACCTTCATTTACCAGCCCAGTGTGGCTGCACACAGATAAGACACTAGTAAAAGTTATACCATCTGGTTCTATGCCAGACTTCACAAGATGTTTACGCATGGCAAGAGCTTCACCAGCTCAATCATGTAATGAATAAGCAGAAATCATTGCATTATAAACAGGCAATTCCTTGCTTAAAATATTATCAAAAACCTCTTTGCTTGTCTTAAATATTATCAAACACCTCTTTGCTTGTCTTAAATATCCACATTTTGCATACATGTCAATTAATGCCGTTGAAACTGAAATCTGTGAGCCAAGGTCATGCCTTGTAGCTGCATATCCATGCATTGCCCTTCCATGCTGTATGATGTTGTCACATTTGTGCAAGCTCAGAGTGCACTACATATGCTGACCTTGTCGGGTTTGATCCCAGATTCTTCCATCTGCGAGAAGAGCTTTTTAGCTTCGTTTCATTGGTGGTTCCTAATAAATCCTCAAATCACAGAATTCCACCACGTTACATTTGGTGGCACACTCTCAAACTGCATCTGATTATACGACTTCAAGGCCTCACCACTATGGCCAACATCTGCATAAGCGGCCAATAATCGTTGTTAGTTGTGGAACTAAATACTTGTCTCGCACAATCAATTCTTCCACACTTGGCATACGTATCTACAATGCTAGTTACAACAACCACATGAGATTGAAGGCTGTTCCTTAACAATAACAGTGCACTCTTTACCAAGTTCTATATTGCTTGAATTGGCAGCTGCAGTCAATATAGATGATCGAGTCACAGTCAAATCTCATTGGATGACACATTGAGTGCCTTCTCAATCAATCCCCATTGCACGTAACTTTGCAAGCATCCTTCTTAAAACTAGCTCTGCATCCTCAATCAAACCAATCTTGGAATAAATATTTATAACAGAACTACCCAAAATGTTATCCAATTCTAATCCACCTAAAATAGCAATGGCATGCCCCTGTTTTCCCTCATCAATTACACCTAAATTAACCGAAGCTGATAAAAAGCTCAATATGGATACCTGAGTGAGTTCAACACTTTCCACTCTTATATCACAGAACACCTCAATGCTTTCTATGCATCCCATTTTGCTTACACCGAACGATCATAGAATTCCGAGCTATTAAACTCCTCTCAACCATCCCATCAGAGACTTTCCTTGCATCATCCGAAATCCCATACTTCATATACATATCAATCAAACTACTTGCAGCAAAGACACACCCCTTTACCATACCCAAGCTACTGCGAAGCACCACAATCTTTCAATGCATTAGGGACACCAAAATTATCTGGCAAAAACCCATTTTCTTGCATATCAGAAAAACAAATTAAAGCCTACTCATTGACTCAGCTAAACAATGAAAAATTTTTAAATTTAAGAAAATGAAAATATTTTTCAAAAATTATTTTGTCGGAAGTCATTTGGATAACATATAGAGTTTTTATTTTAATTAACATACATTTACACTCCTTGCAAACAAAAGCGTTTGTAGTCCAACGGTTAGGATAATTGCCTTCCAAGCAATAGACCCGCGTTCGACTTATGTTATGAACCTGCTGAGTTTTCTTCCCCATCATATTTCATTCAGAATTGTTACCTAAGCCAATAGATATAGGTAGGGTGTTGAAACACATAAAACTAAATAAGCAAGCAAAAGGGAGCTTAGAATGATTAGAGGCTTAGAGCAGTTATTAAACATAGAAGAAAAAACAGTAGAATGATCGAAAATTAAAGCTAAGACACTAGCTAGCCAGCTTCTGACGTACTTATAGGTCTAGGGTTGACGCCTATTTTTCCTTTGGCTTCATTCTCCAGCAAAGTTTTCCATAGTCGTGCACTGCTAGATGTGTACAGCAAGTATAATTACATTTCTGATCTTAAAATACAACCCCAAACTTGTGTTAAGATTATGATGCTCACTGTAATAGTAGTTACCAGGAATAGGATCTCTAATGCAGTCATAGGCCTGCGACAATACTCTCAAGATAGTGAATCCGGCATAATCAGATTTCCTCAGAGGTTTATCTTTAACTTGCCACAATGTGTTATTGGTAATGCATTAATGTAAACAACAAAAAGAATCTTGAACCAGACAAGCGGCCTCTTGGTGTTGCCCTTCACGTAAGAATCTTCTTAGGAATGGGCAGTGTTTCATCACCACTTTTCATAGAAATATGTCTGAGAAGAAAGCCCATCACATGATGGTGAACAGAAAAACCTTCTTCTCTCTACGGATTCGAACTTTTGTTTGATGACAGATACCAAAACTATCTCAGAGAGTATTATAGTAAGATGTCACGTAAATCAAACCGTTGACACTTGTTGAACTTGTATGAGCTGAAGCTGTTAGATTGCAGCATCTTCCATGTGAAAATAATTTCATTTCCGGTGATTAGAGCTTTGTAAACTAGTGGACTACAAGTTTTTGAATAAGCAAATATGGAAAAAAATTGATACTTCCAGTATGAACCCAGTAAAAGTGATGCAGAAACTTTATAGAAAGACAATTCATCCTTGAGCTTATAGCCCTACTATCATCAGGTTCAGCTCAGTGGCTGAGGTTAAACAAGGACTGCAATCCTTTTCAATTTCAGGAAACCTATTATATTGGTAGACTACTGAAGGGTTATTCCATATGTCTTCATAAAAAGCCGAGGAGCCCAAGAACCAAATTTTGATTCTGCATGACAGGTTAGTCTACCATTTCAATTTCTCTGTCCTAAACAAAGCATCAATGTGATTTATGTGTGGAAGTCTGAAAGAGTTGATGCAAGACAACAGTGACCAAAACAAAGAAACGTTGATAGGTGGCAAGTCCCCAAAATGAATCCTTTAGTTTGTTTATAACCTAGCAACAATTTATAAAGATATGTGGTTAATAAAGAGAAAACTTTACAGAGAAGTTAGCAGTGAATGAATGAAAGACTCACCTGATGAAGGTTATCTCATCTTGAAAATTTTCGTGCTATAGAATTTGGTTTGAAAGAGAAAAGTAAGAAACGTTTGGTTTCAAACAAGAAGGTAAAAGAAAGGTGGGTCACTCCAGAAAACAACAAAAGGTTTATGCCTATCTCTTATCTTCTCAACCTGATGTCTATGTTAGGAAACAGTAATAAAAATACAGTAACAAAGACTTTGAGCGTGTAGAATTATATATATATATATATATATATATATATATATATATATATTTACTATAGTATTGCTTCACACAGAAGCAATCATCTCAAATACAACAAAACCTTAAAAAAATTTTATGAAAATTGAAAAAGTAGAGTTGTCAATATTGAAAAAATAAATTTGTAATTCAAAGATTTAAGAGTTTCAAGTGCTCATCTTTAATTTTTTTTAGATAGTTGGCTTTTTAAAATTATTTTAAAGGCCCAAGCAAACTCACAAGATTAAGTTACATTTTGTGTTTGATTTCCTCTTGTGAAAATATCTATCACTTTATCCGCAAACACTATAAGATTTTGTTTCTTTGTTTTGTATTACAAGCTATTCAACACAACAGTATGTAAAATAACAATACTAGTATTAATTATTAAATGGTTATTATACTTTTCTTTCTCGCAACCCTTTTAATGCGTAATTCAAAAAATAGTTAAATCCAATTTACAGGCAGATTCCTAAGACGAAATAAGTAATCATTTGACCTTGGGTCATGGTTTGGCACAGGCTAGAGTGAATATCGGATCTTATCCATGATAAGTCAACGAGTACAGGAACCTGTTGATTTTAGACTCGATCCGCATGTCATAAGTAGTTAAGTTCGATTTCCTATATATGGGAACCTGAACTCCGCAGGGTTTGAATTGCCAAATGTTTAGTAACCTGGTGGTTTCGGATATTCCGACTCTGCTTAGGTTAGACAATAACTGCATTGCTTTAAGCTGCAATGGTGGGTGGTCAAGTTCAGCCTCGGATATGTAGGCTCTGAGACAGAATCTCTGATAAGGCCAAGAACATAAAGAAGCAGCATTATCAAAGCAAAAACTAAATAGTAATTCTGCCATTAGGATTGTTATTTTAGAAGCTTAGAATGCAGTTAAAGAAATAGAGGAACTAATTTTTGTGGTAACATCCACTTCAGGGGCTACAAAAGTTCATAATTTATCTTTCAAGCTTGCCTTTAACAGTTTTATCTAAACTTGGTTAAGTCTGACAGAATGATGAAGAAAGCTCCTTATTGAATGCTAACTACAAATTGTAAGACAACTTTTCCCTATTCATCTTCTTGCAACTCATAGGCTTCAACAGGGAACCAACATACTACCAGGAGAAAAAATTTTACCCCTGATTTTCATCATGTTGGTTATCGTTTAATGTCTCTCAGATTTCCGGATTTTGTAATGCTGAGAAGGTAATTATGTATTAACCAATTGGAATTGAAATAAAGAAAGCCTACAATAATTCTGTTTTTGAGGTTTGCCTCAAGGGTCTCACAGCCATTATTGATTCTGAAATAAACATAGAAAATTAAAGGAGGTTACAAAACAAGGTGGACAATATTACAATGCTTTGATAATTCAAACTACAGAGCTCCTTGTTTTGGAGAATAAAAATGCTGCTGGTGCTTCCAGTTCTGCTGGATGTAGACTATAATTGCAGTCATGATGATAGTCGTCGGAGCAGCAACCTTTGCAAACATTGGAGAGGTTGAGTTCGGGCTCAAGAACTCAACTGTTTGTGTTTTGGAATGAAGAATGGGATCCATCATATGGTCAAAAAAGTGCACAAGAAGCCTTATTGAAGTAAATCCAAGGAAATAGGTTTTTCTCAGGGATTTAACAGGTATTGGCATCAATAGATTGCAAAGAATCTGAGGAAGCTGAAAGAAGTCCTGAAGAAAGTACACAAAATCTTCAATTACAGCAATCCAATCCTGCCAATGACTCCCATTTCTTGGCACATGCAAGTCCTTTCCAGGCTGTAGGCTCACATCAGGATTTTCACGAGCAGCAAACCAAATAAGAAATCCAAAAGTATACAAAGCCATGGTAATCAGGATAACCTGTTTCTCTTTAGATGCATATCTTAGATTGAAGGACCCTTTAGAATGAGGCTTGCTTCGAGATTCTGTTACCATCTGGAAAAGTCTTGCAGCAAGTAGTATGGCGACCAGCAAAAGAACATTTTCAAAACTTTCAAGAACCTTATACATTCCAGACGCAGGATAACTATGAAGCAATGCTTTATAAGCTTCAGATTCCTTTGATTTGAAGAGAACTTTGGCACCACAGATCAGTGGAAGGCTATACCCGAGGATCTGAAAGGCAAGCATGGAAGTAGAAATGTAAGGAACAATATCTGCATCTACCTTCATATATAAAAGCTGCCTCCATGTGATTGCAATTGACCCAGAGAGCAGTAGAATACAAAGAATCGCCTGAAAAGATACGTTATTAACAACTCGTTCAAAATAATCTAAATAACTATGAGTCAAATCAGCATGAAGGCTAATCATGCTAAAATGGAGGGGATCATCTTCCTGCCTTTGGCTGCCAATGGTGATCTTGGCAGTTGGATTTTTCCACCATAGTAAATTTATAGGCGGGTACTGAATTTCTACTTCAATCAAACAATCTTGGCCTCGTTCTATGCCAATACTCTCAACCAAAGCCTTCCTACATCCAATCAAATGCATCTCACCCAGAACAGGATCATATAAACCTTCCAAGGACAATTCTGAGACATTTTTGTAAGTCGTTTGCTTTCCCTTTCTCTGGGTTTTGAACTCAAGATGCATAGATACATTCAAGAGCCGGCAGCCTGCGAGATCTTCTTTTGTAATGACTGGTTTCTTCCATAGATTTCCCTTAACAACATTGGGTTCATACCATCCAGATAATGGACCTTAAGAAAGCATCTCAATCTGAATAAGTACCCTCGATTTCTGTCCCTCAATCAACTGATCAGGGACTGCATAGCCATTTAAAGCAAGACCATGGAACAATTGCCTTAACTGAGCAAGTGGTTTTTCTGCATCGTTTAGTGCCGGATACCGGAAGAGCGACTGCTTGACAATGCTTAGAATCTGGTAAGGCAGAGTTCTCCTTTCAAACGCCTTGACCAACTTAATCTTCGAATAATTATAAGATAAAACTTGCGTGAAATGTCTGGAGCTTGTCGTATAAAACAAAGGATTGTCCGCAGCTACATCATTTTTCACTCTGAATATGCTTCCAAACAGAGAGCTTCTCTGCTTGATGGAAAATGCTTGTGGAAAGTACATTGCAATTTCATAATCACATCCTTCCAATCCTGACTCAACCTTCCCATGACATCCAACCATGAAAAGCTGTCCAGAAGAAGAATTCTATATACCCTCAGCGGTTAAAGTCAACCCTGAAAGACCAGTTCTCAATCTTTCGAAATCTTCAAAACTTCCTTTGGGAACTGCTCTCAGCACTGCAAAAACCTTTGCATTGCCAGTTCTGTTAGAAGTATCTTCTTCGCATAAAACTGTTGTAATATCCCTATTTGTCTAGACTAATTAAGTCTAATTAATTTCATATAATATTTTTTAGTAGTATAATTTTGTATAAAGTGTGACCTATAATTAATTATATTAAATATATAATATATGTGTATAAACCTATAATGAGATGAGTTTGTACATGAATCCCATGGAGGGAGGTCCCTACTCTCAACCTCTATATATATGAGGCTGGCCCATTAAGTTTCATAACTTTCGTTGAAGAGGGATGAGAGTAGTTTCTCTCTCTCTACCTCTCTCTCTCTCTCTCTCACTCTTTCGTTTTATCTCTATTTCAGGCCCGAAGACAGTCAATGGAACGCTATCGGAAAGGGCTTCGATAACGCGGTAATGTGGTATAGCGGGATTGAACTCTCGCCCGCATTCAAGTCAGTTTTACAGCGATTCAATTTCGTGTTAGTGACTTGGTGAAGTTTTAATAAATTCCAGCAATTGGTATCAGAGCCCACTCACCCAAAGAGTCACTAACCGCTTCAGATCTAGAGAGAGAAACCATTGAAGCTCCATTTTGAGCTTTTGCATATTCGGATTTTTTAAACCCATGCTGTTTCTTGCAATTTTTTGACTTAAAATTGTTAGATTCATGTTGCATGATATTTAAGGGTGAAAAACCCATTAATTCTGTGCAAAAATAAGGCTAAAAATGGCTAAAATTGAACCAGGTCGGATCTGTGACTCATTTTCTGCAAACACCCGAAACGGGTGGAGAAGAAGGTCGGACGCGTGGAGTGCATGCGCCCGATTCTTCGTGAGGCGCGCGGTGCGTGCCTCCATTCTGCTGTGCGGGCGCATGTAAAGCACGCGCCCGCCAATGAAAATTAAAAAAAAATTAATTAAAATTTTTTTTATCTTTGGACCGTACGATTTTGGGCCTTATTTTTATTTGGATTTTGGGGCCCCATTTTTTGGGGCAAAATTTTTTAATTTTAGGCCGATTTTGGTAATTTTGGCTGGGCTATTCTTTTAAGTGGGCCATTTTTTTGGTTTAATTATGCTAGGGCCATTATTTGTTTAATATTTTGGGCCACCCATTATTAAAAATAAAATAAAACAAAAGACTATTTGTTTTATTTTGATTAGGCCTTAATGTTTTAATTAATTTAGGCCAAAATTATTTTTATTAAATTATGGGCTTATATTTAATTTTATTAAGTAGCCATTTAGTATTAAATTATTTTTGGGCAATTAAAATTAGTTAATTTTGAGGTCATTTTGCCTAATTAATTTAGGGGCCATATTAAATAATTAATTTTATTTGGCTATTAAATTTGGATTAATTATTGGCTATTTTGCATAGTTAATTAAAAGGCCAATTTAGATTATGGTTTTGAGGGCCATTTTGATTAATTAATTATGGGCCATTTGGATAATTAATTTTAGACAATTTTGGTCATAACAAAATTTTATTTAATAGCCATAATTAATTGTTAAGCCCAAAATTAATGTGATATAAGTGAATTTTGGAGGAATTAATTTTGGAGTAATTTCTAGAAATTTAATTACTCATTTAATTCATAATTCACTTAATTTTGAAATGTACACTTATGCCCATAAATTACTAATATTTGGCCTAATTAAATAAGTTTAAATAAATTATTTGGGTATTTTGTTGAGCCATTTTGGATTATGGTTTACCCATTCCGTTAATAATTTATTTAAACAAATAAACTCTCTTAAAATAACATTGCTTTATTGTTTGAATATTCACATTTACGTTGAATTAATTTAATTAATTAATATTGAGCCTAAAATTACTACATATGCTTTAGGAATTGCATATATTGGGTGTAGTTAATTTTGGTCAAATGAAATTTATGAATATTCTTAAAATTATAAATCATTAATTGGATTGACTAGTACTTGCCTGTCGCAAGAATAGTCATGAAGATTTTTTGACGATTTATTCTGATAATTTTAATGATATAATAATAAGGCAATGCATAGTGATAGTTGCAGTTGCATAATTTACTAAGGTCTTTAGAAGTGGCTAGTCTCTCCCTGTCGGATTGTTAGTTGCTTTTAGAGATGCTTTGGACTGAGAGGATTCTGGTTGGGATATGACACGGTTTTCCTACCCTGTCGGTGGGCAATCATTGAGGTTGTATTCAACTAGTTTTGTCTTATCCTCTGTAGTGTATTGTGGAATAAAATTGATATTTATTAAATTATTCCACTAGCCTCCATATTGTGCAACTATCACATATAAAATCTCTATTAGAATCAAATTAGATAGATAGTATGAATTGCTCTCTATAGTTAGGGATATATTGAACTAGGAAGTAACCCGAGAGTTTATCCATCTACTATACCCAATGATATGAGCTCTTTGAGGACAAAGAATTATTACAAATTTCGGGAACACCCACGTGAAAATTCTCTGATTATATAGGGTATACCATGAAAGAATACATCAGAGAAAGTGTTCCAGTTAGGAATAACCAAGAAATATTTATGGATGCCATTAGAAAATAGTTCGCATAAGATGGATAAAGGTTGCTATAGGATTTTGATTCCATATATGACAGATTCAGTACTACTTCCTTCTGGGGTGGAGAATTGAAGATCTTCCAGTTTTACAGATCTCATTTAATGCAGAAGGAAGTATGGCATTTTAATATCAAAATTGATATTGTCATTCAAGAGTGGGAGATCTTTCGGGTTAACAGATCTCATTCAGCCATAATGATGATACATGCCAATATTACTGCCGAAAGGAAAATATTATTAAGAGGTCTTAATGAAAGGTCACTTTTAGAAGAAGAAATTTGCCAAGTCTATTTCCCATTCCAGTTTCACCAACACCTCTAAATATCAATGTGTGCCACTTCTGTAATAATCCTGGGCACAAGAGGTAGATTGCAAGAGTCCTCTAGATTGAGATGAGCAAAAGACATTTTGTAAGCTTTTATTTTGAATCCAATCTAGAAGATATGTCCTCTAACTATTGATGGTTGGATACCGGTGCTATTATTGATAAAGCTATAAGCAACCGGAGATAGAATAAGGGAAAATTGTTGTAAATTGGGGTTATAAAGTTAGAATCCATATTGAAAACATAGCCAGTTCGTTGTTACATTTCGTAGACAGTTTTGAAATTACTGTCGATCAATACTTTTCATCTTGATAATAGAAAAGTATTTCTAATTAGTAACGACATATGCATTGATTCTGGCATTCTGTGTAATGGATATATAGTAGACTTATACCCCAATATTAGGTAAATTCTCTTCAGTTGTGAATGACGTGACTATCGATTCAAATTATGATAGAATAAATAGGAAATCTATCATATAGTGGCACAAGAGTTAGGGATATTTTGAGGCATATGTAAGATTGCATTAAGAGAAATCTTACTGCTAATATTAAGGATGTGATTAGCAGATATTGAGATGATTAAGAGCTGATATATACCGATAGTTGTAAATCAAATTCACATACTGTAGTCAGTGGATATAAATGTTTCATCATTTTCACTAAAGACCATTTTGATTTAGGTCATATACAGTGATAGATCTGATCTTATAGAGGCCTTAGGCATTCTGATTAATTCCGCTGCGCTGCTTAAGGCAATGATCAGACAATAGTGATGAATTTTATGCTCGGTATAATGAAGCCAGGCGCAATCCTATACTAGTTTTTGAGTTAAGTGCACTGTAGGATTATGAATTGATGCCTAGTATGCATGCTTGGAATACCGACAGGGATGAGATTGTAGTAATAATCATTCGTACATTTTGATGTGGTACGATTTCTGTTGAATCACTTCAAATATCCGGAATTTAGATGGAGTGAAATTATAGAAACTGCAATTCACATGCAAGGTTGATCTCCAAGCAAGACCAATTCCTAAATGCATCCCAAGTTGTAATCAGACATTAAGTCGATTTTATGCCGTTTTCTGTGTTTATGGATATAAGGTAAGGCAAAAGAGCTATAACCCATAGTCAAGAAAACTTGACGAGAAAACTATCAGCGGGAATTTTGTTGGCTTTTATATCGACTAGAAAAATTCTAGATTTTGTTTTCTGATTATGTGACACTAGAATTATTGAGTCTGACGATGCAATCCATTTAGAGGATGACTTAAAGAATGGGAGTTGTGAACTCCACAAAGTCATTATTAAAATACATTTTGTTGTGCTATTCTCATATATGCATCATCTTTTAATGATGAAAAGCCACAACCAAAAGAATCAATAATTGATCTCAATACCATATTTCGAACCTGCACCTGAATTTACAGAGGAATATGAATGTAAGATTCATGTGTCTTCTAATTCTGATGTTTGTCAGGAGACTATCCTAATCTGAACTCTAAGAGTTGAATATTAGTCACGCAGGATGAGTAAGCATCTATGTTGCATAAAGATGCATGGGATCTATTTCTGTTGTCACATCATTGTAGACCAAGTGAAACCCTAAAGATCAGATTGAAAATTTTAAAGCTAAATTTTACCAAGACTTTAAATAAAGCAACCTAAAAGTTTGTAGTTCCTAAGTTGGAACATATAGTTTGTGAACTCAAGGAGTTTATTTGCGAAATTAAAAAGGCATCCAGACTGTATCTAAAATTTAATGAGATTGTCACATTGAGGAGAACATTATCGTTTGATAATTGGATCCATTGCGAGGTCAGTGGGAGTAGTTTTGTGCTTGTTGTGCTCTAATTGATGATATCTAATAGCAGTATGTAGCACTGACATATTGCATGAGACATTTTATGTCGTCACGTCACTTCAGGATGAAGAATCTAAGTTAGGTTTTATTTCATTTTAAGGATTAAGATTCTTTGTGACATATCAATAGACATACATTATTGGTCTCATAGAACCTACATTGAGTGTTGAGTAGGTTTATTGCATGTTGTTCTCCTAATAAGACGTCATTTAGTGAAAAGTGACATATTGTGAAAATCTCAAAGTCCTTAAGATGATAATGAAAGAGCTCATATCGAGTATTGTGTATGCCTTGTTGTGGGTAATTAGTGTATACTCAAGTTTATACACATTTGGATATTGTGTATATTATAGATGTATTTCGGAGATACTTAAGCGATCCTGTAATAGAGAACTGGAAGCTATAAAGAGAGTATTTGGATATTGATAAATCTGACATTCTGAGTTTGGTCAGATATTCTGATGTTAATTTTGCAAGCTATCCAGATATTGAAAATTATGTTGGTTACATATATCTATATATTTATGGACATAAAGGAGTTGTATCTTGGAAAGTGTAAAGCAAACACTTACAACATCCTTAATTGTGGAGGCTAAATATGTAGCATGTTGTAAAGCTACATGATGGGCCATTTAGGCTGTAGAATTTCATCTCAGGGCTGTTTTTGTGTGGTTGCCATTTGGAAGTCTTGGAGATGTACTGTGGCAATGCTGCAGCAAGTATTTTCTCTCTCAAAATGTTAGGAGTTCCTCACACTCCAGAACGTTTAGATATCATCATTCGGTTTTGTTAGAGAGAAAATAATGGAATCCATTACTTGATTGAATTGTAGAGCACATGGTTTAAAGAGTTTATTCTGGCTAACTGAAAGTTTGGCTGCTAAAGTGCTTTGACGACATAGCACTTGTATGAGGCATATAAAGCCATTTGCTATATTAAGTTAGTGGGAGCTTTGTAATAAAATAAACTGCAGTTGTGTGGATGGATTATTACTTGCCATATATGCATATTTTGTTTGCGCACATTTTGGTAAATATGGCATTTTGTTGGATGAGACATTCGATATTAGTCTCATATGCTTCTGTTGAAGCAAGGCATCATTCAGTTTAGATGCATAGACCTAATGGAAATGAATATTGATTTTGCTTTTCATATCATTTCCATTTCACACTTTATACTACTATTTTATTGCAGTCTTTCTAAGTTTACGCGTTTGTACCCTGTCGGTATGATGCATTTTGAACCTTATAAAAAGGCTTGTTGTTGTTAAAGTATGTATGAGTCTACACATTTGTATCCTTTCAGTACAATGTATTTAGAGGGCTTATGAATACATGATGATATTATATGATGATTTCATTAATTAACTTAATTGTCCAAGTGGGAGAATGTTGTAATATCCCTATTTGTCTGGACTAATTAAGTGTAATTAATTTCATATAATATTTTTTAGTAGTATAATTTTGTATAAAGTGTGACCTATAATTAATTATATTAAATATATAATATATGTGTATAAACCTATAATGGGATGGGTTTGTACATGAATCCCATGGAGGAAGGTCCCTACTCTCAACCTCTATATATATGAGGTTGACCCATTAAGTTTCATAACTTTCGTTGAAGAGGGATGAGAGTAGTTTCTCCCTCTCTCTACCTCTCTCTCTCTCACTCTTTCGTTTTATCTTTGTTTCAGGTCCGAAGACAGTCAATGGAGCGCTATCGGAAAGGGCTTCGACAACGCGGTAATGTGATATAGCGGGATTGAACTTTCGCCCGCATTCAGGTCAGTTTTGCTGCGATTCAATTTCGTGTTAGTGACTTGGTGAGGTTTTAATAAATTCCAACAAAAACATGTTGGAAAATGAGCTTAATATCATCATAACTCAAACCACCTGTAGCATCCATCTCCTTCCCGAGCAAGAAAGGACCCAATTTTCCACGGATCTGGTTCATATAACTCCGCTGAACCTGTAATTTGGAACAATATTTAAAACTCGTTGAAAATGAAATACTCGACAGAACACCCCACCAGTAAACATCTGTAGACCATCTTCCATCAATTCATCTTGGTAAGGCGGTGGATCAGAAGCTCTTGACTGGAGCAGTTCTGAATTAAAATGATACTTCGAGTGGCTAATCAACTGAGAAGATATATGAACTTTACTGAAGTACCATGGCCCTCCTTGTTTATTTAGAGTTATCATTTCTCCCCGAATTTCACTTTTGGTCAACTTGAAGGTTTTGGGATAGCGTAGAACAAGCAAAATTTGATCATCTTGCAAGTAACGAGGCCGGTGATTATTGTATGTGGAAATATAACTGCTTGCATACTCGGAGAACTCATCACAGCCACAGCTTTCAGTAGAAGGTAATGTTGAAGTTGAACTTCCTAACAAACACATCAAACGTTCTCTTCCACTCTCTTGGGTTTCCACGTAAACCCCTTCAAAAACAATCATTGTGACAGACGAGCCAGGATTCATACGAGGGTCTAAGCCGAAGTCACCATAAGGAAATGAGCTATTCCTGGATATGCCTAAAGATAGAACCCCTCCGAGACTAACTGTGTTCTTAAGTTACTGGACAGAATTGGCATCCTCTATCTCAAAGGAGACCAACTTAAGTAGGGAGGCTTGAGATTGGTTGCTCTCGGGAATGCCATTGTCATCAAGTATCATCAATGGTGCCTCATCATTTTCCTGCTCCCAATCTCCAAGATAGAAGGAGAGCTCATTCTTGAGTCTACCTCCCCAGTTGTCATCAGGTTTCAATTGGGAAGCCGAGGACAGAAAAGAGCTGCAATGCTTTTCAATATCATGAGACTGATTGTATGCAATGACCACTGAAGAATCAGCCTACAGGGTTTGGTAGGAGCGATAAGGTTCTGCCATACGTAAACTACTAATCAACATGAGCAAACCTACCAATGTCCAGAGAACAATAACAAAGAATTGAACCTTCATTGCAGGATATTTCTGTTACCCCTGAGAAAACTGAAGAACTAGAGATTATGGAAAGCACAGATCCAGGAAGATAGCTTACGTTATCTTTTTTTTTTTGGATAATTAGTTCTTGGGCGCTCAGAGTTGTTGAATACTTAAAAAGGCTCCTCAAGGTTTGTGCAAAAATGTCAGATGATAGACTTAAATTTTTTATGCGTCTGTCGTGAGCGGTGCTGACGAACTACCGGCAAGTATTCTCAAAGAAATAAACATGAAAGGATAAAGTAAAGAAATAAGGAAGGCTCAAAGGTTGAATATAGATTAATGGTATTAAATTAAATCTAAGGAAAGAGCAGCAGCATCTTCTATGGTGGCAATTTTGAATCTTGCAGCAGACAGTCGGTATAGCACATAACAACCTAGGTGATAATTATACAATATATAGAATTATCATGTTAATTATTTGGATAATTTTGCTTAGAATTTTGATATTTATCTGAATTTTCTTAACTAATTAGGAGGGAACAAATTTCTACAGTATTTGTTAATAATATTCCATTGCAGATTCATTGGACATGGTTGAGGCGTGTCTTTCAACAATTTGGCAAAATAGTGGATGTTTTTATTCCACAGAAAAGAAGTAAACTGGGGAAACGGTTTGATTTTGTTAGATTTGCAGATAGAAGAGGAGCTTTGGAAGCGGCTTCAAAATTGAACGGTGCTTGGTTCTTAAATTATCGCATTGGAGTGAATGTAGCTCGTTTCAATGGAAGAACAGAATATTGGAGAAGAAACAGAAATCTTCTGGAACAAGGAAGAAACTTGGGTCTCGTTGGAACCAGCAATCAATCCAAAAAAGAAGAAGTTAGAGTTGTGGACTCTGCAAATGAAGGTGGTAATAAGAATAAGCTTGAAGAATATGGCGGTAGAAGTTCGTATCGTCAAGTTTTGATGAAAGATGTGTCTCCTAATCTCCTTGATGATAAGATAAATGATTCAGGGAATCTGAGTGATCATGTGGAATCGACAATGAAGAGGTGTACAGGGATCATTGAAAATGAGGCATTACATCGGTTGGAGGAGTGCCTTGTGGGGTCTGTAATTGGTGACATGGACAAGAAAACGTTGATGGATGAGTTCAAGAAGGAAGGGATTGAGGATATTTCTATTAAAAATATTTCAACTGATTGATTTTTAATAGAATTTGGCGATCCTGCTATCAAACAATCTATGAAAGATTCAGGTTAGGCATGGTTGAAAAAATGGTTTGCCCAGATTGAGGATTGGTCTATTGATCCTCAAGAATATTCACGAGATGTTTGGTTATCATGCTATGGTGTTCCTCTACATGCTTAGAATGCAGAGTCCTTTAAGAATATTGCGGATATTTGGGGAGAATTTCTATGTTTTGATAAGTGTACTTTGTTATTTGAAGATTTTGTAAAAGGAAGCTTTAAGATTAGAATAAAGCAAATCCAGAAGATCGACGAAGTGATTGAATTAAGCTGTGGCAATTATATTTATTCTGTTAGAGTTTTTGAAACAGAGGTCAACCTTGAAACTGTGGTTCAAAATACTCAAAGTTGTTCTCAAGGAGCGGTAGTCCTTAAGTCCTCTGGTTTATCCGATGATGTTCTTCTTGGTGATGGTAATGGAGGATCCGATGATGTGGAAGAGGAACAGTCTTTTCAGGCTAAGGTCGATGCAATAATTGAGGTTGGGATGGATGAGCTGGGAAGTCAAAGGGTGGCAGAGATCGATGAGGTTTGCATGGAGGTTGAGAGAATCAATGTGGTGGATTCCGAGGTGAATATTTTCGAAGCTGGCACTTTAATTGTTGAGAATATGGTAGAAGCAGTAGAAAGGTCATTCAGTTCAAATTCAAAACGTAAGGCTGACGAAGGGCTTGAAGCTGATGATGAAAATAGGGTGGAGGATTCTGTGGAGAATGTTGGGCCACAAGTGAATTTTGATGATGGGCTCAATATCGAGCCTACTAAACAGGTTGAGGCAAATCCAACACTTGAAGATAGACTAGAGGGAAAGTTGGATTTAAGTACTGATAATATTGGTTTCAGGGTCTCCGTTAGGAGAAGAAACAGAAAATTGAGAAGCCTTGCTGAGATTGAAGAGGATTTACTGTCAAAGATTGATAAGAAAGGAAAGAATAGAGGGAAAAATGTAAGAAAAAGTAAAAAGCTCTAGGTGGATAGGATTGATGTCACAAGAATTGTAAATGATTCTTTATCAGATGAAGATCTAACAACTAGAAGCAGAATTCTTTGTAGAAAAGAGGCTGTATCTACCTGGGAGGTTGGGAAGTTATTAGGTATGAGAGCTGACTGTGATGATGAGTTAGTAATTAAAAAGCTTCAAGAATTAGAAAGAAAGGATCATTGCTTATTCTAGATGTTGTTCTCTGTCAAGGTGTAGGCATTTAGGGTGTGATTTGGGTGGTTGTAGTATCATGAGGATTTTATCGTGGAATGTTCGAGGTTTGGGAAGTTCAGCAAAATGAGGGGTGGTTAGGAAGTTGGTTAGTAGTTATAAGGTTAATATGGTTTTATTACAGGAAACGAAGATGGAAGTAATGTCATTATATCCAAGGTTGTTCTCATTAGCTATTAATAAATATGCTAAGGTGTTCGATTATTCAAGAAATGGTGGATTTAACCATGGTCATTGGAAGGATTTCTTTAGAAGAGACTTGTTCGATTGGGAGGAGGTTTTGCTTAAAGAAGTAGTTTTGAAGGTGGATAAGATTGTGTTGTTTCCATGGAGAATCGACAGAATTGTTTGGGAACACGATGTGGCCGGCGCCTTTTCTGTTAAAAAGATATCAGTTCTCATGAACTTTTTTCTTAACTCTGCTTCTTCATTTGATTTCTGCAGATTGTGGGTTATTAAGGTGCCACCAAAAGTCCAATGCTTTCTTTGGTTAGTTGTGGTGGACAGGATTCTCACAAAAAGTTTCTTGTTGAAAAGAGGAATTCCAATCTCTCATGCTCAAAGTCTTTGTCCCTGGTGTAAATTGGTAGTGGAAACTACAGATCACGTTCTTTTTGGTTGCTCTTGGCTATGTACCTTATGGTACAAATTTTTTAACTGGTGGAATCATTGTTGGTGTCATCCTAAGTCTCTTAGGGAGTTTCTGCTCTTTTTTCTTGATGTCCCTTTTAGTCGTATATTGAAATCGTGGTGGCTTGCATCGGTTTCTGCTGCACTTTGGTCATTGTGGTTGGCACGGAATGATCTTGTTTTTGACAAATCTTTGTCCACGGAGGAAATTGTATTCTTGGTTAAATTGAGATCTCTTATTTGGATTAAGGTGACTTGGGAGGACATTGTTATTTCTGAAAATTCTTGGTGGTTTAATCCTACTATCTGTGTTCCCTCAAAACTTTCTTGTTCCAGTCGACCTTTTAGACAATGGCTTCCTCCTCCTAGGGGTTTTTTAAAATTTAACGTTGATGGTTCTTCCAAAGGAAAACCAGGACCTGCAGGGTGTGGAGGGATACTGCGAAATGGGCAAGGTGTAATTGTTGCTATGTTTTCTGGACCGGTTGGTATTGAGGACTCCAATGTTGCTGAAGTATGGGCGATTTACTATGCTTTGGAGGTATTTTCCAAAACAGATTGGAAAGGTAACAGTGGTTTAATTGTTGAGTCAGATTCTAGAGTTGCAGTTGGATGGTGTCAAAATGTGGTGTCTCGGCCATGGAGGTTGTGGGATTTGTTTCTTAAGATTGATATGTTATGGGGGGAATTGCAGCATGTTCAGTTGGTCAACATTTACAGAGAATCGAATGGAATGGCTGACTTTCTTGCTAAGTCCGGCGTCAACAGAGATGAAATGTTCATGGCTTGGTGGTAGTCCAGTGTGGGTGGCCGCTCTTATTGAGTTTGGGGATTGTTCTGTCCTAGGTTGAGTTCTGATTGGTAATGTTGCATCAGATGGCAGCTGTGTGTTAGTCTGGTTTTTTCAACTTTAGCTGCTGGGGTGTCTTGTTTCTGTTTGTTTCTGGTTTTTTCAACATGGTCTTTTGATGATTTTGCTTGATGATTTGGGTTAGTTTTGTGAGTCTTTGCTATGCCAGCTGGTTAATTTTGGGAAGCATGATTGTACCATCCTCTTTTGATTAATAAACTTTATGATTTAGCAAAAAAAAAAAATAATCCATTCTCTTCCTATGTAGATATTAAATAGAAAAAAGAACAGTAATTGGTCAAAGCAAATATTGAAGAAGAAGAGTTCAAGTGGTAATGAACCAAGTTGGATGAACATGCAAAGATTAAAAAAAAAAAACATTGGAGATAAAGCCAAGCAAGAGAGATTAGTCAAGGAATAGACTCAATCTTTTGTAGCCAATGACTCTATCTCATGATCCCTTTAGCTCTATCATCCAATTAGGGGATGTAGAATAGTTTAGCTTTGTTTTTTTTTTCAAATCTTGGATTATTTTCTTTTTAAAGTTCGTTTTATTTTTAACTTTTAAAGATTTTGTGTTTTTTTACTATATTAGTAATAATTATTTTTTTAAAATTAATTATTTTACTTGACCCTTATGTGTACTTAGTTTTCATTGTTGTTCAACATCCATTTACTGATTTTCGATTATTTGAATAAAATTAAGATATAACAATTTTCAAGAGAACGATTTCTAATTCATTTTTTATTATTTGGTAGGATCCGTATGTTTGCGGTACACTCTCTAAAGATGCAACACTAGGTGGCCATGTGCTTGCTAAGAAACAGGACCAAAGTAAACATCATCTTTCCGGATAGAACTTGAATCAGACTATGCAAGTTCAAAATGGCGCAAACTCACCAAAAAAATTAACAGGGTCAACCTTTCGTTCGGAACAATCTGATAATTGTAAAGCACATCCAATTTTCTCGAAAACAATAGAGGGCATCTACTTGAGTTTTCTTCTCTTTGGTTGTTTACAAATCACAATTTTAAAACTCCTCTTTCAGCCAGCGATTCAGATAGCAAAAGCCTGCTTAACTTCTGCTTATTCTTGTTTTTTTTTCTTTCTTTTGATTAATTAGGTGATACCTATCAATTTCTTTCTTTTGAATACTTAAAAAAGCTACTCAAAGTTTATGCCAAAATGTCAAATGAGAGACTTAAACTTTTTATGCGTCTGCCGTGAGCGGTGCTGACAAACTACCAGCAAGTATTCTCAAAGAAATAAACATGGAAGGATAAAGTAAAGAAATAAGGAAGGCTCAACTCAAGGGTTGAATACAGACTAATGGCATTAAATTAGATCGAAAGAAAGAGCAGCAGCATCTTCTATGGTGGCAATTTTGAATCTTGAAGCAGATAGTCGGTATGGCACTTAACAACCTAGCACTACTAGAAAATAGGTTTTTTGTAACACATAAAGTCGTTGTAAAATACAAATTTATCGTTGTTAAAGCTTTTTGCAACAATTTTTAGTCGTTGTAAAGTCGTTGCGTAAACTTCCGTTACTAAAAGTATACGCAACGACTTTCATCGAATAACAAATCGTTGCAAAAATATATTTATTATAACGACTTTTTCTCGCTACTAATTAAAATTTTGTTTTAGTAACGACTTAATATTTTTTCTATACTTTTTTTAGCAACGAAATATATTTTGTTGCAATTGCTTTTTTGCAACAATTTTTTGATTGTTGCAATAGTTAATTTTGCAACGACTATAATTGTTGCTATAAATAAATACGAAACCACAATTCTATCGTTTCTAATTTTATTCTCAACGACTATAATTATTGCAAAAAAATAATTACAAAATGACAATTCGATCGCTTTTAATTTTATTCACAACAACTATAATCGTTACTAAAAAATAATTAAGAAACCACGTTTTCATTGCTTTTAATTTGTTTTACAACGATTATAATCGTTGTCAAAATTAATTATAAAACCATATTTTTATGGTTTCTAATTTATTTTATTTTACGAACAAATTTTTATTGTTGCTAATATCTTTTGCAATGTAGGAAAATTAATAATCAATATTATTGTTGCAAATATAAAAAAATTTATAATTTAAATATTTATTATTAGTGAAATTCAGAATTCAATACAATTTCATGAATAAAAAAATACATTAGTGTAGACAACTGTGCTATTATAGTCAATAGCCAATAAGGTTGGCAAATTTATCAGAGAGAAGCAACCCTTGTATCAAATGTAATCAACCACCCCTTAATTTCTAATGTCTTTGTTACCTAAAGAGCCTTGGCAGATCTTCATCCTAATCAATCATAACTCTCAAATTCTCCTTGACTTGAAATTTTCTATAATATCCATCCAAAAATCTTGATGTGCCGTTGAGCCACAGTGTGGACCTCATTTCCCATAAAATTAAGGCAGCCCTCTCCTCCAAATGCCTTGGTAAAAAAATGTATGATCTGCAAAAATAATTTAAAATAAAAAATGTGAAAGAGTGAGAGAGAAACAATGAGAATAATGACTTAATAAAGAAAGATGATCTATGAAGGTTGGAAAAAATAATAAAAGTTCCACATATGTAGTTTTTTCAAAGCAAAATCAATTCTAAGGCTCTAAGCTTACGCACAGAGAATCATGATTGCTGTAATTCCATCGACAATGCAGGGTATGTTACAGAGAGGCTAACGTATGGCGTACTTTGAGATATCTGTTCACAAAGCCTGAGTCCATAATTCAAAAATAGGTCCAACAAATTAACAAGAATATCAATAAATATTAGAATAAGGCATATCAACACCAAAATCCAAAAACAGAGGAAAGAGCAACAATACATTTCGTTGCTTATAAAAAAAAAGGAGAACTGTTTGTTCTAAATGGAGGCAAAGGCCTCTGACACAAGTCAAAATTACCTGATTGTAGGAGTATGGCAGCAAACATTGGAACCATAACAGGCTAAGTTAAAATAGCAAGCAGTGAAGACTGAAGGCTTATGTACAACAAGCAGCCAACGATTTTCAGAGAATAGCAATCAGGCCAAGATCACCGATTTTGACCTCCCCTTGATTACCATTAACAAAAATTTATTTGAAATCAAAATTGAGTCAAAAAATTATAACAATAATAAGTTTTTGCAGGAACCCAAAGAAAAAAGTAAAGGGTAGGTAAGTGAACATACATACTGACTTGGAACAGACGATCTTCGAGAGAGAAAATGAGTTAACTCGCTGAAGAATAAACTGGGAATGGCACAGAGAGAGGGAAAACAAAAGAAAACGGCGCAGAGAAAGGAAAGTAGAGAAACGGATGAATTAGGGCTTTAACTCCTTAAGGCCTTGGGCGGGTGAGGAATTTATATATTTACTAGGATTCCTTTAAATATAAATTAGACGAATTCAAGTTATGATTTTTAATCAATTGAATAGTGATTGATTTGCACGGCTTCAACCAGATTTTTCGAGTTTCAATTACCTTTGGCCGATTCCATTTGTAATTAATTGGACGTTATGTTTTGATATAGCTCAAGTGCGGAGATACATATAGTACTAATAAAAAAATATTAATAATAAAAGTCATTTTTATTGAAGAGATGATTGACAGACTGAGCAAGAGTTTTGGGATTGAAGGATCTTAACTGGCGTTGAATTTTTTTTTTTTGAGAGGGCGTTGAATACTTGAATTATTGAATACTAGAAAGTTACCCGCACTAGTTACGGTGAAAAAATTAAAAATTAATTTTTATGTTTATAATTTTTTGGTGAATTGATTAAAAAAGTAAAAATTAATTTTTATGTTTACATTTTTTTACCAAGTGATTAAAAATAATTGTTTATTTATTGTATGTTATATTATTAATATTTATTTTACAAAATATCCATATTCTCATTTTTTTTATTAATGTTAATTTTTTCTAACAAACAAAAAAACTTCTTAATTTTAATAATAATTAATTAATTATTATTTTTTTTAAGATAATTCAAAATTATTTTTTTATTGAAATAAATTGTATGAACTTCCTTACATTTTAGTAAAGTTGATTTTATGAGTCTTCAGCTTAAAAAATATCTTCAATTTGTTATTATATATTCTAAAATAATTTTCACCATAAGAGATTTTTCAAATAATGATTTTCGTTATTAACTTTAAAAATCAAAATATATATCTAAAAAATGAGTATATTTGTAAAAAAAAAATAGATAAAATTAAACTACTTATCTTTTTTATTGACTAAAACAAATTAGAGAGTTTAACTAAAAAAAGTTAAAGAGTTAAAAATAAATTAGAGAGTATAATTGGAAAAATTAAATAAAAACAAAATAAAAGATTTAATAAGAAAAAGGTTTAAAATATATTAAAAAACATAACTGGGAAATAAACTAAAAATAATAGCCGATTAAAGGATTTAACTAAAAAAATTGGAGAATTAAAAATAATACTTGATCTCGTCTTCAGATTTATGATAAAAGAATTAGTAAATTATCAATTATGTATATAAACATATATATCATATTGATGGTGGTCGTTATAAGATTAATAATTATATTATATATGATAAGTTGCCAATTGCATTCAATCTCATTTCAATTTATTATGGTATATTAAACATTTTGCAAGTTAATTTAGAAAAAAAAAAGAGAAGAGAATAATTGACTTTTTACACCATTTATGATATAAATATTTAAACAGTTTATTAAGTAATGACAATTAAAAGTTACTACAAATATAATAAGATATCACAACGATATTTTTTTTATCATTGTTAATTTGATAAGAATTTGCAATAACAATAAGTGTCGTTGCACAAAAAATCAAATAAGCAATAACAATTAAAAGTTGTTGCAAACATAATAAAAATCGCAACAATTTTTTTATAGTTGTTAATTTGATAAGAATTCTTAACAACAATAAGTGTCATTGTTAAAATATAATGAAAAATCAAATAAGCAACGACAATCAAAAATCGTTGTAAACATAATAAGATATCGCAATGATTTTTTTTTTACCGTTGTTAATTTTATAAGAATTCACAACAACAATAAGCGTTGTTGTATAAAATATAATGAAAAATCAAATAAGCAACGACAATTAAAAGTCGTTGCAAACATGATAAGATATCGTAACGAATTTTTTTTATCGTTGTTAAAAAAATCAAATAAGCAAACCACAATTTAAAGCTGTTACAAATATAATAAGATAATCGCAACGACTTTTTTTTGTTAATTTGATAAGAATTTGCAACAACAATAAGTGTCGTTGTATAAAATATAAAAAAATTAAATAAGTAACAACAATTAAAAATCGTTGTAAATATAATAAGATAGAGCAACGACTTTTTATTATTATTATTGTCAATTTTATAAGAATTTACAACAACAACATATATCGTTGCATAAAATATAAAAAAAAATTCAATTAAGCAACGACTATGAAAAGTCGTTGCAAATGTTATAAGCTTTTGCAACGACTATTTTAGTCGTTGCAAATATAATAAGATAGCACAACGACTTTTTTTTACTGTTGTCAATTTTATAAAAATTTACAACAATAATAAATATCGTTACATAAAATATAAAAAAATCAATTAAGCAACGACTACGAAAAGCCGTTGCAAATGTTATGAGCTTTTGCAACGATTATCTTAGTTGTTGTAAATTTTGGTTGCTAAAGACTCATTTTCTAGTAGTGTAGGTGATAATTCTCTCTCTCTCTCTCTATATATATATATATATATTTATTTATTTATTTATTTATAGAATTATCATGTTAATTACTTGGATAATTTTGCTTAGAATTTGGTTATTTGTCTGAATTTTCTTAACTAATAAATCCATTTTCTTCTGTGTAATTATTAAATATTAAATAGAAAAAAAGAAAGAAATTGGTTAAAGCAAATATTGAAGAAGGGTTTAAGTGGGAGTGAACGAAGTTGGATGAACATGCAAATGATTAAAAAAACAGTTGGAGATAAAGTCAAAAATAAAGCCAAGCAAGAGAGATTAACAAAGGAAGATTTTTCTAAAGATGAAGATAGACTCAATCTTTTGTAGCTAAGAACCCTATCTCATGATCCCTTTAGTTTTATCATCCAATTTCAATAGAGGATATAGAGTAGTTGAGCTTTGTTTTTTTAAAATCTTGGATCATTTTCTTTTGAAGCTTGTTTTATTTTTAACTTTTAAAGGTTTTGTGTTTTTTTGCTATATTAGTAATAATTTTTTTTAAGTTTTATTCGAAATATCCAAACAATTTATTTTACTTGAGCCCTATGTCCACTTAGTTTTCTTTTTTTTTTTTTGGTGCGTGTTTTCATTTTTTTTCAACATCCATTTACTGATTTTCAATCATTTTAATAAAATTAGGGTGTAACAATCTTCAAAGGTACCATCCCTATTTTCATTTTTATTACTTGTTACGAACTGTATACTTGCGGTACACTACTTTAATCGCAACATTAGTTTGCCATATGCCTGCTAAGAAACATGACCAAAGTCAACATTATCTTTCCTGTTATGAAAAAAATTTTAGAACTTGAATAATCAGACTACGAAAGTTCAGAATGGCACAAACTCATCAAAAGAAAAACAGGGTCAACCTTTCGCTCGGACTAATCTGATAATTGTAAAGCACATCCAATTTTCTCAAAAACAATCGAGGGCAAGGGCATCTACTTGGGTTTTCTTCTCTTTGGTGGTTTACAAATCACAATTTCAAAACTTTTCTTTCAGCCAGCGAATCAGATAGCAAAAGCCTGTTTCACTTCTGCTTATTCTTTTTCTTTTCTTTTGATTAATCAGTTGGTAACTCTCAATTATCAGATTAATAAAAATGTTTTTACCCCTATTTAAGCTTATACTACTATTAGATATACTCACACATGCACTGATAGTATTTATAAAGGCAAAAATATAAATATAAATATCTTTCTTTTTTTTCTAATGAACCTTTTTATTGAATGAAATTAGAAATATACATATCACATGTAGTTATGGACTGAGGAGCAGTGCCATCCATAAAAAGAACTAGGTATGAAGGAAATCCGAAAAGCCAACCCTTGCTGGGTAGTACTAATAGGAAGATTCATTTGATTATATACTGAGCAGAACGAGGCTCTGGCTCTCTGTCCAAATGATTTAAGCTTTAATCAATGCCATGCTGTAACGCAGACTACATATTAAGCAGCCAACTGTTTGATATGGGCCTGGGACCGACTCCCTTGATACCAGAGTGGGCCAGTAGCGTACTGGCCAATGCCTTTTCCCTTTTCTCTTTCAGCAAGTAGGCCACAACCCACGAGGAAAGTTTTACCAATGTCTAATTCGATACATCTCGTTCTAAATTATCATTGGCTGGTAGGAGTGTATATGAACAAATCAACTGTTGAACAAGAAACAAATAAAACAGATATAGGATTACAACTCTTGTCCACTTGGGGTACTATGAAGATGAAAAACTTGAACTTCTTCTTGGACTTCAACTTCTGGAATTGAACTTCTTTGATCACGAACAGTCACGAACTAAATGCAGAAAAAGACTTCAAGGCGTGCTGCTATAATGCCACTTTCCTTAAGACTTATTTCACTCCCACCAGTTATGATATGCAACAGGGATTATGGAAATAGCCTCAGGATACAATGAAGTCAACTTGTTTAATATTACCTTGCACTTGTAATATTAAACCACTAAACACTTTAGACAAATACAAAAGTATTATGTCTTAGCCAAAGTTTTCTGCAGCAAACAATGTCTAAGAGACTTGTTTTCTGTTTTGAGATTGGGAGACAAAGAAGAATTCAGAATATTTTCGTTATCTTTTGTTCTGTTCTCTTGAATGAACATTGTCATCTCTTTTATGGAGATAATTTCAAGATATGTGATCTTTGGTTTGAATGATACAACCTTTCAATTGTGTTGTTTCATTTAAACAAACACATCATTCAGATTGTTCACAACCTCTCAAATTCAATGGTTATGTCCTTTAACCATTCTGTAGTGAAAGATTACCCTTTGAATGAGGTTGCACCTATTCAAAGAAAACTAGTCGTTACAATTCATTTTGCACTAGAGCAGTTGACTGCCATAAAAGGTAGTTGACTGCTTTGGATTTCCAGGCAAGGAAGTCGGATGCCCGAAAATAGCATCTGAATGCCCTAGTGTATTTTTGAAACAGTATGCAACTTCCAGGAGGGCAGTCGACTGCCTTCATATGGCAGTCGACTGCCTTAAAGTAACTTAAAATCCGAGTATTCACATTGTATAGGCAGTTGACTGCCCTATTTGGGCAGTTGACTGCCATCCCGGGGCATCCGACTGCCCTCCCAGGCATCAGACTGCCCAAGTGCATTTTTCGAACAGAATACTTACTGCGCAAAGGCAGTTGACTGCCCTATAAATTAAGTAAAAATCATTTTAACCTGATTTTACTTCACCCAGAGTCATACCAAACACTAGTTTTACTTGTAAATTGATTAAACAACATTTTAATCAATCTTTTCACTTTATATTTTGAAATTTTCTAACAATCCCCCACCAATTTCAAAATAGAACAAGTTTAATACTTGAGTAATCCTCATGCATAAAATGATCATGAAGTAGGTCTTGAACCATCACCTTAGAGAAAAAGTACTTTCAGTTAATCAGAACGGTATGGTGGACTAAGTCTTGAACCAACGGTTCTATGATGATTAACTAATGACTAAATCTCACATGAGACTTCAAAAATTTGTCCAAAGTCATTTAGTAGAACTTCGACACTTATACTGGCCATGTGTCTTGTATCATTTCATGAGTGCATAAGAGCTAAACCCTAAGCTCCTAGAAGCGGCACCACTTCCACTCATATAGGTGAACTCATCAGAAATGCAATCATATAAGCATTCCAACACTTATACTTACGTGTTATGGGTTCATTAAGAGTAACAACTCAACCTCCTTATTTTCATATGATTTCAAGTATTCATAACCTTTGGGATGTTTAACAGCACAATACTTGCAGCCACATTCAGATAATGTACTTCATCTCATTGAACTCAAGACTTAATGTCCAATTAAGCGTTGAGTTGAGTTTCCATTATGTGTGACTAATTCAAATGGGTTTTAGTCCCATCCCCTTGGAAGTTCTAGACACTATCTCTCTTGTGAGACCTTTGGTCAATGGATCCGCCAAGTTTCCACTTGACTTGATAAAATTAATGGTGATCACCTCATCTTTAATCAATTGTCTAACATAGCTGTGCCTTAGACCAATATGTCTAGATTTCCCATTATATACTTGGCTATAAACCTTTGATAGTGTAGCTTCACTATCACAATGTATTGATATAGGTGACATTGGTTTAGGCCATAAAGGAATTTCATAGAGTAAGTTTCTCAATCACTCAGCCTCCTTACTTGCCGAAGCTAATGCCACAAATTCTGAAGCCATAGTAGAATCAGAAATACAAGTTTGTTTCTTGGATCCCCAAGAAACTGCACCCCCACCAAACATGAATATCCATCCACTAGTAGATGAAAGATCCTCCATGTTATTAATCCAACTTGCATCTGTGTAACCTTCTAAAACAGAAGGTTCACCACTATAAGCAATGCCATAATTCATAGTTTTCTTCAAGTAACTTAATACTCTAGAAATGGCATTCCAATGCATGTTACCTGGATTGCTTGTATATCTACTAAGCTTTCCAACAGCAAAAGCAATATCCGGTCTTGTGCATGTCATGGCATACATCAAACAACCAATCACTCTTGCATATTCAAGTTGTGCAATTGGTTTATCCTTATTTGAATTCAATTTCAAATTTGGATCATATGGTGTTGCAATTGTTGCACGTTCATAGTGGTTAAACCTTTTGAGAATATTCTCAATATAATGTGATTGGGATAAGATTAAGTTGTTTTCTCTTTTATGAATTCTTATTCCCAAAATCACATCTGCAACACCCATGTCTTTCATGGAAAAGTTTTTCGATAAAAACTTCTTGGTATTTTTAACTTGTTCTAAGTCTGTACCAAAAATTAATATGTCATCTACATATAAACATATGATGACACCTTTTCCATTTATGATCTTACTATAGACACATTTATTGGATTCATTTATAATGTATCCGTTTGCTAGTAGTACTTCATCAAACTTTTGATGCCATTGCTTAGGTGCTTGCTTAAGTCCATACAAGGACTTAATTAATTTACACACTTTCCTTTCTTGTCCAGGAATAACAAACCCTTTGGGTTGTTCTATATACACCTCATCCAATTCACCATATAAAAATGCTGTTTTGACATCCATTTGGTGAATTTCCAATTTATAAATTGAGGCCAATGCTATTAGCATTCTTATTGTTGCAATTCTTGCTACTGGTGCATATGTATCAAAATAATCGATTCCATGTTTTTGTGTAAATCCCTTAGCAACAAGTCTAGCCTTAAACTTGTCAATAGTACCATCCACTTTCATTTTCTTTTTGAAAATCCACTTGCAACCAATTGGTTTGCAACCTGGAGGTAAATCTACTAAGATCCAAGTATTGTTCCCCATAATTGAATCTATCTCATCATTTATAGCTTCTTTCCAAAAAGCTACATCTTGAGACTTCATAGCCTCTTCAAATGATTTTGGATCAGATTCAATATTGAAACAATATTCAATGTGATTGCTTATGGTTTCTCTTGATCCCTCCACAAGAAACATGTGAAAATCTGAACCATAAGTCTTGGCTTTTCTTGCTCTTTTGCTTGTTCTTGGTACAAGGTTTTGTTCTTCAATTGTGGAGGAATTCCCTAATTCCTTAGAATTAGTTTGAGCAACTTCTTTTTGTAAAGGAATCAGTTTGAACCTTCCTTCATCAAACAATGCATCTCTTGATTCAATAACCGTATTAATTGATATTGAATTATTTGGTTCAACAACCAAAAATCTATATGCCTTACTATTTTGTGCATAACCAATAAAGATGCACTCAATTCCCTTCTCACCTAATTTCTTTCTTTTAGGTTCAGGAATTCTTACAATTGCTTTACAACCCCATACCTTAAGGTAACTTAAGTTGGGTTTCCTTTTCTTCCATAATTCATATGGGATAATATTGTTCCTTTTGATAGGAACTCTATTAAGAATGTGACATGCAGTCAACATTGCTTCCCCCCAAAATCCTTGTCCTAATCCTGAATAGGATAACATAGCATTAACCATTTCGATTAATGTTCTATTTTTCCTTTCAGCCACACCATTAGATTGGGGACTATATGGTGCTGTAATCTCATGAACAATGCCAACAGTTTCAAAATATGTTGGATCATAGTACTCTCCTCCCCTATCAGTTTTTAAGGTTTTAATCTTAACATTACAATGTAATTCTACTTCATTTTTATAAGCTTTAAACTTATCTAATGATTCATCCTTAGAATGCATTAAGTAGACATAACAATATTTGGAGAAATCATCTATGAATGTCACATAATATTTCTTTCCTCCAATTGATGGGGTTCCATGTAAATCTCCTACATCATTATGCACTAATTCTAACAATTTAGAATTTCTTTCTACCTTGGAAAAAGGTTTCTTTGTTATTTTAGTTAGCATGCAAGTTCTACATTTTTCATCACTTCTAACTACATATGGAACCATATTAGATTTAGACATCATGATTACTTTATCATAGGTTATATGTCCTAATCTACTATGCCATAAATCAAAAGAATCTACAATATAAGCTGAATCATTCTTCTTATTATTGATATTGAAATGAGATACATTAAGTTTAAACATGCCTTCATTGGCATATCCCTTTCCCACAAAAGTTCCACTCTTGGATAGTATACACTTATCCCCCTCAAAGACAACTTTGAACCCAAACTTATTTAGTAAACTAACAGACATTAGATTCTTCCTAACTTCTGGAACATAGAAAACATTGGTTAAAGTCAATGTTTTTCCAGAAGTGAAGTTTAAATCTATGGTCCCCTTGCCTTTGATTTCAGTTGAAGAAGAATTCCCCATGTAGAGCACATTGCCATCTACTTCCTCTTTGAAAGTTTTGAACATAGCCTTGTTTGTGCACACATGTTTTGTAGCACCAGAATCTATCCACCATGCTTCTTTGTCTTCAATGACATTAATTTCAGAAATTACAGCAACAAAGTTGTCCTTTGTTGCATTGGATGCTTCTTTCTTCTTTTTGAAGACATAGCAATCCTTTTTGAAGTGCCCTGGTTTTCCACAATGGAAACATACACCTTTCTTCTTGATTTTCTTGCCTTTGGTGGAAAGTTCTTTCTTCTTCTTTGTGGATTTTTTGTTGGAAACAGTATCTTCCACCACATGGACTTTGGAGATGTTAGTCTCCTTCTCCTTTTCTTTGTCATTCTCCTTGCAATATTGCTCTTCAATCCGAAGATAGTTTGCAAGGTAATCAAGAGTGATTTCTTCCTTTTTGTGTTTCAAGGTTCTCTTGATATCCTTCCATGATGTTGGAAGTTTGTCAATTATAGAGAACACTATAATTGACTCATCCATGTTCATTGAATACTGCTTAAACTTGTTAAAGATGACTTCAATCTCAGCAAACTGTTCCATAATAGGTCTGGAATCATTCATTCTAAAAATGTTCCAACTTGTTACCAGGAACTTTTTGCTAGTTAAGTCTTCCTTCATGTATCTTGCATCTAGCTTTTCCCATAACTCTTTTGATGTATTGATTGTGATGTAAGTATCAAATAAAGAATCAGACATACCATTTAGGATGCATCCTCTACAAGTGTAGTCATCGTTGTCCCACTTTTGTCTTTGATGCACTTCCTCATTTGTATCATCTTCTTTTTCTTCTGGCCTTAGTGTTGTGAGTACATAGACCACATTGAGGGATGTAAGTAAAATCTTCATCTTTTGTTGCCACCTTAGGAAGTTCCCTCCATCGAACCTCTCCAACTTTTGGAAGTTAAATGCCAATTCTTTCAATGTTTCCATCTTCATGGTTTCTGTGAATTAAGTCTTAAGATTGTTGAACAAGAAACAAATAAAACAGATATAGGATTACACCTATTGTCCACTTGGGGTACTATGAAGATGAAAAACTTGAACTTCTTCTTGGACTTCAACTTCTGGAATTGAACTTCTTTGATCACGAACAGTCACGAACTAAATGCAGAAAAAGACTTCAAGGCATGCTGCTATAATGCCACTTTCCTTAAGACTTATTTCACCCTCACCAGTTATGGTATGCAACAGGGATTATGGAAATAGCCTCAGGATACAATGAAGTCAACTTGTTTAATATTACCTTGCACTTGTAATATTAAACCACTAAACACTTTAGACAAATACAAAAGTATTATGTCTTGGCCAAAGTTTTCTGCAGCAAACAATGTCTAAGAGACTTGTTTTCTGTTTTGAGATTGGGAGACAAAGAAGAATTCAAAATATTTTCGTTATCTTTGGTTCTGTTCTCTTGAATGAACATTGTCATCTCTTTTATGGAGATAATTTCAAGATATGTGATCTTTGGTTTGAATGATACAACCTTTCAATTGTGTTGTTTCATTTAAACAAACACATCATTCAGATTGTTCAAAACCTCTCAAATTCAATGGTTATGTCCTTTAACCATTCTGTAGTGAAAGATTACCCTTTGAATGAGGTTGCACCTATTCAAAGAAAACTAGTCGTTACAATTCATTTTGCACTAGAGCAGTTGACTGCCATAAAAGGCAGTTGACTGCCTTTGGATTTCCAGGCAAGGAAGTCGGATGCCCGAAAATAGCATCCGAATGCCCTAGTGTATTTTTGAAACAGTATGCAACTTCCAGGAGGGCAGTCGACTGCCTTCATATGGCAGTCGATTGCCTTAAAGTAACTTAAAATCCGAGTATCCACATTGTATAGGCAGTTGATTGCCCTATTTGGGCAGTTGACTGCCATCCCAGGGCATCCGACTGCCCTCCCAGGGCATCCGACTGCCCAAGTGCATTTTTCGGACAGAATACTTACTGCGCAAGGGCAGTTGACTGCCCTATATGGGCAGTTGACTGCCCTATAAATTAAGTAAAAATCATTTTAACATGATTTTACTTCACCCAGAGTCATACCAAACACTAGTTTTACTTGTACATTGATTAAACAACATTTTAATCAATCTTTTCACTTTATATTTTGAAATTTTCTAACATCAACAAATTGTTCGTTAATATGTTTGATTTTTGTACGTTTATATTTGTTTATTATTCTTAACAAATGATCACGAATAAAGGTATGGTTCATTTGTTTATTTTGGCGAATAAGCTCATTTAATGTTCGTTTAAAGCTCGTTCATTTAATGAATCAGTTAGTGTTTTTGTTTACTATTTGATAATAAAAAACTTTTAAATTACATATTTATTTATAAACTATTTTAATATGTAATTATAAAAATTATATATTTATGTAAAAGTTTTTAATTTGACATCATATATATTAGGGTAAATACAATTTATTTGTATAAATTTTTTTGTTTGGTGTTCTTGAACATATTCGTTTAATATACACGAACATTTGTATAATATTCATGAACGCGTGTTCATGAACATGTTCGATAATGTTCATGAACAAGCTTAACAAATATGAACACGAACACAAACAGATTAAAAAAAAAGAATGAACACAAACATATAAATGTTTATTTATATTCAGTTCATTTACATCCCTATTGACTGCTATGTATGTGCCATTTGACAAAGATATGGTTCCACTTGCATGGAAAATTTTTTATATATATGGATTATTATCTTATCCACTGTCAGTGGAGTTTTTTAATTCCACAAGCGAGGTTAAGATGATGACGTGAGTCCTTTAAAAATATTAAAAAAATAAAAAAAAATAAAATGAGACACATGTCATCATCTTAATCCTGCTTGTGGAGTTAAAAAACTCCACTGACAGTGTATAGGATAATTTTCCTATATATATTATATATATATATATATATATATATATATCCAGGTGTTTATCTAGAAATGTCAAATCCAGTGTTCACCTTCGAATCCAATGCATATAAAAAGCCAAAATCGCTAAATTCTGCAAATATGAACATAGAAGGCTCGAGTTCGGGCACTTACATTTTTATCTTCTCTTAAATCAATAAAAAAATCTCATTATACCAAAAAAAAAATCAAATTGAATCCAATTCCTTCATTCATAACTTGTTTCAAAATGTGAAATAGAGCAATAAATTTTCTTAAACAAAAACATATTATCTGTAATTATCGTATTATAACTAATAGAATTCATAATTGAATAAAATTCACTAAAATACAACCCGAAGCTGATCACATGTATAAACAATATATAATAAAATTTGACAGTCTTTTACTGAAATTGAATAGTTATAAATTGTAATAAAAAAATTTATATATGATGTACTGACAGTATATAGTTTTGATATCAATGCATCAAATATTAACATCTTATCAATAAGCCTCTATGAATAAATTGAAAAGAAATTATTTGTATTTATTTTTAAAGGCTTCTCATTTTTTTAATTTGCTTATTAATGAGAGTCAACTTCTGATGAATTGACAATGTAAAAAAATTATACACTATTAATGCATTAATTATATATATACCCTAAAAAAAATTAGGTGAAAGTTTCTTAATTTCTTAAAAAATTGTAAACTTATCTAAACTTCGGTTGGACAAGATCTTAGTGTATGGGAGAGCTTTGATTGACTAAAATTCTATTGGAGAATATAAGAATAAAACAGCTGAATTGAGGAAAGCATCCTTCCTATTAGATCAATTTGGTATTAAATCAAGTAGGAGGTGACACATTATTTAGGTATGGAATTTTTGTTTTTATAATTGAAAGTGTACTTTCTGTTGACACTTATGACAACAACAGGTCAAAAAAATTATTTATTATATAAAAACGAAAAAATTCCTGTCTTCAATGACACTCTAATTCCTGACTTTTTTCCAACTCGTCTTTTTGGTAAGAGGCCGACACCAAAGATATTCTAATTCCATCCTCCACTCTCCTGCTTCAGATGCTATATATAGTTGCTTTCTCTGGTCAAACTGCTATATATATAATTAATAAAGCTTATACGATTAATTATGTCATTAATGGATGCGATCCCGTATACAGAAGAATAGATGCATCATTGTATAAATTTCATAAACTGTATGCCAATAATTTTAAATTTTTTATGTTATTATTGTTTATATATAAATAGCGCTAAATTTTTGTCCAAAATTCAACTTAAAAATCGAGCTAAGCCTGCAAGTTGGATGAGTATTTTGGTTCATAAATTAGTCTATGCTTTAACAAATGGATAAAACTAACGTAATGAGTCTAATTCAAATGTAAATCCGAAAATTAATGAAAAAAATTTCAAGCTCACCGCGTGAAACCATTCAAGCTCATGCATGCATATGATGTACTAGTATAATATTTATGCAATATACTTTTTTGCTTCCTTTTTCTTCACTCTTTTTTCATTTACACCTCTCATCATCTAAAGTAATATCTATTCATGAATCAAAACAAAACAAAACTAAGAAAAGCACAAAACTTTTTACAATAAGATAAGCACGAAGCATCTAAATAATGCAAACCCTACAGCTAGCATTTATCAATCAATTAATAATCAAGTTCTGATGCTAAAGCAAACGACGAATCTATCCCTAAATGAAACAGGGAATTTAGTAGAACAATCAATTTCTCATCAGGAGTCACAGTTTTGATGATTCTCTCTCTCTCAAGCACAAAACCCTTACAACCCGTAAACATAAACATCACTGGCTTTCCACAAAGCTTATAAGAATATTTCATATCATGCAAACATATATTTCATTCTTTTAATTATTTCTTCCTTCTTCTTCAACCAAGTTGAATGGAACTTTGAATTCTGACAATTTTTTATTGATAATGAATTGAAGGTTTTGGTATATATAATTGGATTCAGAAGAATAGAATCTAGTGTTTCTTATCTTCGTTTGAAAAACCTTCTTCGTTTCTCTATTCAAAGTATCTAAATGCGCACTATATGTAAAGTTGCATTTATCTGGTCATTTCATTTTCTGATTTTATTCTATGTGATGAGATTAACTATTTAATTTAATTTAGTGGTACGAAGTCTAAAAATTGATCATTGAATCTGATTCAATGATAGCACTTCATTGGTTCAAAAATTAAGATTATTGGCCATGGAAGCTTTGGTCCCTGCTCTTGGAGGTCGATTCCCTTTTAAGTAGATTGACATTTCCTGGAACAAGATTTTTTGAGAAGTAAATGGTTTAGCAAACTTATTTGTAAAAGCAAGATGGGATCGAACTGATTGTTTGAAAGCATGGTGTTTTGTTTTCGGGATTTCATGTATAGCTGGTCTTGTACAATGTGCCTATGATTTTAATCAATGAAACTTTGACTTTTAAAAAAAACTATTTAATTTAATTATGAATTTCCAATCAAAAAAAAATTTATGAATTTTGCATTAATTAGGTTGTTGTGAATTAACTTTTAGGTAAGAGTTATGTTAATGAGTTCATCTCTCCACTATCTAAGAAGTTAGATAAAAAGGGTTAATACCTTAGTAAACTGCTACCATCAACTAAGTAGTTCAAGTAAACAAATCCCTTTCACTGTAAATAATATTTTCACCCATTTATAGCAAAATCCAAGATTATATGCTTATGTCAATTAATCAATATTTGGCTTAACAGTTATTACTTCTCTTTTGAAGAATTAAATTCAAGGTTTAAATCTTCTTCTTTATACCTCCAAAAAAAAAGTCAATTGAAGTTAATTAGGAAAGAAATCAATGAAGAATTGTTACAAGAAGAGAAGTGCTTTTATATATACATGTATACCTTTTTTTTGGTTGAATGGTAAGAGGTTTTTAGATTTCACCTAATTAATTCTTTTTTTGAATCAATTCAAACAAACTTATAATCTACACCGGATCTAAAAAATTCATTTGAAATTATTATGCATAAATTTCTAACAAATTCATACTTATATAATGATGCTTTCTTATAAGTTTGAGAGATTAGATGGAATAAAAAAATTATAAGATATATATCGATTCACTTTGAACTATTAATTTAAGCAAATCCTATGTTTATCCAAATTAACTCCTTGTCAAATACCTTAATAAGTTTCTAAAAATTTTATTTGATTTTTAAAATTAGATGCTTTGGATCCTACTTTCTCCCAATATCCAATTGGAATAACATTAATGGACACTTTGCATTCGAATTGAAAAACATCTCCCATCCCAAAAAAAAATTGTGGTCCTAATTACTCCTTACGGAAGCAGCTTTGTACAGTGAAAGTGGGTTTTAAGGTAGGCTACTAAAAAGGAGCGGAGAGGCTGTTTGCAGATACGCTTTTACCCCAATCCAACAAAGTACAAACCCATGTGAACTTCCAACCAGACAGCCAATGCATGTTCATCTTTGCTCTTTCTCTATTACTCATATATATATATATATATATATATATATATATATATATATATATATATATATATATATTTGTCTCTTCATTGTTCTTTGTGTGACACTTGTCATTTTATTTTTTTTTGCTCTCAACAATTTTTTTTACTTAGGTCCTTTTATTTTGTTTTCTCAACAATTTTTTAGTTAAATCATTGACATGTTTTTTGTCCAACTATTTTTTTTCCCTCAACAACTTTTTTTTTACTTAGGTTCTTTTATTTTTTTCTCAACAATTTTTTTAGTTAAATCCTTAATATGTTTTTTGTTATATATAATTTATAAATGTAAATTTTTTTTTATGGAGAACAATAGACAATAAAATGTTGTTTTAGAAAATAATGTAGCTAGGAAATGCTATAATTTTTTTCCTGTATTTATTTGGAAAAAAGATGATGATATTTTTGAAATATTATGTAAGTAATTTTTTTAAAAGTAAATCAATACATACTATCAAAGATAGTTTTTGTCAATTGAAGAAATTGGTGATGACACGTGTATGAACACTATTTTGTCAATTGAAGCAATTGGTGATAACGCGTGTATTACAACTGTGTCGATTGGCGAGCGATTTATGCAGTTGTGTGGATTGGCGAGCTATGTCCGATGACAAGCTGTTTATGCTGTTGTATGAATTGGCAAGCTATGGGGTTGGCGAGTTAATGTAGTATGAGAGTTGGCGAGCTGATGTAGTATGAGGGTTGACGAGCTGTTATTCTATTGTGCAAAATGGCGAGCTGTGTTGGTTTGGTGAGTTGATACAGTATTACGATAGTTGAATCGAAGAAAATGGCAGTTTCTACAGCTTTGTGGATTGGCGAGCGTTTCTATAGTTGTGTGGATTGGCGAGCAATGTGTTTTGGCAAGTTGCTATGCTATTTGTGAGGGTTGGCGAGCTGTTGTAGTATGTGCCCCTTTTGTTAGAGTATATTTCTTATTGATGTAAATATGTTGTCGTTGAATTGAAGACAATAGAAGTTTCTACAGTTGTGTAGATTAGCGAGTAGTTTATGCAATTGTGTGGATTAGTGAGCTACAGATTAGCGAGCTGTTATACTGTTTGTGTGGGTTGGCGATCTGCTGCATTATGTGCATATTTTATTAGAGTATATTTCTTTTTTATTTAAATATTTTGCTGTTGAATCGAAGAAAAGGCAAGTTTCTACAGCTGTGTGGATTGGCGAGCTATGTTTGAACACTATTTTGTCAATTGAAGCAATTGGTGATGACGCGTGTATTATAGCTGTGTCGATTGGCGAGCGATTTATGCAGTTGTGTGGATTGGCGAGCTATGTCCGATGGCAAGCTGTTTATGCTGTTGTGTGAATTGGCAAGCTATGGGGTTGGCGAGCTGATGTAGTATGAGGGTTGGCGAGCTGATGTAGTATGAGGGTTGACGAGCTGTTATGCTATTGTGCAAAATGGCGAGCTGTGTTGGTTTGGTGAGTTGATACAGTATTATGATAGTTGAATCGAAGAAAATGACAGTTTCTACAGCTTTGTGGATTGGCAAGCGTTTCTATAGTTGTGTGGATTGGCGAGCAATGTGTTTTGGCAAGTTGTTATGCTATTTGTGAGGGTTGGCGAGCTGTTGTATTATGTGCTCCTTTTGTTAGAGTATATTTCTTATTGATGTAAGTATGTTGTTGTTGAATCGAAGACAATAAAAGTTTCTACAGTTGTGTAGATTGGCGAGTAGTTTATGCAATTGTGTGGATTAGTGAGCTACAAATTGGCGAGCTGTTATACTGTTTGTGTGGGTTGGCGATCTGCTGCATTATGTGCATATTTTATTAGAGTATATTTCTTTTTTATTTAAATATTTTGCTGTTGAATCGAAGAAAAGGCAAGTTTCTACAGCTGTGTGGATTGGCAAGTCGTGTATGAACACTATTTTGTCAATTGAAGCAATTGGTGATGACGCGTGTATTACAGCTGTGTCGATTGGCGAGTGATTTATGCAGTTGTGTGGATTGGCGAGCTATGTCCGATGGCAAGCTGTTTATGCTGTTGTGTGAATTGGCAAGCTATGGGGTTGGTGAGCTAATGTAGTATGAGTGTTGGCGAGCTGATGTAGTATGAGAGTTGGCGAGCTGATGTAGTATGAGAGTTGACGAGCTGTTATGCTATTGTGCAAAATGGCGAGCTGTGTTGGTTTGGTGAGTTGATACAGTATTACGATAGTTGAATCGAAGAAAATTATATATAACAAGTTTCTATAGCTTGCCAACCCGCAAATCCACATAATTTATACACTTGTCATTTTTTTTTGCCCTCAACAATTTTTTTTTACTTAGGTCTTTTTATTTTGTTTTCTCAACAATTTTTTTTCTCAACAATTTTTTTAGTTAAATCGTTAACATATATTTTTGTCCAATTATTTTTTTTTGCCCTCAACAAATTTTTTTTACTTAGGTTCTTTTATTTTTTTTCTCAGCAATTTTTTTAGTTAAATCCTTAATATGTTTTTTGTTATATATAATTTATAAATGTAAATTTTTTTTTATGGAGAACAATAGACAATAAAATGTTGTTTTAGAAAATAATGTAGCTAGGAAATGCTATAATTTTTTTCCTATATTTATTTGGAAAAAAGATGATGATTTTTTTGAAAAATTATGTAAGTACTTTTTTTTTAAAGTAAATCAATACATACTATCAAAGATAGTTTTTGTCAATTGAAGAAATTGGTGATGACACGTGTATGACCACTATTTTGTCAATTGAAGCAATTGGTGATGACGCGTGTATTACAGCTGTGTCGATTGGCGAGCGATTTATGCAGTTGTGTGGATTGGCGAGCTATGTCCGATGGCTAGCTGTTTATGCTGTTGTGTGAATTAGCAAGCTATGGGGTTGGCGAGCTAATGTAGTATGAGAGTTGGCGAGCTGATGTAGTATGAGGGTTGACGAGCTGTTATGCTATTGTGCAAAATGGCGAGCTGTGTTGGTTTGGTGAGTTGATACAGTATTACGATAGTTGAATCAAAGAAAATGGCAGTTTCTACAGCTTTGTGGATTGGCGAGCGTTTCTATAGTTGTGTGGATTGGCGAGCAATGTGTTTTGGCAAGTTGCTATGCTATTTGTGAGGGTTGGCGAGCTGTTGTAGTATGTGCTCCTTTTGTTAGAGTATATTTCTTATTGATGTAAATATGTTGTTGTTGAATCGAAGACAATAGAAGTTTCTACAGTTGTGTAGATTGGCGAGTAGTTTATGCAATTGTGTGAATTAGTGAGCTACAGATTGGCGAGCTGTTATACTGTTTGTGTGGGTTGGCGATCTGCTGCAGTATGTGCATATTTTATTAGCGTATATTTCTTTTTTATTTAAATATTTTGCTGTTGAATCGAAGAAAAGGCAAGTTTCTACAGCTGTATGGATTGGCGAGCCGTGTATGAACACTATTTTGTCAATTGAAGCAATTGGTGATGACGCGTGTATTACAGCTGTGTCGATTGACGAGTGATTTATGCAGTTGTGTGGATTGGCGAGCTATGTCCGATGGCAAGCTGTTTATGCTGTTGTGTGAATTGGCAAGCTATGGGGTTGGCGAGCTAATGTAGTATGAGAGTTGGCGAGCTGATGTAGTATGAGGGTTGATGAGCTGTTATGCTATTGTGCAAAACGGCGAGCTGTGTTGGTTTGGTGAGTTGATACAGTATTACGATAGTTGAATCGAAGAAAATGGCAGTTTCTACAGCTTTGTGGATTGGCGAGCGTTTCTATAGTTGTGTGGATTGGCGAGCAATATGTTTTGGCAAGTTGCTATGCTATTTGTGAGGGTTGGCGAGCTGTTGTAGTATGTGCTCCTTTTTATTAGAGTATATTTCTTGTTGATGTAAATATGTTGTTGTTGAATCGAAGACAATAGAAGTTTCTACATTTGTGTAGATTGGCGAGTAGTTTATGCAATTGTGTGAATTAGTGAGCTACAGATTGGCGAGCTGTTATACTGTTTGTGTGGGTTGACGATCTGATGCAGTATGTGCATACTTTATTAGAGTATATTACTTTTTTATTTAAATATTTTGTTATTGAATAGAAGAAAAGGCAAGTTTCTATAGCTGTGTGGATTGGCGAGCAATTATGTGGATTTACGGGTTGGCAAGCTATGTGCTTTGAAGAGCTGCTATGCTCTTTGTCAGGGTTGGTGAGCTGCTACAGTGTGTGCCTCCTTTATTAGAGTATATTTCTTATTGATTTAAATATTTTGTTGTTGAATAGGAAAAAAGGGGAGTTTCTATAGCTGTGTAAATTGGCGAGCGGTTTATACAGTTGTGTAGTTTGGCGAGCTATATGGTTGGTGAGCTGTTATGCTGTTATGTAGGTTGGCAAGCTTCTGCAGTATGTGTCTTTTTTATTAGAGTATATTTCTTATTGATTTAAATATTTTGTTGTGGAATCGAAGAAGAGGGAAATTTCTTCGGCTGTGTAGATTGGCGAGTGGTCATGCAGTTTGTGTGGATTGGCGAGCTTCTATGCTGTGATGTGAATTGACGACCTATGTCGATTGTTGCTCCATGTTTAAATTGAACCAAAATTTCAATCAAGTTTTGTAACAAATTAACGAGCATGATTATTCAACTTTTGAATATTTTAATTTTTAACTCTTCATTTGTATGCATTGAGTTTGTACAAAAAATTATAAAAAAAAATTTTCCCGTAGCGAAGCACGGGCATTTTTCTAGTAGATCAATAAATTTGTCTAAGCTTCAACAAAAATGTTGGGTTATTTATTTAATTTAGGAATTACTTTTGCGGTCATCGGTGTAACCAAAAAAAAAAAAACGATTGCGGTGCAGTCGAAAAAAAAGATTGTGGTCATCAGCAGCAATAAGCATAGAACACGTGGACTGTAGACCTTACTTTTCCGTATTAAAACAAAATTTTTTATCAGAGAAAGGGTTTTTTTTTTCTGTCAAAAAGAAAGGTTGATTAATTAGCACTAGTACTATATAATAGCATCTCAATAGTGCGAACAAACACCTCCCTATTTTACCATTTTCATTCATAGTATATTAATTCTAGCTTGCTAGATCAATGCAAAATTCAACATTGTTGCAACATAACTTCTAATTTCTTCTTTTTTTTCTTTCTTCTTCCTTGGAATAGAACACATTTTTAAAATTTAATTATTATAAAAAAATTCTTTCTTCTCCCGTTATGCTACTTAGTTAATCAATAAATAAACAGCAAAAAAAATCTCATATATATATGATCAATATATTTTATTATAAGAAGCCAATGATAAATTTGAAAATAAAATAAAGTGGATGACTTAAATTGGAAAAAGATAAGGAAGAAGAAGATTATAATCACGAGTGAGAATGCAAAGTTGCCAAGGTATAGCCGCAAAGGCAAACGAATTTTATTCTTCATATCAATGCTAATTTAGATTGGAAAATCCTCCAATGAGTAAATGACACATAATCCAAATCCAAATGTTAGTGTGTAGTACGAATTTCTCTTTTGCTTCCAAAAAAAATTTTGTATTAATACAGGGATGAACATAGTGCTTCACGTTGTACTCACACATTTTTTTCCTTTTTTCTTTTTTGTTGATTGTTATTATTAATTAAAATTTGATATCTGTTAGATAAAAAAAATGTATCGCATTATAAACTATTAATATTAATGTTATTATAATTTATATAGTGCTATGAAAACTGAAAACACCCTCACAGTCGATTCTTGAGTATATTAAATCTTTTTAAAATGAATATAGTATATAAATAAGACCGTGGAAATAGAAAAAAGAAAAAGCCGAGAGAAAAACTGAAAAGGGTGGGGAATATTCGGGGCTATATTTTACACCAGACAAAAGGGATATTCAGAAGGAGGATATGGGGGGTTAACAGTGACACGTGTCAGAGAAGAATCTCCTTTGCTTTGCTTTGCTTTGTTTTGTTTTCCATTCTTTTCCTTTATTTTATTTACTCTAACAGAGAGAGAAGAGAGAATCTGCAGAGAAAAGGCATGGTTGGAGTCTTATACGAGAAGAGTTTGGTTTTTAGATTTTAGACAGAGACCAACCCAAGCATCATTATTATTGCCACTTCTTTCTTTCTTTCTTTCTCTTTTGCTGTGAAGAGAGAGAGTACGGGTAAGGGAATTCGATGCATTCTCCTCTCAGACAGACGAACTTTGCCTTTTTACTTTCATGGAAAAGGCATTTCTTACGGTTTTCATCATCTTATCTTCCCTTTCTTTGTGCTGCTCCTTCCGGGTTGGGTCGGGTCGACTCGCCTTGCCTTGCCGCTTTCCATTTTCATTATATATCCTCGTCCTCTCCATCATTATATCAATTCATTCCATGCCATGCACGCAGACGCAGCCCAATCAGTTTATATCTTTTTTCCCTCCCCTGCATGCATGCAAATTAACTACCACACTTTCATACTATACAGTAATAATCTTGCATTATACAGCTGGTTAACTTAGCACTTGTGATTAATATGCAGAGTTTAATTTGTTTTACAAGAGGAATATTGGCTCATCAATGATCAATATATACAGTTTTCTTTTTATTTTTCTTTTTAGCCTTTTCTTTTTTTTTTTTTTTTAACGTTTTGAAAGTTGCTGCTGCTCTGTTCAAAATGAGTTCTGCCAAGAAAAGTAGAGGAACGAATTAACCAGATTTGTTCTCCATCGGGCATGGGCAATAAAACTATGCAAGTTCAAACCAAAAAGACTTGGAATTCTCCACTGAGTTTGAGATAGTAGGTTAGTCACATATATATATATATATATATATATATATATATATATATATATAGCATGTTAAGGAATAAATGTTAGCATGTGGCAATATATATATTTACCAGCAGCTGAGGAATTACTTGAACTCATATCATATCAATCGGCTGGCGATGAATTTATCTAGAAGAAGTCGTTGGACGGTCCAACATTCTGACCCAGATCCGGGTCCAGATCCGATCTAGTAATTAAGGAGGTTCATATACATTTATATATGTATATATATCACAAAAGAAATGTTCTAATTTTGGAGAGAATCTTGTTACCTTCCTACCCACTTCATTAAAGCTAAGTAGCAGAAGAAGATTCCCGGCTCTTCAGCTCCTTTATCATTCTTTTGGGATGGGGATTTTCGCCTTTAAGCCTTTGTGGGTTGAGTTCCCTTAATTTAGAGTCGTAGAATTGGAACTAAGATATTCCTTCCTTAGGGGCAAATATTATATTCTTTTGGCATGAATGTTTCATTTTAGATTAGATATTCTCTTCTCTCTCTCTCAGTTGCACTCAATTTTATGGCAATTATGCAACTTTTGAAACCATAAAGAAAGTTGCATTGGTGGATTGATACTAAAAAACTTCTGAATATCTATATTTATGTCCTTTCTCTCTCTCCAATATGGTGGGTAAAAATTACTAAAACGTTAAGAAAAATAAAAATGGTTGATGGTATATGCTACTCCTTTGGACCCTTTTTCAATCAATTAATCATGGTAGAATCATTGTAATTTTTTCATATAAGTAACTTAAAAAGCAAGATAGAATTCTTAGGTAACGATGCTCTTGATTACTCTCTTGCCGTACACGTGTCCAACATCCAACGTTTTGTTTGGTCATTTTAGATTTTTCTAGGTTAAAGCTTAGCAAATTACCATAAAGCATCAGCATTGTCCCACCATCGTTTTTTTACTTCATTTTGGGTCCCATCGGACATGGTTTTCTGGCCCCTTTTGATGCCCTCCACGTTAATGGTGTCAAGTTAAACAAAGTTTTGGGCATATAATTTAGGAAAACAGAATGTTAATGAAGTTACGGTTTTAAAGTTTATAGCTTCATGGCAATCAAAAGTAACAAAAAAACTATGAAGAAAAAGAAGAAAAAGAAAGTAGAACAGTTAGAAGAAGAATCATCTTTTGTAATGGTGATTTTGAATTTCGTACACAGACTAAGCACATGACCCTCCGCTGTCAGACATTGTTGATTCCTTCTCTCACTCTGATTTATTTATTTATTTTTAACTTTTTCTGCCTTTGTTCTTTACAAGAAGTTACCATCCCTCTGCTTTATCCCCTTCACCCTAAGCTTTTTCTTTTCCCTATCTCTCTCTCTCTAAAACCCCTACTTTATTCCCTTGAACTCACCCCTAAAAGACGATCCACCCTCGAATCCTCCTTGTGTTCACAAACAACACATCTTCCCTTTCTTATTTCTCTCCAATTATCTCTTTCAACTCCAAACCTAGAAGCCAAAGCCCACCACACACTCTCTCTCTTCTGCTGTTATAGCATGACCGATATTGTTCCAAACAACAACTTTTGCTGAGAAACAGATAAGTTTCTTGCTGTTTTATACACCAAGAAGAAAAGAAGAGAAAGTTAAGAACATATGGCATCGCCTTCTGAACTAACCCTTGACTGCAAACCACACAGCTATTCCATGCTATTGAAATCCTTTGGAGATCATCCGATTGATCAATCCCAGAAGCTTGAAGAAGTCCTTTCTCTTCTTGAGGAAGAACGCCTTAAGATCGAGGCTTTCAAGCGCGAGCTTCCCCTTTGCATGCAGCTTCTCACCAATGGTACGTCTTTTCTTTTTTTGGGTTGATCATCTTGATAATAACAGAAAAAGTTTTAGTATATATTTAGTATCCACTGCATATATATATATATATATATATATATATATATATATGCTTGGATTAATTTTACTTTGATTCTTAATATTGTTTTTATAAAAAGGGTTTTATACCTTAAGATCCAAATGATAATAAAGAAATTAGTTTCCTAGCTACTGGTGGATATTCATGTTCTTTGGGCTGATGTGTTAGCTTCCAACCTTTTTCTTTTTCTACTATCTTTTTGATTTATAGAAGTTAGTGTTAGCTTTCTATTTCTATATGATCTTTATTTGCTAGTCCAATCTCTTTGAATTCAAAGGGGCCCGATATATGCATACATTTTCTAAAGAACTAAAGCATTGTTTTAATTTCCATTTTGTTCGTCAGCTGTGGAGGCTTCAAGACAGCAACTACAGGCATATCGAGCAAATCAAGGATCAAAACCAGTGCTTGAAGAATTCATACCCCTCAAAAACTCAATCTCGGAGAACTCAGAGAAGCCACAAAACTTATCTGATAAAGCAAGTTGGATGACAACTGCACAACTATGGAGCCAAGCAGGAAATGAAACCAAACCACAATCCTCAACTGCTTCCCCTAAAGAAACTGATATCGGTTTCAATGTTAGTCCCAAGTTGGCCTTAGATACCAAGCAGAGAAATGGAGGAGCTTTCCTTCCATTCTCCAAAGACCGAAACTCATTACAGACTCTCCCTGATCTAGCTCTTGCTTCTGTCAATAAAGATATGGAAGATAAGAAATGCTCAGAGACTGAAAATGGCATATCTTGTCAACGGAGAGAGAACTCTGGTAAAGTTGGCAACGGTGGAGCTGGGGTTGAGCAAGGCAAAGGAACTGGTAACACAGCTGATGGACAAACGACAAATACTAACGCTGGTACAAACAGTAATCAGCAGCATAGGAAGGCTAGGCGCTGCTGGTCACCTGACTTGCATAGGAGATTTGTCAATGCTCTCCAGATGCTTGGTGGTTCTCAAGGTATTAATTAACAATTAACATTATGTAACTGAATTCAGTATGAAAGTGAAGCTATCATTATCAAAATCATTGTTGATGATCTGAGAATGTTTTCATGATGGTTTCAGTTGCCACACCAAAACAGATCAGGGAGCTGATGAAGGTTGAAGGTTTGACTAATGATGAAGTGAAAAGCCACCTGCAGGTAACTCTCTCTCGCCTCTGAGGCATGCAAGAAAGTGCTTTTGTACCAAACCTGACACAGTACCAACACTGTAAACAATGCCTGATAAGTTAAATGTCGGTGTAAATCTTCTGATCTTACAATTGATTTTTTTTACCTTTATTTTTTTACAGAAATATAGGCTTCACACTCGGAGACCGAGCCCAAGTCCACAGGCAGCAGGAGCCCCAGCACCCCAGCTGCTAGTCCTAGGTAGCATCTGGGTCCCACCAGAGTACGCCACTGCTGCAGCAGCCGCCCACAGTGGGGCCCCCACTCTGTATGGCGCTCACCACCCGGCAGCTCCCCATGCACCACCTCACTTCTGTGCAACACCTATGCCCCAAGAATTCTATACAGCGGCTACGGCTGCGGCTGCAACCCCCGCTCCACCTCCACCCCAGCTGCACCACCACCAACTCCACATGTACAAGGCCATCTCACAGGCCCATAACTCACCAGAATCTGACGTTCGGGGAGCCGGAGACCGCTCTGAGAGCATTGAAGATGGCAAGTCCGAGAGCAGCAGCTGGAAAGGTGAGAGTGGCGACAACTGTGGCGGTGGAGAGAGAAGAGGGTTAGCTGCATTGAGAGAAGAAGGCGAAGAAAGCAATGGTAGTGAGATCACTCTCAAATTCTAAAACATCACTAAGCGAGTTTTAGAGTTAGGGTTAGGGTTTAGTTTAGGTATTCCATGTAATTTCTACATTATCGATCTTATATGCTATTATTATGATTAATTATGCCCAATATTTCAAAAAAATTATGTTAAATATGAGAGAGGGTAAAAAGGTCACGTCGGAAAAGTGAGTCTTTGTTTTGTTGTCGAATGTTTTCCTTCTCCAAATAAAATGTCTCATTCGATAAAAGAATGAACGTTGGATTATTAGTTTTTGGCGTTTTCTGTGATTTTTCGCTTTTCCCATTTAGACAGATTTGCCCCTAACTATTCCCGATAATCTCCGCCGTCACATCTCAGTGGCAAGCTCTCAGTGCCTCCCATTTTTATTTCCAAAAGCTACCCAGTGCCGACATTAACTCGATGATAAAGTAAATTTCTTTTTTTGATAAGCAATAGTTTCATTTATCATAGAAATGGCATTGATGTCTATACAAAAAGACCAAACCACCAAAAAGAACATAGTAAATCAAGGAACTGACACCTATGAATACACCACCAGTTAAAGAGACAAATTAAACACACCTTATTTTCTCTCTTTAGTAAACAGTAATATATAGTATAAAATAAAATTTGTGAAGAAAAAATTAGGGTGTGTTTAGTTGCTCTTCAAGTTAAAACAGGGTAGGAAAGAACTCAAAATGACCAAGGAACATGGTGGCCCAAGCATCTCAAAAATACCAGCAACAGAATTCGAGGGAGACAATCGACTGCAACAACCAAAACATTCAGCCACAGGAAGCACTACCAACAGGCCGAGAAGAAGCTAGTTTTTCGGGACACCGGCCTTATCGAAGGAGTCCATCGAACCAAGAATTGAACTTCATATCAATTAAGTTGAACATCATCTAAATTACGGATGATTTAAACATATAAATTATATAATCTATTCATCTAAAAATCAATTATCAACCATCAATGAATATATTAAAATTTTAGAATAATAAATTAACAGTGACGGAATAAGATTATATGAAAAATGCTAACATATTAATGATAGATTGATAGTTCACAATTTAGTATACTAAAAGTGTTTTATTTAGAAAAATAATGTAAATCCTAAAACTCGAATTCAATTTTAAATTAAAGAGAGAATATGAATATTTCATATGTTTTTATTGATGATTGAAAATGTGTGTATTTGTTGGAATGGCATGAGCCTAGCTTTGTCCTAAGATCAAGGAACACTAAAATTGATTTGAAGAAAAAGAGCACCGAAAGTGAGCGTTAAATTCCTTTACACCGTAGCCAGCAAGTATACAGTCCCTAGAAATTATAAACATTCTTGGTATGCATATTTGAGCAGCTAGCTCTTTCTTTATAATCATTGCCTTTTTCTTTTTTAAACCCAATAATGCCTTTACCCTGTTTCATCAATTCACAATAATACATTTTTAGGTAATAACGGATAAGTTTTAAACATAATAATAATAATAATAATTATTAGCTGATGGTTAAAACACATATGACATTGAACATCAACTAAAATTTCTTGGACCTTCCTCTTTTTAGTTAAAATTAGAGGATAATAGAAAATTGGGCAGAATTTTTTTTTCATTTTAGTAAGGTTACACGTTGCAGCTTAAAATTAATGAAAAAAAATTCTAGGTATTAAAATTTGAATTCTATTAAAAATCTTTTTCCTAAAAAAATTGCATGAACTGATGAATTAAATCTTAGATTCAATATTTCATTTTATTTTTTTAGTTGAATGTATCCTTCTTTCATTGCTACATCATACTACAAGAAAATTGATTTTCAGTGACGGAAATTTAGCTACTGAATTTTTCCGTCGCTGAAAAGTAGTATTAGCGACGGATTAGCAACGGAATTTATTCCGAAATTAACGACAGATTAGCGACAGAAATTCGTCCGTAATTAGGGACGGAATATTTTCCGTCGCTAATTATGGCGGGAGATACTATTCAATTGCGCCAAAATATTAACGACGGAATTAGCGACGGAAATTTCTGTCGCTAAACCCAAAACATGTATAGAAATTAGCGACGAATTTTTTCCGTCGCTAATTCCGTAGCTAAATGTCATTAAAGACGGAAAAATTCCGTCGCTAATTTCCCTTAATAATGTCTAAGAAAATAAGTGTAGAAATTAGAGACAGAATTTTTTCAGTCGCTAATTTCCCTTTATAACGCCTTAAAAAATAAGTATATAGAAATTAGCGACGGAATTTTTCCGTCGCTAATTCCGTAGCTAAAGGTCATTAGCTACGGAATTAACGACGGAAAAATTTCGTCGCTAAATTCCACACTTATTTTTCTCAACAGAACGTGAAAAATTGAAAGAAAAATTAGCGACGGAATTTCGTAGCTAAAGGTCATTAGCTACGGAATTAGCGACGGAAAAATTTCGTCGCTAATTTCCCTCCTGCGAAAATAAGTATAGAAATTAGCGACAGAAAAATTCCGTCGCTAAATTCCACACTTATTTTTCCCAACAGAACGTGAAAAATTGAAAAAAAAATTAGCGACGGAATTTTTCCGTCGCTAATTTCATAGCTAAAGGTCATTAGCTACGGAATTAGCGACGGAAAAATTCCGTCGCTAATTTCCACACTTATTTTTCCCAACAGAACGTGAAAAATTTAAAGAAAAATTAGCGACGGAATTTTTCCGTAGCTAAAGGTCATTAGCTACGGAATTAGCGACCGAAAAATTCCGTCGCTAATTTCCCTCCTGTGAAAAAAGTGTAGAAATTAGCGACGGAATTTTTCCGTCGCTAATTCCGTAGCTAAAGATCATTAGCTACGGAATTAGTAACGGAAAAATTACGTCGCTAATTTTCCTCCAAATTAACTCAGAAAAAAGTTAAAAATATTAGCGGCGGAATTTTTCCGTCGCTAATCCGACGGAAATTCCGTCGCTAATACCTCGAAATTCGTGATTCTCCCTTTTTTGCTCTTCTTCCCGCCCGTGCCTATCATTTTTCTCTCCTCTCCTTTTTTTCTCCTCTCTCTCTCCTGTGCGCCGTCGGTCCCTTACCCCACCGAAGCTTCGCCGCCAGTCCGTTACCCCTCCACCCGCCGCCGATCACCTCTCTCCTCTCCTCACCGCCGGTGCCTCCTAGTGTGTAAAGAAAAAAAGCTAAACAGCCCCCTCCCCCACTGCCACTGCGCCCATCGGTGCCGCTGCTGCCGCCCGCCCCCCGCAACCGCCGTTTGCTGCCGTCGCGGACTCGCCGCCGATCGTCCCTACCGTCGGTCATACAGTGGTATATAGTAGTTGTATTATTTTTACATTTAAAAGATATATTTATTTGTTTGTTAGTTTGTTTATTTAAAATATATATGTTTATTTTTAATTTATGGTGATTGGCTGCTAAAAAAGTTTTGGGTAATATAGGCTTAGGCACTTCTGCCTTGTAAAATATGGTATTTTGTTGAGTTGTTAATTATCTGTTATTGTTCTTTAAATCTTTTTTTGATGTATTCTCAACTTCATCTTGGATGCAATTGCAAGGAAATATCATAATTTCTTTAATTCGAGTTTATTTTCTTTTGCAATTACATGGAAATGGGTTATGAAAAAAAAGAAAGTAGCCAGCTCTGTTTTAATGGTACAGTTCGAACTCAGCCTTGCTTTTGGCTAATTGCAATGTAGAAAAAAAAAGCCTTAAACATGATAATAACATGTCATTAATCACAATTATCATGATTTTTTTTTTGTGAATGTCAGCTACTGAAGTTGAAAGCTTTTTCCGAAAGTTTAAAATCACTTTTGAAGCTCTCGACGCAGTACCCAAAGTAATAAAATGGAAGCCCAGCATTCATCTATCTTGACGTATTCATCATGTGTAGAAATGAAAGATAACTACTCACCATGTACAATTAAGTCTACGAAAACCCTTGCCAATTAATCGCTAAGAATCTTTTAATCGAGTGATAAATAAATTTATTTATGTAAATTTAATTTAGTTATAATATTATTAATTATGAAAATTTATTGTTGTTTTAGTGTATCTAATTATATGATATTAATAGATTGATTGAATTAGTATTATTAATTTTTGTTTATTTGTTTAATTTGTTTATTTAAAATATATATATTTATTTAAAATATATATGTGTTTATTGTTGTTTATTTAGTTTATTTTTGTTTATTTGTAGTTGTAATAATATTAGTAGAAAATTTGTAATTAAATGTTTAAAGTTATTTTTGTTAGATTTTAAATATATAAATTTATTTATGTAAATTTAATTTGGTCAAATATTATTAATTATGAAAATTTACTATTGTTTTAGTGTATCTAATTATATGATATTAATAGATTGATTGAATTAGTATTATTAATTTTTGTGTATTTGTTTAATTTGTTTATTTAATATATATATTTAAAATATATATGTGTTTATTGTTGTTTATTTGTTTAATTAGTTTATTTAGTTTATTTTTGTTTATTTGTATTTACAATAATATTAGTAGAAAATTTGTAATTAAATGTTTAAAGTTATTTTTATTCGGAATTTATGTTTATGTATTAAGGTCTTTTAAATGTTGCTATAGTCATGAATTTAGGGTTTTAACATGAATTTAAGCTTAAGCTTAAATTTAAATATATTTCAGAAAATTTTTGGAAACAATTTTGGAATTTAACATTTTGGTAGCGAAATGCATAAATAATAGATGATGATGAAAAAATATATTATTAGCAACGAAATTCAAAGAAATTAGTGACGGAAATAATAGCATTAGCGACGAAATATTCCGTTGCTGATAACAATCAGCGACGGAAAATTTTTATTATTAGCGACGGAATATTCTGTTGCTGATAACATTCAGTGACGGAAAAAATTTACTATTAGCAACGAAAAATTCCGTAGGTAAAAGTATTTAGCGACGGAAAATTTTATTATTAGCGACGGAATATTCCGTCAGTAAAATTTTTAGCGACGGAACATTTTCATAAAATTTAAAAATAAAAATAAAATTAGCGACGGAATTAGCGACGGAAAATTCTGTCGCTGATATTTTTACCTACGGATTATAAGTGACTGATTTTCATTTTAGCGACAGAAAATGTCCGTCGCTGATAAAAAAAGTCCGTCGCTGATAAGAACAAATTCCATCTCTAATTAGCGACGGAATTAGCGACGGAATGTTCTTTCAGCGACGGAATGAGCATCAGCGACATTAATTTTTCCAACAGAATTATTCCGTCGCTAATCCGTTGCTAAAACCCTTCAGCGATGGAATCAGACTTTTAGCGACAGAAAATTCCGTCGCTAATTCCGTCGCTGAAAGTCTCTTTTTTTGTAGTGTCAGCCTTGTCTTCAATATTAGCAGGGCATGATTTTTTTTTTTTAGAGAGAGAGATATGGATTTATTGATTAAAGATGAACTGTAGTACAATAAAAAGAAACAATATCTTAAATAAAGTGGGGATACTCTTCAATCCAAAAACTATGATCTAATCGAGATCTAAGAGCATGTTATTCTCTTAATAGAATTATTATAGTGAAAAGTTGGCCCAAGATCATTGTGAATGATATTATTTTGAAATGCTTAATTGTGAATGAAATTTAAAAGGTTTTTTTTTACGGTATATAGTTGATTGATGCTCCTATTAAAGTACATTATATAAACTTAAGAGAAATTATGTCATAAATTTTCGATGAAGTTTTAGACTTCACAATGGGAGTAAACAAAATGACACATATTCTTTAGAATATTTTTAAAAAAATTAAGTATAAAAAAGGAGAGATTTTTGGCAATAGAACAATTAATGAGTTGGGCGATCTGTTCAAATTCAAAGCCTAACTCAATTTTTTGACGAGTTTAGACAAAAATAGTAAACCTGTTAGATGGTCTTAAACTTGAAAATTAAGGCTAGACAAAAATTGAATCTAGTTTGGGCTATCATTAAATTTCAAGCCTTATTTGACCAAATAGTTATAATCTTTTTACTATTTTTTAACTTTGTTAATTGGATATTTGATTAAAATATGATGATATATTTAGTAAATTTAAAAAAAAAATTGAAGATATGTCAAGTAATGTCACGTCCTGTAGTGTACAGTAAATACCATATTTTACACACATCACATTAATCAGTTGGACTGTCTATGATGTCTTTATCATTATTCACTTATACTTATAACAGTAAACACATTACTAAATAAAATTTATATTTATCAATTATCAATACTTAATATATTTACATAACTGTACTATCACTTTTACATCTCCTGTACATTATTATATAACTATAGTACTGTACAAAATAAGTCTGAACATATAAAGGAAAATACATATACCTCCAAAGTCTGATCAAAGCTACCACGGGGAACGATAATGCAGCCGAAATCAGTGGAACAGTATATATGATCACTACAAATAATCTGTGGAGTGGAAAAATAAGAGACGAGCTAACGTGCTCAGTAAGAGAATCGTATGTAAAGACTGATACTATGAAATCTATATGTTAAAAACATTTAATCCTTAATAGAACACTAAGCTACAAATCGAGAAGGATACTATAGTCGGCTAAGAAACCGAATGGAGTGTATGGGAGGTATTTTAGAATACCTTTTGTGTCCCGACTCCTAGAAGCAACTATAGGGAGTAATAAATTAAATTTGATATCAAAATCATATAAAATGCTATTAAAATCATATAGCAAAACAATTTTAATAAAAAATTGAATACTTCTTTTCAACAATAATATTCAATTCAATACCTATAAACACAGTACGGTAAACAGTTAAGTAAACAATATGTAAACATTTTCAATTTAGGTAAACAATTTAGTACCAGTCAAGCAATTCAGTAAAACAGTATAATAAACCGGTAAAAGTATAGTGGAGACCAGGCAACACCCAAAATATATCATGCTATAATAAGATCCCAAAATGGGATTAACAGTAAACGAGTAAGACATATGGTTAGGGTCTACAGTGTACACTTGTCAGGTGCCACTAGTGGAGGCTGAAGACTTTGCAAGTCTATTAGCACAATATCAGTAATAACAATAATAGTACACGTGACAAGTGAGCATGATATAGGGTCTAACAGTCTCAAAACAGTAGATATACAGTAGAAACATCAATTATGAAATCAATTGTACTAAATTTATCTTCAATCAGTCCATAAATAAATATATTAAAAATATATTCAGTGTATGAATAAAAATTCATAAAATATTCATGCTTCAATATTATTTTCTAAAACTGTTTTATTCATCTGTAGAACATTAATAAACACATGTAGTACCTTCATATAATTAAAATTCATTAACACGAATATTTATATACTGTTTTTCGATAAATAATGAAATAATGCAATTTAAATAAATTACATGGAAATCACTTCAAAAATCTATTTAATTTTTATCATTTAAAAATATTAGAATTTATTTCTTAGAATTTTTTATAAATTCCGGCAGAATAACAGTTGTTTCTAGCCTAACCTTCCTGCATGGGAAACACAGTTTATAAACCAACCAGTATCCACAAATTCACCAATTTCAATGCAATTTATTTTCAAATCACTTCATAAAATTTATTTGAGGGAAATCATGCATTCACAGTATCCCTACAGCTCACACACTCATCCCTTACTTGTCTAATTTAATCGACGCAACCGATAGTACCACTTGAAATTTAACAGTCCCAGACTGCAAAATATTACACCAATATTATTAATTCACCTCACCTTAATTTATAAAATATTTTCCTTTCCTAAATTCAGCCACATTATCTACAGTAAATATTGAACCAGCCTAAATTACATCAATAGTAAAACATAATTTCGCCTACATAACTCCGATTTTAATCCTGATTGCATCGATAGATTCCTTATAATTTCTACAATATTTTGGCACCTCAAATTCATCAAATGAAACATAAAAACATCTCCCCTTAGCCATGGCCGAAAACAACATGTGGACAAATTCATGGAATTTCAACATTTTCTCTTTAATTTCATGCTTTTACATGTTTCTATATTCATCTAGCTTCATTTTCATGCATCCAACAACATGAATTCTTACACTTCCATCATTGGCCGAAAACACTAAGGAAAGATTTAGAGAGATTCAATCAAAACCAATCTCAAAATAATGCTCAACACACTTGGATTTATCATTAAATACCATTAGAATTGAAAGAAATTCCAAGTATAATTTTACCTCTTCTTGGCCGAATGGTATAGTGCTCCTTTCCTTTTGATTTTTTCACTTTTACAATAAAATATTGGTATGGGTGAAGAGAGGATGATGAATAGGACAAGTTTGTAGAAGAAATTTTCTTGATTTAAGCTTGATTTAATGATGATTTTGGTAGATTTTTGTTTTTGCACAAGGTTGGTTATGAAGTTCAAGTCGCGAGGTTGAAGATGAGAGGGGTGAGTGGCAGGCTGGTCCATGTAGCAGAATTTAGAAGCTTCCTTTAATGCAAAACGATCATTTTGCCCTTGATTATAAAGATTTTGGATAAAATTATCCTTTAAATTTTCATAATTTTTCTAACTAGTTAATTTAACTCCAAAAATTCATATTTCATCACAAAATATTATTTTAAAACATATTTTAATGAATAAAGGTGATTGGGTTCAAGTTTGACCTACCAAAAAAGTAAAATTACGAAAATAGACCTATCGAGTAAATCACATAAATTTATGATTTTACCACCAATTCAATCTATCTATTGACATAGACTAGAACTTATTTCCATGTAGATTATCATTCTTTAATCATTTGGTCAAAAGTCAATTTAGTTTAGCCACAATTTACAAAAATGCCACTGGACTATATCCTTGTCATTTTCTAAATTGTTGGCACGCTTCTCAAAAATAATATAAATAAGAGATTTTGGGTTTCGAATTCTTACCGTAGGCTTATTGGACTCCCCGAATAATATCTGTCCGATCTCACTTTCATTTGGGCATTGTAAAGCCTATGAGGCCCACCTGACTGTATTAGGTCATACTTGCGAAATACACAGAAAATGAACAGTGGTGAGTATCCCTACATATACAATAGTACCAGTCTACATGGCTCTCACAAGTAAACTCTTAAAAAATATACTAATGTATTTTTTAATTACTTTAATTTTTTTTGTAGAATTTAAATTGAGCTTGTAATTTTTTTTAACTTTGATTTAGATTTTCATATATTTGTAGTTTTTTTTAAATTTATTTGATTTTATTGTGTTATACTTATTAATTATTAATATTATGTGTATTTTATTTTTTAAAATTTTTATTTTATTTATAAAAAAATTAATAGTATTAGAAACTTGAACAAGCTTTGGAAAAAAGTTAAGCCAAAAAAATCGATTTAGGCTGAGCTCAAACTCATGTTCAATCATTTAAGACCTTACCTAAACTCGACTAGAACCGACTCAATCAAACCTATGAACAACTTTATGATGCAGTTTTTTTAACTCTTGCTTGTAGATTTAAAATTTTTCACTTTCAATTTGTCAATATATCAAGAACTAACCCTAAAATTAATGAGGGAATTATTATATTTTATCATCAAATTTCTAGTACATTGTTTAGGAGGATTATCATTTTACGTTCTCGTAATTGAATTTTTTAGCTCCAAAATCGAATTTATACAATAATAACCTAATTGTTTAATAATTAATAAACAATTACTTCAAAAAAACACACACACAATTTAAATAGATCGGCATCAATCTTTCACGCTCCACTTTAAATTTAAAAAACTCATCCACTGGGACACTGATGTATTTGATAATAATTTTTGGGTTTACATTTGATTTATTGATAGCATATAATTTCTATACACTATTATTTAACTATAGAGTACTACTACATTAATAAGTACAATTTAAAAATGTACAAACCATTAAAAATATATTAAAAAACTATTTTAAAAATTTGCATATTTTTTAACTTGTTGATGAAATAACACAATTAACTGACAGTACATAAATATTATACACTTTAGATGCATCAAGTATAAACTCATAAATGGCATTTGAAAAAAAAATCCTTAAATCAGTCGTCAAGACCAAGCCAGACATACTCTATTATTCCTAGACAAAGACATGAATCCAAATGCAATAATAAAACCCTTTGGGCTGGGCAAAACTAGGTGAGTATTGGCCTATTGGGCAACACGCCGACAACCCCAAAGTCAATAAAAACATTCTGGTCTAACGTCTTAGCAACAAATAATCTGAAACATCAATATATACATCTAAATCGAGGAGCTACATTAATTCTTAACTCTCCCGATGCTCTATCTACTTAAAGCTATAAGTAATCAAATCTAAAGGGAAAGTTGGGTGTTGCATTGTTAAATACATGATACATCACAGCAGAGGATTACAAAATCATGCGGTGCCATTCGCCAGAATGCCACCATGTACAGCCACATCATCTTCACTCTCTAGCATTGCTGAATCAACGATGGACTGCAAAGAAAAGTTTACAGTTATTAAAATTAGTTTTTAACTGAGCTCCTCAGCTACTGAGACCTTAACGCTTAATAGTAAATACTGACAATCACCTATGGAACCTCACCACTTCAAAACCTAAAATACAGAACTAAGATCTACTTCAGCCAAGAAAGCTCCACATAATACAACGGTAGAAGCAGTAATCTTATGCAAATCCCCTGTAGAAGGTATGTTTGCAGCAAAAACTGACCAGCCAAAAAAGTGATACATATGACAGACAATAATATGAATTATATGCTCCACAATTCTGCCTCAATTATTCAAATACCCGTAGTTTCACTCCAGAACATGTTTTAAACCAGGCACCAGAACATATAAGGCGTATAAATTGCATGTAAACCATGACCAAAAGAGTGAAGAGGCTAACCTGAAGTTCCTGTTCGCAGCTTTTAAGTTTCTCCTTATTCTCCTTTACTTGCAGGAAACATTTATGCAGCTGCAGATCATTCATTTAAAGTTCAAAGTTTTGAACCAAAAAGAAAAGGTTAAAATTTACTTCAACCATATTGCAGCAGAGAATCTCATATGATTACCTTGGTTAACTGCATTTTGCGTTGTGAAGAGAGCTTCTTTGCAGCAACCAATGCATCCTCCAGAGTCTGTACACACTTATCAAATTCTCAGTGACAAAATGAACCAGACCAATAAACTGAAACCATGGCTAATATCATTAAGATACCTTAGATTTTTTCTGTAAATCCAAAACAATTTGTTGTCTCTCTTCTAATTTCCCTTCCATCAGCGAGATCTGAAAAGGCAGAAAACATTATTTGTTTATTCCTGCCACCACACAGGTACAAAAATGAAATATACATATTGTCCCTTTGACCCGAACCTCTCACGGTTTTGTCTCACAAAAGGCGCCTTACAAGTATGAATTCAAGTCTCTACATACATAGTATTGCAAACTCTCAAAATCTCCCGATGTGGGATTGGGGCATTACATCAAGTCTCTACATACATGGTATTGCAAACTCTCAAAATCTCCCGATGTGGGATTGGGGCATTATACATACATACATACATACATACATATGTGTGTGTGTGTTGGGGAATGGTAAAAAAGACCCTAACATGAGAAGGCTGGTGGACCTATGTAAAATCAACTTGGAAAGTGATATCTGTGTCTTCACTCTAGTGATCGCCATGGTAGTGCAAATGCAAGAGTGTGTATGCACATTTAGCATAGCATTAGGCTACATCTAAATACTATAACCCATCTACCTACACCTGATAGCTTAAAATTTGATAACAAAATTCTAAAGACGTAGCAAACCTCTTTTTTAAGTTCTTCTCGGCTTTGAATAGATTTTTCCAGTTCTTTTTTCATCTGGGAAAAAAAAAACATAATTAACAACAAAAAATATCGAGATAACACAAATATGCATCAAAACAAAGTTGAGGTCACCTGTTTGTAATCATCACTTGAATCTGAAGAAAGCCCTCTGCCATGTTGATCATTGCTTACAGAGCTGCAAAATTGAAATAAATGTAAAGGTCTTTTTTTAAAAGAGAAATATAACTCGAGCCACTGCTAAACTGAAAGTGATCCATATGAAGAAATATAATGCATCCCAGCTCATATGGGGAGTTTCTTACCCATTCCATCTCCTCAGTTTTTGCTCCTTTTCATCATCAACACTTCTATGATAACCACTGGTTTCAGCAATCTCCATATCTTGATCCAAATTCAGCTCATGATCCCTCTCCCAATCCTGAATGTGCTCCCTGCTTTCTCCTTGCACATTATCCTCCACATCTCTGTCATGATTTCTATCCAATGAATATTCCCTGGCTCTATCATGATCAGTATGCTCGTATCCTCTTTCTCTTCCAGAATCAATGTCCCGAGACCGATCACGCTCTCCAGACCTATCGCTATATCGATCCCGATACGGTTCCCTATCATGATCATAATCTTTTTCTCTATCCCGCTTCCTATCCCACTCACTCCGTCTAAAGCGGTCTCGACTGAAATTCGATCTACCCCCTCTGGTGGTCACTTCATTCACTCTCACAACTCGACCATCAATAGTCTAATAACAGTTTCAACAATGTCAGATCTCTATGAGTTTCAAAAAAAGAAAGAATGCAATCATACCATGCTCCACGGAACTAACAAAGAAAACATACCCTTCCATTCATATCGTTGATGGCATCATAAGCTGAACGAGGATTGGTGAAAGTGACAAAGCCATAGCATTTTCCTCTAGTTGTATTATCATTAACAATCTGCCAGCCAAACACATCAACAAGCTTCAACTTTTCAGAAGACCCTAATGCTAGCTGAAGCTAACAAAACTTTAGACCAAACAGAACACAAACATTTGCTTTAAAGAAGCAGGGACAAACATTATTAGAATTCCAGAAACAATAAGTAAAATAACGGAGTATTTCGTCGAGCGTAAATTTTATACGGTATGCCCAAAATAGTTCCCAAGCAGTAATACTTCGAATTAATTTATAAAAAAAAAGGGTAAAATTACAGGATATTTTCATCAACCGTCTTGCTGCTAAACTATTTGAAAAAAAAAATCGAGAATCAAAAGTAGGATCCCTAAATGCATGAAATAAAGTAGGTTAAAACAGTAACGATGAGGAGTAAACGCGTGTAAGTGAAAATCAACAATAAGATGATAACCTTAACGGCGATAACAGCGCCGTAGAGGCTGAAGACACGGCGGATGGAGGCTTCGGTGGCGTCATAGGGGAGTCCTCCCACGTACACGGAACTCTCGTCGTCGATCGTCATTCCCCAAGTTCTACTCCAAAGTGAAGCTTCAATTATTCAGGGCCTCTAGAAATTAAAAGGAATCTTTGTATTATTTATATTTTGAAATTACTTTTATATACTCACATTTACGTATAAAAAGAAAAAGAAAGTTGACTGACCTTTTTTTTTTACAAAAGTTGACTGACTTGACTTTCTTTTTTTTTTTTTTTTAACAAAAGTTGACTGACTAGTTCATACCGAGAGTATACGCAACGATATTACAAATAAAATTTTCAATAAATTTTTCAAAAATAAATCAATAAATATTATAAAACCTCATAAAATATATTTATTGTAATTCACGATTATCCTGCCAAACAAAAAAGCTCTCAACTGATGCGAAGCAAATAAAAAGTAACAATGTTCCAAATTGCTAAGAATTTCATGATCGAAAATTCGTAATGATGATGCGAACAAAGAATGGTGAATTTAAGCCTAACGACCATGGAATTCAAGGAAAGCGACCATCTATGATTTCCTATGGGAACTCGCTTTAGAAAACCAGGACTCATCAAACTTCTTCATCAGCCAACCTTCGTCCATGGATGAAAGTCCTCAGACCAAGAAGCTGAGGAAAAGGACGATATCCCGATTATTCTCCTCTCAAAAGAGGGGAAGAACAGGATTAGGAGGCCACGGAAAAAGTTCTGTTATTATTAAGAGTTTTGGAAAGACAGTAGGGTACAACTTTTGGCTTCCTAAGGTAAAAGCATAATGGAAGCTAAGTGGGAATATGGACTACATTTACCTATGGCAGTGTTATTTTCTATTCAGGTTCCAAAATGTAAATGATTTTCAGAAAGTACCTAATCTATGATGCCGCAAACAATCAAAATTACTAACTTCAACAATGTAAGCATAATTTAAAGAATTTTTATTAATATCGAGAACATACACATGGTCTTTAGCATATCCCTTCCAAACAAATGATCTTTTCTTAGAAATAATCACTTTTGACAATCAAACTCAACTTTAAGCTCATGGTCATCAAGATTCTTCACAGAAACTGTACCCAAGGTTTGGGATGTGATACACATCTTGTAAGATCAAAACTTTTCTAAAAGCCAAAACAAGTTTGATTGTCCATTTACTAACAATTTTGCAAGTTGAAGAGTTCCTCATGAAGACTGACTTACATCTCTAAATGGTGCAACATGACAAATTGCACTGGAATTGATCCACCAATTCTCTTGATTTTCAACTATGAAAACTTTGGTGATTATTACAACCATATCATCTTTAGTCACAAAATTAGCTTCACTTTTTTTTACCTTTTCTAATGTGGCATTCTTGTGCAAGGTGGTCATTCCTTCCATATACATAGTAATGACCTTTCTTCTTTTTGAAGTTCTTGTCAAATTTGTTGAAATTTCTCTTCTTCTTTGAAGAGTTTTTTTTACCTCTTATTCTAGTGAGTTTTATTCTCTTTGAGTTTTCTTCACACTTTGATTTTTGTTCTCACTAGGACCTTTAATGTTGTGCACATTGTTATCCTTTTCATCTCTTATGTGGACTGCACTTTCAACCTGGATATGCTTAACCAATTCATCTAAGGTAAATGACTTTTTTGTGTTTCAAATACCTTTGATAATCTTTCCAAGAAGGAGAAAGTTTACCAATTATGGTAGACATTTGAAAAGTTTCAAAAATTGGAGCATCATTACATTTAATAGTGTTGGGTTTGCCTTGAATCCCACATCGAAAGTATATGAGAAGTTATAAGGACTCTCCTCTTATAAATAATGTGTCAGGCTTGGTTTGTAAAGTATCCCTAAGAGTTGTAGACACCGATAGAATAGCTAGGGTATGGGCTATTAAAAGGGTGTAGTTGGGTTTTGGGATCTTTGTTAAGAGTTTGCAATTTTTCTCTCTAAAAATTGCATGGTTGGGCTTTGTTAGGAGTTTGCAATTTTTCTCTCTAAAAATTACATGGGTAGGCTTGTAAGGAGTTTGCAATTTTTCTCTTCTAAAAATTGCACAGTTGTAGTTCTTTGATTGTTTGTTAGATTGGTTGGGTGGTTGTAGGCCAAATTGGTTGGGCCAAACCACATAAAAAATTATTGTATTTGTTCTTTGCTTTCTTCTATTTTTGTAGGTGTTTGGTTTGAGGGATATTTTTTCCAACAAGTGATATCAAGAGCTAAAGGTTCATGATCCTGCGAGATGAGGAAAGCTATGAAGATGAAGATAAAGATGATGATGATGATGATGATGATAAAGATAAAGATAAAGAATGATGATAAAGATAAAGATAAAGATAAAGATGATGATGATGATGATGATGATTTGGAACAAGATGACCATGATGAGTTTGATGATGATGATGATTGGAAGAAGATGACACGCATGATAGTGATGACAATGGTGGAGTTACTCTTCAGTTTGAGGATGGTTTGCATGTTGTCGAGTAGTTTGGGGAGTGTGGAGATTCAAGTCAAAGGAGGATTTGTTGGGGTTTGCCTTGAATCTCACATCAAAAGTGTATAAGAAGTTATAAGAGCTCTCCCCTTATAAATAATGTGTCAGGCTTGGTTTGTAAAGTGTCCCAAAGAGTTGTAGATACCGATAGAATAGCAAGGGTTTGGGCTATTAAAGGGTGTAGTTGGGCTTTGGGATCTTTGTTAGGAGTTTGCAATTTTTCTCTCTAAAAATTGCATAGTTGGGCTTTGTTAGGAGTTTGCAATTTTTCTCTCTAAAAATTGCACGGTTGGGTTTGTAAAGAATTTGCAATTTTTCTCTTCTAAAAATTGCACGGTTGTAATTGTTTGATTGGTTATTAGATTGGTTGGGTGATTATAGGCCAAATTGGTTGGGTCAAACCACATTAAAAATTATTGTCTTTGTTTTTGCTTTCTTCTATTTTGTGGGTGTTTGGTTTGAGGGATATTTTTCCCAACAAATAGCAATATCATTCAATTCATTAACTTGATCAATGACAGTTTAGAGCCTGTCATTTTAAAGTCCACATACGTATTCACAAAGAATGACTTGTTACCAGCATCTTCATTCTCATACTTCTTCCCAATTGCACACCATAATTCCAATGTTGTGTTGTGTTTGTGAAACACATTGAAAAGGGAGTTGTTGAGTGCTTGAAGGATTGAAATATGCAAATATAGTCTTAAAGCCATTTTTGTTGCATTGTTAAAATCTAGCAATTGTTGCTTTATTCTTGGGGAAAATACTTATGAAGAACATATGTAACTTTCAAAAGACTAACTTGATAGTATATCTTCATGCTTCATCACTTGGAATTTAGCCCATTAAATCTTTTTAGTTTCTCCCCTTCAAAAACATAAGACTTGAATACAAGAGTCACCATCTTGAAGCACTATTGTTCTTAAATTGTTGTGTGAAAATTGTCCTTGGTATTGATGGTGTACTAATGCAAACAAGTTGAAAAAAAAAGAAACTTTAATAGGTAAGGCACTTCCAGAAAGCTATCTTAAAAACAATAGTTTTTCCACACTGATGTAAATGATTTAGGAAACATTGTTCTCAGGATGCAATACCTACCCCAAGAGAAATTTAATTATACTTTGAATTTCTTTTGTGAACTCACTTGAACCAAAACCAAAAAAAGAGTGCAAGAAAGAAATTTCAAAATTTGAGAGAAAGATATAAAAATATTGTATTAGATTACATGAAAATGGAAGTATTTATAGCCTCATAACAGTGTTAGAAACACCCTTCCATAATTAGACATCTTTAGGGTGAAGAAGCACAACTTTTGGAACAAAGAAACATGTTCGGCGAACATATTTTTTGAGTTTTCAGAATGGGCAATTAAATGCTCAAAAAAGGAAGTCGACTATCCTAATGTTTTCTAGAGACAAAGGCTATTTTCACTAGGGGCAAGCAGCTGCCCTTTTGAGAAAGTCACCTGCCCTAAAGTCGAATTCCCTAATTAAAAATAATTTCAGAAAGCTTATGTACATAGGACAATCAACTAACTCTGCATTTTCTTCCTTACAAACTTATTTTTATACTTTCAAATTCCATTTTTTTAATACAAATGCAATCTAAATAATTTCAAGAGTGTTTCTTGAAATAACTTTGGTAATATACACAACACTACTGCCTCATGATTTGAATTGTTGCGTTAGTGTAGCAAGTCTTGGGAAGAAATTATACAAATGCTCACCAAAACAGGTCGATTCTGTTGAATTATCTCATTAATGTGGACTAATTAAGTATAATTAGTATTATATAAGTTAATTTAGTAGTATATTTTATATAAAGTGTGATCATAAATATAAATAATATATCTCTATTATAAATGTATTATATCTTTAATGGGACAGATATAGTACATGAACAATATTGTGGGAGATCCCTACTGCTGGCACCACTATATAAGTGAAGGCTCATTATTCACTTGTAATCAATGAAGAAGTGAACAGCAGTAGTTCACCTCTCTCTCTTCTCTCCCGTTTCTCACCATCACTCACCATCATCATCCTCTTCTCCCTCTACAGCTGTGACCACCGTGGATAGTGGCTGGCACGAGCAGATCGGCGGCAACTTCCTCTAGCTGGCAGAGGCGAAATGGTGGTTGTATGGTGGGTTTTGACTCAACCCACCCAAGGTTAGTTTCTCTTTAATTCATTGTGCTAATGGGCTTTGTGGACAAATTTGTTCCAACAATTGGCATCAGAGCTCGTCCACAATAAAGCCATTAGCCATTTTTTGGAAGAACAATGAAATTTGTGGATTTTATATTTTTTTGGGTTTTTTTGGATTTAATCAATACCCATAAGATTTATGCGTATTTAAGCCAAAATAATGCCATAGATTGATTGAGGATGATTTTTTGTTGAAAATGTCATTAAAATGAAGTGAAATAGGGTTGAATTGAGTGAGAAATCGTCAAAAAAATCGATCGGGTCGGGTCAGTATCCATTTCTCTGTGTTTTTGCCCGGTGTCGGGCGAAGAAGAAAGTCTGGCGCGTGCAACGCATGCGCCAGACAACTACAGTAAGCGTCCCAGGCGTAATGAGGCGGGCACGTGTCCCACACGCGCCCGCATCAGCAAAAAAAAATTGCCTTTCAATCGGTTGGGCCATGCGGTTTGGGCCCCCCCTTTTTTCTGGTTTTTTTTTTGTTGCTGCAGTGTTTTTTTTTAACTTGGGCCTTTCCTTTTTTTTTCTCTTGATTATGTTTTGGGCCAAATTTTGTTGAATTGTTTGGGCCACCATTTATGGAATTAATAGGGCCATTTTATTTTATTTTAGTTATGCCACATGTTTTAATTAAGTCTTAATATTTAATTAACTTTAGGCCAAATTTAATTTTGTTTTATTATGGGCATTTATTTATTTAATTTTACTAATTGGCCATTCAGCATTAATTTAATTTTGGGCAATTAAAATTAATTAATTTTGAGGCCATTTTGCCTAATTAATTTAGGGGCCATATTGATTAATTAATTTTATTTGGCTATTAAAGTTGGATTAATTATTGGTTATTTTGCATAATTAAATAAAATGCCATTTTGGATTATGATTTTAAGGGCCAATTTTGATTAATTAATTATGAACCATTTAGTTAATTAATTTTAGACAATTTTGGTTATAAGCCAAATTTTATTTAATAGGCATAATTAGTTATTAAGCCCAAAATTAATGTGATATAAGTGAATTTTGGAGGAATTAATTTTGGAGTAATTTCTAGAAATTTAATTACTCATTTAATTCATAATTCACTTAATTTTGAAATATATATACTCATGCCCATAAATTACTAATATTTGGCCTAATTAAATAAGTTTAAATAAATTATTTGGGTATTTTGTTGAGCCATTTTGGATTATGGTTTACCCATTTCGGATTATGGTTTACCCATTTCGTTAATAATTTATTTAAACAAATAAACTCTCTTAAAATAATATTGCCTTATTATTTGAATATTCACATTTATGTGAAATTAATTTAATTAATTGATATTTGATTTAAAATTACTACATATGCTTAGAAATTGCATATTTTGAATGTAGTTAATTTTGGTCAATAAATTTTGTGAGTATTCTTAAAATTATAAATCATTAATTGAATTGACTAGTACTTGCCTGTCGCAGGAATAGTCATGAAGATTTTCTTGATGATTTATTTTGCTAATTTTAAGGATATAATAATAATAATAAGGCAATGCATAGTGATAGTTGCACTTGCATAATTTAATTTACTAAGATCTCTAGAAGTGGCTAGTCTCTCCCTGTCGGATTGTTAGTTGCTTTTAGAGATGCTTGGGATTGAGAGGATTCTGGTTGGGATATGACACGGTCTTCCTACCCTGTCGGTGGGCGATCATTCAGGTTGTATTCAACTAGTTTTGTCTTATCCTCGGTAGTGTATTGTGGAATTTATCGAGTCATTCCACTAGCCTCCATATTGTGCAACTATCACATATCGAATTTTTAGCATGATCAAATTAGATAGATAGTATGAATTATTCTCTACGGTTAGGGACATATTAAACTAGGAAGTAGTCCCGAGAGTCAATCTATCTTTTATACCCAATAATGTGAGCTCCTTGAGGACAAAATATTTGAAATTTCAGGAACACTCAAGTGAAAATTCTCTGATTATATAAGGTATACCATGAAAGAGTACATCAGAGGAAGTGTTCCGATTAGGAATAACCAAGAAGCATTTACGGATGCCATTTGAAAATAGTTCGCATAAGATGGATAAAGGTTGCTATAGGATTTTGATTCCATATATGGCAGATTCAGTACTACTTACTTCTGGGATGGAGAATTGGAGATATTCCAGTTTTACAGATCTCATTTAATGCAGAAGGAAGTATGACATTTTAATATCAAAATTGATATTGTCATTTAAGAGTGGGAGATCTTTCGGGTTAAAAGATCTCGTTTAGCCATAATGATGACATATGCCAACATTACTGCTGGAAGGAAATATTATTAAGAGGTCTCAATGAAAGATCATTTTAGAAGAAGAAATTTGCCAAGTCTATTTCCCATTCTGATTCCACCAACATCTCTAAATATCAAAGTGTGCCACTTCTATAATAATCATGGGCACAAGAGGGTAGATTGCAAGAGTCCTCTAGATTGGAATATGTAAAAAAGGCATTTCGTTAACCTTTATTTTGAATCCAATCTAGAAGATATGCACTCTAACTATTGGTGTTTGGATACCGGTGCTATTATTGATAAAGCTATAAGCAACCGGAGATAGAATAAGGGAAAATTGTTGTGAATTGGGGCTATAGAGTTAAAATCTATATTGAAAACATAGCCAGATTGTTGTTACATTTTGAAGACAGTTTTGGAACTACTATCAGTTTATACTTTTCATCTTGATAACAGAAAAGTATTTCTATTTAGTAACAACATGTATATTGATTCTGGCATTCTGTGTAATGGATATTTAGTAGACTTATACCCCAATATTAGGTAAATTTTCTTCAGTTGTGAATGACGTGACTATCGATTCAAATTATGATAGAATAAATAGGAAATCTGTCATATAGTGGTGTAAGAGTTAGGAATATTTTGAGGCACATGTAAGATTGTATTAAGGCAAATCTTACTGCTAATATTAAGGAAATGATTAGCAGATATTGAAATGATTAGGGGCTGATATATACTGACAATTGTATATCATTTCCACATCCTGTATTCAGTGGATATAAGTGTTTCATCACCTTCACTAAAGACCATTTTGATTTAGGTCATATAGAGTGAAAGATCTAATCTTACAGAGCCCTTAGGCATTCTGATTAATTCCGCTGCGCTGCTTAAGGCAATGATCAGACAGTAGTGATGAATTTTATGCTCGGTATAATCAAACCAGGCGAAATCCTATACTAGTTGTTTGAGTTAAGTGCACTGTAGGATTATGTATTGACGCCTAGTATGCATGCTTGGAATACCAACAAGGATGAGATTGCAGTAATAATCATTCGTACATTTTGATGTGGTACAATTTTTGTTGAATCACTTCAAATATCCGGAATTTAGATGGAGTGAAATTATAGAAACTGCAATTCACATGCAAGGTTGATCTCCAAGCAAGACCAGTTCCTAAATGCATCCCAAGTTGTAGTCAGACATTAAGCCGATTTTATGCTGCTTCCTGTGTTTAGGGTTATAAGATAAGGCAAAAGAGCTATAACCCACAGTCAAGAAAACTTGACAAGAAAACTATCAACGGTAATTCTGTTGGCTTTTATATCTGCTAGAAAGATTCTAGATTTCATTTCTCGTTATGTGACACTAGAATCATTAAGTCTGACAATGCATCTAATTAGTGGATGACTTGAAGAGTGTGAGTTGTGAATTCCACAAAGTCATTATTAAAATACATTTTGTTGTGTCATTCCCATATATGCATCATCTTTTAATGATGAAAAGCCACAACCAAAAGAATCAATGATTGATCCCAATACCATATTTTGAACATGCACCTGACTTTACAAAAGAACATGAATATGAAATTCATATGTCTTCTGTTTCTGATATTTGCCGGGAGACTATACTGATTCGAACTCTCAGAGTTAGATATTAATCACGCAGGATGAGTAAGCATCTATGTTGTATAAGGATGCATGGGATCTATTTCAGTTGTCATATCATTGTAGACAAAATGGAGACTCAAAAGATTAGGTAGATGATTTAATGCCAGATTTTGCCAAGGCTTTAAACAATAAGAAGAAAATTGTTCTGTGAAAACCTTCTTTCTTATTTCTACCTAAGATTCTTTTCGAATTATGATGACAATTAATAGCTCATTTTGATTAGGAGTTACATTTTGGACAGTAAAATGTCTAAATAAAGCAACCTAAAAGTTTGTAGTTCCTAAGGTGGAACATACAGTTTGCGAACTAAAGGAGTTTATTTATGAACATTAAAAGGCATCCAGATTGTAACATATAAAGTTTAATGAGATTGTCATTTTGAGGAGAACATTATCGTTTGATAATTGGATCCATTGCGAGGTCAGTGGGAGTTATGTGCTTATTGTGCTCTAAATTGATGATATCAAATAGCAGCCTATAGCATTGACCTATTGTATGAGACATTCTATGTCGTCATGTCACTTCAGGATGAAGAATCTAAGTGAGGCTCTATTTCATTTTAAGGATTGAGATTCTTCGTGACATATCAATAGGCATACATTATTGGTCTCATGGAACCTATATTGAGTGTTGAGTAGGTTTATTGTATGTTGTTCTCCTAATGAGACGTCATTTAGTAAAAGGTGACATATTGTGAAAATCTCAAAGTCCTCAAGATAAAAATGAAAAAGCTCATATCGAGTGTTGTGTATGCCTTATTGTGGGTAATTACTGTATGCTCAAGCTTATACACATTTGGACATTGTGTATGTTATACAATGGCGGACCGTAAGCCATCTCAGTGGGGGCTGTGGCCCCCCCAAACCCTTTGCTTATATATATAATAATATGTACATATGTGCTCGCATTTATATTAAATAAATTTAAATTAAGTTTTTAAATTTAAAAGAGTTAAAATTGCAATGATATTTAGCTATCTTACTCACTAATCATTACTCACAAAGCATAAAATCAATTAATTTGGCATACAGATAAAGATCTTTGTTTCTTTAAAAAAAATATTGCTCACAATTTTAGATAAGATTATTTACTTGATACAATTTTTTTTATTTTATATTTTTGTTTATAAACTGATAAAAATTATGATTTTATAAACTTTTTTATTTTTATTAATATATAATTACTTGAATATGTATTTTATGTTAGTAAAATACAAGGATTATATCCAAATAAGATTTGAACTTTATTAAAAAATAAAAAAATATCTAATTGTTTATTGTATGAAATTAAGATTATGAACTTTTTATTTTATTGTAATTAATTAAAACTTGACTATGTAAAATATTTAATTAAATTTTATTAGTCGAATGATTTAATTTGTAAAAAATATTTATTTGCATTAATTTGGATGGGTTAAATGACAAATATTTGACAAAGATTGTTTTTTTTTTTAATTTTGTCAATTAGACATCATTCATTTATTTTTAAGATTTAATGAATATAATCTACTAAAAATGGATATAACTAAAATGAAATAAAAGTTCATAATATTAATTTCATGTAATAAAAGATTACAAGTTTATTTACATTTTTTTGATTAACAGTTAATTTGCATTTTTAATAAAATCTGAAAACTTATTTGAATATTAAGTCTAAACCATAATGACATAATTCAAATTAATATATATATGGTCCCTCCAATATCAACTATCAAGATCCGCCACTGATGTTATATGTGTATTTCAGAGATACTTGAGCGATCCTATAATAGAGAACTGGAAGCTGTAAAGAGAGTATTTGATATTGATAAGTCTGACATTTTAGGTTTGGTCAGATATTCTGATATTAATTTTGCGAGCTATACAGTTGTTGAAAATTATTTTGGTTATATATTTGTGGATATAAAGGAGTTGTATTTTGGAAAGTGTGAAGCAAACACCTACAGCATCTTTGATTGTGGAGGCTAAAAATGTAACATGTTGTAAAGCTATATGATGGGCCATTTAGGCAGTAGAATTTCGTCTCATGATTGGTTTTCTATGATTGCCATTTCGGAGTCTTGGAGAAATACTGTGGTAATACTGCAGCAAGTACTTTCTCTCTCAAAATGTTAGGAGTTCCTCACACTTAAAAATGTTTAGATATCATCATTCGGTTTTGTTAGAGAGAAAATAATGGAATCCATTACTTGATTGGATTGTAGAGCACATGGTTTAAAGAGCTCATTCTGGCTAACTGAAAGTTTGGCTGCTAAAGTGCTTTGACTACAGAGCACTTGTATGAGGCATATAGAGCCATTTGCTATATTAAGTTAGTGGGAGCTTTGTAATAAAATAAATTGCAGTTGTGTGGATGGATTCTTACTTGCCATATATGCATATTTTGTTTGCGCATATTTTTGGTAAATATGGCATTCTGTTGGATGAGACATTCCGTATTGGTCTCATATGTTTCTGTTGAAGCAAGGCATCATTCGGTTTAGATGCATGGACCTAATGGAAATGGATATTGTTTCTGTTTTCATATCATTTCCATTTCACACTAATACTACTAATTTTTTGGTTGCAGTCTTTATAAGTTTACGCATTTGTGCCATATCGGTATGATGCATTTTGAAGCTTATAAAAGGCTTGTTGTTGTTAAAGTATGTATGAGTCTACACATTTGTACCCTTTCGGTACAATGTATTTAGAGGGCTTACGAATACATACTGAGATTATATGATATATTTTGTTAATTAACTTAATTGTCCAAGTGGGAGAATGTTGAATTATCTCATTAATGTGGACTAATTAAGTATAATTAGTATCATATAAGTTAATTTAGTAGTATATTTTATATAAAGTGTGACCATAAATATAAATAATATATCTATATTATAAATGTATTATATCTTTAATGGGACAGATATAGTACATGAACAATATTGTGGGAGATCCCTACTGCTAGTGAAGGTCCATTATTCACTTGTAATCAATGGAGAAGTGAACAGCAGTAGTTCACCTCCCTCTCTTCTCTCCCGTTTCTCACCATCACTCACCATCATCATCCTCTTCTCCCTCTACAGCTGTGACCACCGTGGATAGTGGCTGGCACGAGCAGATCGGCGGCAACTTCTTCTAGCTGGCAGAGGCGAAATGGTGGTTGTATGGTGGGTTTTGACTCAACCCACCCAAGGTTAGTTTCTCTTTAATTCATTGTGCTAATGGGCTTTGTGGACAAATTTGTTCCAACAGATTCTTCTGTCGAATTCATTCAAAAGGGCAATGCGATGTGGTCAGTATATCCCTGGCATAAATTTTTGAAGACTGCACAAACACAAAAACACAGACGTATAATCCAATCTTTCTTTTTTGATTGAGAAATTCCTTGTCACATAAATAATGCTTAGTTCAGAGTCCGAATATGAAATTTTAGTATAAAAGATGCAGCAAGCCGGTGCTTAGTTCATGCTATCTTAGCCCAAACTTTTGTTCAAGTTTTACCTGGAAACATAGAGACTAGCATATTACTGAACCCTTCTGGTATTTAGGATTGTGGAGCTAGTTTCTGGATCAGTGACAGTGGAACTGATTTACTCTTATGCATCTCATATTTCCTGCTGCTATGTTTACATATTAGCAGAACTTGTCAATTCCACTTTAGCATATGTAGTTGTCGGGCTCAGACACAAGTCCATAATGTTCCTAATCAAGTTTTCAAAATTTAGCAACAACATCAGAGCTCTTCTTTCCTAGCTAGCTGCATTTTGGAAGGTAGCTTCTGTTATCATTGTGATCGTAGGAACTAGAGAGAATGTTTTCCATTCTCTTTCTTTTTTCTAGGGGGGCACCCCCAGTCTAAAACCGAATCAAAGTTAACGTAAATAACAATGTTGGAAATAGGAAGGGCTTTGTGAGGAGTCACCTCGTGCTTTATCCTATGTTCTGCCTTTGACAGTGTCACTACCGTGATATGTTATGAAAGTAACATGAATAAAAATATAAAAATTATACAATTATAATTTGATCAAAAATATATATATGAATATGAAAAATTAAACAAAATTTTACTTGACATGTCTTATGAAATTTTTGTATTTTACATTATACAAATATAATTTTATATAATACAAACACAAATTATTTACATAAATTATCATATTTGCACGAGACTTGTTTCACGAGATCTGCGTCAATTGGGGCGAAACGCTAGGACTCAGAGGAAATTGCGAAAGGAATGTACTGGAAAGTGATGAAATATAAACAGTAGTGGTACTAGGAGAGTGGGGACTCCTGTGATATGAATGCGAAAGGAACACTCGAACAGAAGAGAAGGGCCCGCAAGATGGGCTAGGCGGCTAGGCCTAATGCCTATATTGTCATCCTCAGTCCCTAAAGGCCTAACCCAACTTTGGTGGACCTACTATGGCTGTCTTGTTTATTAACAATTTTGTTCTTACCTTGGGGTTTAGTCAACACGTAGTATTATTACTAGTCCTAAATTTCACTCCCTTTGTGAAGAAAAAAAATCAGTTATTTATTATTTTTCAATTTTTTTATCACGGTGTGAATGTGTAAGATTCATTTATGAATTACAATTTATATTTATAAGTAATAATTAAAATTATATTAAATAATAATAACAGAGAGCCAATCAAGCAAGAAGCTATAAAAGAACACAAGACCCACAAAATATATATGAAGGCATGCCATAACATGGAGGAGGAGAAGCTTGCTGCATTCTCGGCCTAGGAAGGGTATAACTCAGAGAATTGTTTAACCTTGTACCTATCTTGCGGTGTTAACCAAATGCTTGCTATGATGCTTTGAGAGAGAAACATCTGAATTACAATTATTTTTCGCATTATTTATGAGAATAATCTAGCAAAATTATAAAATCATTGAATTTGTGATTTAATCTAGCCGATTCATATAATTTCTTTAAAAAATTATATTTAATTATTTGAAATTCAAATTTTAACATCGGTCATGTTTTTTCATATTTGATTATCTCGAATTGCAACCTTCTTTGCACTAAAAAAGTTACAAAATCACTATCCCATTATTTGCGCTCTCAATGTTTCACAAAGAAACAAAAATAAGGTAGAACAGTGTAAACATCCACCAGCTGATCTATTATTAGGGTTTTCTTGTCTCCACTACACAAATGATTACAAAATCTCTCAACCAGTCATCAGTCACGAACAGTGGCATTTCTTATCTTATCGTTGGTGGCAAAAGGAATGTCCGTGGAAAGGGAGGAAAAATAAAAGAAAGAAAGAAAATAGTTGGAAAAAGTATAAATTAATGCAAGGAATGTAAAATGCTTTACCCCTCATGGTTTTGGCATCAGTCGTCCCTTTCTAAAAGAAAACAGACAAATTGGATTTGCAATTTTGTAGGTCTAATCCTTAATAATGCTTTGAAAAGGAATCTGGTATATATAAATGCAGGTTTTACCCTTTTGATTCTGAATATACTGCTGTGAGGCTTGGGTCATGGGGCTTTTATGGTGGGACGTCTGTGATCATTTACGACAATAATTTTAGTCTTTCTACGCATAGCTTTTCAATGCTATCCCGGCATGCTGCGATTGTTGTTTCACTGGTCTTTTTTCAACCTTTCACATGTCTCGAGTGGGGTTTTGGCAAGCTTTTTTTGATCATCTTCGCAGAAATATACTTGTTTAGGAGAAAGGGAAGCATTGGGAGGTTGGGAGGGTGATTGATTGAAGCATAATTTTATTGTAATTATTTCAAGAGAGCAATTGGGATATAGCCTTTGGCTCCTCCAAATACATGAAGCCAACTGCAAACTCTTCAAGCATTTTGTACTTAGGCATATCTAGATGGCATTTATGTTGCATTTGATAACTTAAATTTAAGAAAATAAATAAATTAAAATTTAAGATTAATATAAATTGATGATAAAGCATGTGTGATTTAGACTTGTCTAAAGACTAGATTGTTTGTTGAATGCCGAAAGTCTGTTTGATTTTTGGAAGAATATGGCATAAATATTATATGTAATTAACTGGTTTGGGCAAAATTTTTAGGCTCGATCAAATATTGGGCTAAGCTCTGGCTTGACACTTCGAAACCTGAGCATGATCGGACTCGAACATAATTTAAATTAATTTTTTTAGTATATTTATTAAGTATAATGTAATTAACATTATTGATTAATATACATGATTATGTATATTTAATATGACTTGACATGTACATTTTGACAAATAAAACTAAATTTTAAAGGAAATAAACGAATAAAAATAAATAAACCAAAAAATAAATAAATAAAATAATATTCGGATCGGGCTTGGATTTGCATGAAAAAAAATAAAAAACGGACTTGGAATAAAAATTAAATCCAAATTTGCAGGTCGGATTGGACTCGAATTTGCATATAAACCATTATTATAAGACCTAAACCTGGTCCGGTCCATGAACAGCTCTAATGTGAGTATAACTTTTATGATCTTCTTTAACATTAAAACTTAAAAGCAAATCATTTAAATTTTAAACCGGAGAAAATACTTTTCAAGCTCTATGCTCTAATGGAATCATGACATAGTTAAAAAACATATGTGAAACACTTAAGTATAATAGTGATGGAAATCAAAACTAAACTATTCTTTTCTCTAACATATACTAGTCGGCCCGAACCTTGTAAGAATTAAATTTTAACCCCCCATCTCTAGCTCTTTCTTTTCTTTGAATTTCTCTGAAAAAAAAAATCTCTTGCGTTTTTCATGCTGGGAACAAACTTTGGGTATTTAAGTTTGACTGGGTTAGCCACTTAGCCTTAGCCCGTCCAATCTATAGCCCATCATTCCGAGTACCAGTGCCAATAATATTCCTCACTTCCACCTGCAGGGCTCCACCTTCACCATGCCAGCGGCTTCCATGTGTTGGATTTGATCATCTGCCTTCCGCAACTTGACCCCGCAATGCTAGGTACAACATGATTATATAATATGAAAATAAGGCTTAATACTTAAATAAGTCCTCAATTTTTAGTCCAAAATAGAATTCAGCCATCAACGTTTTATTGCATGAAATTCAGTCTATAAACTTTTATTTCAGTGAAAATAAACCCTCAACCTTTTACAATTATGCAATTAAGTCAAAATCTGTTAAATGACACTAACTGTCGTTAGTGTTGCATACGTGGCAGTTGAAGTGGATAGCTTAATTAGCTGTCACGTGGCATGCCACGTATGCAAAACTAACGGCAGTTAGTTTATTTAACAGATTTGGTCTATTTCCACTAAAATAAAAGTTTATGAACTGAATTTTATGCGATAAAACGTTGAGGGCTGAATTCCATTTTGGGTTAAAGGTTGAGGGCTTATTTGGTTATTAAGCCATGAAAATAATACAATAAAATATACGAAATTAATACGAATTAAAAGTTTATTAAATTTATATATGAATATAATAAAAATTAAAAATTAAATTTTATATATCACGTATTGACACAAATAAAATTTTATATGATATAAATATAAGTTTTATACATTAATTATCAAATCTATCCGAGCAATTTTTCTTTCAGTCAACCGGCCCTTTTCTGTTTAATCACATTTGATTGCATCCATGCATTAATCGACTTAATTCAAAGGAGGGTGCGCAAAAGTTATTTAGATCGACTTAATTGATCAAATTTAATAAGTTTGTTTGATTAATTCGATTTGATAAAAATCAATTTATGAGATCGATTTAATCAGTTAAATTGATTGGTATTTAGTTTTTAAAATTATTGATCAAAATTTGTTGAATTAATCAATTCTTCTTAATTTATTTTTTAAATATATAATATATTATATATAATATAAATAATTAAATGTTTCTAAAAATTGTTATGTATTTGTTGGATTTATATCAAAAGTAGATAAAAATCATTCAAAAGTATATTTATATTAGTAAAAATAAGAAAATATAGAAATATCGACTTTTTATCAGACAAGCTAAATTGAACTGATTTTTATTTTGGTTCAATTTTTTAATTAATAAATTAGATTGATCCATTCAATTTTTTAAAATTAATTAATTCGGTTTTTGATTTTTTTATCAAATGAAGTAACTCCTACTTTTCAATAAAAAAGATCGAGCATCCAATTTCATACATTGTACCAATTCCATATTGCAGAGCTGCCCTTCATGCGAAGATTTATTGTTGGACTGTTTTTTTTTTTGTTTTGTTTTGTTTTGTTCTGTTTTGTTTTATTTTCTAGGAATTTCAACAGGTGACAAGGCTCATGTTTTAGTCAAAAGGTGTGCATTTATGCATATAGACCAAAGGACTAATTTGCAAGCAATCCTACAGAGGCCTCCATGGTCTGCACTGCATAAAGCAAATTGCATTGTCGAGCTTTTACTGATGAGTACAGTATGTTATATATAAAAGTATGCGCCCAATTTTTAAGCAGATCTTGTCTCCAATATATTCCATTTCTCTTTTAGCTTTGCCTTTGATCATGAAATCTATTCATTTCAGCTGTTTTTTATCAGATCATCATTCATCAGGTCATGTTTTCGAAATTGCAAAACGTTTTTACAGAGACACCTGGGGATTCTTTGAATCGGGTATCAACTATCAAGCTTTTTTTACCTTTTACTACCACTATTAGCACTTTGCCCTAGTCCTAATTCCATAATGGAACATCAAATAAAAAAAAAAGAGTAATTTAATGCACAAAGTTATCTTATTGTAGGGTTTGGAAAGGGTTATATTTACGTAAAATTTTTTTTATATTAACAAAAAAACTATTTTTCACTTAAATTTGTAATCTTCATATTAAAAAAAAACAACATTTACTTTTACCTCAAGGTTCCTCTCTCTTAAAAGAAAGAACAATATAAAAAATCATATAAAACAAATACAAAAGAATGAAATGTAAATACATAGAGTGTAAGGGTTAAGAATCAAAGTTAATCTCATGAGTTAAACGAATCCTACTCGATAGTTATTTAAATTTAGTTTGTTTATTAAAAAATTAAAACTTTCTGTGTTCATTACAACGAAGCTTACCAGTTTCGTACGAGTACTGGTGCTAATGAACTCACTAAACATTTTTTTCTTAAGGTTCCACTTCTTGCAATGTAATAGTACTCAATATAAATCCTTTTTGCTTTTAAACATAAAATCATATAATTGGACGCAATAATTATGTAGTCCTGAGCTAATAAGGGATATAAGAGCATAGGAAAAGTCGAAAAGAGAGAGGAAAAGGAGGTATGGCTAAGTGCCAATTATAACGTAAGCTTTAAACAAATAAATAAAAGTGAAGTAAGGAGTTAATGTTATCCAAATCCTATAGTATTATTGTTGGTAGTTATTAGTCATTCAAACAAATCGATCATACTATTTAGCGTTTAGTAAGTTATGAATCAAAATGACGTAGGCAAACCACTTTCCTGGCTCATGATGACTACATTATCAGATAGCTATTCATGTCATAAGAAAGTAAGGTTTGGTTTCTCTAATCCAAAAAAAAAAAGGTTTGGTTTCCACTTCAAGTCCCTCCAACCCAATGGTTTCTCCTCTTTTGGCATAATAAAAAAGAGTTTTCTTCCTCCAAGCACAATGTCAACCAGAGTTATCGTGAAATTTTGATATAATTAAATAATAATCACAATTTTTAATTTATAAAAAATAAATAAATTTTATAATTATAAAAAAAATTATATTTTATGCACTATTCATGGATAAAAGTAGTACACTCAATCATTCTCAAAATGCTATTTTATTAATATATAAAGTTAAAATCGATGTTGTTCTTTAAAAATAAATATTTTGAATAAAAATAGTTATTGATATTTATTTTTAAAAATTTAAATATATATTTTTAATTTTTTATTAATAAAATGATATTTTATAATCGATTAATTATATATAAAAAATTATTATTTATTATTAATACATCAAATATAAACTCAATTATAACTGCATCACTTCAAAAGCTTACTATAACTCTTGTAAAATTAATTCAGTCAAACCAATTAACTTGGCATACTAAAAGATTTACATGTTGAAATAGTTATATTTTGTTGCACACTCATTAATGAATTAAGTAATGCTAGTACTTATTAGTAAATAGCAACAGAGTAGTATAGAGTAGTTCACACCAAAAAAAAAAAAAAGAGTAGTATAGAGTAGTGGTACTAGTATTAGCATATAAGAACCTCGAAAGGAGAACCTGCCTCCTCTCCTTTTTTAAAGCTCGAACTCTACCTTTTGCTTTACACTAACACCTCTTTCTCTCTCGCAGTTATCCATCTCTCATTCCTCCTTTCTACTTCACCGCGATCTCAAATTCCGGCCACCCCCGGCCCCGAAACTGACACACACTCTCTTCTTTTTTTCCTTCAATGCTTAAGCCATATTTCTTTATTCATATAGGTCAGATCTTCAAGAGTTAGAGTAAAAAGAAAACCAGCTTGGAAAAGCACTGAAAGCCTTGCCTTTGGCCCAGACCGAGAGATAGACTAGTCCAGCACCACCCACCACCACCTCTCTCTTATCTTTTCTTCTCAGTCTCAGAGTATGGAATCTCACACCTTTTATTGATTTGTTTTTTGAATAGTTTTATTAGTTTAAGTTCAAACGTTAGCTTTTGCAATTCTTTTTATTCGAATCCCGTTTCTTTTTTGCTGTAATTTAAATGTAAAAGTTTATCAGTTTTTATCAGTTGCACGTTTTCATGTTCTAACTGAAATGAAAGAAAAAAAAAAGCCTAAAGCGCCCCCCAATCCATCTCACAGAGCTATTTCCTACACTTTCTCGTTTAAAGTTCCTTTTCTTAAAGGTGGTGAGTGTTTGTTGATGGATGGAAAGCTGAGAATCATTATAATAATAATCATATTCTTAGGAAGATGCATTCCCAAAATATACTCGACTCCCCATAATCTTTTCATACCCTTCTTCACATCTCGCGCTTCCTGGTATATTCGTGTATGCTTCGTTTTCCAACAAAGACATTCTTTCTTTTCTATCTGCTTCCTTACCTGGAGCTTTCCTCCTTTCAGGTTTCAGGTTTCAAGTTAGCAATATCACTAGGTCGGGATTTTCTAGTAAAAATCAAGCTTTTTTTTTCACAAGGTGGGGTTACTTTCATTTGCTCTAAAATGGGTTTTCAGCTTTGAAACTGATATCTCTCTGGTTTTGAGTTTTGAGTTTTGAGTCTTGAGTCGTGATCAGCCAACCATGCACATTAATGATCAAACTCTACTTTGACAGCTTGTGCTTAAATGTCCATATCCTTTTCACAGACAGTTTTGCTTTTAATATCATGCACTAAATCTCTTTCTCTTTCTTTTTTTTGCTCTTTAGATCTCGTCTTAAATCTTAATTAGTTATCCTCGTACATTTCACCTTTCAGAGTCCATATCTTCCTCTTTTCATAGCTCAGTTACGAGTTATGACTTACCTAAAATACTCACTAAACTAACCCCTACAAAACTTACCCACCACCCATCACTCCTAAAAAACGACCACCAATTCCATGTGGCGCCATTTCATCAGCTAAAACTTCCATCTTTCTGAATTGTGATATCTGAAATCTTTAGCCACAGACAATAAAGATTTGGCCTACGCACTCATTATATGCAAACCAAACCCCTTTCTGTTTCCTTTGTACAGCTAGCTATAGCCGCAGTTTGTCGCACATATCTCTAAGCAGCTAGCCAATATATCCTGCTCTGAACTTTCTTTCTTTCTTCAAAGCAACGCCTAAAAAATATATATTTTCATATTCTTAATTTGCAGAGTATGGGAGCTGGAAATCCAGGTTGTTGAGAAAGCTGAGGAGGAAATAACCGCATTTATTGCTAACGTGATGTTTCTATAAAGGAAACGTAAAAGCAAAAGGTTCGTTGCAGATTGACCTTTTTACTTGCCTTCCCCTCCTTCCTTCCTTCCTCCATAACTCCTACTCCCTATTCTCGTTCTATAGAATTTATATATATTGTTATATGTTATAGAATAATTAATTAAAGTGTTATTTCAAAAACAAAGAAAGTAATAAAAGTGAATTATTAAGAGTGAAATACTGAAATTTGAGAATAAAATAAATAAATATACTATATAAAGTATTAACCTTAATATTCTTTTGACTATTTTTCTTAATCTCTCTCTCTCTCCATATCTACGTTTGATGATTGCTATGGGATGTATGTTTGGCATTTGGCGTTTGGTTCTCAGCCACATCTTTGTGCAGAGGAGAATTACGGATATTCCCCTTTGATACATAACCATCACATGTACAAAACAAAAAGTGTTTTTTTTTATTGTCATATTTTGGTTTCTGCTAAACTTTTCCTCTCTTTTTTTTTTCGTGATTAATAAATAAAAATGGGTTTGTTCGTGCCTTGTGATGGCTGACTGATCACCACCTTTTGAGTTTTTGTCTTTTGTTTTTAATGTTTCTCTTTTTGATCGTTTGATAGATCTTGCCTATGTTTTGATAGATCGATAATATTAGCTATATTTCTTGCTTAATCAGAATGATAGAGACTCCATTTAACTTAAGTTGATCTAAACCAGAGGCAAACTTACGTCAAGCTAATCTTTCTCTTCTTTGAAACACTTTGCTTGTACTGCTGCTGTTTTAGTAATGAATAGACACACATGGAACCATTCTTTTCTTTTTCGGATAATAAAAGACTCCAATGCAAAAAGTAAAAATAATATAAAATAAAAAAATGCATCTTGGGTCTTTGAACTAGGTCGAATCAAAAAGTTTTACCTAGAAGCTCTACGGATCAAGTCCGTATATTCCTGTATTTTTTATGTTTTATTAATTTTAAATATTCACTAAATTATAGAAATGAAATGTCCCATATGAAATAAAGAAGAATAATTTATATTTAAATTCATTAATTAATGAGTAGTTATCTAATATACTTTCAGTGAAGTTTTTTTAACTCTACAAATGAAGTTATGATAATAACACATTTTTCATTTTATTTTTTATTTTTTAATATATTTAAAAAACATATATCATCATCTTCCTTTCGTTTATAGAATTAAAAAATTTTATTTACAGTGTATTGAATATTAATCCTTAATTAGTTAGTCTCAATATAAGAGTAAACATGTAGTACTCTAATAACAATAGTAATTTTGGCCAAAAATAATAATAATAGTAAAATTGGTTTCTATACTAAATTAAGGGTATCATATTTATACAAAATTAAGGGTATAAATGCATTATAAATTTGCAGAAATAGAGAAATAATTGTGCCAAATGACTATGGAAGTATGGCATTACTTTTTTTTTTTTATAATTATAGTGCAGAGATGTGATGGTTGTGGAATAAATTGGCAGTGCCTGCGGTGCCTAGTGATTCTAAAAAGTAGAACCCAAACATCCAAAAACCCTTTATTAGTCAATGAATCTTGTTCTGAAGGGCAGCTCCACGACAGAACTGTACTGCCTAATGCAGACAGCTTGGATTGTCTGGGAGACTGTCCTTATTTCACTTGGACGATTTTATTGCACAGATCATACGACCGCTACTACTGCTTCCTTTTTCTTCTCTTTTCCTGAATTTTCAAGTATATATCATAAAAGGTCTCTATATTACTGCTCCTTAAACTGTTGAAGATTTCAAGTTGCATGTTTCCATCACTTAGATTAGATCTTTAATATATATTCTTTTTTTAGTAGATCAGATCAGAGTCATCAGAGAGCTGTAATTTCATGTCTGCAGCTTCTTCATATGCTAGGCCTGGTTATAGCTGTGTTCCTGTAGTTTTGGGCTTAAGTTAGAACTCTGCATTTTAAACCAAAAATGGCCCTTACCCCTTTGGATTGGTTGAAAATTCCAGGGGTTGATTCATTTCAGAGATTTCTTGTTTTTGTTTTTGGTTTAAATAACCATTTCTGGAATGGTTTTTTTTCCATAGTGGGCCAGCCATTTGAGCCCAAGTCTAGCAAATATCAACGTTGAGTTTTTTTTTTTTTTTGGTAGTTTCAAAGTTGAGGGTTGGACCATCCATCTCCACTGAAGGGAAAGGGACATCTCGTTTGATTGTTCTTCATGTCTTGTAACAATCCCATGGTTGGTAACTGTTGAATTTACCGCCATGCTGCAATTTTTCAAAGCTAAAATAAGTTGCCCCCTGCCAAAATAAAGGTACAGCTGACAAATTGCAGCTTAACGTATCCCAAAGCAAGAGAGAAAAGAGAAGAAAAGTTCAGATTTCAGAACAATACATTGTGTCCGGTTATTAAACAACAAAGAAAACTACATAAGCTGATAAAGTGTTTGAAAGACTTTACTGCTATGTTTTGGGTTTGAGCCCCAAGAGTTGTCTGAATCTACCAGTTTTTAAGCCTAATTGTAAGTACTATTGTTATCCCTTTGAGGCGCTGATTTTCCTATCTGTTGTGTTGTGTTATGTTCTGTTTCTGCCGTGGGTTGTCTAGTGCTTATGTTTAGTCACTGTTGGTGTGCTTTGGGATGAGTTAAAGTTCCTCTAAGCCTCCTCCTCTGAAAAAAGAAAGCAGTTTATACGTGCTAGATTACAAGCTGTCCTGCAAAGAAGTTGGAGAAATACAGGCTTGAATGCCGCTGCCAAGGACCACAGGCGGTAGAGAGAGGTTTCAACGGGGCTATGATCAGGATAAAAGACATAATGTAAAAAACTGTGGTCCTACTATCTACTGAACCATGTTTTACTTCCACTGAGAAAGCTCCAAATTCTTCTTCTTCTTTCCCCTATGAGTCCTAACTATAGAAAACTGAGAGGTGATTCCATGGGGAGGGAAGAAATGAGAATTTCTATGCACAAGTAACTTTGGCTTCAGCAACATGGTATTAGATAAGCTTAAAGGCGTTGGAGATGGCGAAAGCCAGCTGCATATGTTTGTTTACCAATGAAGTATGCCTGTATTTCGGTTTCATTGAACTTGTTTATGAACCGACAAATGGCTTTTTTATCTTGGTTTTTTTTTTTTTCACATTGCAATTCTTTGTTTACCTTTTTCGTACTTGAAGGAGTTTCTGAATCTTTGAACCGTGGATTCTTGGTTTTTTGCATGTTTGTATGTCTCTTTTGGTCATTCTCTTCAGGGAACATAAGCTATAGAGTAAAACACATGAGAGATTTGAATCATTTGGTGCTGTATACATTTACTCTCATTCTTTTCTTCTCTTTTTTCCCTCATCTTTTTTGCATCTTTTTAGCTAGCTGCAACCGTTACACTGCTTCGTGCTTGCCAATTGTTTTCACTGTTCTCTAAAAACCAATCCCTTATAGTAAGATTCTAGCAGAAAACGTGTACAATGTTAAGCCATTACCTGTCAAATTTAGTCTTTTGAGCTTTCACTTTGTGATCTCTCTCTTCTTTTCGTGCAGCATCCCACTCAGTACCCTTTCTCTCTCTCTCTCTCTCTCTCTCTCTCTCTCTCTCTCTCTCTAGTGCTCATTATTGAGACATATATTACCTAAATCAACTAAGTGGATATTGTTTGGTCTCAGAAAATGCCTCACATGCAAATGAGAGACCTTAAGGAGAACCATGTCTTGTCAAGGGAACCTCTAAAGAGTTCCATGAATCAGAAGAAATCACCCCAAATGATCATCAAAAGCGTGGATAGATTTGAAGATTGTAAGAAGAGTCTAGGAAGGAGAAATGGAAGGAGAAGAGGCAGCGGGCACAAAGTAGATAGGTTACAGGATGGAAAAAAGCTTGAGCCAAGCATGGGTTCTACTCCATGTAAGAGCCTTAACTTCCACAGAAGGCCTGGCTATGGCCAGCTGGGGAGTAAGTGTATGGTTAAGGCCAACCATTTTCTTGCAGAGATACCAGGAGCTGACTTGAGTCATTATAGTGTAAGGTTTTTTTTTTGTTTAATTAAACTAAATCATAGTTAGGTAGATTGAGATGCTGAGACTGAACTTTGACCGTTTATTGTTGTGTAATGTTTCTTGGAACAGGTAGACATAAACCCAGAAGTTCCTTCTCGTAAACTGAATAAAGCTATCATGACAGAGCTGGTTAAACTTTACAGAAACAGTGACTTGGGGATGAGGCTTCCTGTTTATGATGGAAGGGAAAACTTATACACTGCTGGATCACTACCTTTTACCTCTAAGGAGTTCACTGTAATATTGGTTGATGAAGATGAAGCAACAGGCAATGCTAGGTAATTCATTCATTAAGACTGGTTCATCTTTAATTGGAATGTACTCTGCTTCAAACTACTGAGAGTTTTGATGCAAATGTTGCTAATTTAATCAGGAAAAGAGAGTTTAAAGTGACAATAAAGTTTGTAGCTCTGGCTAGTATGGCGCAATTACGCGGCCTTCTTTCTGGGAAACAAGTTGATACCCCTCAAGAAGCCCTTAACATTTTTGATACTGTGTTAAGGGAACTTGCAGCTCAAAGGTAGAATCTTTTTTTTTTTTGTGGTTTGTTTCATGCCATTGTAGCAGATTCTAACATTTCATTACTGTTTAATTTGATGAGTTTAGGTACATATCAGTTGGTAGGTTCCTTTATTCTCCTAATATCAAGAAACCACAAGCATTGGGTGGTGGCTTAGAATCATGGCGTGGCTTCTACCAGAGTATAAGACCTACTCAGATGGGATTGTCGTTGAATATTGGTAAAATCCTGCTACACATTTTCAATTGATTGAAGGCTTTGAAGCATTGCTTTATCAGCCATTTTTATGCTGGAATTCAGTATTCTTCTTGGTTCATGTTGTGTCTTTTGTGTCAGATATGTCAACGGCTGCATTTATTGAACCACTGCCTGTCATCGATTTTGTTGCTCAAATTTTGGGTAAAGATGTGTATTCACGGTCAATGTCAGATGCAGATCGAGTTAAGGTATTGTAATATGTGGCTCATGATGGCTTCACTCTTTAAAATGCATATACATTATCACCATTATCATTCTTGAAAATAAGTTCTAGATCCTGTAATTTCACATTGGAACAGTGTAGTAGTGATAAAACAGATTGCAAAACTTAATCAATAGTAAGGATTGAAATTCAAAAATGCAACTTACAAACAAGAGTTGTTGCACCAAAAAGTTAATATAAAATTAATTTCCCAAGGCCATTGTAACAGTCCCGCTGTTTAAATCCTTCCGAATCCACATCAACATGTAGGAAGTTTATATCTATCATTTGTTGAGACTCGAAATTTGAAATTTATATTTTCTGCAATGTTATAGGTTAAGAAAGCCCTTAGAGGTGTAAAAGTGGAAGTGACTCACAGAGGAAATGTACGCAGAAAGTACAGGGTTTCAGGGTTGACAACTCAGCCAACAAGGGAGCTAATGTATATTTATATTTTGTTGAACCTGGCCTCCTAATTTTTTTTTGAAAAGTTTGTCTTTGCTTCTTCCGAGTTCATTTTCTTGGAATTTCACTATACTTTTCCTTTCATCAGTTTCCCACTTGATGAGCATATGAACATGAAATCAGTTGTTGAGTACTTTCTGGAGATGTATGGTTATACCATTAGATATTCACACTTACCTTGCCTTCAAGTAGGAAATGAGAAGAAGGTGAACTATTTGCCCCTGGAGGTATGTACCGCCCAACTTTCTTTAAGATCTTGATCCAGAATTTAGAGTTCCAGCCAATCTAATATAAACCTTTCAGGCTTGCAAGATAGTTGAAGGACAGAGATACACTAAAGGGCTGAATGAGAAGCAGATTACTTCTCTGCTAAAAGTTTCATGCCAAAGACCCCGCGAACAAGAATTGGACATCTTACAGGTCCTAAGCACGGTTCCTTGGATTATAAGCTGTCTTTTCCATTAAGCTGATGAATATGAAACTGATAAGATGGAAAGATTACTATTAGCTTAGAGCTTGGAACTTATTCGTCTATGTCAATATAATATCCATCTTTATGCCCTTTCTGTATTGTTCTACTTCATGCAATGAGATGTAGCAAATAATAATTATATAAACTAATTTGGAAATTAGCATGTTGTTTTATTTTTATCCCAGTAACAAAGATAGAAATAGCAGGGAGGATGACATTGGTTGTTCATTTCAATTTTTGCTTGCATGGTAAAAACAACGATGAACTAAAAGCTCTTAACTGTCTTTGCAGACCGTTCAACAGAATGGTTTTGATCAAGATCCTTATGCAAAAGAGTTTGGCATCAATATAGACAGCAAGCTTGCATCAATTGAGGCTCGGGTTCTTCCTGCTCCATGGGTAATGTTGAAGTCACTTTTAAGTCTTATTTTCTCTCCATATTGTCACTGTCTGTTATTTACATGACTGTTCGGCTTCTAGCCGCTTAACATTTTGTTCCATTGTCTTCTTTCCTCTTAAAGCTGAAGTATAATGACAGTGGAAAAGAAAAAGAATATCTGCCACAAGTTGGTCAGTGGAATATGATGAACAAGGTTAGTTTATGTTAAGTCGTGAAAGATACCAAGACTTCACCAGAAATGGCATCCTTATATTTTAACAGCATGTTACTTCCATCTGAAGAAAGGCAATTCTTTTTGCTTTGCTGCAGAAAGTGATAAATGGAAGCACTGTAAGGTACTGGGCTTGTATCAACTTCTCACGAAGTGTTCAAGAGAGCACTGCACATGGTTTCTGTCAGGAATTAGTTCAGATGTGCCAAATATCTGGCATGGTGAATTTTCCTAACCTTGTTTTCGCTAAACTGAGTGCTATCTCAGTAATTGTCTATAGCATTGCTTCCAATGGCTGCCTTCAGTGCCTGAACCTTTGATGAATTTGTCTTCAATTGCAGGAATTTAATCGAGACCCTGTAATTCCTATATATTCAGCCAGACCAGATCAAGTTGGAAAGGCACTGAAATATGTATATCATGCTGCTGCAAACAAACTTGAAGGAAAAGAACTCGAATTACTCATTGCCATTCTTCCAGACAACAACGGTTCCTTATATGGTATGTTCCTTTTTGCCCTTATCCCTATGTATCTGTTTAACTCAATTTAAATATGGTTAGCAGGATAATAGCATACGAATAAGGCATGCGCTACATTTACATATGGCTAGGATATCTGTGTTTAGTTCACTCTGATTTTTGTTTTGTTGAATTACCTGTGTTTAGTTCACTGATTTTTTATTTATTGAATTAGAGGTGTAGTTTCAGAAATTTTCTTTTCATTTCTTTTTTCTGCGTATGGAAGTGCATGCTTTAGTGATATTTAGAGCATTAAAATTTTAGACTCTATTCTCAAGCTTTAACTCATTCACTCTGTTTAAACTGAAACCCTCCCTCTGTTGAGATTAGACATGCTGCTTTTGTCTGGACTAAGAGCAATTTGTTCTGCATTCAGGTGATCTTAAACGAATTTGTGAAACTGATCTGGGTTTGATTTCTCAATGCTGTCTCACAAAACATGTCTTCAAGATTAGCAGACAGTACTTAGCAAATCTGTCGCTTAAAATAAACGTCAAGGTTTGTCATAAATCATATGATCTGTTGTCTTAATTAATCATGGCCACAGAAATTGTTAGGTAACAAGATTTAATTTTCACTATTTTTCATGTTTTTTAGATGGGGGGAAGAAATACTGTGCTCTTAGATGCTTTAAGTTGGAGAATTCCTTTGGTTAGTGACATTCCGACAATAATATTTGGAGCTGATGTAACTCATCCTGAGTCTGGAGAGGACTCTAGTCCATCAATAGCTGCTGTAAGTAAGTCAAATCCTGTATATAAAATGCTGATAATATGTAAGTCAAATCCTGTATATAAAATGCTGATAATATGTTAGCTCCTTAGCCTTAATGATTACTGAAATGCAGGTTGTGGCTTCACAAGACTGGCCAGAAGTGACAAAGTATGCTGGACTGGTATGTGCTCAGCCTCATAGACAAGAACTTATTCAAGATCTTTTCAAATCCTGGCAGGATCCTCAACGAGGAACAGTTACTGGAGGCATGATCAGGTTTGTTCATTTAAGATTATATTATATCTGCAAGACTTGAGGTACTTGTCATTCAGTCATTTGTTAAAGAGTCATATAATCGAAGTCCATAGTTCAAAGTCATAGCCTGTTTGGCCATGTTGATCCTCTTGAGCATGGTCTTATATGAAGGAATTCCTTCTAACTTTTTATGCAATACTGTTTGAAGTCATGAACCATGTAAGTACTTCTAGTGCTGCATTAAGTTGTTTGACTTGAGTTCAGTAGTGGACTTGGCTTACAATTTTAAGGCCTCCAGTGCATTAATTTGGTCAATGTCAAGTTTCAAAAGTTTTGCTGGTTAGCATTTTATTCTGCAAAAGCTATTACTTTAAAACTTTTGTTATGATTGAGATTACTGCGTGCATTAATTTGTAATGTCATTTCCATTCCTGGGCTTCTGTAGCACTTCTTAGATTATGATGATGTGCCAATAATATGCTGATGTAAATTTCTTAAATTCATGTTAATTCAGGGAGCTCTTACTTGCATTTAAGAAAGCCACAGGACAAAAGCCACTAAGGATAATCTTTTACAGGTACTGTAGGATGATTAGCAATCTAAAGCTTCATACTAACAAGTTTATTTATTATTAGATTAAAAAAAAAAACTTCTATTAGGTTGCTAGTTGGAATAAATGAATTGCTAAGCTTCAAGCTATTCTAGTTGCTCAAGGTCTTCTGATGTTGTCCAAAATTTGTGTAGAGATGGTGTCAGCGAAGGACAATTCTACCAGATACTGCTATATGAACTTGACGCCATACGGAAGGTTGGTTGACATAAAGACATACGGTGTCTATTTACTGTGTTTATCCTATTCTTATAGTGTGTTTGTGTCCAGGCTTGTGCATCACTGGAACCCACTTACCAACCTCCGGTTACATTCATTGTGGTTCAGAAGAGGCATCATACTAGGCTGTTTGCAAGCAATCACAGTGACAAAAGCAGCACTGACAAGAGTGGAAATGTATTACCAGGTAGAAACTTGTGCTTCTTGATCTTGCTGGGATTCACGGTTTTGCTCGATTAAACTTTATAAATTTAAAAAAAAGAATGGTGCCCCACGTAGCCAGCTACTTCTTTCAAGAGAAACTAGGATTTGCATATGAAAAGAAAGAAAATAAAGAAACTCCTTACAAGCTTTTACTGAGTTTAGGTATCAAACTCTTTGATGACCAAGGGAGCTTTTCCCATTTATAATTTTAAATTTTAAGATGAATATTTACTTGAAGTTTTCAAATGCAGGTACTGTGGTGGATTCTAAGATCTGTCATCCGACTGAGTTTGACTTCTATCTGTGTAGTCATGCTGGAATCCAAGTATGGACTTTAGATTTATATGCCTTATGGTTTTAGAATGTAGGCAAAGTTTTTAAAATTTTTGAATTACAAACTGGTATATGTGCATAAGATGTGAGAAAAGTTTGGCAAACAAGCCCTGCACATCAAACATCTTTATGTTGAAACTGGAAATTGACAGGGGACAAGTCGACCTGCTCACTATCATGTTCTCTGGGATGAGAATAACTTCACGGCAGATGAGATCCAGTCTCTGACCAACAACCTCTGCTACACGTAAGAATTTTGGCTTGCTTCATGCTATATGTTGCCTTTAATGTTATCATGATTGAAATTAATGGATCGTTTGGCTGCAGGTATGCTCGGTGCACACGATCTGTTTCTGTTGGTAACTTCTAATCCTAATCTAGCACTTACATGACAACTACAACCATTAATTTCCAAACTACCTCATAGTATGCTCGAAAACATTCTAGCTTGAACACAATTCCATGTTGTTGTGTCACATTTTATCTTATTGTTTTCTTAGCTGCATTGAGACAAAATGATTGAATTTTCCTTTTTAACAATAAATCATTAGAATTACTTGCCTTTCGCTTGTCAACCGGAAATTTACATACACCAACTAGCAAAAATACAATGGAGTTTGCTAGTATGAGAAATCTATAATATATATTTATTCTTTATGCATGCAGTGCCTCCGGCATATTATGCTCATCTGGCAGCCTACAGAGCTCGATTCTACATCGAACCTGAGGCATCTGAAAATGCAAAAGCGCGATGCACACGTACATCCAACGGATCATCTGTCCGGCCTTTACCAGCACTGAAAGAGAGGGTGAAGAATGTGATGTTTTACTGTTAGAGAGGAGGAAGAAGCTGATGATACAGAGACCAAAGGTAAAGGGGAAAAGTAAAGATATGTACATGCTTGTTGTGTGTTTATACTGTAGAGAGCTTATGCACTAAAAATTTTGAAAGTGCAGCAAACAGCTTTTCTAACAGACTGTAACAGTTACTACCAGATTAACAAGATAGAGTTTAGATGCATATATGAGAGTTTTGTCTCTAGGATTTTGTATCTAAATGAATGGATAAATCATTTTGCTGGTGGAAACTCGAAAGGCAGGCAAGTCTTTTCAGTTTGCTAACAGTAGGTAATTCCTGTCACCAAATTGTGTCCTTCCGAAAGCTATCTACCAAAATAAAGTTAAGGCATTGGACTAGTATGTAGTGTCCTTGCATCATTCTTTCTCTTTTTACCATATATAAATAAACATTCCCATTAAAGGATAACAATCATTGAGCAAAACTTCGTTAATAAGCCAGGAAACCTGCTGTGAGGAAACAAGCTGACTAAATCTGCCTTGAAATCATGGACCAGATTCAGATCCCATGAAGATGTAGGGCAAGGTCCCTCAAGGAAAATGGTGGTCTGTAAATTCAGGTCTGGCCAGTGAGGTAGATGTGAGAAAAGCTAGAATTTGCTTTTTGTTAACTAAGGCCTTCCGGACACAGAGAGAGAGAGAGAGAGAAGATGTGTAGTGTGGGACAGGCAGAATTAATGATAGGAGTGTCATGTTCAGTGGAGTGAAGGTTCTAATGGTGATCAAAACTAAAGGGTTTCCTTGCGAATTACAAGAAGCATAAGAATCTTATTTAAAACTACATTAGCTACTGACCATTAGCTTCGTACAGCAAGCACCAAACAGGCAGGGTTTCAAAGCTGAAAAATCAAACCCCACTCGATTTTACAGATTAAAGCTTGCGGATTTTTCCTGTTTTGAGGCAATGAATTATAGCTCTTTTTTTTTTTATCAAACAATAGCTGTCTTATAATTCAACGCAAACATCGATAGTTGAACAAGCTTGATAATTGATACTAATTGATATGAGCTGAAAAGAACATCAGGATGAAAAGCAAACATCAACAGTGTCTTTGTCGTGCCCCATTTTCTCAACCGGAAAACTGAAATCAAAGCAAATATCATTGTCACTAACGCAAAACGCTGGAAAAAAAAACACTTGACTCGTCAGAAGGAGATATGAATGAATCTTCAAGTCTTCAACTACCCACTTCTTCTTACGAAGCAAATACATGATGAACCAATTAATGGCTTCAAAAGTTTCAAATTGAAGAGTGGGGGGAGGTGAGGTGCCACCTTGTTGTATAGTCAAAAAATGATTGTTACAAGCTGCTTTCTGTCGACATTGCATGTCACAATCGACAGAGGTTGCTGTTAGATATGTTGGATTGTTGATTTAATCCTCCATTGGTCAATGATACGAAGCTGGAAGACTTCTTTCCCTTTCCCCTTCCCCTTCAACCCATTTTCATTCATTAATTACTATTTAACTATGGTTAACAAAATAAATAAACTTTTGAAAATAAGATTTGAGCTCATATCATAGTATACATTTTAAAAGCACAATCCAGCATTAATTACTGTGGTTCAAAGGAGCTTAATCTTTGCCTTGAATGTTTTTCGCTTCTTTGGTTACTCTTCTTCCATGTGACATGATATTGCTATCTGAAAATGAGATTTGGTAGAATTGCCATTCATTTAAAAATAAAATAAAATAAAAATTTCCTCAAGAAACTATTTTTTTTTTATTTGGTGGTGATAGCCATCAATTTTCATTGCTGTAGAATAATTAATGTAGCATAGCAAGTGATTTAAATAGAAAGGACCACATTTGAAAATGGCATTCCTATACGTTTTATGTGGGACCTTCAATTTGGTGGTGAATCTTAAATTTAAGAAGAAGAAGAAGAAGATGAAGACAGGTCAATTTCACTTCAAATTAACCATTTTTTAATAATAAATAAATAAATTGAACCCATTTACTGGTTAAAGCGAGTGAGAAAAACGAGTGAAAGAGAAATGTGACATCACTTTCGATACGTGTGAAGAAATTGACACGTGAACATGCTGGGAACCAACATATGTGGGCCCCGATTTTATGCCTTCTTTTAGGCCCACTTTGATTTCCGAAGATCCGACTTGTTAGCACGTGAATGATGATGAATCTTTCATCTCGGATCCGGGTTCAATTTTTTAGGTAGGAAAATTATTCGACTTAAATTTTTGATAAAATTTTTAAAATATTGTATATTTAACGCATCGATATAATTTTCAATACAATAATTATTTTGTTGTATGCATTTTAAAATGACATAGAAACGTAAAATATGGAATGAAATGCAAAGGAGTAATTTTGTATCGTTTTTATTTCTTGTTTTCAGTTTTTTCAGAAAACATGTTTTGCAACATGTTTTTATTCTCAAAAAACAAAAACAAAAATTTTTAAAATTGTTAGAAACAAGAATTTTTTGTTTTCTTTGTTTTTGAAAATATGTTTTCATTTCTAATACTGTTCATAAGTAAGTAAACAGTATTTATATATATTAATATATTATTAATATATTTTCATAATAAACATATAATTAAATTAATTAATTTTTTAAATAAAAATAATATTAAATTTCAATATAAAATATTATTTAATTAAAAGTATATGTTTTAAATTTAATATATTTATTTTAATATAAAAAGTTGAAAATGTAAAAAGCAATTGAATATAAATTATATTAAACTATAATATCATAATATTATTTAATTTAATTTTGTATAATAATTTATTAAATATATTTTATATATTTTAAATAATATAGTTTGTTATAACTTTGATATGTTAATAATTAATATTATTACTAAATACTATTATCTAATATAATTAATTATTATTTTACTGAACAATATTATTATTTAAATATTATTTTTTTTCAATTAAACTTAAAATATATCACTACTACTTTTAAATAATTTAAATTATTAAATAAGTGAATACTTAACATTAAATAATATTATTTATATTAAATATAATATATTTTAATTACTATATAATTTATTATAATTAATTAGATAAATATATATTATTTAAAAATTTAATATTATTAAAATTAAATTAAATAATATTAAATATATTTTATAATTATTAATTCATATTATAATTTATTATATAAATTTAGAATTTTACTAATCTCAATTATTATCTAATAAAACTTAATATTAAAAAATTATTTAATATTATTTTTAATTGATTTTTTATTTAATATTATATTTAATTATAATATTATTAAAATTATATTAAATTTTAATATGATTAAATGAAAATATTTAATCATATTATTATTAAATAGTATAAAATAATATTATTTAGTATTATGTACATAATATTATTTAATAAATATATTATTACTTTTATTTAATTTTTAAATTTTATTTTCTGAATTGAATTCTTAAATCTGAATCAGTTTAAATTTGTGTTTTCAAAATGAAATAATATTACCAAATATGTTTTCTATTTTCAAAATTTGACAACAAAATAAAATAAAACAAAAACAAAATTTCTTAAAGCATGAAATAGAAAATAAAAAACAATAAATGATTCCAAGCAACCCCTAAGATTCAAGAGTGAAGCCCTTTCACTATCTTTTATTTAACAATGGACCTCTTGGGGTTGAGATGACCTAGCTTCCAATTTTGTTCTAATAATTGTCTTCGTTTCAGAAACATCAAATTAAGGTTTTTCTTTCTATAATTATTTATTTTCATGAAAAGTTCATAGATTTTTTTTTTTTTGAGGAAAGCAAGAAAAGTTCTTAGATTTATATTTTTGTTGATAATGGTGAGTTAAGAATTCAAAATTTAATTTAATTGGTTCATAGAATTCTAAAAAAATTAATAGATTTAAAATTTGAATTTCAGTATATACATTTTATTTTTATATTTTCAAATTGTGATTTCTTCAATATATATAAAAAAAAAGAAACAAAACTTTTTTTTACTATAAGTCATCACTATTTTCATAAAATCATTTTAATTGTTTTTTTTTATAACAGTTGCATTTGTCTAAGCGTTATCAACAAAAAAGATTGACTAGGTAAATAAGTTGGTTTTCGTGAACAATTAGTAATTTTAAATTCAATCTTTGTCAATAATCTCATGGTGATGTCGTTAATCGCAAAGGTAAACTTTCTGTGATGCATAATACAGCTACTTTATTTTAAAATTTGAACATTAACCTATTTATTATTGGATTTTTTATATTAAAAGAAGAAATTATTCATTATTTTTCAAATTACAACCCAAACACTTTTTGTTTGTTCGTAATCAAGTTCAACAGCAAACTTAGAAATGCAAGGACAGTACTTGAGTAATGTTTTTTTTTTTTAGTGTAAAAACGTTCATAAAAAAAAAAATAAAAGCTTTGCAACTACCAAATCCAAGTCATGTTGCTGTTTTGGGGCATTACACAGTTCTCGGCATTGAGGATGATAGTCCTTCGAAACGGATTTTAGGGTTTTTTTTAATGAGTTTTAGGTTTTAGTAGCCAATTTGTACATATTTTGATTTTAATCTAATTATTTGATCAAATTGAATTTCATTCGATTAATTAATTGATTATCGAATTATTTTGGTTCATAAACAAAAATGATTATCAAAAGAATTTCGTTTTTTATTAATTTAATTTAAAAATTAAATCAATTGAAATTTTAAATAAAATGTAGAAATAAAATATATGAATTTTAAAATAGCTTGAGATTCTTAGACACGATACAAAAATGATATGAATAAAAGATATGATAGTGACATAGACTAAAAGTTGGTAAAAATTGCATATGAATATGAAAAATACTAAAAAATAAGTTTTATGTTTGGCATGTTGACACAAAATTTTTATGTTTTATATAACATGAATACTATTTTACATGACATGAATACAAATTTTAAACACAGATTGTCAGGTCTCTTTAAAGATATGTTTAATATTTGAAATTTATATGATGTTATAAGTTTAATGTTAGAGTTTTTAAGTTGATACTTTGATATGTGAAAATTTTATTGGATGATATTATTTAATTTAAATATAAGAAATTAAAAATAATTTAATTGTATTGTATTGTATTATTTTGATTAATTCAATTAGTTAGATGAAATTAAGTCGATTTGATTAACGAAATAGAAATAAATTAATTCAATTCAATTTTAATTATTTCAGTTCAAAATTAATCGAATCAGTTAAATGAAAAAAAAAAGGACCTAATTAAGAAGCTCAACATCAGCATTATACCTTAGTACTAGCACGTAGTATTTGGTGTGGTTATAAATTAGCAAGTGGTAGTGGTGGGTGCTGTGCAAGTCAGGCACAGTGAAGCGAGGGAGACATTAGAGTGTGCAGCGAAAGACAGGTCTCTCATCTCATGTGAGTAGTCATCCTCTCTTTGCCATCTCTGCCTCTGTACTCTGCCCTCTGCTCTGTCTCATTATTTGCGCAAGGTAAGGGGTCCCCCGTTGCCTTCATTGCCTAGCCTTTTATATTTTTTTCATATGCTTTACAAAAGCCCACGTTCACATGCATTCTCTTTCTCCCATGCTACCATTACATGGCCTTTAAATAAATACCCAAGCAAGCATAATAATAAAAGAAGAATCAACCCCATTGCTATTGGAAACCCATTGCTTTCACGTGTGCTTGTCATACATGCCTGCCATTAAGTACTTAACTTTCTTTTGCTTCCAAGTCCATTGGTTACACTTCGACTCATGTTTGATTTGATTTGATTTGATTATTTAGTGTTTATTTTACTAGAAATAAGAGAACAGAAAATTTGGTGTAGCTTGAAAGATGCAGTGCTTTGTTTTTCGTTAACTGTGGGCTGATACTTGTACCTTTACAAGGTAAAATAAAGGCATGGGGTTCAATCTATATGCGCACATATCCAGCTTATAGCTTAGCTGAGGTCAATCTGATTAAGATAAGGAAATAACAGAGTAAAAAAGAAGAAAGCAACTGTTCCTATATATGGTTGCTTTGTTTTTGCACAAGGCCACTACCCAACCCATCCATACAGATTGCGTGCCACGAATGCCAGTGGCAGTGCACTACTCTACTCATCATCTCTTTGAGAAAATAAAGAAAGTCCGGTAGTTGGATGACAAATTTGGGGGGCCATGTTTGGTCACAAGCAGCACTCACTTCCTGAAAAGGGTCTCCCAACATATTCAAGTGATCAGTGTGCTTCAGCCTTTGCCAATTGCCATCAAACAACATAAAATTAAAATAAAATCCACACTCACATTACGCAAACCCAACTGACAGCCGCTTATGAGTTATGACCACATCTGCATGGCACTGCCACACTCTAGATTTCATTCAAGCTTTAAACAATGTAAAACCACTCCCCTTGCAATTTTCATGTATGTTATGGGTACTAGAATACATTGCATGATTTGCAGTTTTTTTCCCATTTGATAAATGTGCCTATTTATCAGAAAACAGAAAATTTTCATTTTCTATTATTAAATTTAAAGCTTTAATGAGGGTTGTGCCTGTAAATGAATTGAGGATAGCCATTGATGATCTGTTAAAACAAAGACCTCCAATAACAACCAAATTGCCCGGGTTTGAAGATAGCTCCAGAGAATGGGTAGAGTAATATGAAACATCCTAGGAACAGATTTCTCCTGAAGTAAAATCTCATTGAAAATAGCACAGATAATATAAAAGCTTTTCAAAAAAAGTGAAAAAAGAAAAATGTTCCCAAAACAACCAAATTAACCCCACATTTACAGCAAGTTCTTACTTATTACTATAACTCTGCAATCCTACGAGGATGACTGATGATTATCTCAGGCCGGAAACTCGGTCGCCGGAACAGGCACGGCTTGCCAAGCTGATGCCGCAATGAGGGGGCGGCTATGCCAACCCAGAGTCAGACACCCTTCATTTTCTTCGACCGAGTATCCTTCCGCCGAGAACAAAGTCAACAACATGCTAGCTTGTTTAAACGCGTTAGACCCCAAATGTAATGGCCTAAAACCAGCTCCACTCAGCCGTGTCCTCCACTTTGCCAATGGCTCGTGTCTTTCCACTCGAGCTGACCCTTCACAGCTCACCACGTTGGCTATTTCCCTCTGGATATATATCTCGGCAAAAGCTTTTTCCGGTTGGACGGTGCAAGCTTCTAAAGAATCGAACATCGTTGAATAATAATATAGAGCTTCCGTGAATCGGTCTAGAAAACCGGGTTGGTTGTGGTTTGCTTCTTGCTCAACGACAGTCATAATTTTCGGGTTTAAGCTCTGGATCCAACTCAAAACCGTTTGGATAGGAGAATTCCATTTCGAATCGGACCCAAGTAAGCGGTGAAGCTGCATGATTGAGTTAACTGCCACCGCTTCTTTTGGATTCACCTGAAGCATCCACGGCTTAACGTCTTCGAGCCTGGAAGCCGCTACCCCTCGGAAGGCGAAACGGACGTTAACAGACCGAGCCAACTCGGCGAGTCTTAAACCGATTTCGCGAAGCGAGTCACGGCCATCTGGTGATGGTGGTCCAATGCCGGTCAAACGAAGTAACGGAGGTCCACCGTGACGTAAAGCGAGGGCTTGTATCAGAGCTGGCCATTGTAGGCCGTGCATCAAATTAAAATCCACCACGTGGACGCAATCGTGACCATCGAAGGCTTCAAGAATCGCCTGATTAGCCGTGAAGTGAGCGAATTTCAAGTATGGGCATGCTTCGTAAAAATGATGATTCAAAATCTCGTTCTCATAAGCGGAGCCAACGTTGATAGAGCCGCCACCAATTCCTTGGAAAATACGGCACCTCAAAGCGTCGATAAAATGTCCTGCAACTTTACCGATACCGCATACGGTGTTGACACGGGTCAGTAGCCCTTGCATGTCTTCGATCAATGAACTAGCCAATGCGAGGTCTCCACGCTGGACGCACTCCGCACACGTCATCAACATGTGGACCAGCCTTATACCGGAATCTTCTTCCATGGCCGTTACGACCGTCAACTGATTATTCAAACTTTGTTGCTCGTAAGAAATATTCTGTTGCACCTGCGGCGTATGAGGTTCGGCGGGGGTCCACACGTTGTTTACCACCGTCTGATACGTTACAGGATCCATGTATAATTCGGAGGGGCAAGTGGGAGGCTGAGCGAACTCGGATAGGAGCGAGTCGACCCAGGAGGCGAGATCCGAAGGGTTATAGTGGATAGCATCGGAAGCGAGTTGAGAGAAATCAGCTGGGGAATTAACCATGGCGGTTTCGAGTCGCTCCAATCGCTGAGCTACTTGTCGCAGCTCCGATGACCGGACTTTGTATCCAGCTCCGGCGAGTAGCCCATCGATATCTTGCTGATGTTGCGGCGGCGGCAGCGGCGGCTTGGAGGATGATGATGATGATGAACTGCCGCTGCTACTCCCCGCTGACCTGGCGGAGTCGTACAGCACCATGATTCAAATTTCTTCTCCTCCTTTTTCTGTTGTTATACTAAAAGAAAATAAAGTTGGAAAATAATAAAAAAAGAGGCAGATTTATCATGCCCAGATTTTGGCGAGTGAGAGAAGAAGGTGAGACTTGAGAGTGAGCAGAGAAATGGATGAAAAAGAGGTGTAAAAAGAAAAGAGTTTCTGAGAACTGAGAAAAGAGAAAGTGAGAGGTTAGAGGGTGACGTGTACTTAAGAGGATGAGGTGTATCCATCTTTTAGACAATGATTCTTGCTGTCACCCTCCCTCTCTTACATTTTAATTTTAGATTTTTAGTTTTTTTGGTCTAAACTATTCGGTATTCTCATACTTTTGATATAAGATTAATCTGGATTCAAGTCGAGCAGGACCCAAAGAGCGGCAAAGCTCTCCCTCAAGAGTTTTAACACAGCTGCATACCCAAAAATTCGAACTCAAAACCTCTAATTAAACTAAAACAACCTCCTATTAATTGATCTACGTGCGTTTGAACTTTAGATTTTTAGTTAAACACAAATGGCTTCAATTTTTTTAAGAAAAATGTTTTTTTATTAAAAAAATAAGATTATGAAAAGATGAATGAAGTGAAAGGAACGTACGAGTTTAAGTCGTAATTTAATAATAATTTTTTATTCAATGCTCTATTTTTTTTATAAAAAAATGATAAAGGGTTTAATCAAAGTTTTTTTTAAATAAAAAATAAAATATTAAAAAGTTAAATTAATAGATGTTGCAATAAATGAATTTTTTTTTATTCGAGAGAAAATGAAATGATTAACATATACAGAAGAAATAACTAATACTACAGAGCATGACAGAGACAATGATAATGATAAAATAATAATATTAAAAGAGGGTTGAAAATGACCATTCAACCATTTCGAAAGATTGATATATTCATGTTAGCATTTAAAAAAGATATTGATCAATACTAATAATAATGCATGTTTGTTGCGCTTGGTAGCTCCGATGTTCATCTAATTTTTTTTTCAATTTATTATTTTTTTACTTATGAAATTAATTTTACAAGAAAAACAGAGAGCAAAAGGAGGATATTTTATTCTGCCATGAGACTTGTGTAACAATAAGAGACCAATAGGTGTCGTTGGTAACGAATTATTATAGTATTAATAAAAAAAATTTAGCAGTAGCAATTATGTAAATAAAAAAAATTAAAGTCTATATCAGTTCAAGTGGCATAGGATTAAACTAGTATAGTTTTCTCTTTTCTGTAATTCAGCTGCATAATTGAGACAAGGAAAGATATATATGTTTATATTTATGGAGATATATAATACGAATTAATATCTGCAACTTGGCAGTTTAGGAAATTATAAAATGAAAAGCGGAAAGAATTAATATACAACAAGGGCTGGTGTTTTGTTTTTGGTACAGTATACAAGGGCTGGTTTGAGAGTGGAGAGAAAACCCTAGTTTAATTAAAGCCATGTAATGCAAGTACATTTGATCTCGTATCTGCAGGCACAAAGACATCAGGGAACTGCAACCAAAAAAAAAAGACCTCAGGGAACATCCCATCCCATTTAATTATGTCTAATGAGTCAAAACTGTGCTCAGACTTCACTTAAGTCTGCTGACAATTCAAAAGCCTGTTTTAAAATTTGGTTTGTGCTATTACTTTTTTTTAAATGTAAATTACATGTATTTATATTCATTTTAATTGTTTTAAATTAATTTTTTTGAATTTTCATTACAATTAAGGTTCTTTATTTTTTCTTAAAAGTGTGTTTAGTAAATGTTGAATTTGAAAGTATTTCTCATAAATTCAGCTTACATTATCAATTAAGCCATAATCCATAGATTTTTTTTTTTACTTCCATGTTCTAAATGAATATATAAAAACCACATCATCTTCATGGTTGCTGTCTTTATGATAATAATGAAAATAAATTTAGTTTTGGATTATTTTTTAGAAGCAAAAACTATCTTATGACAAGTACATTAAGGGGTATAACTCATAAAATCTATATGCCTAAAAAATAATACTTACATGAAATAATTATTAGATATCTTTAAAAAAATAATGAGGCGTCATTATTTATTGGTGCCTAAAACACACAGATTTTAAGATCATCCTAATATAAGTTATTTTCTTAAACAAATATGCAATTTTTATTAATTTGAAAATTGATGTGCATAATTTTACATTCATGATATATAAAATTTAACGATCGAATTAAAAAATATAAATCACATTAAAAAATATAAAACTAAATTAATTTTGTACTTGTATGCAAAAATCCTCCTCTACTAACATATTTGTGTGTACATTACAACAAGCTACACATAAGACCTCTAATATGATTATATTATTTAAGAATGGTAGTCAAATTTACACTTGTATAAATAAATACTCCTCTAGTAACATACTTGTTATGTACATTACACGGTACACCTGTGACCTACACAATTATACCATATAATTAAGAATGGCCACATTATCGTCATGACATCTACTGTGAGATATAAAAGCATATCAAACAACACAACCAAATATGAAAAAAAAAATCATTATTTCATGTTCCACCCATACCATTCAAATACTGTCCTATGTGTTGTCTTGCCTGTCCAAGTTTTATCTTCCATATCCTTCCACTTTTCTGTGCCTTTTTTTTTTTTTTGCGTAAGTATAAATATTTTCATTTATTTTTACGATTCGAGATTAATTTTATTTGAATTGAAATTGATAAAATCTCTAAAAACAAAAATTTTAAAATTTAAATTCTATCTAAATATTTCTAGAATTTTTATTTTTATTTTTTTAATTATTTAAAAAGTTTTTGATCTATTGATTCTACCGTGAGCGCAGAAAAATAATATATAATATAATAATATAAAAAATCTACGCTACAATCCTCTTTTTCTCTCTCATATCCGATCCCATCCCACGTCTTAGGAAGTCAAAAAGGTTTAAGAATGAATAATATAATATATGCAATTATGGAGAGAGAAAAAAGAAAAAGTGAGAAGGAGAGTGGGAGGGAATTTAGATGTTCAAAAACTGATCATTGTTTTCTGAGTACAATTGTACAAAAACAGATTACATGAAAAGTTGTTTATTTGGACCAATTTACGAATCATCCAATGAACGCAATTATTGGTTAAGAATAGTGTATTTATAATGAGACCACAAATATTAATCAGATTTACCAGGCCATATGGGGAAACACAAGACTTTGCAAAGTTGAAAATATCGAGTGGATCCATCCCAATCTATCCGTAAAAGAAAAAAAAAGAGAAAGAAAAGGCATAGCTGTTATGTGGTCCAGCACAGAACATGAATTTGGGACCAGTTTGCACATTCCCAAAAGCTCAAATTTAAGAGATAGACAGAGATCAGAAAAGAGTGTTTTCAGGCCCCAAGTTCTCTAAAAAAAAAAAATTTAATAACCAAATAGATTTTTAATCTTTAACATAAAATGAAATTAACCCTCAACGTTTTATCGCGTAAAAATCAGTTCATAAATTTTTATTTCATTGTAAATAAACTCTCAACCTTTTAAAATTATGCAATTAAGTTCAAATCTGTTAAATGACACTAACTGTCGTTCGGACATCTAACGTGAAAGCTGACGTGGATAGCTTAGTTGATTGCCACGTGTACAATACTAACGGAAGTTAGTGTCATTTAACAGATTTAAACTCAATTACATGACTTTAAAAGATTGATAGTTTATTTATAATGAAATAAAAATTTATGGATTGATTTCTACGTGATAAAATATTGATGACTTAATTCTATTTTATGCTAAATGTTAAGGGTCTATTTGACTGTTAAGCAAAAAAAAAAAAACAAGATCAATCATTCAAATGGTTGAAAGAAATGAAAATGCGCATATGATTCGAATCTCGAACTATTAAAAAAATTTTAGCATTTATTACTATAAATATGAACAGAATTAATTTTAAACTATAAAATAACTTACGATACTTCGATTAAAAAAAGAGAATAGGAACCCTTTTTTGCTCCTAAAGTTGTGGGTTGGTGGCTGGCCTGACTGGGCCTTGGCTTGGCTTGAGGCTTGAGGATCTAAAAGGCAAAATTGGGACCAGCATTTTCCTCGAGAGAACATGTTGTGTTTACAACAGGCACCAATATTGTGTGTCCCATTCCGTCCTTTTAGCTGACACCATCACGTTATGGCACCTGTGATTTTATTGCCAATGCCAACAGCATGATTCATGAAAGAGAGAGACACAGAAAGCAAAAAAAAAAATTAGCCTCAAACCTGTCTTTTGGCTTGGCTTTTGCTCCCATCTTTCACAGTTTACAACTTTCTTACTCATTCCGTAATTGATTCTCATTTCATAACTATATATTTTCTTTGGTTGTGTTTTAGGGTTTGAGTATTTTTTTAGTTGGAACGAGTGCAAATGTTTACGATGAAATAAATTAGTAGTTTGAAATGATACATAATGAGACGAAATTAATTATCAACATAATTAATCTTATCAGATAAGGTTTATACTTTTATATTTAATTTATCAACAGTTTTAAATTGCATTGAATAGTGAGAAGGAGAATTAAATCCTATCTTTAGTAAACTGGAGTTTTGTTTTGGTTAGGTTTCTTTCAAGTAGCCTTTAATCTATTTAACAGTTGGCTGCATTTCATTTTGCTGACCCTATTTTTGTTTTGTGCTATTAAAAATTTAGAACATAGTGGCAAACATTGAAATCCCACTTGATTCAACTCATTGTCTGAGAAATGTTAACCACTAAGAACTTATTAAAATGATGATTAATGAATGAAAATTTTGATTAATATATTTTTTGGATTTAGTTAAAATAATATATATTAAATGTAATTTTTTTTAAAAAAATATCATTATTATTTTTAATCAATGTATATAATCACTTATTTAATTATATTTATATAATTTAAAATTTGTCTCTCACTATATCATCATGTAAATTTTGTGATAATTATCATGTAAATAAAAGCTATAAAATGAGCCAGTAATTTTTGACACGACATGACTCATGATGTGTCATGTAGAAGTGTCGGTTGGAGCAAGATATTTTAGTCCATAATTTTTATTTTTCATTTGATCCGCATGCATCACATCTTTAATTTTATTTTAAATTTTATTGACGAGTAAAAAGCAATTGCTCCATCAATTTTGTTTTTTCATATGATATGCTCAATGTTGTATTTATTGCAGGGGGTGGAGCCCTTAAGCTTAAAGTCCCACTGGGGCAAGCCCCCACCGATTGAAAAATATTTTAATATTGTCTTATATATATATATATATATATATATATATATATATATAAATTTTTGCATCTTAATAAATTTTATTGAAAAAAAATATTTGATGGAACTTTTGGCACTCATAATTCATCTTCAAAATGAATAATTATTACGTACACTGTTAAGTGATCATTTTTATTCTACAAGCGGTGTTAGGATCGCAATATATATCTTATAAAAATATTAAAATAAATAAATAAAATAAAATAAGACATATATCATGATTTTAACCCCACTTATAGAATAAAAAATTTCACTAGCGCTATATGAAATAATTATCAAAATATTATATATATATATATATATATATGTGTGTGTGTGTGTGTGTTTTAGCTTTGAGTTATCAATATTAAAATGAATTGACGATTTTGTTATAATAATGATGTAAATTAGAAAAAATAAAATGTATCAATTAATTTGTTTGATATTGATATTAGTCTTGATTCTATTAGTTGCCTTATCATAGTAGAAAAAATACTTTTAGTAATAAATATCTAAAAAAACTTATTTGTGTAATCAAACGAAAAAATAATAAATTAGTTATGTATATTGAAAAAAAAATGTGGTTAAAAGCATTTGTAACAAAAGTATTGTGCAGAGTTTTCAAATTATAAAATCGCATCAAAGATATTTATAAAATATTTAATAATTATTATTGGATACAAATTTTTAATTATTTTATTATTATCACTACCATTATTTTCTATAATTTAATATATTTAAATGAAGCTCCCGTTAACCACAATTTGTAACTCCACCAATGTCGACTTGTGAGGGCACACATCATTTGACCCAAAGCCCGTTGTTTAACTCAAAAATTAAAATCCATCAGATCTCCTTTTTCACGAGGCACTTTAAATTGAACCAAGAAGTCATGTGTTTTGTTTTTTTTTTTTTTTCATAATTATGATAGTAAATACATTAAAAAATTATATATGAAAAAGGGCAAAAAATATATATATATTGGTCCGAGCCTAACTCAGCTCATTACATGCTGAACCAAGCCCGGCACAAGCCATAGTGTGGCCGAACCACAGCCACAGGCCATGCTAGGCTTAGGGTTTACACCATTACCCGAGTAGTGTGATTCCAGCCAGATTAGAGCCCTTCATCTTGCAATTAGGCACTCCAATCACCCTTCTCTTTTATCATAAGTTTGCCGAATAACATAACCCCTCACAGATAGACATAAAAACCGCTCTAATTATCCCACCTTTTGCCTCTAACCACCCTCTCATAATTCGTAACTTCAGAGGCCTCCCAATTTCCTTCGTTCTGTAGTAAATGAGATTTTGGCTTAGTGATAAGAAGAATACCTTAAAACTTTAAAATCTCAAATTCGAGTTTTCAAGTGTGAGTTTGAGTTAGTCTAATTATTTACATGTTAGTTTACTTTGTTATAGTTATTTACTAGTTTACCTAGTTTGAGTAATGTGATTTTCAGTTGGGTTTATATATGATGCACTGAGTGCACTAGATGTTGACATCTCATCAATATGCAAACTAAAAAATGTTAAGCCCCTAAAAATAAATACAAATAATTTTTTTTTTTCAATTTGCTCACAAAAACTTATTGACTGAGGTATCAACTTTTTGTATATTGATAATATATAAAGATTATAAATTGTCATTGTATCATATATAAATCCTTTATATTTATTTGTTCATGAAATTTAATATTCTGATTGTGATTGTAACTTCTAATAAAAATGTACTACTTAAAAAAAAATCCTTCATTATGTGAAGGGGAACATTTGGAACATACTCCCAATTAGGGGTGTAAAACGGGCGGGGCGAGGCGGGTACGGAGTGGGTCGTACGGAACGGGCTAAATATTACATGCCCGATCCGTTTTTAATACGGACCGGGCCGGCCCGCGAGCCAAGTGTTTTTAAAATAAAAATAATAAAAATTAAATTAAATTTAAAAAATCATTAAAATTCATATATAAATACAATCTAAATACAATTACAATTCACTTACGATATTTTAAAATAAATAATTACAAATTTGAAAAAACATAAACTTTTATTAAACATTAAATTTTTCCAACATTTTTTTTCATTATCATACATATAATGTCATGGTTTGAATTCAAAGTAAAATTATATGAATTCATTTTTTTTGCTAGAATATAATAAATTTATGTTATGTATTATTTTGATAAAAAATAAAAATACATTAATAATATAGTTTAAAAGCGAATTATATATAAAAAAACTAAAAAAAGACTTAAATTGGCCCGCGAACCATGTGAACCGGCCCGCACGGATTGGCTGCTCTCGCGGGCCAATCCATTTAGGCCCGTTTAAAAATTAAAACCGACCCTTACAAAATCCGTGGGTTTAATGGATTGACCCGCGGATTTTGATCCGTTTTACACCTTTGCTCCCAATTCCCACCAGCGTTTTTCATTTTTTGGCTAAAATTCCCACTAGTGTTTAGGCTTATGCCCCAAATTATTGTACGTTTCCTAATCTCGTCCGTACAATCATTTGGTTTGTTTTAAGATCCAACGGCCACCATCAAGCTTTCATAAGGTCCATTAAGTGTATTGAGAAACATACAATCATTCCCTGAAAGTTCCCATATTCTCTCTCTTGCTTCGGTGGACTGCCAATTGTCACTCTCTGAATTGACTTCAAATTTTCGAACAGAACCGGACAGTTCTCTGTTCTGTACTAAAAAAAAACTCAACGATAAAAACCGAAAATGACCCGAACCGGATGATTGGGTACTAACTTCATCCCGGATCTCTCCAAGAAGAAGTGCCACGTGGTCCCAATGGACATGGAGGGATCTTTTTAACTACCTTACTAACCAACTTAACGGCAATAGCGGCCGACGGTTGGGTGCAAACAAAAAAATATTCCCACTCGCTGTCAGTAAGTAAATATCTTCGCGGGATAAATGAAATATCACTTGTTTCATCAAACCATCAATTGAAATCTTGAACCAGCGGTTGTATCGATTGGAGAAACCATGAATCGTCGCATCCCGATGCCAGCTTTCCTTGCAGACAAACAGACATTTAAGTGACAATTTTTTTTTTAATTTCTTTTGGCTACTAGAATTGTCCCTTACTAATGTTTACAGCCGGCGTGAGTATGCTTCATGTTGAATCAAACTTAGGCTGGTAGGTTGTCGTGAATGTGATGAGCTTAATGTCATCCTGGTGAGATGCAATTTGAGGTTGACACCTACTAGGCCACGTCCTTTGAGAAACAACAGAAAAATAGCTATGGAAGTGGATTAGTTTGCATAACAATGTTACTGAATTATGAACGAGTGCTCTTGAGTGCATATCTGCATATACATTATCTACTTGAGGGGTTTTAGGCATATGAATTACGATAACCAGGCTTACCTGGTACCTCTGATGCCAACAGTGATCTCATGGACAACAATGCAGCCAAATGCAATTCACTGATTTCATAACTCATTGCAAGGCAGGCCAGTTTCTTTAGATTCTCACGGAAGGACTTGCACATCATCCAAAAAACAGAGAAAGAGAATGACACAAACTCTGATGCCATATCCGCCCATGATAGGATTCTTAATCAGATTTGCAAATATTCATCATTTGCAGAATGCCTATTAACCACAAACGAACTTAAACAAAATTGAATAACACTTGAATGCAAGCTATAACACTAGGCCTATAAGAACAGCATCAATTCACAGTTCTCATGTATGCTAAGAAAGCATCCAAATAACTACTAAAAGTCATCTGGGCGCCTGTGTTGAAAGCTTAAAGAAACAACAAGAAAAGGCAGGAAGCAAATAGAACATGGATAAAAGAAAAGAAAAGTGGTTATTGACCACTAATCAAGTCTAAAATGTGAGCGACTAAGTGAACTACAAAATTCCCAAGACCATTGGTAAAATGCTAGAACCATATCAAAGAATCAGAAGAACAAATCAGTTCAGCAGTGGTTGATATTTTGAGATATATCAATAGCATTTATTGCAATATGGTGATCAGAACATCAGTTAATCTCATAAAGACACTATGCCTTCTTTACTACCGCACCACCAATCCAGCATACCTCAATTCAAGTTATTAGACACATGATAAGTCCACAGTTCAAGCTATGAAATGAGGTTTTGCAGTCTTCTTTCTTTGCTCCGTTTTCCTCCAGAAGATGCTACATTAATATGAATAATCAAAATACGATTAATCAGAGAGGTCCTTGAAACTAACCTGGGACCCTATAACTGACTGTAACATCAATGTCGAAACCAATGTCACCAGAGTGTCATGAACAAGGAATAAGTAAATAGGAAGCAGCAAATTACATATTCCACAACTTTGATGAGTCAAAAACCATATTGTCATAGAAAAATTGCAACCACTAGTACATGAAGCAACAAAGAATGCCACAATAAGCTGGAGCATAATTATTTATAAATCACCCAAATGCTAGAGGTCTAACCATGTTTATACAGAAAAGATACTTCAAAATCAGGGATAATAGAGATTCATGCATCCCAATAGTTTTCTTCAATGGCTAAATAAGAAATAATGTTCCTCATATGGAAGCATGTTTACCAGACACACTCTTACCTTGATTCTCTTTCCCATCATTCTCATTCTCATCAACTGTCTGCCTGGATGATGTTGACTCACGAGGCGGTCCAGTAACTGACTGTTGATAAAGAACCCCTCCTGCCAGTGTGAAGAGGAGGCAAACCAAACCAATTGGAGTAGCATGCTTATCCCAAATCAACACATTGATCACAACTGTAAGAAACTTATTAACCACGCCAGTCACAGTAAATGCAGTGGCAGAGACTGCCCTCCTAGCCGCAAATCCAAAGAAACTAATGAGCAAACCAAACAAGCATGACAAAGATACTGCAATAAACGCCACAGGTTCAAACCAGTTCCCTGCATTGGCTCCTAAAGCAGCAAACACCTCACTGTATTCTCCAGTCAAAACCCAAAATATGGGTGCCATCATCAATGATAACAAGTTATTATACAACACAAAACCCCAAGTGTTCAACCCAAGATTCATCACCATATGCTTAATATAAACCATCTCGGTAGTAATTGTCACCAAGTATGCAAACGCCCAAGAATATGCGGTCAAAGTATAGCCTGAATCAGTAGCCACATACCCAACAGCACCACCAAGAATGATCAACAGAGACGTAAATGTTAGCTTTGACGGGCATGGTTGCCTCCTAAAGGTCGTATCAGCTATGGCAACCAAAAGGGGTGTCAAAGATCTAAATACTATAAAAGTATCTACATTCGCATGACGCAAAAGATTGGTGTTTGTGAAGATTGCAAGGTAAAAGACAATAGCAGCAGGCAAAAACTTCTTGGCAATATCCAATGTGAAATGATCATGATGTAAAAACCCAAACTTGCCCAAAACCCAGACCCCTAAAGCAGAAGTTAAGTACTGTAATGCAGTTAATAAACCTGGGTAGTTAAATTTGGTAATTGCAAATTTGTTGATAACAGCAAGTAAGCTTGAACAAAGTGCATAACCAACTACCAAACTGCTTGTAGCATAGTATTGTTTAGCGAAATCAAATTTAACTGCTGACATTTTTTTCCGGAGGATTCCAATTTTATGCTAAAAATAACAAATACTAGGAAGTTAAAATCAGTAGATCTTAAACAAAATTGACAATGGCAGATGAATTAGTAGAAAATACAGCAGGATGTGAACTAGAAAAGGATTTCATGGGAAGAAATGGGATGTGGGTATTTAAGAGTTATACTGATCTAACAAATTAAATGAAAGGAAAAGCAGATTTAAAGTGTAATAAAGAAATTAAAAACAGATATAATGGAAGGAGAGTAGTCAGCGACAGGGAACAGGAAGGGAGATCTTGGAGAAGCAAAGATCGAAATGAACGATTGTGGAAAAACTATGGCGAGGCTTTTGGAGAAATGAAAGCTCAGCGTGTAGAAAGAACCGTAGGGATATGCTCTACAAGGCAAAAGCCCCGTGTTTGATTTGGTAATAGCGGTAACAAGGACAGCGAAGGAGCCGGCTCTTTCCTACGGGTATACGCTTGCAATAAAAATCAAAGGGAAGGACGAGTTCAGAATTCAGAGTGCCTTGATTGACTATACGACAGCGTCCAGGAAGGACGATCAATGATCTCAGGCAAACAAGCAAACTTGGAACAATATTACGTTTGAATGACATAAGCTTTTATTACTAGCCAAAAAAATACATTTAAGCTTTTATAAGTTAATTATTATTCAATATACTATTAATGATAATTTTAAATATCATAAGTAGAATTAAAATGATGATATATATTTTTAAGTAAAATATTAAAAAATAAAAAATAAATAAAATGAAATATATGTCATTATTTTAATTTTATTTATGAAGCTTAAAAACTTCACTAGCTGGTTTAAGATTTTTAAGCCCATTTTAGTTAGCACAAACGATGAGAAAATGTAAAATAAAAACATATTAGAGTGTTTAACCTGAAAAAGCTAGTTGAAGAGCTAAAAATAAATTATAGGAAACAAATCATTGGTCCAATAATAAAAACTTCGAAAGTTCAAAATAAATTAAAAGACATAATCGAAAAAAATTAAAAATAAAAACATATTAAGGTTTTACCTAAAAAATATCAAAAGAAAAAAAAATAGATTAGAACGTTCAACAGGAATAATAAAATAAGACGGCTCAATTAAAAATAATTAAAAAAAAAATTAATTTGGATCTTAATTATAAGAAAAGTTGATAAGAAAGTTAGAGGGTTAATGAAAAAAAATGCTAAAGGAAAAAAAGTTGAAGGATTAATATAAAAAGGAGGGATCAATGAGCGCCCATTTGATGTAAAATTGGAACCCCAGATTAAACAGTACAATTTGGAAAATTACTTTAACATATAGTTACAGATGTTATTGATCACTAAAGAAATATCATGATAATTTAACTGTGAAGTTGATGACGGCATGCTTCTGTCTATCAGGCAGTCCTAACACTCGTGAGGCTAAATCCAAAAGTACCACTTATAAAAGCATAGCTACAAAAATATTCATCCAAAACAAAATCCTTACAAAGTAGCAAAAATGTGAACAACATCCAAAATGGCAAGCAGTTCTAAACTCAATAATTTGCAGCCACTGGTTCATGAAAATCGCCATGTGAACCATCCTCCCCAACAGTAGCAGTTTCATCACTAGTTACTTGCTTGGTTCTTCCATCATCAATTTGTTCCTTTTTCCCTGACCATCCATACATCTGTCTTCTGGCATCCCTTCGTGTCGCTCTCTCTGCTAGCTTCAGGTCTTTGAAACCTTGTTCAAATTTTGCTTCAGCCTCTGGTGAAAAGAATACCACCTCCATTTGCCCAAGCTCTTCATACATCTTCTCAAGTTTAGCTTTCCAGAACAGACCCATTTCTGTATCCATCTTGCGGTAGGGAGTCTTCAGCAAGTACTCATCAATCCCACCTGCCTTATCGATGCAACGAAGGGCATGAGTGGTGACTTTGACTCGAATATGACGATCTAAGATATAACTAAAAAGACGCTTCTCTTGGACATTAGGTTTCCAACTCCTCCTCGATCTGTCTCAACCATTGCAAAGGTTAGAATTTCCAAATGTATAGAAGACAACTGCATAATTAACAATATAGCAATAAAAAACTCAATCTATTATATTGCAGTTGAGGAACTTCTAATGTAGAAAGTAATAAGAAATGTTGAGCACCAAAACACAGCTTAAGTTTAGGCTTAGGAAAACTGAATTAAAGCCTTAGTCCAACTACTAGGGTTGGCTACAAGAATTAGTTTCTCTATTCTGCCTGATCATGGGACATATTGTCTTTGAAAGACCTTACAATCCAAAATCTTTTAGAGACTTCTGATCCTCATGAAGCATTTAAACTGTTCCACAAATGAAAGTAGACATGAAAAAACAGAGCAATCCTTTTCTCTTTTTGGTGTACTCTTTTTGAAACAATTCAGCCACACATATGAAAGCTCAAAGAGCAACAAAAAAGTAGAGCAAACAACTTTGCAGCTGAGAACTTCAATACATCACATGCTTACAAGGATATACCACATCACAAAATAACACTAACATGTGCTGAACAATGACAAACATTCCAAATGATTTTTCCGAGTATAAAGAACCGCCAACAACAGAAAATCACATAGGCCTCTCGATAGCCATACTTAGAGAAAGCACGATGAAGCTTGAATCAGTTGAAACTGATTTCAAGAAAACATCCAAACCCTCAAAAATGTTTCATTGGATGTAATTTTAGATATAAAACTGTTTACGATCCCATGATTGATTCTGACTCTGAGTTCCTAAATGATATAAAATAATTTCTAGCCTAATTTACACCAAAATCCTCAACTAAATTCACTAGCAATAACTCCAATGCGAAGATCCTAGTATACAGTACAGCTATTCAATAAAACCAGCAAAACGCTCAACCTCCAATTATCAGACCATTCCATAAATCTAGAACATCCAAAATAAAACAATAATGATGGTAAAATCAACGAATTCAAGCAATAAAAGAAAAAACACATAGTTAATGAATGGGAAGAGAAAGAATACTTGTTTCCACCGTCTTCACTGATACGGTTGCCGAACTGATGTGTCGGTGATACACGCCAAAATGAAGAAGTAGAAACGCAACACTTTTGGTCGTTTTGGTTAAATAACTGTTAGCTAGTTACCAAACTCAGTATATAAGTTGTAAACCTGAGCATCATTGCATACAAGAAATATCACAACACAATTTACAGCTCTCTCTCTCGTATCCCTCTATTCTTCTTTCCCTCCTTCTTTCTCTGTTCTTCCTTTTTTCTTCTCTTCTTCTATAATTTCTTCAGCATCTCGATTTGGCTTGTATTAATGGTATCAGAGCTGGCGATTTTTGGCGATCGTGGCATGGCTAACGGCATGATTGAACTGCGCAAGGCGTTCAATCGATTGATGGCAAAGATGGATGAGATATTCCCAGATAAAAATGTCAGTGACGATGCAATGGCGATGAAGACAGAACTTCAATCTGAGGAATGTGTCGTTCAGGGAATTGATGATTTACAAGGGCAAACGCCAGAAGAAATGACAGAAAACGTTGTAATTACAAAAGAAATTGAATCGAACGAGAACTTGTCCGATCCAATTGAGTGGGCAACAACCGAGGGAAATTAGTTGAGCAAAGACTTATCAGATCCAATTGAATGTGCAACAACTGAAGAAAGTGAGGATGGACAGCAGTTTGTTCATTCATCGGAAAAGCTCCCTTTGGTTGATTTGGTGGAAGATTTTCCGGGTATTAATCTTGTAAACCCTACTTTAGTTGACTCTATATCTTTTAAGCTAATACCTGAAGAGTCTGATGAATCTAAATCTGAGAATATGTCTGGTGAAATGGTTACTGGAGGTGTTAAACCCTTAGCTAATGGTTCCTTTATGCCAAAAATTGTGCAACTTTTTAGTGTTGAATACACGTTTGGATCTGTTTGGGTTACTTGCAAAGATAATTGGTTTGGGCAACTATTTTGTAGAGATTTTGATGCTTGTGACAAATTTGTAGAGGTTTATTTGGTGGCTTTAGTGGCTGACCCTTACAGATTTAGGCTTTTGGTGATGGAATGGAGAAGTAACAATGCTAAGCTTTTGGTAATGGGAAGGATTAAGGGTTATGTTGCTACAACAACCTTAGGTTTTTCAATTGGTAATGGAAATGCAATTCAATTTCAGTTGCCTCTGTTGGATGCTGAGAAATTACTAATTAAGCAGTCAGCTAGTGCTTTGGACAGGAAGAACAATCGCATTCTCTTATCGCGAGATTGCCTGGTAGGACTGATGGCTAAGTTTCTGATCCAGTCATTGGTTGTTCCTGCTCACACTGAGATTTCATCTGCTGTAAATGAAATGGAGATTCTTGTGTATGTGGTTAAGATTGGTGATACACCACGACTGAACAAGAGTGAAGTTGATGTGTTCAAGAGCATAGATAAGAAGAATTTGATAAGTTGGAACACTGTAATTCGAGTTTTAGCAATTCATGATTGTGGGGCGAATGCATATATTGATGCTATTTTGTGGTTCAATGTTTATGCTATTTTCAGGGGTGATGAACACAATCAAAAAGCTTTCTACAAGATCAAGGATGTCCATTTCATTGATGTTGAGGGTAAACCTATGAAGTGCAACATTATCATCATTAAAGTTGCTGTGCAAACAATCAGTAATGCTAGATTTGTCATCATGAAGGATTGTCATGTCTTCACTAGAGCGCTTGGGTTATTGGTGCATTCAACAGGTTTGCTAAGGCAGCAAGTGATAGGGGCAAAAGACAACTATGGAAGCTTTAGTTGGGATGGAACAAGCTCAAAAAACAGAGGATTTTACCGCTAATTTTGAGATATCTAAACTCGAATTGGATTAAAAATCCAAATATTTTGATGTTTACTACTTGAATTCTACTTATATAATATAATAAATATACGTTACCTATCCAAACCCGCTAAATATCTATTTAAGATGTTAAAATTTGATTTTCAAATTTAAATTTAAAATTAATTTTAATGCATATTATTAAAAAAATTAAATTAATAAATTTAAATTAACTCATAAAAATAAATTAATGTTAAAAATCAAAATAAAAAAACTTAATGAATTAATTTAATTAAATATTATAATAATAAATATTTTATAAAAATATATATAATAATATTTAAAAATTATTATTTGTAATCAAATTCGAATAATAGTTAATAAAGTTCCTTAAGATTATTATTTGAACCTGTGACAGACAGTAAAATTACTACTCGAATCCGATTATTAATTATCTTAACTCTACTTAATCGGATCGGATAGTAAAAGATACCTGTTTATAAGGTACCCATTTAATAATGTTTTTTCATATTTCATATTGAAAATCTAACACAAATAATGGAACCACTCGTCTGTTTTTTAGGAGCCACAACATAAACACAAGTTTTCCAGTTTCTTTTCAAGGAGACTTTGACTATTGCTGCAATTGCAAACTCTGAAACAATCTGCATGTGGACATGTCATGTCCATATTGATTCGGTCTCCACTATATCATGAACAATTGTATCATGTATACATCTCTCTCATTTATTTCTCCTTCACTATCAATCAAATGGGAAGAATATAACGTAATCGAATACTGAATACACAGAATTGAAAATTCACTCCCTAATTTGGTTTCCGTAGCTTAAGTAAATAAAAACATAAGCATTATTTACCTAGACAAGGGTTTTCAAAGGCAAGGAGCAAGGTATATTTTGCTTGAAGAATAGAACTGCAGCACTGTACAGAGTGTTAACATATCCTCAACTCCCTCTTGCATGGCACTGGCTGGTTTACCTCGTTTAAAGTTAGCACTGGGGAAAGACTCAATGAGATTTTAGAGAAATGACAGCGATTTTTCTCCCCCAGTCTAATGACAAAGTTGCTGGGCAATCCAAATATTTTTAACTTCTTTATCCTGAATGATATGAAAGACACATCTCGTGGCTTTCACTCCTCATCCATCACTACAATAGCTTCATCATTTTCAAGCGTTCTTCGTGTTTTGAATCAAGTTTTGGTGGGATATACGAGCCATGAAGGTCCTCTACTATGTACTCCTGCAAAACACCAATGTGAGATCTTATCAGTTTAATCAGTAAAGATAGGAATAAAGATACAATTAGGAGATTAACTCTCGAAGTTACCTTAGTAAGCTCCCTCTTGGTAAGAATGTGGTAGTGTTTCTGCCAGATTCGCTGAATCACCATTGTTGCAGCAAGGAAACCGTAAGCTATCCCCAGAATAGCAAAGATAACAATAAAAACCATCACCAGGGCAAAGCATGCTTCCATTGATGCGGGAAAGCAATCCAAGATGCCCCACCCATAACAGCAATTCTGACATCCAGCCATGCGTGGGTCACTGCTGTTGAGGGAGGAGCAATGTAATATGAGCCCAAAAATTCCAAGCAACACGAAGAAGGCAAGCACACCTATAAAACATAGAAAACATGTTTGAGTTTATCATGTTACTGCAACTGAAAGTGGCATACACTGCAATAACCATGCATCAATGCACAAAGGAATATTTGACCAGGATATGGTTCCTGCAGAAAATATTTTTATACAAGAGAAAGAAATTTAGAAAATCGGGGAAGCTTACCTATGCAATAATAAAATGGTATAGGATGTTTTGATAGTATGCGATCCCAACCATCACTGAATGATTTCTGAAAAGCCCCATCTTTGTCCATAACAAATGCAAAGCCTCCAATTGCAGCAATTACCTGAAGAATAGATAAATTCATTATAAGATCATCATCTCAAGGCGACTGAGGATGAATCAATCAGATGAGTTCAAGTTCTCAATCTTTCTGACTTCTGAATAACTGATGACTTGGATAAAATAAGTTTTTTGAAGATTATCGGCCTCTTCCACCCTTCATGGCCTATCTTATTTTGATTTTAGTTTTCCTTCCTTTTGCCATCGATATGAAGGCAAAATTACGGACGTCAAGGGGTTCAGGTATTTTGATAAGGTTCCCATTTACAAATTGTTCATAGAAACAGAAAGAAGTCTTATCCAAGCATGGAATTCGGACAATAGATAGGTTAAGGTTTTGGGAATAAGGATTGCAACGTACCCACGTTTAAAAAGAGGCTCAATACTTCTTGGTTCCTTTTACATGACAAGGAAATATAATAGCCACACTAATTTAACCATTACAGTCTACAGAACATCAAAGAAAAGATCAAAATTCACCCAAAATCATATTAGTGAGAATTCTCAATAGAATGGTAAAATGGAAATTTTCACAATGAACTTTTCTTTTTGGTTACTTGTAAACGAATAACGACCATGTTGCATCTAGATATTTACTTAAGGGCTCAGACAACAAAAAAATCCTACATATTATGGTCCCAAAGAATGATTTAACAGAAATGAAAAGAAATGTCCTAAAGTATATGAACACTTGTGCTAAAATGAGGCTTCATGGATCTAACCATCAACGCCACATAAAAAATAAAACGTTGCAGGGTCATGCATAAACATATCAAATTTAGCATAAAGGCAGATGAATGTGAAAAATAATAGATTCTTTAATAATAGACATGTGGCAACCATAAGCCTGTTGAATGTACCGGTAAAACAAAAAAAAAAGTAGAAGACTTACAGTTTGTACGGCCAAGAACACAAGAAAGACATCTCTTGCCACGAAAAGTCTGAATTTTATTTTACGCCAAGAGTTGTCCTCAAACAATTCAACACGAAGGTGAAATTGAGCCTTGCAAGTCGTGCAATGGGAGAAAGCAAATCCTTCCTATCAAAAGCGGAGGCGGTCCAGGTTATATCAATTCCCAAGTACTTGCATATAACTTTCGAACAAAAGTAAAGAACTTAGCCTTCACATTCGGATAAAGAAACAAGAATAATTTACCTTTACCGAACGCCAATGGTCAAGGCAAGAACGGTGAACGAACTGCTGGGTGCCTTTGCACATGCATGGAGATATCAGTTCATCATCTACAAAACCGAAACAAACATTAGGCCAAGGTTTACACGTCCCAACAAGAAAATGTACAAACTGGTTTCCTGCCCTGAAAATCCACGTCAGAGAGCTAATCGTCATTTAATATCATTACCAAGCTAGAAAATAGAAACTTAGATCCATAGTTAAACATAAAAATAATCAAAGGAGAAAAGAAAATTAACCTTCTTCGCCATCGCACTCGAGGCAAATGCGACAAGAAGGAGCAGATCCATTCTCAATATCTTCACTCCTAATCTCACTCGAACTCGCCGGCGACGACGAATCAGTCTGGTTGTCTAACAGAGGATCAGAATCACCAGGGGTCCCTGAACCTACTGGCTCTAGCTGCAATTCCGCCGTCATTGATAAAAAAAAAATTCCTAGCCAAATAACAATTAACAGATTTTAGGTATCACGAATCCATCATAAAAATTCGATGCATGAATTGAAGTGAATAGAAAGTAGAGAATTTAGCGGAAGAAAAATTTAGGTTTTGTGTTGTGAGAATTGAGTTGAATAATGGTGGATAATTGGATTTTATTAATTAATTAATTTATCTATTATAAAAAATGAGATAGAAGCAGTAAGTACCTGGAATTGGGCGAGAAACAGAGAAAGAAGAAAGAGTAGTAGACTTTTCCATTTATGGTTATATAGTAAATGATGGACTATTGGGTTTGATACGGGCCATTTTGGGCCCAATCAAAATTGTAATTTGGGCCACTTTTTTGTTGCCTACTAAATAAAACAAGCAGTTCACCTTTACCATGAATAATAATAATAATAATAATAATAATAGCATATTAAAAATTTATGTGCCTTAACAATAGCTAAAGATATCATAAGAATTTGATTCCAGAAGACAAAAAATATAGTTACAAAGAGCTTCAATATACTCGATTTAAAAATAAATAATAAGAGTATAAAAAAAAAGTAAATGATTAGATAGGTAAAATAATTACTTTCAAAGGTTTGATTATTATTATTAGACCTGTCTATCAATGGGGCGGTCTACCTAAGTCTAAAGGGCTGTTTAATTTTTGAGAGGGTTCAAATAAAAATATTAAATCTAATAAACAAGACTCGAACATAAAAATTTGACCCAATTGAAATGGAATTAAATCTCGATTTTGTCATTTAAAACTCAAGTCCAACAACCAAAGCTTGGCCTGATAGTTGTTATCCTTCCTTAAAAAAATTAAGTTCAAGGTTCGATTCCTCGTTCCCTCCTTATACCTCTTATGAACAAAAAAACACTCAACTCCAATTCAATCTAATATAACTTGGCAATACATTTGACCTTCTAGACTCAGGGCAGACACATTTAATGTCCATCAAGAGAGTTTATAAATGCACTTCAAATAATTCTAAGACAAAAATGTCTTCAAATGAAACTACAATTTTAACCTATCTTCTTCCACCACATCTCCTCTTTCAACCTAATTCAACTTTTCAAAATTCTCTTGTAATCTTGTAAAAATCAAGAAAAAATGAAAAGATTTGATAGTCTGAGTGAAAAAAGCTATTGTAATAGTGTGAAAAATGGAGAAAGCATAAAAGAAGAAAGCATAGAAGAAACCGTATGTGAAAGGAAAAAAATGAATTTGGTTCTCTAATACAGTGAATCCACACAGTAACTTGAGTTTATGAACATTTGCAATTATAATATCATATGAAAGCTGAAACCCAAAAAAACAATGACCTTTCAAATACAGTTTCATTTGTCTCGCTCGAGCATTTTCAGGCTGCAGTAACATTCGACCCGAAGCAAATTTTACATTCAAATAATACGAAAACCCAAAAATTAATAAAAAAATTAGCTAAAGATAAAAATTAGCTCGAATCTTTAAACTAAAAGTTTTTTTTTTGTTTAAGATCTCTTTATATCCGAAAGTCACTTTAAATTTTGACTAATCCGGAATCGAGCTAAAAAAGTGTCATATGCAAATTATCTCCGTACAAGTTTGGGTTTCGTATTGAACGGGAGCTGACTTCGTTTTCAACTTCTTTTTTGAAGTCCTTGGGTCCTCTTTTTTTTTTGATCTGAAAGTCCTTGGGTCCTCTTACGCTACACACTTGTTGGGGGAATATTTTCATTTTTCTTTCATTTATTCACACGAAGAGAGTTACACTTGCTAGTTTGTGAATATATTTTGTGTTTATTTATGTCAAATAATATCAAAATATATATCAAAAATCAAATATTTTTTAATTTTTAGTAAATGTACATATAATTTTTGTTAAAATTCAAAATTATATTATTTTTATATTTTTATTTTATATTATTTTTGTATTATATTATCGTATTACGTTTGAATTTATCGAGTTAATTCAGAGAATATTAGCTCATTTTCTTGTGTTTACTTTTGACACAAATATAAAAAAAAAGTAATTGTAGTATTATAGTGGCAGTAGGTGTCATACAATTTGTACAACACGTTTACATTATAAATAAGTGATGTTATTGGACACCAAAAATAAAAAATAAAGTGATGTTATTATTCTTTTCAAATTACAATCCGGACCGCTGCTGAGTAATGTTATTCTTTTTTCAGAGCAGCCAAATGTATCCCTTGTTTTCTCTTCAGCTCTCCCAAAATATAAAAGACTAGCAAAGAGGTGATTTTTTTTAGTAATACATTTTCGTTAAAAATTACAGTTATAATTAGCATATTACATTATTTAAATTGACATATAAATCACTTTATTCAACATAGAGTAAACTTATAAAATAATTAAAACTAATTAAATTTATAAATAATTGAATTAAACTCAAATTCACACATGATAAAACTTAAGCATGGGGCCTCAAAATTTCCTTATCACTGTGCCAATACTCTTTTTGCAATAAAAATGTGCATTTAGATGTGTGTATAAAAAAAAAAATAAAGAATGCATTTAGTTCTTCTCTTATTCTTTTCCTACCATACTATATGTTTACAAAGATTTTTTTTTTGAAAAGATGGGCATATTCAATTAAACTAAAATAAGAGGGTTACATACCCATGGGTTATGGCTCAGTTAGTAACGCAGGCTGAATTTGTGGAAAGAGCTCTCGGGTTCGATTCCCACTAAACACATCTTTGGAGAAGGGTGAAGAGCCTTAACTATGACTAAGCCCCCAGCAAGAATAGTCTTAGACCGTTAAAACGAATAAAGATACCTATAATTTACAACAAAAAAAAAATAAGAGGGTTACAGAGAGAATAAACCCATTGTTCCCAGGTCTCCAATAAACCCATTGTTCATGCATACATAATTAACATCTATGGGGAACAAGACTCCCCTTCTATTTGCATCAAGGGCCAATGAAAGAGATTCCGATGGCTCGTCAAAGCATGTGACAAGATTGGTAGAAATGGGCTGAATTTGTGGAAATAGCTCTCGGGTTCGATCCCCACTAAACACATATTTGGAGAAGGGTGAAGAGCCTTAACTGTGACTAAGCCCCGAGCAAAAATAGTTTTAGACCGTTGAAACAGATGAAGATACCTATAATTTACAACAAAAAAAATAAGAGGGTTACAGAGAGAATAAACCCATCGTTCCCAGGTCTCCAATAAACCCATTGTTCATGCATACATAATTAACATCTATGGGGAACAAGACTCCCCTTCTATCCGCATCAAGGGCCAATGAAAGAGATTCCGATGGCTCGTCAAAGCATGTGACAAGACTAGTAGAAATGAAATCATAAATTTAATTTTGGCGGAAAGGGAGCAAGTTCCTTAAACCACGTCGTTGTTTACTGTTTACTTTCATTGTTTTCCTTTCTCTTATTTTCATTATTTATCACTTTTTATTATTTTTTTTATCTTTTTTCCACCAAGCTTTTTTTCTCTTCGTTGACGTCTTTCCCCATGCACCGTTTACCATGATTTTTTCCTATTCTTTTACTGTTTATTACTGTTTACTGAGTTTTTTTTCCTTATTTTGTAAGAAAGTCAACAAACCCTTAAGCCACGTATGGGATACCTGTATATTTAATTACCGTTTAATTTTATTTATATAATTAAGAATATTAAATATTTTGTAATTAATAAATTGTTAATGATATTTTAGGTATAAAAGACAAAATGGAAGGTGGACCCCACTGATTCTTTGAGGTTTCGACGGAGGTGAAACTTGAGGGATTCAATATTCAAGGCTGAAAAATTATGATAGTAAGAATCCTAACTCTAAATTCAATAATTTATGCATGTTTTGAAAAATGTGCAACAATTTGAGAAATGATGATTAAGTCCATAAGCCGTCGGAATTTCTGTGAATAACGGTTAAACTAAATGGACTTTTGATTAACTGTTTGTAATAGAAAATTCTTCAAGAAATAAAGTTTTAGAATATGTAGACTGATGAAATAAATTGGGTGTAATAATAGAAATTTACGCGATTTTACGATTAGAGTGTTTTGATAATTTCACACAAATAAGTACTCGAACCTCAACAAAAGCTCCACCAAGATTAGAGCAAGTTAAATAGAGGTATTTTATGATTAAATAAAATATTTTGGAGATTGGATGGACTGTTTTTAATTAAGTCAAACTTTAGGGGCAAAATAGAAAAGTTTCTTTAAGATAAGGGTAAAATGGTAAATTGGAAAATAAAATATCACTTTTATTACAATTTCCAGCATATTCCTCGTTCATTTTCAGCAGCAACTAGCACCCACACTTCCACTATTAACGTGAGCTTAAGGAACAGAGAGAAAGTGAGAAAAACCTAACCAAAATCACACCAAAATCAAAAGTTGTCTTCCCCAACCTTACTCTCCTCAACCTCCTCTACATTTTGGTGCCAAAATCAAGTGTCAAAACAACAAAAATTAGAGTGTAAAGCCCTCCATTGAATTCAGCCAAGGTGAGTTGTGTGAGAAGCTTAAACTTTGTCATGGTTTTCTAGTTAATTACCATGTGTTTAAGATGTTTCCATACTTCTTTTAGCTTGAATCAAATTTAAATCATGAAATCGGATCTTCAAGGGTTTCGGCCATGATTAGGGGGGCAAGATTTTGATGCCATTCCATGTAAAATTCATGTAGAAAATTGGTAGAATAAGTTTGGAATAAGTAAGGAAGCTTAATTTGAAGAAATTCAATGTGTAGGATGGTGAGGGGTTTCGGCCAACATAAGGGGAGGATGAATTCTTGCTCATTTCAATATATTTTAGGTCCTAAAATAATGTACAAATTGATCTGAGACTGTAGGCACGATCGAAATCGAAAACGGAGGTGTTTAGCGTAAGTTGTAGTTTTAGCACCAGTAGGAATTAGACTGAATTTAGAGCCACAACAGACAATGTACTAGTATTTAATTATTTAAATATTTTTTAATTAAAGTATGGTAAATTTACAGAGTGTGGATGGTGAATTTGCAACCTCGAGGTCGGAAGGTACTACTGGTGTTGACAAGTCGGATATTGGAAAATTAAGAGGTAAGGGATATATGTATGAAGCGTAGGGATACCTCGTTGCATGATTTTGATAAGTTGTGCCTTTATGGAATTGAAATTGATGTTTTGGATGAAATTTGAAAAATAGAAATTATGGTTTTGAAGCTGTGTTTTCATATAGGGAGTTAGTTAGAACGAACCGTTATGCTGCCAAAATTTTTCTAAGTTAACCTAAACCCTTAAATTCATCTTTTGGCATGGCACTTTGAAATTAAAGAAAATGAATTTATGTGTTTGGATTTAAATTCTTAAATATGGTTAATGAATATTAAATCACAAATTCGATTACTAAAATGATTTTGTGATATTTTACCCATTTTCTAATGTTTGTATATTCTTACATATTTTATGGTGTTTAAATAAATTATTTTGAATGCCAAAATATTGATTTGAGATTTTGTTGAACATTTATTTAAATCCATTGAATTTATGAATTTAATTCTTATGAATTTATTTAATGTATGATTTAGTAAATTTATCTTCGTAAACAACTTTGAAAATATTTATGAAATGTTTTGAGACTGTACGCCCCGTAGCTATCCGTGGGTACATGCATTTTCGTTCTGTTCTGATGCTATTAGCTTTAGCCCAGTCTTTAGCTCCCATAGGTGTCACCTGGCTAGTGCACACACTGTGACCCCCTAACTATGGCCATACGTTTATTAAAGTACATGTGTCTATTAGGTAAAGCCTAGTCTCCACTAAACTTATACTGGGATGGTAAATCCCTGGTTAACATAGATCCAAGCACTCCCAAATTTGATTTGTTTCTGATTTCGATTTATATGCTATTTGTATTCGATGATTTGAATAATATGTTTTGTGAATTATATTTATTTGAATTATCTATTTGGAAATGATACCAATATGATTTCATATTGTCTACGAAGTAACTTATGATTTTGAAGGATTTAAGAAATGTTTGTCACAAGTTATTGGTTAAATTACTGCCATTGTTCCCAGGTCTCCAATAAACCCATTGTTCTTTTGTGTATTCAGACTTTCTATACAATGCACTTTTATGTACGTAATACTTGGGATGTAAACTATAAGTTAGTTGGTTTACCGAAACTTGGAAATCAGTTGTATTTTATCAAGAGTTTGAAAATTGAATCCCGAGTTTAGTATAAAAATAATAAACTTCATTTTGAATTTAAGTCGACACTACAGACAGCCCAACCGTAAGTGATTTATTTATATGAAATTAGTTAATTATTTGATATTTCGATACGTGACAACATAACTATTCATCCTTCCTATTTTTTTCTTACTTTTTTTTATCCAATTTTGTTTTTTAACCTTATTTTTTTGTGTCAAATAATAAAATTAAATAATAAAAAAATTTTAAAAGAAAAGGAGCAAGCTTCTTAAGCCACATCGTCGTTTACTGTTCACCCTCTCTATTTTCATTATTCACCCCCTCTTATTTTCACTGTTTATCGCTTTTTTACTATTCTTTTTTGTCTTTTTTGCACCAAGCTTTTCCCCTGCACTATTCACCATGACTTTTTCTTATTCTCTTACTATTCATTATTGTTCGTCGAGGGTTTTTTTTTTCTTATTTTGTAAGAAAGTCAACTAACCTCTTAATCTACATAATTGTTTATCCTCCCTATTTTTTTCTTACTTTTTTTTATCAAGCTTTGTTTTTTAGCCTTTTTTTTTCTTTTGAACTGTTAAAAAAATAGTTAAATCATCATTATCATCGGAGCTTTTAACCCAAGAGATTAGAATAGGTTGTATTGTAAGAACCAGTTATTTTGTACTATACATGTACAGTTATTCATTTAATTATTAATAAATGATTTATTTGTAAACATTTTATAAATTGTAAGTATACAATGATGTGGGCCCCACTTGAATTTTCACGCCCAGATGAAATTATGAATATGGAAACAATGTATATAGATGGTGAAATGATTATAATGAGTAAATTTTAGAGACTTGAAATTATTTTATTTTCAGTATTTGGAGTTGTTGGCAAACAAACTGGGAAATGACGGATACGTCACAAGAGTATTTTCGTAAATTCCTCCCAAACCAAAATGAATTGGGATGAAATAAAAATATTATGTTATTTTACAGGAAAAGTACTTCAACATGGTGTCAATAGATTTTTCGAAATAGTCACAAAAATAGAAAATTTCGCTGGCGGGTTGCAGGGGTAAAATCGTAATTTCTCACAATCCGTGCACCACACGTTAACGAAACCACTTCCAATCATCAAGATATGTTTAATATGACAATTTGGAACTGGAATCTGAAAATTTGGAGCATGTTTACATGGTTTTTAAGCCACTGGGACCGTAAGGGTAAAATTGTTCGAAATTTTCATAACCAATGACATTTTGGTAATTTACTCAATTTCCAGAATTCTCCATATAATTAATTCTGCTGAGATCTGCTGCTGTTCCTCATCTCCCCCAATTGTCTCCCACACCATTTCCAAAAGAAAAGAAGAGAAAGAAAAGTCAAGTTTCTAAACTACTAATTTAGTCAAATTTTCACCAAACTTTTGACTGCAAAAACATCCTATTTTCTCTCCTCTACCTACCTATACCTATATCTCATTGAATAAGCCATCATACAAGGAGAAAAAGCTCTTCAAAGATTCGGCCAAGCAAGGTAATCTCACTATTTCTTATGCTTCTCTTGAATCTAATTGTGTAGTTTCATTTCTCTAAGCATGCTTAACATGCCTATAGCCTTAGTTTCATTAAATTGTTGAAAAATCAAAAGATGCCATGAGAGGGGGTTTCGGCCAACATGAGAGTATGATGAATTCATGTGGTTTCATGCTTAAAATGGATGCCAAAATGATGGTTAAGCATGATCGAACATGAATTAGTCATTAAATTGATGAAATGCACAAGGAATCTCAAGAAGTGAGATTCGGTCATGGTAAGGGGAGTGAGATTCATGGCTAGTTTTGATGGTTTGAGGGTAGATTTAGACTGTAGGAATTACAAGGAGTCCACCAGTATGCTCTGATTTAAATTCTGACGCAAAAAGAAGAAGTTACGTTATACTATCGGTAGAATTTATACTGCAAAAATAATTGCAATGTACCATGTGGCTGCATATAGATATGAACAATAGCTTAAAAATAAGTATTTATTAAGCTAATAATTTTGGTGAAATTATCTGCAGCCCGAGAATAATGAATTGCGAGTGGTGCATCCGAAGAGTTCGGTTTTACTATACAGGTAAGGGATGCGTATGTAAACTGTAGCGATATTTCGAATGCATATTTATTATGCAAATAATTTATTATGAATATTCTTGAAATGAATTGCATGGAAATCTGTGGAATTGAGGCTCTATATGAAAATTAGAACTGTGTTTAATTTGCAGGAGGGCTAGGGTAATAGCAGCCGTTATGTTGCTGAAAATTTATAGAATATTTTCTAAAAATATTAGAAAATATTTAATTACATGATGTGATGATTTCCTAGCCTTGAAAATAAGAAATTTATTATTTTTCATAAAATATGAATATACCGAAAAATATTATTTAAATATTCATGTTACCAATTTTACTAAAAGTGAGAATACAGGATATTCCTCTTACATGTTTTACAGCATATGGTTTATGAGATGAAAAGATGGAAAGTGAATATTTTACAAATTATTTTCCTTAAATATTCACTTTATGAATTAATAAAATCCTTTATGGATTGATTGAAGAATTACTAATTTTATTTATTTCCATAAAGGTGATATGATTATGAAAATATTGTTTTGAGATTGCTAGGCCCCAACTGTCACATCCCGTGACCGCATTTTTCACCTTTTTCTACACAACTTATCCAGTTGGGCTGTCTGTGATACTTCACTTTTCATATTCATTTAACTGTTAAATATAAAATTTATATTATCAATTACATCCCATATTTTAATGCTCAAGAAAGTAGTATTGAAAGTAAGTCTAAATACAGAAAATAAATGATCATACCTCATATTATAAATCAACTGTCGCAATGTCTCCAAATGCGCAGCTCGAAATCCTCAGATGTCAGATCTCTTAGTCCTCGAAAATCTGAAATGTTAATATTAAGGGGTGAGCAAACCACGGCTCAGTAAGAGAGTTATATGCAACACTTGATATCTGGCTATCTATATGCTGAAAATAATTTTTCAGTTTCTTTAAATCTTCCTAGAGGCTCTAGGCTCACATGTAGGAAGGATACTACAGTCGGCTAGGGATCCGGATGGAGTAAGGCAGGTATTTTGAAATACTTGTCTTGTCCCGGAACCTAGAAGCAACTGTAGAGAGTACTATATAAATTGTTCTCAAAACGATTTAATATTCGTTTTTCATAGAGTAAACCATTTATTTCTCTTCACTTCAGTATGTTTTAAAACACGTGACAATTCAGTAGTAAAACAGTGGTTTAGGATAAACCATTATGTAATTGTTTCTATCTTAGAAATAATTTCATGTTATTCTTTTTGAATAAACATTAATTTCTCTTTAGTTCAATAACCGTATCTTACAGTTCAGTAAAACAGTAATATTCAATACAATACCATTCGGTAAAACAGTATTTTGCAAATCAATAAAACAATATCTTGATACGGTTCAGTCAGTAAACAGTAAACAGTAGCTACCAATTCAGTAAGCAGTATACGGTAGCTTTCAGTTCAGTATCATGGAGACCAGGCAACACCCTAAATATATCATGCTATAATAATATCATCCCAAATAGGGGAAACACATGAGATCTATGGCCATAGTCTATGGGGTCCTCAGTGTGCACTGATCAGGTATCCACTAGGACGCTGATAATAAGATCAGTATCTATCAGCACTAACACGTGACACGTGAGCATGATATGGGGCCTAACAGTCTCAAAACAGTAAACACGTGATATAAACCCCATTTATGAAATCAATTAGTTCAATCAATCCATAAATATTCATAAGGAAAATATTTTCATCTTATGAATAACAATTTATAAAATATTCGTACTGGGGTAATCATTCTCGAAAATGTTCTAAATATTATAGAACAGTATAAATCACATTTTTCATACGGTGAAAACAGTTTATAAAATAATCACTGTAAAATATAAAAGGTCATAACTGTTTTTTTTACCGTAAAACATAAACGCACGTTTTTCCGTGCTTTCTATCAAAAACATGATTTTCAAGGTTATCTGGATTCAAATCAATTATTTTTATGATTTATGAAAAATTAAAATATTTATTTTCCAAATCAATACTCTGGTCTTGTGTTTTCTCTGTAAACACATGCGGAGACCTTCTAGTCTCAAAACACTGTTTTCCATCTTTAATTACCTTTATGGAATTTTCTATAAACACTTATTTTCATGATTAAACCCATAAAGGTTATTTATAAAATCAAGTGAATATTTGAAGAAATATTATTAAAATATTCACTTTGATCCTTTTCATTTTTCACCTCGTTTCACATGAAATATCACATATCGGGATAAATTTAGGTGATTTTCTTTTTCACCATTTTCAAAAACATGAATAATTTAAAATTAACATGTTTTCTGAAAACTAAACGATTTCTCGATTTTCGTGTTGAAAATAGTTTCTCGTGATGAAAAATCATTTATTATGATTTTTGGTAATTTTTCCAATAATTTTCGGCAGTATAACGACTGCCGATTGGCTAGCCTCCTACACGAAAAATACAGTTTAAATCTCAACCGGTAAATCACCACAATTTTTCCAACCAATCAATATTAATAGCATTTATAAAATTAGATGCATAATTTAAAACATGTGTGCCAAATATCCTTACAGGCTGCACATGTCTCCCTTACCTGTCTCGGGTCGACGACTGCCTCTCGAAGGTCGCGCTCGTGTTCACCTCGCCCGATTCCATTGGCTCGGTTATCGAGAAAATTTTCTGGAAATTAAAATTCTAAACTTTAGAATTTTTCCATAATTATTTAAATAAATAATTATTTAAATAATTTAACACTTTCCGGGATTTCTTACCGATTCCCGTAATTCTCGACTTTTTTGAGTTTCCCGAGATTTTTCGAAATTCTCGAAATTTTTGAAGTCCGAAAATTTCCTTTTTCTTTCTCCTTTTTCTTCCTTTTCTTCTTTTCTTTTCTTTTTCTTTTTTCTTTTTTCTTTTTCTTTTTCTTTTTCTTTTTCTTTTTCCTTTTCTTCCTTTCCCAGCCGGACCGATCACCCCCTCACCACCGGTTCACCTCCGGTGGCTGGTTCTTTGGCGGTTCGGTGGCTCAGCAGCTGGCCGGCGTTGAGACGAACTTGCTGGTGACCTCAGCTCGGCCTGAATCGGCGGCACGGCAGCGGATCTACTCGGTTTACCTTCGATTTCTTCTCATCCTTCGTCGGCCTTCCTCCGCCGTTCCCCGCCTCACCGGTGGCTTCCCACATCTTCCTCTTCCTCCGGCAGTGGTGTGGCTGCAGTGGCGTCGGCCGGCATCGCCAGATCCATTTCGCTTTCCCTCTTCGGTTTTTTCGCCAGTTTTGTCTCTGTTTCTTTCCGATTTTCGTTCTGTTTTGGACCGTTGCCGGTGACCCTCGCCCTTCCTCGTCGACCGGAGACGTCCCCTCTCCTCTTTTCCCTCGCCGGCGGTGGCAGCTCCACCACCGTCGGCTCTGGCTGAAAGGGATTGAGCTCTGTCCCGATCCTTCCTTTCCTTTTCTGTTTTTATCTTATTTCTTTTTTTGCTTTCTTTTCTATTTTTAGTATATAACATACTATATACTTTACACTATATAATATATTTTATACATATAATATATACTATATATTATACATATATTATTTCATATATAATATAATACAATATATATTATATATAAAATATATATTGTATATTACAAAATATATGTCTAGTATATATATATGTATATTTATATATTTTAAAATTAAATAACATTTATATAAATATTTATATAAATGTAATAATTCCATATATATATATTGTATTTACAATATACACATATTCAAACTTTAATGTAATTTAATATTTAAATTTATCAAATAGTATATATACTTATATATACTAATGTATATTTAATATATACTATATACCATACGGTATTTAAATACATATGTATTTACATCAAAATATATTTATATAATTTGTAATTATATAAACATATTTATTTTCATTTCTCATTTTCCTTATTTAATTTGGATTTTGATTTATCCAAATTAATTTTCCTCCTTTCATTATTTTCCAAATTTCCAATATTTATTTTCTTCAATATTTATTTCCAATAAATGAAAAATTTACGGTTATCACACCAACATCATGCCGATATGTGATATGTGATACGTGATATGTGACATGTGATATGTATTCAGTCCCGGTTGACACCTGATCAATGTTTGACTGAGGACTACCCTAGACTATGGCCATAGATCTGACATAATTATTATTGCTTCTACTAGGTATTTTCTCTCTAGCATGATATAGTCTGGTTGATGCCTTAGTCTCCACTTTTATGAGATATGAAATAATATGTGATATGGAAAAATATGTTTAAATAAGAAAGTATATGAATATGTTTTTATATAAAAAAGAGAATAAATTCTAAACAGTTTTTCTGTACTACAAGGAGTACCCTACTGTGTATGATTAATACATGGATATGTGACGTGAGTTGAAATGAGAATTTTGATTTATTTAAACTAATATTCTTATTTAATGTATATATGAATATTTGTTTATTTATTTAAATGCTTTATTTTATAAAAGCATTATGTTGAAAAGGATATACGAAATGAAATGGAAAATGATTGATTCCAACAACAATATTTACTCCCTATAGTCGCTTCTAGGTTCCGGGACAAGGCAGGTATTTCAAAATACCTTCCTTACTCCATCCGGATCCTTAGCCGACTATAGTATCATTCCTATTTTGGTCCTTAGAGCACCTATAGGAAAATATGGATTTTTACTGCATATAGATTTTGGGATATCTAGTTTTGCATACAATTCTGCCGTGGTTTGCTCACCCTTTTATTTCAACATCTACAGAGTATTTCCAGTGACTGCATGATTTACATCCAGGGATTGTTGGCTGCGCATTTTAGTGCCCCGAGGTAGCGAGCTTATATCCTGGAGGTATAATAATTTATTTTATATGTTCAGACATGTTTTGCGGTACTACAGTGTTGTAAATTAAACAGGGGATGTAAATGATAAATGAATTCTTAGAATGTAAATATTTCATTAATAAAAAATTACAGTTTGTTAAATAATTACTGTATAAAGAAAAAGGAAAGTAAGGCATCGCAAACAGTCCAACCATATAAAATGTGTGGAAAAGTGCGAAATACTTTGTATACAAGATGTAACATGTATGAACCAATATCTGAACTCACTTTAGATCGTCCATATATATTCTCCAAAAAAATAATTAAATAATAAAATAAAAATTAAATGATAAGTAACTAAAAATAAAAAATTCAATAAAATAATAACAATTTTTTTGGGAATAATAAATAAATAATAAGAAATAATAAAAGGGCCTAAAGATAATAAAAATTACAAAGGACAATAAATAGTCTATAGTAATAGTAAATAAACAGATAATAAATAATCAAACAAAGAAATAAAATAAAGGCTTAATACCTAAATATGTCATCCACATTTGTCACAAAATGAAATTAAGTTCTCAACGTTTAATTGCATGTAAATTAGTCCTAAATGTTTTAAAATAAAAAAATTAAAGACATTTATGTTAAATTCTTTAATTTTCGTTACCCTTGCACAATAATAAAACTTAACGGTGTTAAAGGGAGTTAACGGAAATATTCTTAAATCTGTTATTTTGAAACTTTTAGGATTAATTTTCATACAATTAAATGTTAATAACTTAATTCCAATTTGTGACAAACGTGGATGACATATTTGGGTATTAAGCATAAAATAAATAAAATAATAAGAATAATAAATAATAAATAGTGGAAAAAATAAATAAAAAATCAAAACATAATAAAAAAAAATAATGATAGTAATCAATAAAATGATCATGATAAGATTGCAAACAAGCAATTTCTTATAAAATTTATTTCTAAATTTCACTAGAATGATGATGAATTTATAGAGCAACTTTGACCATAATATTTAACAATAAATAAAGAGAAAAAATAATGATATTAAAAATAAAATGACAAATAAAAATAGAAAAATCATATAAATAATAACAAAAAAGGTCCCGCCATGTGGCGAGACTCTTGCCACTGGCGAGATTGTCTCTCGACGAGAGAAAAGGGCGAGAGCTCTTTTATTTTTACTAGTATGTTGCTTCCTGCTTTGCATGAGATTTTTTTAGAATAGTATTTAAATAATATTCATTTTAAATGATAATAAGTCAAAATAATTAGTTTAAAATATTGATCTTTTAAATCAAAATGATAGTATTTAATTTATCAATTAATTATTTTATTTATTCTTTTATTATTTTTCCAAAAAATTAAAACTTTAATACAAAATTAAAAAATTAAATAGACCAAAATAAAAAAAAATGAGTTCCATAGATTCAGGCCCAAGTTTTATTTTAGGTCTCTCTTTTATTTTATAATACAAGTTTGAGCCCGATCTAGCTTGGCTTGAATATTATTTTGTTTTTTTATATTTTAAATGTTTATTTTTTTATTCTTTTTAAAGTTTAATTTGATTTGTCAAAATTACATGTCAATTTTCATTTTAAATATATAATCAAATTTATTAATAAATAATATTTTATATACATAATATAATTATAAAGTTTATATATGATGCACTGATAGTATATAGACTGACAGTATATAGCTTCTATATACTATCAGTTAACCATAAGATGACATATCATATGCAGGTAAATATTGATAAGAATTTTAAATTTATTTTTAAGGACCTATGCACTTTTAGGCTTTACTCATTAATGATGTGTCATCATGTAGTTGACTGATAGTGTATATAAGTTATATACTGTTAGTACATCATATATAATCTCATACTTATATTATGCTAAATAAATATATTTAAAAAAAAAACTTACAATGTTAATTATGTTCGAGCCTGGGTTTCAAGGGGTCAAGTCTCGAATCGACCCGATTTTTGATCTGGTCTAAAAATTTTACCTAACCTTGTTAATTACATATAATACTTTTGTCCAAGTCTGACTAAATATTGGACTAGTCTTCGAGCTTGGATAGGTAGTCCAACCATTGAGCTAGTCTATAAGGAGTATAAAATTAGAATTTTTAATATTATAGATTAGGGATCCTAAATTTTAATTATTTTTCTTTTTTTATCCGATTTAGTTCATTCTTTTTATTTTAATTGTTTTCTCTTTTTTTTTGTTGATTCTCCAAAATTTCAACTTTTTTTTTCTTAAAATTTTGACTTTCACCTTTCTAGTTTTCCTTTTTTTTTTAACTTTCTCTCTTTTTTTTTCTTTTTTAAAATTTAATAAACAAATAAATTATTAAAATTATTTTTATATTCCTGACAAGTGTCAATCAAAGAACCCTATGAGATTCTTTTTATATAAGTTATAGATTATAGATATGAAATTAATTTTTATTCGCGTTTCATGATTGATGCTGATTAAAAAAATTTAATCGGGTGTAAGGGTGTTCATAATTTGAAACTAATTCGGTTAATCTGTCAACCGAATTTAATTCGGTTAATCAGTCAGCCACCGAATTTAATTTAGTCAGTTAACAAAAGTAAATTTTAAGAAAATTCGTTTATCGATTAATTCGATTCGAAAACTGAATTAATTTCGCTTAACCGAATTATATGAAAATTTTATATTGGTTTTTTATATTGGCTATTAGAGTGTTAGTTTTATATTGGTTTTTTTAGCAATAATATGTTATATGAAAATTTTATATAAAGTTCGGTTAATTGACCAAATTAATTGAATTATATTTAGATACGGTTAATTTGAAAATATAAATTTCGGTTTGGTTAATGAAAGTAAAAATCTATATTTCGGTTAATTTGGTTTCAGTTAATTCGATTTGAAATTAACCGAATGAACACTCCTAAATGGGTGAAGATATAAACATGAACCCTAATTCTTTTGCCAACCCCTGCCCTGCCTAGCCTACCTTCTAGCCACCACGACAGTTGAAAAATCAACTGTCATTGTTAGTCTTGATCCTTGAGATTAATGGATGTAACAATTGACAAATAAAAATAGAAATTCCAATATGTTAAAAAGAGGAGAAAATCACAGCAAAGGGGGAGGAAGACTGACCACCAGCCATCCCGACTTTCCTCACCACCATCATTGCCTTCACAAATAGAGCTCCGGCCCTTATAGCCTCCCATCACTGAAACCACCCAAGCCACCCTAAGCTCACCGTGAACCCACCAACATCCCAAAGTCCCTCGCCATACCAAAAACCAAATAGCTCCAAAACCCACTAAAAATCACCGCAGCTTCCATCACCTTGATTCTAGAGCTCTTTATTCTACAAGTTAGTGCAGAACTGTAAAGTGTACAATGATGATAAAGTTGGACTATTGTATCTTGGAGATGATACGCTTTGAGTTCCTGCTGCACTGGTGATATAATTTTTGTAGAGGCGAGAATCATCTTATAGAGAGCGAAATATCCATGCCTCAGTCCAACTCTTCGTGATCAGTAAAATAATGCTAATTTCTACTTTCATATATATTATTTTTGTTACTAACAATATTGCTTATTGTTGTAGCTTCCAGCACCAACAATCTTGAGATGAACTCCAACAATTTTAAGACGAGATCTAACAATTTTAAGACGAGATCTAACAATTTTAAGATGATTCAATAGTTTTTGAAAATATTTTCATCTTAAGAAAATAAGGTATGCAAGTTATTTTTATATAATTTTAAACAAGCTCATAAACAAGAGTATAAAAATATTGATTATAAGTTTATTCATGCTATATTTGCTTATTTTTACCATACTAATGAGCTGCTGCGGAAAAACAGTGTAGCCAAAGAAAATTTTTTTCTTGAGATCATATTTTTTTTTTGTTTATCTAATGGTATGTTGCTAGGAGAAAGACAAATCTTGAAATAAGTAAGCACTTAAGGTATGTTGTCATGCTTTGAACTTCATGATTTAGCCTGAGAATACAAGGATTATTTGTTGGGCATAAATTTTACTATTGTAATTTTTATTATATCTTTTTTTTTGGTTAATATAATTTTTATTATATCGTTAAATTAGAGAGAAGCAAACGTATGCATATTTGAATTACAGTTAACAATCATAGCAGTTAAACATTAAAAGAGAACTTCAAGGCTGTATATTATTTTGTAAGTTTCAATTGGCTTGAAAGAAAACGTAATTGCCCACTATTACCAACATATAATAATTTCTATTTGTTCTAGAATATGGTCAAAGCCTTATTTGGTTAATAATGTTAAGAAGTATATTATTTGTTTCTTTTATAATAAGATTAAAATTTTTTAACAATTTAATGAGTTTGTAAAACGTGAAAACCTTTTTAATTGGTCAATAATATATTATGTATAACTTGCAGAAGTTTAGGCTTAAATAGTAACGGGTTAACATTGGTAGCAGGTCAAAATTTAGATGTTACATTGTTGTAACTGTTTATATTGTTTAACATTTTTAACGATTAATGTTAACCATTTCTTTCTTTTATGGAATAAACAGAATACATATAAATATTAGAATTAATATTTTGGAATAAGTTACAAATTCTTTCGGCATATAAATGCAGATGATTTATTAATATTTTGAAGTAATATGTAATATGGATAAAATTAGACTATTGGTCACATAAAATACATGATTCCTAGTGGTATGAATTATCGCATTGAATAAAATTAGGCTACTAATCACAAAAATTTGTGATTCCTAGTAGTATATTTTTGTGTTATGATGGAGCGTGAATATGCTATAAGCCCTACTATAAAAAATAGTTGTGGCGAGAAATTTTGGGTATATCTATTATGTGGCTATTTGACAGTGTTAGATCTAAGTCATGTGATAAATATTTGTGATAGCATTGCTACAATTGGTAAAGTGCATAACTATTATTATAATGGTAAATCCAGATCAAGGAAACATTATAGTGAGATCTCATTTGAGTAACGTGATTATATGTGTGATAATCTTGGTGATTGTTTAACAAAATCTCTTTCTAGAGAAAAGATCTGGTAAACATCGAGGGGGATGGAACATATGCTCAAATAATTTGGAATCTCCTATGAGGATAGCCAACCTAATGATCAGAGATCCTAAGAGTAGGTTCAATGAGAAGAACGAATCATAAAGAGGTTGTTAAGAGATACACACTAAGAAGCTTCAAAGCTCATTTGTTCATCCTTATGGTATAAGTGTATCTATTCTGTAATGTTGGAGGGTTGATTCCTTAATAATCTTAATGGAATCTATAGCTTATTATGAGTGGAGTGTAATAGTTACAGGAACACTCTTAATAGTGTTAGCTTTAAATTGACATATGTATTTTGAAATGACAAAAACTTAAGTAATATTAAGTGTTTGATTCTATAATGTAAATTTGCTTTACCAATCATATGATTTTCTCAAACCACTTTAAATCTACATATCAAAGTCTAAGACCATGATTTAATTGCATATTCTTATTGGTCTTAACATTTTACAAAATGATTTTGAATATCTTCATTAAGTAATTTTCTCAAGAACATATTGAACACAACTTTAGAAAATTACTTAACAAGTTTTTACACTGAGTCTTTAGTTGAGAAAATCAAGGAAAACTCTCACAAAATTCTAAAATGTTTTGGGATGAATTAAAATCAAAGTCTACATCATTTCTAACCCAAAATGGCCCAGAAAAGTGCAGGAAAAACATGAGGAATCGATCCCTTAGGATAAAGGATCGATCCCCTATTGGCAGAATGCTTTGGAGGCGTGGAATGAAGCATGGGATCGATCCCTTAACACGTGAAAAGCCTCCAATAGCTAGTTTCTGTGAGATACAACAGTAACTTTCGTTTTTGGCTCCAACCAACGTCAAGAATACATCCAAGAGACTATAAATAGAGGCTTGGAAGCTCAAGAAAGAAGAGAGAGCAGTCGAGACATATTATTCTTCAATTTCTTCATCTTCTCCAAGCATCTCAAGATTACAAGAGCTAAAATTCAATATCTTCTATCACTCTCATCCTCCTTGTATGATCTAGCACAAATATTGTATAGGATTTCCCTTGTGCTTAAACATTGTAATCACTTGCCTAACTAAAGGCATTTCTTTGATCACATTCCTTGTAAACACAAACACACCTTGTAAAGAGGGAGGTTTCTCTTTAGCCTTAGAAAAAGAGGGAGATTTCTCTTGAGCCTAGAAAAAAAAGGGAGGTTACTCTTGTGCCTGCAAAAAGAGGGATTGCAAAGACAAATTCAAGTTAGTGAATTTGGGAAAAATTCTTGGGAGCGTCTCAAGGTAGAGGACGTAGGCAAGGTTGCTGAACCTCTATAAATCGCTTGCGTACATTTTTCTTTCCTTTCTCTCTTTATTTACTTGCAACTATATTTGTGCTTATTGTATTGAATTTGGATTGCATGCTTGCATAGTTTAGAGAACTTAGAAAACTTCAATATAGGCTAGAGAATTTAGAAGAATCGAAAAACGAACATAAGGTTAGCTAAGAATCGATTCACCCCCCTCCGGTTTAGCCTATAGAGCTAACAATTGGTATCAGAGCTTGGGTTCGAGATTGATTTAGATTAACGTCTATCGAGTAAAACGATCATAAATACCTCATTTGAATGTAGGCACATCCCTAGGAGAAGAGGGACACTCATTAGTTAGACCTCCACTTTTCAATGGAGAGAATTACTCATATTGAAAAATTAGGATGATGTTGTTTGTGCAATCAAATGACTATGAGGTGTGGAAAGTGATAGTTAATGGTCCCAAAATTTCAATGAAGAAAGTTGATGGAAAGGATGTCCCTAAAAGTGAAGATGAGTGGGACACAAATGACATGAGATTGGCTCAATTGAATGCCAAGGCTATGCACACTCTCTTTGGTGCATTAGGTCCCAATGAATATAATAGAGTCTCCCTATGTGAGAATGCCAAACAAATATGGGACAAATTAGCCATTACACATGAAGGGACAAATCAAGTTAAAGAAACCAAAGTAGGTATGCTTACACATGATTATGAGCTTTTTAGGATGAAAAAAATGAGTATATGAGTGAAATGTTCACTAGGTTTAATGACATAATCAATGGACTTAAGGCATTAGGCAAGACTTATTCTAATGTAGAAATGGTTAAGAAAATTTTGAATAGCTTGCCAAAATCTTAGGAGGCAAAGGTGATCGCAATGGAAGAATCTAAGGATCCTAACACCTTGTCTCTAGATGAGCTTATGGGCTCCTTACTCACATATGAAATGAAATTAAAAAGAAATGAAAAGCCTTCAAAGAAAGTAGGGCTAGCACTTAAATCTTCCACTCATGAGAACATTAAAGATGATAGTGATGAGAGTGGAAATGAGGAAGAAAAGAAAATGGCAATGTTTGCCAAAAGATTTAATAGGTTCATGAGAATGAATGAGAGAGAGAATAATAAGAGACATCAAAGAGGAGAGTCAAGTAGAAGAGAAAAGGACCTATTAGTGTGCTATGAGTGTAATGAATCGGGGCACACTAGATTAGATTGTCCCTTACTTAGGAAAGAAAAGGATAGGAAGCCAAAGAAGAAAGTATTTATGGCTGCATGGAGTGATAGTGATAGTGATAGCTCCGATGAGGATAACATAGATAATGAGGTAGCCTATTCATGCTTTATGGCTATTAGTGATGATGAGGCTAGTTCTAGTTCCAGTGAAGATAATGATTAGACTTTTGATGAACTACAAAATGCCTTTAATGAACTAGCAAATGAATTTCAATGCATGAATTCTAAATATAAGAAAATCATTGCTTAATTAAAAATAGAAAATGAAATGTTATTAAATGATAAGCTAAAATTAGAAAAGAAATTAGAAGAAGCAAATCTAGAAATATATGAAGTAAATAAAAAGAACTTAAATTTGCATAATTCATTTTCGAGATTCTACATGGGTCAACAAAGGCTAGATCGTATGGTAGAGACCCAAAGAGCTTTCTTTGACAAAGATGGGTTAGGCTATAATGCAAAACAAAAAGAAACTCATCTTAAGAATTTCCTAGTAAGCAAAAATTTTATGCATGATACATCTCATATGCTCACTATGCAATAGGATAGGCCAAACCTCTCAAGCATGCACATATAGAAAAACCACATTTAGAGGAAGAGTAGTTAGAAAAATGATGGTGCCAAAGCATGCTATAAATAATAATGAATTGTGTTTGAAATGGATCCCAAAAGGATCAAAAATTGTTTACACTAACTCTCATAGACCCAAGAAAATTTGGGTACCAAAGCATGTTTAAAATAGCTTGGTGTAGGAGTGTTAGAGCATAGAATTACAATGGGACAATGGAGTTTAAATGCTCAACACATCCTCATGGAGTTTGCTTGTGCGAATGAAAAAGAGGAAGAGCTTGGGAATCCATCCTTGGCAAGGTCACAACAATTCTTCAAAGAATGGATCAAGGTGGATTCAACAATTCAAGGCAAAACATTCTCAAGCAAGGAGTTTTGTAAGCTTAAATTCTATCTTTTCAAAACTCATATGTGTTAAAATTGTTTGTTTGATTTAATGAGGCATTTTGTTAATGATTCATGATGCATTGTAAGTTGAATGATTGAACAAAAGGCATGGTAAATGATTTTTGATTGTTTGATGGATAGTTCTTGATGCATTAAATGATTGAATGAAAAGCATGTTTGATGATTTTGAAATGATTATTGGATTTCTGTAAGTTGATTAAGTTTGCAATGTGTTGATAATATATTTTCTTGCTCCAAAAATGTCAAATATGTCATTCATGCAAAATGCCATGTCATGAGCATCAATGAGAAATATGCATGTTAGAAATTATGGCATGATGTTCACAAGTTGGATGATTTAATGATATATGTGCTTAAAATCTATGTGAACATGTTTGTTTTGGCATATTTGTGTTTTCCAATGCCTTAGTTTTTGACAAAATGTGCATAACTCTTGAAATGACTTTTTTTGAGACCAAAAATGCATTTTATGGTGTAAATCCTTTCAAAATTGTGAAATCTATTGTTAAATGATTTTTCATCCATATTTTTCATTCATACAAGTCCAAAATCATGTTACACAAATGTTTAAACTTTTATTTGGACTTAAAATACTCAAAAACAAACATAAGGTTAGCTAAGAACCAATTCACCCCCTCTCGGTTTAGCCTATAGAACTAACAAATAGATTTCACCTATGTGAGTTGTCACGAACTGAATATTGAATATTCATACCATTTTCTTACATTCAATCACATTTGGTTGGGCTATCTGCAATGTCCACACATACTTTCATAATTTGGCATACTCATTTATCCACACGTAACCTAACCTAGGATTCACATATTCGATTTATATGAACATCTACACCAATTAAATCTATATCCAATACTTTACATTCGGTTTATATCCCAAATAAGTATTTATATACCAAATAGTATTGTACAAAAACAGTTTGAACATATAAAGAAAACTCGTATACTTCAATGGAAATCACCTAGCCACTTGAGGGATACCAAAATAAAATCCTCCTGAGCAGTATAGAAATCTACTACAGATAATCTAAAAGGAAAATAAGGGGGTGAGCTTACGCCCAGTAAGAAATATATATACAAGAGCTGATATTACGTATAATTATATGCAAGTATCTTAAAACATGCTCTCCTACACAAAAACCAATAATCAAATAATCTTTCGCATGAATACCGAAAAGGATACTATAGTTGGTTTGATAACAATATTGAGTACAAAAGGATGCTTTAAAGCACCTTACTTGTCCTAGTATCTAATTCCAACTATAGGGAATTCATTAAAGCTTATTTAATCGCAGAGTTTAATAGTTATTCTGAAATAACTTCCATTATACAATTCACAAAACCATCCAAATAACTAGTTCCAAAACACTCCGTGAACAATAAAATAACTTTTTTCAATAAACAATACTGAGATCATAAAACATGTTATACGAATATATCCGAAACAGTAGTAAATGAAATCTGGGAGTGTCTAGATTAGTTAGGGATTTACCACTCCAGTAAAACAGTACAATGGAGACTAGGCTTCACCCAATAAAATCATGCAATAATAGTAATAACGACATATGACCCCAGTCAAAAGATCCACAGTATACACTAGCCAGGTGACATCGTGGGCACTAAAGACATGGCTAAAGTCCAACAGCAACAGTAATCAATAATAACAGTAATAGGAGCATGTGCCCGTATGTAATTATGGGGCCAATAATCTCAAAACAATTCATAAACCAAATCAGAGTCGTTTACAGAGATCAATTCAGTAAATCACATCTTCAGTTAGTTTATAAACATCAAAATCAGCAATCCTTATAGTTGAAGTATAAAAATTCACCAAATATTCTTAGTTCAAATAACTAATGTTCAAAATATTTTATTTGCGTATAGTAGTAACATAGAAACATGAATGTATCATGAAATGTGTAGAAACTAAGAAAAATTCCTTTAAAGACTGATTACAAATTTGACATGCATTTATAACATTTAGAAGCTTTAACCCCAAAACATGTTTTTACTTCCTTTTTATTTATAAAAACCATACCAAGTGATGGATTTGGAGGTTTAGGTTCATTTAAGAAAATTTCGGTAGCATAACAGTACTTCCTTTCCTAACCCCTATACGAAAACACAATTTATATTTCATAACACCAGTTTCACAAGTTAAGTAAATAATCAAGTTCAATCCCATAAGAGCCTATTTTCAATATTCTCAATGTAGCATAGTATCCTTACACCTTCTACATATATTCCTTACCACTCAGACTTCTGCAGTGTTGCTCGCTAGCACCAGTATCACCTTCTGGCTTTCGAGCTACAATTGACCACACAAACACAATCAGTTCACTTTACTTCAGCTATAAAGAATGTTTAACTTGTTTAGACCTAGTACAATTTTTAGTGCAACCCTAAATTCTGTCTACTTCATACTTGTGCTAACACTGCAACTACCGTCAAAACACCTTCATTTTCAGTTTTGATTTCGCCTACAGTCTTATATTAATTTATACATTATTCTGGAACCCAAAACACATTAAATTGAACACTCTTTCATTGTCCCCTTCACTTGGCCGAATATGCTTCCTCTTCCTACACATCTCAGTTCTTCAATTCAAGCCTAAATTCATGTTCTACACTTGTTCTACATTGATTCTACATCATTTTCACATCAAACAACACCATATTCATACACACTCATGCTTGGCTAAAACCCTAGGAGAGAGAATTACATGGTTTTAATTTAATTCAAGCTCAAATACATGCTCAAACACCTTAAAAACCTAGTGTACAATCATGGAAACATGAAAAATCACAAGCTTTCTCTTTCTCTTACATTGGCCGAAAATGATGGAAGCTCTTACACGTAGAATATGGCCACTTTAGCACTTGATTTTGATATTAAGTTGTAAAGGGAGGTGAGGGGAACAAGATTGGTGAAAACAGTTTTCGGTTTCGATGTCATTTTTACTAGGGTTTTAAGGGTTTTCTCTCTCTTAACTCAAGCTTTAGTGAGAGAAGACAATGGTGGAAGATGATGGCCAGCTAGCATGAAGAAGAGGCTGGAATTTTTCATTTAAATAATATCTTTTAAGGTAAATTACGAAAATGCCCTTACACTTACTCAAAATTTTCAATTTTGCCCTTGCGATTTGACTTCGTGTTAATCAGTCAATTTAACCTTCAAAATATTTTATTCAATCATAAAACACATCTATTTAACATATTCTAATCATTAGCTGAGCTTTTGTTGAGGTTTGACTGATCAAATGGGCGAAATTACCAAAATAGCCCTAACCGTTGAATCGCTTAATTTTTGTACTTTTTCGCTTGATTTAGTCTATCAGTCCACACGGCCTAAAACTTTATTACATGAGGATTTACCAATAATTGTCCGTTGGTCAAAAGTCAACTCATTTTTATCGTTATTCATGAAAATTTCAACGGCCTATGAACTAACTGTCATTTTCTAAATTGTTGTATGCTTTTCGAAACATGCATAAACAATTGAGTTTGAGGCTCAGATTCTTACCATCACAGTATTTGGCTCTAAATATCCAGTCTACCAAGTTTCACCTCCATCGGGCCACTAAAAGACTAGTGGGACCCACCATTTGTTTCTCTTTCATACCTACAACTCAAATAGCATTAGAACAGTTGTAAGACATCTATTATTCCTAACTTCATGAATAGTAAATAATAGTATTAAGAAGTGTGGATCTCACATGAGTATTAGAGTGGGGCTGCTCCTATGAAGCTTGGTTAGGCAAGTTTCTAGATTACTCACTAAATCCGAGATCAAGCACAAGGCCATAACGTGCTGGCTTAATAAGAAGCTTGTAAACATCTGAATTATTATGTGTGTACTACAAACTCTTGTCTCCCTTGTACAGCCAAAGTTCAATGCGCATGGCACACTATTGGCTTAGGAACAAGATTTGCTACTACACTAAGTAAATGTTCAATGTGATCGCACACCTTTATTTTGCATAATAATTTATCTATGTCCAAGTTAATAAAAATAATTAAAACTTTTAAAATATTATTTTATTATTAAAATAGAGAGGGAATTGTTGTAACTATTATTCTAATAATAAAATATAACGTTTAAATGTTGAATTTATATACAGTAGAAAGCTGCCGTTAGTAGTTATAAGCGTTTGAGGTTATGCTTCTAATGCCAGGCGGTTATTATTGTGGGAAAACATTAAGCTCATATTGTTGGCAAATTATTATTATATAAATTCATCATTATTATTTTAGAGTAGGTTACAAACTTTTAGCCGTTTTAGCCTATAAATAGAGACCTAAACCTCAAACAATGAACAACACAAATCTATTCACAACTCATTTTTTACACCAACTTAATATGTTCTTGGATAAGAGAAATGTGTTTGATTTTTAGAGCTCTTTACACGTTAATGCAAAATTGTAGAGTATACAACGAAAATAAAGCTGGGCTGTTGTAATTTGGAGGTGACATGCTTTGAGTTCCCGCTCCACTGGACCACTGGTAATATAATTCCCACAGAAGTGTGAATCATCTTAAAGAACGAGATATTCGTGCCTCAGTCCAACTCTTCATAATTAGTAAGATAATTTTAATTTCTACTTTCATATATATTCTTTTTGTTACTAACAATATTTCTTATTGCTTCAAGCACCAACAATCTTGAAACGAACTTCAACAATTTTTATTCATTTCTTATTATATAAGATTTGGAAAAAATTAAATAATAAAATAAAAATAAATGATAAGTAATTTAAAAAATAACTAAATAAAATAACAACAATTTTTTAAGGAATAATAAATAAATAATAAGAGATAATAAAAGGGACATAATAAAGATAATAAAAATTAGAAAGGACAATAAACAGTTTATAGTAATGGTAAATAAATAGATAATAAATATTCAAACAAAGAAATAAAATAAATAAAATAATAAGAATAATAAATAATAAAAAGTGGAAAAAATAAATAAAAATCAAAGCATAATAATAAAAATAATAATGATAATAATCAATAAAATGATCATGAGAAGATGACAAACGAGCAATTTCCTATAAAGTTTATTTTTTAATTTCACTAAAATGATGGTGAATTTATAAAGCAATTTTGACCATGATATTTAACAAATAGAAGATGAGAAAAAAATAATAAAAAATAAGTCTAATAAGGAAAAAGAATTAAAAAATATCATGGTTAAAAATTGAAACAATAACTTTGTTAAAACAATTCATATAGTAACAAGAAAAGAATTAAAAATTGAAATTCAAACAAGAAAAGAATTAAAAAAGAATTTTGACCATGATAAATGCAAGAACTAATGAAAAATAAGTCTAATAAGGAAAAAAGAAATTCTTTTTATATTTTTAATTTAATATTATTTTATATTAACAATAAGATTATTTTCATTTATAAATTAATTAATAATTTTTCAATAAAAATATAATAACATTTTATTCCATATATTTACTTACTTATAAACGGTTTCAAAAATAAAAACATGCTTACAGAAATAATAATTTCAATAATTTAAAAAATTTTAGTTTCATTCATTTTTTAAAAATAAAATACATTATCAAACGCATATCCTATTGTTGTTTAAAAAAATTAAAAAGAATGTAACCAAAAAAAAAATAAAAAGAAAAAAAATACCTAACAAAAAAGCGCGTTTTAGAAATTTTCTAAAGATTTGACGCGCGTACTCTGATAAGATTGCAAATTGTAATTGACTGACGAGTTCTAATTTCCTTTCTCATTCATCACGTGGATACTTATTCATCTCTTTCACATCTAATATATACACACACACATATCCAAGGAGGAATCAATTTTATATTATTTCTTATATTTTTATATGATTTATATTTTTTTAATTCAATTGTTAAATTTTATGTTTTATTCATATAAATAACGTACGTCAAATTTCAAATTAATAAAAAATATCTAATTATTTATTTGATAATAATAAAATTTCAATCATTAATTTATATTAAATAATGTTATTCTCAATTAAATAATAAAAATATCAGATTGACTTGAAATTTTATGTACATTAAAGAAATAAGTAAATTGTTAAATCTAACAGTTGATTTATAAAAATATTAATTTCACATGAAGTTATAAAAATGATAAAATATTTTGTTTTACACTTATTTAATTTGATCTCTTTTCTCCTTATGCATATAAGTTATAATCGGGACAAATGTGTGACTAATTAATAATAATTAGAAAACAAAATCACTAATTTATTATTTAATCAAGTTTTTTTTATAGCAATTATTTAATCAAGTTTATTTGTCAGAATATATATATATATATAATTAATAATTTGTGATAAAGAAAAAAAATGACAAGTTCACATTATTTAATCAAATTTATCCACGATTGCGACACGTACGGAGCATCTGCATTGCTCCAGCTCTTTTAAGGTTCTTAGGTATAGTTTACGCCAAAAATGTCAAGTTGAGCAGCGGAAGCTTCCAAAGGGAAGAAGCACACGCGAAAGAGCCATGAAAATCAACGAAAGCTCCCTTTTTGTTATCAAAATGCATACAAACATTGACGTAGGAAAATCATATGGAAAATGGCATAAATATTTTAGCAATGGAAATTACAAAAGAATCTCATTCTCATACAAGTCAATCACATTTTTACGCGAACATTCCAAGAAAAAGAAAACAGATAGACATTCAGATTTGTAGATTATGTTTAATTTCTTCCTTGCCTTGAATGCAGCGCAGGGGCCATAATCTGATAGTTTCTGAGAGATTTAGACCCTGCATGAAGAAGCAGAGAACTTTCAATATGGGGAAAAAGAGAAGGAAATTAAAAAACAGAGAGAAGATGAAAATTACTGTTGGAATTCTATGTTGATGGAGTCAACTGGTAAATTCGTAATTCCAGTAAAAGCTGTCTCGGACAGGACAATGGTGGTGGATTGAGCTGACGGTGGAGACTGTGAGGTAGGAGCATAATCAACAATCTTGACCTGGATAGTCTGGTCAGGAACACAAGTTCCAGGCCGTGAAGCACTGATGCATCTCACCAGGTATTGCCTGCCGCACGAGGCTCCATTGTCCCATATCCCATCTCCAGCTGCTGCGAACAGATTGCTTGTTGGAAACTGGGTTTGATCATCGCTATAGCACGCCGTCGCTGCACATAATTAACATCCCAATCCACAAAGAAGAATAAAATGAAGATTAAAGATGAAGTGCAGGTTTTTGAAGGTTAATTTTCAAAGCTTAATAAACTGAGGAGGTACTCACGTAAATATGGGGGGCTGTACTGAGCAGCTGTGCCAACATCAGCGTGGGAGAAATGGAAAATCTTGGAAATGAAAAGGAAAAATGACACAAGTTGAAGGAGTGGGCGTTTCTGGAATTGCATATTGGCAATTGCAAAGAAAAGAGGTAAAGAGAGGGATATGGAAGATAAGCCAACGAAGCAAAGAAGATTTGTATATGAATGACGTGATTTCCCTAAAGTCAAATTGATAAATGGAAGTCTTATGTATACACAGCGAAAGAGTGAGATTACTTAAAGGAGACGGGCATGGGACACTGGCTTGGCTTTGCCTTATATGGTGGCGTTGATTGTGAGTAATGTGAAAGAAAGAGTGTTTCTACGGCAAGAAGCCACAGAGGTTGGAGCATTCAATAATTCTGGATGCTGGCTTTTGACCAATGACCATTGACCCAATCATTGTGATGACCTGCTTCGGCTCGTAAATTATCCACCTGCATTTGTGTAGGCAAAGCCAAACCTTAATCCAAGTAGGTTGAAAAAGAAGCTGGACCGCAGTCCGCAGGAGCTCTCTCAAGTTTTTACGTAATATAAATTTCATCTTTCCCTGAATTACTGATTTTCTCTTCTTCCTTTTTCTTATAAATAAAATAATTATTTTCATACATAATCTATATAGTTTTAAATTTTATAAATAATATAAAAATATTAGATTGTTATCTAATATATTGCCAGTACAATTTTTAAATTTCACAAGTGATGTTAATGGTAATACATATCTTTTGGAGAATAAAAAAAAATAAAATATATGTAACCATCTTAATTCTGTTTATAGAGTCTAAAAATAAATGAAAAAAAAAACTACTGCCTAGCGCTGAATAAAGATTGCACAAGTACTCTGCGAAAACAAACCAAGTTCTTTATGAAAGTTCTCCACTTGCAAATTCGAAAGAAAGCCTTGTCAAGAAAACAGATGATGTATGGTAGCAGCCAGGCAGAAAGCTTGTTCGCTAATATTGGATACATTGTCACTATAAAAATCAAGTTTTACATGTTCGATTTTGCCCAAAACGCACAAAGCACAACGAATAAAACATAATCACTTCCACAGCTTCCGTAAGGACATGTTTTTCTCAGTCTCCTTCTTCATCACCTTCGCCACTGCCATCTCCAAATCTTCTTGTGTTACATGGACTCTCCTTTCCCTCAAAGCAAACATCCCTGCTTCCGTGCATACCGCCTGCAAAATAAAGGAGATAAGACATTCTATAAATCTAAAGTCTTTGGTCTTGCAAAGTTAGCATTTAATTTATCCAGCTTATGTACAGAAAAAATGTTCAATAAGTTCGCAACATTTGTTAACAATCATCATAAACCTCGCACATGTTGTAGGAATGACCTCAGCATGCATAATGAGATATCAAGTTTTGTGAAAAAAAAAAATTCCATGCAATTATTTTCAAAAAGCCTAACTGGATCTAAGGATCTTTTCTTTTCTTTTTTGGTTAAAAGCAATATTATGAGTGCCATCCAAGGCTTCTGGCATGATATTATACAACCTTGAAATGTGAGAAATTATTTCATAAATTTTTCAAAGCTTGAAACATAACAATCCTCAAATGAATCACCTCGCTGTCCCTCTCTTTGCTTAGCAGGAGAGAGAGAGGAGGGTCTAGAAGAAAGGATGAATGAATAGTTTTTCTTTATCCAGAAACCAGACACAACTTAATTAATTATATGCAGGCATACCTTAAGCTCTGCACCAGAAGCACCATTCATCTTCTCTGCAATCTTCTTTAGATCAATCCCCCGCATCAAATTCATTCTTCTAGAATGTATTTTCAAGATGTCCAGTCGAGACTGCATATAATTGAACAGACAATGTAAGTACCTATGTATCATCCGCACTGCATCTTTCTAAGAACAGAGAAACTCTGGTACAACTGTAGCAGCAAAAACTGCCATTACATGATTCCTCTATTCAATGCAGGTTCTTCACAATACCCAAAAAGTGTTGATTACAACGACAAAAAAATCCTGAGCAACTACCTTACTGATAATTTTTGCCTTTAAAACAAAGTCTAAAATGACAGAAGAACCTTCTATAGCAGTGCATTAAAGCAGGAACAGCATAATAAAGATCCACAAATCATATATGTCACGAACCACCAAACACCACAACATGATGATTCTTACTTTCTCCCATAGAGAGAGAGAGAGAGAGAGAGAGAGCCATTACACAATTAGTAGGCACTAATGCCAACCTTACTGCATAACACAATCAATGATGCAAAATCAAGAAAATGAATTCATGAGAGTGCAACAATTTCACTTCAAATAGAACCTCCTACATCATCATCATCATCATCATCAGAGCCTTTATCCCAATAGATTGGGGTAAGCTATATGAACCAATATCTAAAATCACATTAGATCATCCATATGTATTCTCTGCCTCCATAGATTCCTATTCAAGGTCATTTGCTCATCTAATTCTAAAACCTCCGTGTCTTTGAACATACATAAGAACATAGTAGCAATGAGGGAGTGGCTTTACAAGGCCCTAACATGAAAAAGAAGGACAACAGTACTAAAACGCTTGCAGTAAAATAACAATGACCACTAAATGGCATGTACCTCCTCGTTAGGATTTGGAAATTCAATCTTCCTGTCAATTCTTCCTGGCCTAAGAAGAGCTTGATCCAAGATATCAATCCGATTTGTGGCCATCAAAACCTGTTCATCAATGCATTAAAGAATGTAAGGAACTAATAAAAATAATTGTATGCAAACTATAAGATTGCCTCCCTAATTAATTACATTAGTATTTCTGTGAATCAATTAATACCTTGATCTTGTTAGATGCTTCAAATCCGTCAAGCTGGTTGAGAAGCTCCAACATGGTCCTCTGCACCTCACTGTCACCATTGCCACTTCCAGATTCCATTCGAGCTGATCCAATACTGTCTATCTCATCCATAAATATGATCGATGGAGCATGCTCCCTGGTGAATGAAGAAGCTTAAGTAAAATAACAAATAGAAAGCGAAAATAACAGTATGGTGGTTACTATCATAGATGAGCAGACAGAAGCATCTCTACTTTGTGTATCAAGCTATAAAAGATCTGGCTATTGGCTAATGACTGATTCCAGATAACAAGAAACTATCCACATTAAAAATAAAAAATAAATAAAAAGATTTTTCATCACACTCACAAATAAAAAGGGCTTTGAAACCAAATTTATTTACTGGCAATATTTAGAAAAAGCTTTACCTTGATAGTATATATAACACATTTTGCATTTGTATTTGTTTAAATTAAGGACAACAAGCAAAGAAGAAGGACAAACCTAGCCATAACGAAAAGTTCTCTAACCATTCGAGAGCCCTCTCCAATGTATTTCTGAACCAATTCAGAACCAGAAACCCTGATAAAAGTACAATCAGTATGATGGGCCACAGCTCTAGCCAATAGAGTTTTTCCTGTACCTGGTGGCCCATACAGCAGGACACCCTATAATTTATGAGAGCAAGATTTAGTCTTACAATGTAATCATATGAAAAACAAATCAGCAAAATGCAATGACTTGGTAACATAATAGTATACCTTTGGCTGAGCTATTCCAAGACTTTCAAACAATTCAGGATGTTTAATTGGAAGTTCTATTACCTGTAAATTTTACCACATAGCAGGTATAAAAAATTAAACCAATCCACAACCAAACAGGGGATCAATAATGGAGAACCAGAGCAGATAAAGGAAAAACCAAAAAGTAATAAGCCATAAATGAACAAATCAAGCGAATGCAAGAGAAAACCTCTTTTATTTCTTTAATTTGTTGGTCAAGACCACCAATCATGTCATAAGTAGAATCTGGAACCTTTTCAACTTTCATAAGATTAACCAAAGGATCTACTTTGCTTGGTAAGACCAGATGGAGAACATAGCTGTCATTACGAAGAGCAACTCTTGTTGATGGTGTTATTTTTGTGATATCAATATTCTTATCAATATCAACAACATATTTTCCTTCTGGATGAACCTGGAGAAGAAATTACAAAATAATAGCAGAGTAAGATTAACACACAAACACAACCCATGAATGACACCATGGAATGCTCAATAAGAAAATCATTATCTACAGCTTCCAATAGCTTATGTTGAAACCAAATTTTCAGTCTGTAACATGTTATTCCCGTTTGTAAAGTCAAAGGACGAAGTAGGGATAAAAGGATCACATACCTTGACTAAAACCTTGTTTTTACCCATAACTTTCACAACCTCACCAACATAAGATCCAGGCTCCTGAAGCAGCTGCAGTTCCTCTCTAAGCATTCTAACTGTCCAATATGCAAACATAATAAGTACTTAAATAAAAATCTAAAAGAATGAAAGCACCAAAAATTTAGATAAAATTATCTTGAAAATATCTTCTTCCCTAAAAATCAACGCTCTATAAATGTGTGTGTTTCTAAGTTGAGGCTATCATAAACAAAAGACTAAACAGAAGGCCCTATAACCATTGGCACGATATTCATCGTCAGATGCATTAGATGCGCTATCCAGGTAAAAATGCAATGATGTTCAAATAAACCTCATCCACCTTTTTCAATCAAAAGAATACCAAACTGATAACCAAAAAATTAAGTGGCAATACATATAGAAGATTATTTCACATCATTGACAAGTGACAATCACTCATATAATATGACCTTTCCATTTGAAACTGCACATAGTTTCCAACCATAAAGAAAAAGATTACGGACTTATAGACACATTCTATCGACAAGATCAAATGACAACTTCTGGCTACAGATTTTATCTGTAAAAATTGGGGCCTTCAAAATTCAACCAATATTTTGCATAATCTACTACTAACTTCCAGTTAACGGTTTTTGCTGGTTGTGCTGAATTAGACATATAAAAAAGTTTTTGCAGGTGGCGCTGAATTAGAACATATTAAAAAATTTCCAATTTACTTCCATTCAAACAACCAAAGAGTTCTTTGAGATCTAGAACAACGTCAATCAAACCACCAAGATCAATATAATCCTTTTTTCACTGATTTTATCCACTAAGGCCACCCAATTCCCAAAGTAACCAGCAGTTGTAATCACATCCTTAACCTCCACAAATTACTAAACCAATAACGTTCCTGTACTCTAATCTATATTCAGGTAAATTTCAGTATTTTCTCACAGATCAAAATTCCAAGCCAACAACTTTACCAGAAAAATCAACAAAATCCCTAACCCCAAATCGACATCTCAATCAACCCAAAACTGATAACAAAAAAATAAGACAATAAATCGAATTAAAGAAACTAAGATTAGGGATAAAGGACCTCGAGAATTAAGCTCGTTGCGTTGGGCTTCGAGACGGTTGAGATTGTGAGTTTTTTGGCGGAGGTTGAGCTGGAGCTCGTGGATGTGTTGCATATAGTATTGCCGCAGGCCTTCCCCTTGCTTCCTCTCGATACCCACCGTCGCCATTGAGTTTCGTTTCTTAAGTTCTTGCCTTTGGCTAGTACAATCGCAGTCGGATATTATGGAATAGAAGGGGGTTTTCCTTGACAGCAAGCGTTTCGTTTGGATGTTGAATAAAAATAAATATGATAAAGTTTGATTCCAGGAAAGCCCCTCAACAATGGTAATTAATGCAATTGGGAAAGTTCACTCAAAAAATTTAGATTTAATAGTCAAATACATCCCCAACATTTATTAAAATATCCAATTAAGCCATCGACCTATAATTGTGTGGAAATAAGGATATTAGGTTTTATTTTCAGCATTTTAAACCTAAACGTTATAAAATAACGGAATTAAGGATATAACCGTTAAAAACCAACAGTATCCGTTAACTTTGTCCAACTGGCCTGCCACGTCGACACTGACCTGGGTGATAATGCCACATGGACATGTGACGTGGCAAAATATTGTCACGTGTCATGATGACATGGTAATATATTAATTTTTTTTAAAATTTCATTTTTTTCAAAATAAACAAATTTTTAATCTACATTTTTCATAATTTAATTTTTTTATTACATATATTTTTTAAAATTTACATTTTCTTTCATAAGCTCATTTCTTTTTTAAAATTACATGTTTTTCATAACTTCTTTTTTAAAAAAATTACTTTTTTTTCATAATTTCATTTTTTAAAAAATTATATTTTTTCATCATTTTATTTTTTAAAAAATTACATTTTTTCTTCTTTTTCTTCTTCAATCTCCCTTATAAGGAGGAGTTCACTGAAGATGTTATTGGCTCACGACAAAAACAAATATCCTAAAACAAAGTTGAGATATATGTTTCTGGTATGAAGGATGTCATTGCCTCGACACAAAAACAGATGTTTCAACCCCAACCCCAAAACATCTTAACCCATAAACCCCATTACTAATATACGGAAATAAAGAAGCCAAAACAGAATTTTTTTTTACCAGCCATAAACAGATTCATTAGCAAGAAATTAACTACAATTAATCCATTAAGCCATCACAGCTAAATTAAACTAGAACTAACGATAATTAAGCCTAAAACTAAGGCTCATGACAATTACAAATTCAACACAAATCAAATCAAATCAAAATATAATTAGCAATCCACCATTGCTTGATAAGAAATTGAACAAAATATAAAGCTCAAATTGATGGTGGCAGTAGCTACTTCAATAAAATGCATCATGGTGGCAATCACAACTTCAACCAAAAGCATCCCAATTCTGACAAAAAAAAAAGGTGAAAATGTATACAAGCTCATTTGCAAGAAGTAAGTACCTATAATCTTAAACTAACTTATTTACATGTCAGGTTAGTTTTTCCTTCCCCTTATCTTTGCCTCGTAAATGTTGTGTTGGGGCAACATTTTGTTCTTGGGTAATCTTCATTAACAAAAATAGGAAAAAAAAAGTTTAAGAACACACATGGAACATAAATAGCACATCCAGCACCATAGCACATTTAAAGTTATGCAAAATT